>OV179168.1:10000000-11239187 GCA_921972225.1 Euplexia lucipara | reverse complement strand
ACAAAAATAACTTCAAAGGTAATAATGATTATAACACCACGGTAATCATAAAGACACTTCCAAACAAAAAAGTTTAGCTTATCACCGATTAGATTTAGCCATTCTCAGATTTCTAAGAACTATAATCGGCCAGCCTACAATAATCCATAGTAGATAATAGTACATGAATAGATATCTATTAATATAGATATCGTACGTCAAACACTGTGGAGTCACGTTTACTTTATCTAGCTCCGAAACAATGGCGGTAATCGAACCTAACTAATAATATTGGACACGTGATGTTGAGACACACGTACGTACTTACTTATGCCTTGTTGATCACGCTTGATCTGTTGCAAACACTGTCTTAATATCTAAAGGGTTTATAAGTCACTATTATTTATTTCTGTGATATTTCCTTGAGCAATATATTCTACTGTTTTACGGAAGTTAAAAACAAAAGTATCTTCTTTTTCGTCTACTTGGACGTCCTCGACAATTCTGCCTACTTAAACCTAAACGCATCTTATAATTTATACCTTGACATTAACCACGAAATTTGTATAGAAACTTAAAAAGTTGAGACTGTATAGTATCCCACTTTACATCATGTCATTCTCTTGCTAGACAACCGAAAAGTTTAATTAGATCAACACGTGCTCTAAACATTTTTTTTACAATTCTGTCGAACATCAAATACAAATAAGTATATTTACTAGTGATAGATCGTCGAATAAGGATTTGCCAAAATGTTGAGCACTAGTTGACCATGCTTAAATTAAATTTCCTGATCAATGATTCCTTTTCATTCTTGTTCTTAACATACATATTGCACATAAATCTTCAAATTTGTTGCATACCTCAAAACAAAACGTGTCTAAAAGACAGGAACTACTATCCACATGTTTAATTAAACTATCCACCACGAAAACACGATGACATCACCTCAACACATTTCCAAGTCATTATCTTCAGCTATCAGTATTAATCTGATAACGTGTTCCTTAACTGTGTGATAACAGGCGGTGTTTTCACACCCGATGATAGTTGGTGCAAAATGGTTTGCCTGATAAATAGCTAGACTATGAGCGGGCTAAATATATCTACGGTGGAAACGATAATTTAGTAAATGATTCAGTTTATGGAATTTCTGCGTCGATTGGTCGCTTTAAGTTTTGTTTTATTGTGTCTATTACCGTATACTTTATTGCTACACATCACTGAACATAATAAGGCTTATTCTAATACGTTACATAATTACTTATAATTAAAGCACTTAAATATCAACTAAAGTACCTACCTACTTCAGCAATTCTAATTTTAAACCTGCTAATGAAATCATTAATTACAGTGTAAATAAGCCGCACCTTATTAAGATATTTCAAGATACAATAAATAACACCACTACATAAATAAACAATGCGACAAAACAAATGTAAAACATTGCATATTAACATACAAGATGTGACTTACAATATCATTGGAAGCAACGTGAGAAAAACAACTAAATGACTGAATCTACTTAAAGTATTGTAACTAACTATTGAACTAAAACAAATGAATATTGTGCTTCGAATAATAGAAGAATATAAGACAATGCTTGAGTTAACTAGAGTGCATTAAGAAAATCCGTACCAGACCTTGGCAACATAGAAGACAAGATTAAAGTGCTAAAGGCGAGAGCGTGGCTAATTGTGATAATGAAGATTGAGTTAATTTTGGAAGTTACTTGGAATACAAGATAGCAGAATATAATGGCGCACGTGAAGAGATTCTTAAAGATACTCTCAATCACTTTGAAGACGATAAGTTAGGATAATTTTCACAACGTGCTAAAGATTTTGGTAGAGCAGATTTCGGAGCAGATGGTAATATAATGATGTGCATTACTATTCATTACTTTATCATATCTTAATTCTTTGGTACGCTACAACCCACTAGCCTACATAGTCTACCCATTAAAGTCCCCTCCATTGTAAGCTTATAGTTGCAAACAAATCTATTCACTCAGCTGCCATTTACCCCATAACTAAGCCAACCATGACGATTAGCCTTGAAAATACAAACACCGGACATCGACCCGCGTCATTAGGACTTCCAGAATCATTCACTTTTAGTGTCATTAGTAAGTGGTTAGCCAAAAATCTGGGTCGCTGTAATTTCACAAATGTAGCAAGCGTGACTGCCGAGTTTACGCAGACGTTTGCTTAGACATTTCAAAACAGCAAGTTTTTGAACAAACAGTGCTCTAGTTTTAAGTCTCTTTCCTGATTGGTTTGTTGGTAATTAGTTTGCATGTGAACATATTAGAATGTCACGGAGGTTTGTGAATTATGCATATCTTCCTCTTGGATACTAAGTTTCATGTTAATCACTGTAAACAATGCTTCACAATGTATGTGCATTTAAAACAATGGAAAGGCTCAAAATTTGTCAGTTGAAATGTACCTGTTTAAGAGGTCTTTATTGAAAACTGAACGAAGTTTGTAGCTCCGGAATAGAATGTAAACGACTTTCAAACTATGTCCATGACTTAAAATTTCGATGTCACAGTCAATACACTCTTAAGTGAATGAGATTTAAAACTTAGTGTAAAGCGTATCTCAAGACTGAAAAGGCTTGTAAACACGATTTGTTAAACAATTTAAGGGTAAAGACCTCATTAGCCATAACTAGATGTTGTTAGGGAAGATTTTAAACACTTTAAATAAGTACCTAAAATAGGAACAATGCAGGTAATAAATTCCAACAATATGCAACCTGTATAAAACCGACAAGTCCCCAACTTGCGCCGTAGGTACACCAAAGCCGTACAAACCAATTGTATTATGTTGCAACTCCGGATATCAAGGTCCAATTGCCGCCGTTTCACTCCGACGAAACAAAAACCCGCTGCGATCAACCAGCCGTCTATGAAGCGTAAAAATAATGAGAGAAAGAACCTACGTCTTTATCACACAAACGAAAGTTTATTAATTTTTTGATCGTCGAAACTGGGACAGTATCTCGCATCTTCTATCCTTTCACATTTAAGCTTTGGTCGAAACAAAAGGCTTTAATCTGTGTCGATCGTGCTTAAAAAGTATTAAATGGTCGAATTGCCGTAGTTAAAATTTTTGATAAAAACCTTCACTCAGAAGTGGTGACTCACTACGGCAGACTTGTCCATAACTAGTTTTTAGTGAAAGACCAAGAAGAAAACATGAAAAACAACGATAGAAAAAAAGAGCTGGACACACGATAACCTGTTTGGAAACGAAATCCAAAGCAAAAAGACTAGTAGGAAGATTGATGTCTAGACCTAGAATATAAGAACTTTTTTCAATGTCCGATCAAGGTAAGTGACCTTTTCACGGCGTTAAATCTTAGCAAAGCCACTATAACACAGGCACTGTAGATCCACGAGTTATTAACCGAATCACCGAAGCGCGTCGCAACGGTATCGGCTCGATCCGGGCACAGATAAAAACTCCACCTTATATCACATTAGCCAAACTGAAATTGTTATCAGTTTGAAATAATAAATCACTATCACAAACACATTCCACGTTCATATGTCACATCACTGAGATTTTTATATTTTAGAAAATGTGGTGCAATACGTCCGCTCCGCGCGGCTGCCGAGAGGAGACTGAGGTGGCAGTGCTGCGCAGGCGCCGCTCTGCTTGGTTATCAGCCTTCGGTGGGGCAAAGGGGGTGCAAGAAAGAAAAGTCCGCACGTGATACAAAAGATAAGACGTTTCAAATTGTGCATTCGACACTGTTTGTTTAGTTTCAGATATTATGCTTCACGACCACTCACTTTCATGACAGCGGTTAAATATTTGTGGCAACCACAAATTTAGAAACAAGTCTTATTTTATAGTTTTTTTTTTTTTCACAAGACCAATATCTCATTGTACATTTTAAGGCTTAGAGAGGCACTAACAAAATTCGCCGCAGATTTTTATTTTTTATTGTATCGGCAGATGGTGTCTGGCGAGGCTTCAAAACCGGCTTTTGGGGAATAGTTTCCGTTGTTTTTTAGGTTATTTTTAACACTCCGTGTATTTGAGTTGAGCGTATTCATATAAACCTTTAAGAAGTAAGACCATCGCAATTTGAAACTTACCCAAAAATTATACTTTCTGTTGGTTGATATTAGATAGCAGACACCTAAGCTTATTATATATTACGCTTATATTATGTAAGTTTAACACGTCAAAGTCTAATAAGAATTATTACATTTGAGTTGACCCATTTCAATAAAACTCGTAAATGTAGTAACCGAACAAATGACATTTCAGGCCATGTTGATTTAATAACCAAAGTAATCGTCTAACTATATCAGAATAACAATACAGATCCTGCTTTGAAAACTAAGCACTTGGAAAGCCAAAGATTACCAGCGACCACCTTACCGATATGAATGACGAATAGCCCATAGCCATAGCCTACAGTAAAATCGCTATAGGACATCTCAAGCAAGAGATTGGACAAATGAATGAACATTTATATTTGAAGATATATTATCCTATGCGTTCCTTAACAAATATTTACGTGTGGTGTATATGAATGATAGATTGACGAATAATAAGATAAAACTTTATGGTTTAAAAAAAGATGACCAAAATTTATAAGAGTGTGCAATGATTGTTTAGTTAAGTTAAGAGGATAATTGAAAGGCAACTAAGAAAAGGTAACGCCGGGAGACGACGCCCTAGTAGAGCATGCACTGACCTTATTCGTGATGTTCTTCAGACAGGGACAGGTGCGTATTACAGTATTCGCAAATGACGTGAGTGTATATGGTACTTATGCCCAGATGTAATAACATCAACATAGTAAAAAAACGTACGTAAGAATCGTAGCAGGTGGGGTTCTATAGCTTCTCAATACTTTATGGAGCAAAAGGCATGAGTTTATGTAGGTATACATGTATGTTTACCGGCCTCGTGTCAAGAGTAAACACATTTATGAGTCATTTGACATTTAAGCCGACCACGTTTCCCTAAGACGTGTGTTTCACGCAGTTTATGTAGTTACTATATAAAAGTAAAGTGTGCAAATCAATGATATTATAAGTAAAAAGGTGTAGGTACATAGGTTATTAATGCTCAGGAAGTCAGGAAGCGACATATTAAAACGTGGCTAACTAGCCACATTTGACCTCAAGGTTACGTCGCGCCGTCAACGGTCGCGTGCGTGCGTTAGTGTGCCTTTTTTGGAGATCGAATGTTGTTTGAATAACCTATCTACACTTTTTTACTTATAATTTCATTGGTGCCAATTATATAACATTGATTGTAAACTGTGGTGTGATTACTGGTAGATATTGGGTCACACCAATAGCAGCCAGTGGAATGTCAAGATATAGGTCTCGAGTCCGAACCGAAAGCACGCACCTCTGACTTTTCACTTGCACTTAAAAACGGTGAAGAAAAACATCATGAGGAAGCCAGAGATATTTCTCGATGGCATGAGAAACCAAGTCAGGGGACCCATCATTTGACGTAGCATTTGACGTAGCATGACCACAGTAGTAACGGATTTTGTATACAGAAGAATCTACAAAGTGACAAATTGTAGAAACAGTTATTCTGTTATGAGCACGACTATGTCAAGAAGGAAGAAAAGAAATGTGTCGATTCTTCAGTTACCAGTTAGTATGTGGTGTACCTACTATTTTATAATATTTTCTACTGTTTCATAATTATTGTGTGTGTGTTTTTAATGTCTGATGTCAAATAAATATTTTTCATTCTTTCTTTCAGTTGACAATAGTCTTCAATACCAATATGGTGGTCATGCTACGCGTGCTGAATATTCACTGATCACAGGAAAAGACGTAAACTTTTTAAGACGTTCACTAAAAGTAGAAGACGTATCTAAGTAGTTACTATTACTATTATGACATAATACATTCCACGGATAATTATAAATATAGAATAGTGATTAAATAATCTAGTTACGGGAAATTAATCACAACGAAGGGTAACTGTGTATTTTAAATTACCAAACGGGTTCGTCCAACAACGTTTTTAATTGAAACTTTAATTAATTAGGCGCCATTTTACGGACCGTTGTAAAAAGGTACAAGGCCTTTGTTAGTCATATATTTTTTACTTCATTTCATTCTCTTAATTTATTGAGGAATATAGCAGACGTCCCGCGGTTTCACCCGCATAGGTCCCGTTCCCGTGGGAATACAGGGACAAAAAGTAGCCTTTGTGTTAATCCAAGGTGTCAGCTAAGTCCATACCAATTTTTATTAAAATCCATTCAGTAGTTTTTACGTGAAAGAGTAACAAACATCCATCCATCCATCCATCCATCCATCTATCCATACTCACAAACTTTCGCGTGTATAATCTAAGTAGGGATTTTACCTCCATTGCTGGAAGAACTTGTTAGTACCTACCTCTGGATCAATATAAAAACTTTTGACACGGTCCCCCTTTTAGTTCGGGGGTTAAAAAGGAGAAGGAAATGCGTCGTAGGTCTAGTTGTCGTAAGCGTTACTGCCGAGCATAAGGTTCCGGATTCAATTCCTAGGTTAGGCATTTGTTATTGGGTTTTCCATCTGGAACTACTTAGTGGCAGCCCGGAACTGTTCCCGATTGATAACAATAAAATAGAATCGCCCAATGATGCGTAAGTAGAGACTCCTCTGCCTAAACCTTCGGGGGCTATAAATAGTAGGCCTAATGTTATAAAACGTAAAGCTAAACAATGTTGTTCCATTCCATTTAATGTTTACTGCAAACAATTTCAACAACAAGCTTTTATCCAACGTTCATTCTCTCTGCAAAAGATTAATTAGTTTGTAAAACTGCAGTGTCCAGATATTTCAGTATGATTTATAGCCAGTTTAACTCAGCTGGATAGATGAAAATACTTCACTTGTTTTACGGAACATAGTTGTTAAATCACTGCAGGTTTTTATTAGCCATTTCGAAGTTTGGCTGGAGTGGAATTTCAATAATACACGTGCGTACAGCTTTAAATGGTATTTTCATTTTATATTGTATTACCGACAACTAAGAAGAATATCTTGCATTGCATCTAACTAATAAAAATTCAAGCTAAGAAACATTACACAATGTGTATGTGATTTTAGAGACAATATCCTACGACCGTGATATGTTTTCATGGTGGCTTTTGAATCCGATCAAGTGCCAATGTGACTATTGAAATTAATATATATTTATTGAGTTTTCCTCTCTATTTAGTAATAAAAACGGTGAAGGAAAACATCGTGAGAAAACCTAGATTTATGCATTTAAATAAATAAATAATAATTTATTTATTTCAAAAGGTTTTGGTACTGTCTTCAGTTATAATAGATAGGTTTTCCAAATTAAAATGACTCTGGCGTCCTAGCTAGGTTACATAGTAAACTGTATTAAGGTTTACCCTGCGTATGTAGTATTACAGGCTGATATTATTATTATTATGAACCTACGATCAGTGACAAGGACTGGTGAAGATTTAATCATGCCTCAAAGAATCAATCAGGCCATTCCACGAATTTATAAATAACACCCATCAAAAAGATCTATGTCCATTAACAGCGGTTATAATAATTTGAACAAATTCGATACCTAAAGGTAACAAAACTAGTTTGGTTATAAGCACTGCAAACGATGATTCACAGCTGCGCTTACGCATGTGTTCATTTGCATTTTAAGCGCCAACTATAAACGTCAAATAAGAATAGTTTTGGAGTCGTAAGTGATCTGGTGGTCTATTTGTACACACAATTTATTGGATTAAGATAATCCTACTCACAATGTCAATTACAAGGTTAAGGGCAATGCCCATTTTTAGAAGAAACTTTGGCCAAGTTATGCACATATTGGAAACAAATAAGATAAGCATCACAAATAAAGTAACAACGGCTGTTTGTCACATACAAATTGGTTGACTTTTTTTTAATAAAGAACCGAAATATTAGAATGCAATTAACTATTGAGTGTCATAATTATGAAAATCGGCTTTTGGTACCTTTGTAGTCGTCACAAATTGGTTATAGCAATATTTCAGTTAAGTACATTAGTATTAAATTAGTGTATTTTTTGTATAATTTATTGCATATTTGGGAGAAACATCGCCAGAAATTGGCATTTCAATTTGAGAGCCATTCTTTCAGTTTTATTTAGAATACCAAATGTTTTACATGGAGCGTCTGCCTATCTGACCTTACCCAATGATTGGGTAACATGATACTCATTGGTTTGATCATTTCTCGAATGCTGAATATGTAGGTAAGTAAGCTAGACCTACAATAAAATTATCAGTAAGTCCTTTTTTAATCCAATGCTTCACCAGTTAACTGACTTGTAACAAGTTAGCGGTAACCCTCGAGCTACTTGCAGTTTGTAAAGCCGGTGACTCACCTCCGGTAGAGCGTATAATTGTTAGCGGTATGCTCCAGTGGTGTTGGAGAAATCTGTGCCTGCCTGCAGTTAGTGTGCCCTCCCCTTTATAGCAAAAGTACTGTCTATAGACAACCTTATTAGGAGCTGGTAGTTGAAGACTGTTTACAATACTAAAGAGAAGACTGAAGTTTATGTAGTAATACATGAATCAATACAGAATTGCATCTGCCTACAGGCAAAGAATAACAAGGCAAAGATAATATTATTTGTAATAAGTTTTAGAACACAAGTTGTTGATTAAGTTTGTTTCACTATAGCATTGGGTTCTACCTGTAATAAAACTATTTGAAAATCGAATAAAATACAGATAATATGGACATATGCAATAACTAAGTTTTAATTATGTGACACCAAAACATCTCTAGTTTTTATGATTACCCATCTCAAAATTACGCAATAGATTTTCAAATTGGAATAAATAAGTGAATTTCAAGACTATACCATCGCTGTCCATAGCTTACTCTGTATTTAGGTGGACTAATGACAAAGTGGAGTTTAATGAGAACTCACTTATTGGAGAACGCTGCAGTAAGTAGCAAAAGAATTACAAAGTTTAGCCGTATTTGCAGCAACCGTATTTTTCTCGCAATAGCGACAGAGCTCGGGTTTCCACAACCAAGCTACCTAATGGCTGCACGCTCTAGTGGCTATGAGTCACCGGCAGCGGCGTCCAACAAACTAGCCGAGTTTATTTGTTACCGATTTGTTGAACATCGGATGCAGACTACTTTTTTTTTTCAGATAAATTCCAAGTTGACTTTGGTCTTTTATATTTGATCTAAAAAGCTATTATAACTAGTGCAGATACCCACATAAACATACACATTTAATAGACACAACAAATACACGCACGCCGGTTGTGAGTAGGTACCTACTACACACCTTGCCTTTCTAAAGAGCATAAGTGTATGTCCTTTCAGTTCCGTTGTCACTATAAGTTATACTAGCTTCTGCCCGCGACTTTGTCCGTGTGGCATAGTTACCCTAAAACCCTTCCTTGATAAATGGGCTATCTAACACTGAAATAATTTTTCTATCGGACTAGTTCCTGAGATTAGCGCCTTCAAGCAAACAAACTCTTCAGCGTTAAACCATACCCGTTTTTATAACTTTGAGGCTGTAAGATGCAAATAAAAAAATTGAATTTCTATTTCTATTTCAAATAGATAGCGTAAGTAAGGAACCTTGAAAGTCCCACTCCTGCTCTAAGAGACGCATTTGGCCTATACAAGTATCTTAAGGCTAATTCTACTGCCCTATTACAACGAGGATCCAACAACAAACTCCGCAGTACCAAATCACCAACAGAACAGGCTGCGGAAGACACGCAAACGATCGATGAGCGTCAAGTGAACGCCGGCTATAATTGAAAAACGGTTCATTTCCGCGCGGCGATCGCAGTCGCATGTTTGTAGCATTGCATGTACTACTGCAGTTATCAATAGAAGTAACGCGATTCTGTGGAGTTTCACTTTTTAATACTGATTATCTTTATTATTTAGGGGGTATTGTAGGAAACAGGTAGGGGCGATATAAATATTAATAAAGGGGCCAAAGGGCAAAGGCCTCTTCTCATACAGAAGGCTTGAGCATTGATCACCACGCCTGCTCAAGACAGATTACCGACAAGTCTTGGTTTCTTCACGATGTTTGCTTTCCTTAACCGACTTCAAAGATGTCTAAGATAAACTTAGAAAGTACATACCTATGCATTGAAAAAGCCACATTGGTACACACGGCTATACATTTCCAGCTTACACTGACCAGTTTACATTGTACAATCCCATTGCATACAATACGAGATCAGCTTTCTGCTGATCTACTTTTTTAGAACTTTAGTTAGAAGACGGAGTGATATTTTGGCCCACTCACCAATGGTTCGTTCGATTTTTGCAAGACAGCAGATGTTACCCAATCTGCATACATTTACAATAAAATAAACGCAAAACTACAATTTCATCCTAAAGTCTTGTATGAATACTATGAATGTAAGAAGGTTATAACTGAATGGCTAAAAAGTTTAACTTATGAGGTCACTTTCCTCATAATTTTAGTACGAATTTGCTAATGGAACACAATATCATAACTACACTCAGGCACACGCAAACACTCACTCACACACACAAACATAATTATACATACACACATTCACACACACACAATCATGCACGTATAGAATAAGTACATTCAAACTTTTAATATTTAAAAAAAAAACAGCTTTTCTTATTGGCTGGGTTTTGTTTTGTTTTATTTTGTATTATGTTATTTTTTTTTTCTAATTAGTTTGTATTATTTCATTTTATTTTGTATTATTTTCTAAATTTTAGTCTCAAAACTGTTTTTAATAAGGGAAGTAGCGAGTCAGCCCCAACACAAGTATTTTTAATTACTTACTTACTCAACTCATGTCATACTATGTAATGTTTGAGACACAATTTTTTTTTTTTTTACTTTTGAGCTACTTTATGTGCAGCTGTGTGTCAGCCCGGATTTGAATCACAACCTCGTGCATGAGATGTATGAGGTGTATGTCATACGACAATTTTTTACACAGTATAAATTTGTTACCCATGAATATGAACAAGTTTTATTGACTAAGTATTATTATTACTCCCGTCTCTATCTTCTTGTCTTTTCCTATCTATGAATAAACCTTAGGAACTAGATCCTGCTCTTCAAAAACATTAATCAAACATTAATTCAACCGTTGATTAAATAAATATTAGCAAAACTAGATCTACAAAAACGCATGTCAATCATAATCGAATATGGCGTAAAGGTGTTCAAGTTATCGAACAAGGTATCTTAATTAATTGGTATTGCTTAATAGAGCAGTCGGCCTCACACGTATGGTCGAAGCAACTATGAGTTACGGTTTACAAATTTATGGGTCCGTTTCTATTTGTATGGCTAACACATTGTGTCTATAAATATACAGGGTGGAATGGGCCAATGACGCACAATTTGATACCATGATTCTGGACCCACTAGCGTTAAAATCTTTTCGTCGGCTTTTCTTTAATTTTCCGTTTTCATATTCGTTCGATGTTCGTTGTATATTGGCAAAATGTGGGTGTACACAGGTACACACGGATTGGGGATTAAAATGTGTTTTTATTTTTATGTTTAAACTGTAAAGAAAACATGATTTGATGAGGTTTGACTGGCCTGTTGGTCTAGTGGTTAGTGACCCTGACTGCTATGCCGGAGGACGTGGGTTCGATTCCCACCCTGGACAAATGTTTGTGTGATTAGCACGATCATTTGTTCTGTGTCTGGGTGTAATTTATCTATAATATGTATGTATTTAGAAATATATAAGTTTGTTTATTAGCTGTTTAGTACCCATAACACAAGCTCTCAAGCTTAACTTGGGACTAAATGGCGTTGTGTGAAAAGTTTTGGAATATTTATTTATTATTATTTATTATTTATTTATGAGTATCGTGTTAAGCAGAAACTGGGTTGTGGAAGTTAGATAAGCAGTCGCTCTATAAAAAATACTAGTATTTAGCTGTACTCAAGCCTAACCCAACACATTTAGTAAAAGGTCAAGCAGATGGTGAGAGCTTGAAAATAAAAGAAGACAAATATTATTTTATTTACTTGCGAGATCTTCGTTACCTAAATAAAACAAGGTTAAAGTTTGTCAGTATGAAATTTTCAAGTTTCAATTCTTAAAGGTTACATACCCACATTGCTTACTCTTCGAAATAATTATTTTAAGTACATATGTACTTTATTCAGACATACAGACGCTTCCTTTGCTTAAAAACAATCAACTTTGTGCTCATGTGAATAAGATACAGATGTTTGTCAATGTAGACAAATATAATGAAGGTGAATAACCTTGTAGGTACGTGGGTTGTCTAAATAGGACCAGTACAAGAACTAGATATACATACAAACACGCCTACAAACGTGCTTATTATCCATATTTGTCTATACAAGTAATTTGGGTAAAGTAACGTAAGGGTCAATTCACACCGAGACGCGACGCGACGCTGCACCGCAAACGTTAAAAGAGCGACTTAAAATATAACTTTATTTTCTACACGAAAAGATCTCACAATGAAATGTGTAATCTTTTACTAGTTTAGTAATAACAAAACCATTATTAGCTGACGTCTGTTTCTATCGAAAGTCTGCCTATCACTGGGCCAAATCAAGATTAACGTGTTGCCAATGATATGAGGTCTACGGTAGGTACCTACTACTACCAATGTTTAAATGTATTAAATCCTGAATAATCGAAAAAAGGAAATAGATTTTAATAAAACTAATTGAAAATCGTCGGTTAGTGCCTGACCCATAAATATATAAAAACCCTGACGTCGTCAAAACCGGCAATGGATATCCGAGTATACTTTAGCCCCCTGTACGCCATCCAAAGGTCTGAGACCACAGAGGCCCGAGGTGAATTTTAAGCACTAATCTTTTTATTCATTCGTAAAGTTAACTTGGGATCCCTTTTTAAGAATATACGTAAAGGGAGGAGTATGAGAATTGGCACAGTAAAGGTATGTACGTATACAGGTGTAATAACGTTTATTGGAAAGAAAGAAAGAAAGAAGAAAAAAAACATTTATTAGTACGCATAGAAACATAAAGAAAAACAAACAATAAAAAAATGAGTAAAAACTAAAGATACAAAATAAAAAGACCTGTGCAAAACCAAAAAAGCTCCTGTCTCAGGAGTGTTGCAACATTTAGAAATATAAATACCGCAGCGCTGTTATTCTGATAGGATTTTTTTTAGGGATTTATTAATTTAAATCTAACTATCTACAGCTATGTCATATTTGGCGAAATTGCATTGAATATCAATCTAAATACACGTCACGTTAACTAAAGCCACGGCCTGTGTTCCCATTAATTCTCGCAAGAAGATAATAAGACAGGAGCGTTCAATTGGAAAATACGGAAACCTGCTTGACCTGATTCGAAATTATTTCTACTTGGATGAACGAGAAAAATGGTACAATAATTTACTTCGTGAAAAAAAGAACAAAGAGTCGTGAGATATTCGCTTGTACAGACAACTGAACATTAGTGGTCACATAACATAACATCACGTCTGTAATCCCCAAAGGATTAGGCAGAGGTGTACCAGGAGTATACACACTTTTCGGAAGTTATGTACATGTTCCATGTAATAGGGGGCAAGCCTATTGCTATCAATCGGGCACGAATCCAATCTCCGGGCTGCTACTGAGAAAATCCAGATGGAAAAACTCAACAACACTTTGCCCTCATTCTCAGCAGTAGCAGTCAGAGGTTACAATACCTGTGGATACCTTACTAATAAACGCGAAGGAAATGACGCCAAACTTGATCCTCGAAAAATGAATGGTAAATCTAAAGGTAAACTTGATTCCATGTTTATAAGGAGGTTTGACTTTGAGGTGGTTTTACGCAGGTTTTAACACGAGCGCTTTTTAAACGCGACAACGTTTTCTACCATACATAATCGCTCGACTTAGCATAACACTGAACCCAAACTAGTAGATAAACGAACCTCCGGCTTAAAGAAAGAAAGAAAGAAAGAAAGAAAAATATTTATTTGACATCAGTCATCAAAACACACATACACAGAATAATTTATAAAATAATAGAAAATATACAATAGTAGGTACACATCATGTGCTGTGTGCCTCACGGCTGCGCCAAAAAGGTCCATTTCAGCATTCATGCCAGACAGGTGATGCTGTCTGACGCTGGTCTTCCAATGAACCTTAGGAGTAGCACTCGCTCTATCTGATTCGTAAGAAGCCTTTGTACAGACGCCAGCACATCAAGTTACTCCAATGTGTCAACTTTTCCCAATTGAATATGAACCTTATTCTGTTCGCCATAAAGTTTTAAAACGATCAAAGAAATTTGACACATTGGGGTAACTTGATGTGCTGGCGTCTGTACAAAGCTTGGAAATAAAGAAAATAGCACCCGGCCTTTTATTTATTAGTGTCAAAAGACCTGTTGAAATGTCCAACAGCAGGCTGAAATTGGCATAATTTACTTTCCACGAGTTAAAACAAAATGTTTTATTACTTAAGTATTCCGTTGTTGGTAATTGATAGTTGCTTATAGTGACTGTACCGAGGTCAACGGCCAATCAAGTTGTATTACGTCATGCGGTAGTAACTAAGAAACTGTAATAATAGGTTTCGAATGTGAATCACTGAAAGGCACACAGGTACTTATCGTCAATAGAATAAGACACCAAATTAGTTAAATAAGCACCAAATCAAGAGATGAACGGGAAACTTAGTTATAGATATTATTAACTAATTATCAAACAAGAGTGGAAGAACATCGACTGTTTTAGCTTAAGGTGGTAAATAATTGAGAATCCCTCTATAATATAATAGAACAAATTCACACTTTATTGCATACCTTAATGTGTTACAGTTGGTGAGAAAATAATAATAGATACAATGATGGACCCTGTCGGGCACAGCATAGTTCAATTAGAAGAGAGGAGGAAGAGCACTGGAACTCCTTCAGTTCAAATTAAAAGGATATAATAATTCTACCAATAATTTCCATGTCAATATGTTAAGCTACCATTGTAAGAACTTTGAAACCATATTTATCTGCAAATAAATCTTTGACTTTCTGCACTTCTCCTCCTTATTAACTTTGCCTTTATCCAACCTCACAGGCTCATACTCCTCCATCATCATCATCGTCATCCTTCTACCCATATTCCAAAATATTTCTGGGGTCAGTTGGTACAGCATTTTTTCTCTTCCATTAAACTCTTTTTGCAATCATATCAATATAGTCCTTTCTAGCCATAGGTATCATAATTTATTTTGTCTTCTTCTACCCTTAGTTACCTTTTGTTTTATGGTGTACAATAAAAAGTACTTATTCTATTCTATTCTATTAAATTGATTCCTTGTAAATTTACACTCACAACTTTCCTCACAACTTGTCCCGCATACCACACCTCCTTCCGTGCAATATCCTTAAAACGGGAACAAAGTTTCCCTTCATATCTATAGTAAAGTCAGGCACCATTATTTCTAGGTAAAGACAACATTATTCTATTTAAGCGAGGCGCCCTACAGAATCGACATCAATAAGTCAATCAATGATAAAATGGTTTTAGTAATCAAGTTTGACATATTAATAATACAGCTAAAAGCCGATAGTCGGGGAATATTGTAGCGATGTTATAATATGATGCTACATAATTACTTCCATTTACTTATTTCTAATTCATGAATCAACCAATCAACTGTATTATGTAATTATAAATCGTCGACAGTGAGCCCTAGTTTAACAATGTAAATCAATACAGACTTGCTACAAATACCAGGGAACGAGCGAACGTTACGAGTTTAGTAAGTTAGCAATGTAGATACAGGCAGCGCCATCTAGCGTGTAGTAGCGACAGCTTACAGCGCCACTCCCAAACGGTCAACTAAAACATTAATTGGAAACGCAAAATTTAAATTAAAGAAAGTGAAGTAAAATTAGTTTGAATAGCATAAATAATATCACAAATGCACTTTTATTTTTTTTTAAACACAAAGACGTGAACTAAGTTATTAGTTCAGCTATTCACCGCTAGGTGTCGCTAAGAGTTCGTAACACTCCATTCAAGTTCATTTATTTACAATGTTATCCTAACAATGTTTCATTATTTAATCTGTAAACTAAAACATAATATTTGAGAATATTTGCCAAAGAACAATGAGGCCATCAGTGAAAATTATCTTCGCCATTTTATACCATGTTTTTATTCAGCGTCGACCGGTCGTTAGCCGCTTCGGCGACTCTCTTGAACCGCGAAACGTTTTCTGAATGTTTTTTTCGTCATCCGTCACTTTCTAATCAATTGTGATCTATGTGCAATAAGAACAAAAATTGTCTGCGATTGCGAACAACCAGGTGAAAATATGATCAGTCAAGCGTTTTATGTCATTTTCGCGCAGTTCGAAGAAACGCCTGCATGACACTTGGGTTTGAAGAAAGAATGTTGAATGATGTTTGATACAATCGTAGATCTTATCTTGGCGCTTATTTGCAGATCACATAGATTTCTAAGACGCATTTCTGACTGCGATAATGCCTCTTAGAGGGCCATTTTGCGATCTGGTTAAGCGTTTAATCAGGCAATCAATCACGAGTAATCACGACTGCACTGACCTATAAATGCGGGCCTCTACGAATCACCCCTGCATCTGGGGTGTAAAACAAGGACGTGGTCTACAAGGGCAATACATATGCCTATAATCCTACCTATATCACTTACTACGCCGCAGATTTAAAATCCAATCAATAGATAGACCATGCGAATGAAATAACTTTCAAACGTCAGAATTCCAAAGAAAAATAAAATACAAAAAAAATAATTTACTTGCTCCTACAAAAATGTAGTTCCATATGGAGAAGAATGGGCAAGAAGCTCCATACTTACAACTTTAAAATAGACAGGCCGTTTTAAGAAGCTAATTTGTCAATTAACTTTTAATTAATTCAGTGCAACAAAACCAAAGGTTTATTATCTTAGAAAGAAGTCAAAATCATCCCATCATCTTGATGTCGCTATTTTTGTACGTTACACTAAATTTTCTTGCTATTACAGAATATGTCTCCTCAGAAATGCGATATTAGACATTTACGAAAATATTCAATACTCAATAATAATTCGCCCCTGCAAGAATTCTAACGGCATCAAATTCGACCTGGATACGTCCTAAACGTGTTGTCGTAGAATCTATATCCGACTTAAGCCCCACACTAAATCAAGTCCTCATAATACCGTCTCGTCAGAACAGTTCTGGTGGGCGTTTGCATGCATCCCGCTCGTTATAAAGTGCTGTCGTGCAGCTATGGCCGTCTGCGTTTGTCGTGTGTCAACGATGTGGATAATAACTGTCTGGCGTAGGAACTATGTGTGAAATTTTTGAATCCCTTGTTCCTTGGGAGATTTTGCCGAAAATCATTGCAAAAAGAATGTCATTTAGAACAAGATCTTAATAAATACACCTTCCCTTTCTTTCTGGAGCAAATCATAAGTCGCTCGGGTTGAGGAGAAAACACCACTCCGGAGCTCCCTCTGTGCATGCCTGTTAAGAAACATTCCTGGGAATTGATTATGTAGAATCTCTCTTAAACCAAAGAGACTACTGATAATATTAATAAACATTTCCATGTGAATGACAATTACCAACAGAACGATTGATTAATTGCTTCTCAAGTGTGAGGCGAATGAAGTAGTTAAAATTATTAGTAGATAATAATAACCCAGATTACGGATGGATGGTGATAAATATTGCGTCCATTCAAAACAAGGTTTCACTGAGGGGACTTAATCAAAAGGCCGATGAACCAGTACTAATCTGGAATACATACAACGAGCTAATTATGAAATAAGGTGGGTGTCATCGCGTGTAATACCTTACTTACTGAATAGGTCACATGGAGCAATGACATGACGGTTTCCAACTGTCTGGGTGGAGAACTTGACAAACTTAGGAACCATAAACTGGTAGCCATTTTGTAAATATTTAAGCAGTTTATGGAAATTTGCTAGCAGAATTTAGAAAATAATGGCCTGCATGCAATATCCGTATACAAAACCGACAGAATCGATCAGAGTTACAGTAACAAAGTCTGAAATATTTTGGCGACTTTCTATCGAAGGAAATTAGTACGAATGTAGAGAACCTTGAGAAAGCACGGAAATTACATTAAAATCAAATGTGAATAATTTCAAAAAGAAAAATTTGCTAGAAAACGTTAAATTGCATACTGACAAATGTTAACCTGAATCGACTTTACTTCGATACAGTTGAAGTTTACGCTTAAATTCGGAGCACTTCGAATCCTCGATATTAGGAAAACCCGTACACATACTAGCATATGAATAAATTTCGATGATATATTACTCTTGCCCCTTCGATTCCTAACTTTTGGCAACTTGGGAACCGAAGTTAGATTAAGATGGAAGATTGCAGTAGTTAGGAGGGTGGCTAACGAAGGTAAAGTGTATTGAGAAGTTGGTATTACGATATCTTGTGGTGTAACATATTGGGGCTTATGGCCCGAAGCATTTTCTCCTCTCAAGGCAGAAGATTAGGAAGTAGCTGCGAATTTTGTTAACGATACTGAACATAACGGCCCACGAAAAAATAAAAGATAAGAAAACACAATATTTAAATCATGAAGCTTCGTCTTGACATAATTCAGAGCTTATTACCTTCTTTTACATTTCGGTTGAGAATTTGTGAAAGCATAACTAAATTTATGATTGTCGTGATAGACAAACATTAGGCGACATTATGGATGTATGTTAATCGATTATTTGAAGTTTGAAGAGCTTCTCAAGGCTTTCTGATTTGGTTCATTTGATGTAACTTTTTAAAGTGTATAGTCAACAATTTCTTCAAACATTTTTTTAATTTTGCCGTGCCTATTTCATGTCACACCAAATTTGTGATTGGGAGTTATAATTGAGAAAGCTATTCTTAACATCATAGTCAGACGAGCTTGAGGCTAAATTCGATCGAAGGTTAAGCTACGCTTGACGAGGTCGGTCCGTGGATGGGTAACCATTTATTACATACCAAGACTCCTCCGTGCCTCGGAAGCACGTTAAGCCGTTGGTTCCGGCTGTCATTTGTAGATCTTAGACAGTCGTTACTTGTAGTCAGAAGCTCGAAAGTCTGACAATCAGTTTAACCAAGGGTTATCATGTTACCTAGTTACTGTGGAGGTCTGACAGGCAGTCGCTCCATGTAAAACACTGGTATTGAGCTGCATCCGGTTAAACTGGAAGCCGACCCCAACATAGTTGGGAAAAGACTAGGCAGATGATGAGTCTTTACATCTAAACATTTAATTTCGACGCAATTATGAAACGCTTACATAATAATAAGTAACTAACAAATCGACGACGAAACTTACATCATATCATAAAAATTGGCCATCAACATTAGATAATAATGTCAAATACAAATAAAACAACGCAAATAAATGACACTTGGGGTCATAGACAACACCACATTTATGATGACGATGTAAAAAACGATCACAAACTCAAACTCGTCAGTGTCAAAGATAAAGGCGTTATCAAAACGTGTAATAAACTTGAAAATTTTACGTTTCCAGTCTATTTTTACATACAGTATTTACTTATTTACATTTAGATGCCAGTGTTATTTGTTTTACAGTTTCTGTATGGAAACAAAGTCTCATGGTTTGAATATAAAATACTTCCCGATGGCGTATGAAATTATAATGTTGGATGACAAATTAAGGACTGTGTTTAATATTTGTAAAGACGTCGTTGAATTCAAAGTAACTAGTATTTAATTAGTGTGGCGATCAAAGGGGTTTGTGTGTAACGAATAAACTTGAAAAATACTGGACCGATTTGAAAAAATCTTTCACCGTTGGGAAGCTACACTATTCCCGGGTGACATGGGCCACTTTTCTTTCTCTCTTTCTATCCCTCTCTCTTCTATCCCTGTATTCTCAAGGAAACGGGTGCTACGCAGCTGAACACCGCCACCGCCGACAACCGCTAGTCCAATATATGTTTTCAGCCAAAAATATTCTGGAAAATACACCAAACATTTTACTTGGCTGCATTACAGTCAACATTATCCTTTTCCGTGATATTAAATGTGGGACGCATAATATAGCAGTTTGCTTACAAATTACGTTAAATAACTGTGTTTAATTTGAAATTAGCTGTGGGAACCAGACAACAGTGTGGCAGAAACAAAATAATTACGTTTAAGTTTAGCAAAACATGCAAAACCGTGATACACAATTTGTTACATAGTTTTAAGTGTCAAGGGATTTTAGTTTCACAGCTGAGAATACGGTAGGTAGCACACTATTTTGTTCTGTTTGTACTATGTGAAGGAAGGTTATTCTCATATGCACTGTTTTCTAACTTCCTTAACCTTTAGTATGCCGGAAACGTGGATCTTTAATTGTTTCTATAATTACGGCATACGAGTAAAATCGGCAACCCGAATGCCCAAGTCTTAAAGATTTTCACAGACTGCATAAGTACGTTATTATACTTCATGTATAACACTGTTGAAAACAATAAATAGCCCAAATAAAACATATAAGGAGCCGGCAAGATTTAAGGAAAATCAAATCTAAACCAATCAACTGATGTCACTCAAAAAACTGCCACGATAAAATGGAACTGGGCTGGACACATCTGCCGCATGTCAGACGATCAGTGGGCCAAACTCACGACCCAATGGGTTCCTTTACATGGCAAACGACATCGCGGTAGGCCCAAGCGAAGATGGCGAGACGTGCTGGGTTCCTTCGATAAGGACTGGTCCCTAAAAGCCCTTGACAGAGAGAGGTGGAAGGAAAGTAGGGAGGCCTTTGCCCTGCAGTGGGAAAACACAGGCTAGTAATAATAATAATAAATCTAAAAGTTATTCGAAGTCCACTTAGAGAGCAATACCATTGTTTAGCAAATTCTCCGTTGTCATCAATTTTTTTTTTGTACAACGGGACACCAGTTTGTCACCGGCAATGTAGACTTGTAGAGATAGCTAATAGCCCTGATGGATCCAAGCCTTTATTTCCTAAAAATACTTGTGTCATTGTGGTACCTTAGATGTCAGTTATTATCCTATGTCAAAAGATTCTTTGTGACAACTAGTTATCTTATGAATACTATGTACGTAACTACTTATAATCAACGACTTCCCACAATTAGTCGAGCAGTGAGTGACGCAATAATAAGAGTTTATGTGTCAACCAAAGTGTTTCAAACTAGGTACAGATCAAGCTTCCCCAAACTGTAAAATTTTCCCAATGGAACATGGACCTTATTATGTTTGTTATAAAGCTGAAAACCTATGAAAAAAAAAATTGACACATCGGGGTAGTTTGATGTGCTGGCCTCTGTATATGCCAGGTACCCTTAATATATTCCTGGCTAAATATCGAAGGACTGGAACAACTTGCCTGCTGTGGTCTTCCCGTCCGATTATAATTTAGGTTGTCTTCAAGGCTTGACTGAATAGGCTCTTGATAGTACGCTTCACTATCATTGATTGCATCACTGCTTATCATGAGGTGGTATTGCAGTCAAGCACTAGTATTTAATGTAAAAAAAGGTTTAAAATTTTCTACCGTGATTTTTATTGGACTACCTACACGTTGGCCCTATCTTTCAATATTTCATGAACACATTTCATGCCAAATCATTTTATTATTCATAAACGGCGATTATTTTCCTTTTGAAACATAAATAAAATGGTACACGGTAACTCCATTATCTGGCCAACACCCCAACCTAAAATTTGCCCAATTTGAAAGCCCTTTACACCAGTTGAAAGGTTATTTCCTATGCTGTGCGGTTTGACCCCAAAAACCTCGCATTTTAAATAAGTCTGCACTCAACAAAAACCTTTTCCAAGACCCCGTTTCCCTATACAGGAACCCTTTTAGAGCGCTGACCATATAAGAAACCTTATTGACAAAGTCAAATGTGAAAGCGTTAACGTTTGCAAAGTGAAAACTGAATTTCCAATTTTCTTATCTTGTTTTTTGTGGTGTGTTTTTGGATCAAATCAGTTGTTTAGTGCTTCTTTTTGGTTATCTGGTGTATGTTCGAAAACGATTGGTAAGACTATTACTCCTATCCCCATTTTTTGGGTCATTATCATAGCTTTGTCAGCTTCCAGCTTAATCAAATATAACTAAACACCATAGCTTTAAAAAGAATCTTCGGAGTACCGGAGTAGTCTCCAAAAAGTTAATAACTCCCTAAGAGCGAAATTCTATCAACAATTCACATGTCTCCAATACTAATAAAATTAAATGTAATAAAAAAAAAATTCACTTTCAACTGACAAGTAATATTTTAGCTAAGTCATCAATCAATTTTAAATGCATTTTTACCCGTGAAGTTTTGTCTTATTTTCTTACCTATAACAAATCACTAACTAATTAATTCCGTGACAGTTATTCCAGCCTAACCTCCTTCCTATTCAACATTAGTTTTAGTATATACGAAAGCCGAAACGAAGTGTTAGTGCACATAAAAATTATAAACTACTTTTTACCCGATTACGGCTAAGCAAAAACGAGGGAAATCGAGAAAAATAATCAGCTGGTTCATACATTTAGTTGACATAAGTTTACTGACCAGCTGTCTCTTTCTGGCGATTGTCGTTCATGGTAGTGTTAGAAACAATTTTGTTATAACGAAGGACAACCTACTACTTATATAAGAATTAAAAAAAAAACATCCCCTTCAGGAATTAAATAGAATAGAATATCGTATTTTTGTCGACATCAAATGCAATCGGGCACATGGACGTTGCATAATAAGTACATCTCTGAATCGTCCGTTTAGAGCTAAAAATACTGAGCGGAACACACGCGTGCGTAAATATAGCCGTTCGGTCGCGTTCAAGGAACCCGCGATATTTGTTTAGGAACCGGCTGATTGCGTAACTGAATCATAATGACGGCGTGTCAAGTATGATGCTACTATGACAACCGCTGTAATAACTACAACATGGGCTTCTGAAGGTATGAGGAACAGGGTTTAAAGTTCCTCATCCACCATTGAAAAGGGAGGATCCTCCGACCAGACCGGTGTTGTGTCTGGTGGGCTAACTACCGCCCGGACGCGCGGTTGATGTCGGGAACTTTTATACGTTCAACTCGCGCAGATAACTTTAATACCGCGATGTAGGATATCAGTCATTGGTTCCTGTGTGGCGAGATAGATGTCGCTACAGGCTAAAAATCGGTTTGTTTTGTTTGTAATGAGTTTTTTTGTCGGTTCCTCTCATTAAATAAATGATTTGAATATCCGAAAGTAAATGGATGCCCTTCCCAGTCTCATGAGCGAAAACCGATCTCTTCGATTAATTAGCATATTAAACTATATCGGAAATGAACCGGTTACAATCAGTACTTAATTACTTTCGCTCATCCACAGTACGGACCGAAGATCATTAATAACTGCATATAAAACAGCCTCATCTACATATACCAGTCAGAAATGGAAATTTAATTACTTTTTCTTTCACACAACCCTTTACGATGGCAATGATATTACATCGTTACATCACGCCTTAAATAATCGATGGTATAGGCAGAGGTACGCACACATTTCGGCAGGTATGTTAAGTTTCATGTAACTGAAATCGGGCATAAATCCACTTGCTGCCACTGAGAAATTACAGATGAACAAATTAAAAATCGAAAGTCATTTACTTATTCAATGCTCTGTAGCTGCCTACCCCCATGGGAAAAAGGCGTGAGTTTATGTATGTATGTGTGTATGTAAAAAAATAAACTAATCGGGTGTTAAACAGATTAGTAACAAACTATCACTTTTTAAATATATTAGTTACATTTCGTAATGCATCTAGCATGCATTCAGTCAGTATCAATCTAGGTATGTATGTCGAAGTGAAAAAAAGAACTCCCGATTGCCATTTTAGAAGTGTGCTAACGACCGACGAACACGATTGACGTACAGTCGGTTAGACAAGTGAAAAGATTATCGAACTTTAAAGTTTTAAATGTAGGTGTTATTGAAACGTAATAGTTGAGTGAACACGCGATGGTAGAGTAAAGCTTTGCGGATGTATACTTGGGAACAACTAATTCGAGCCACTTGCCTATTTTCATACTAATTCTAAAAAGAGGAAAGAAATGTATTTTAAATAAACTTAATAATTACTGGACCGATTTGAAATATTCTTTCACCGTTGAAGAGCTACACTATGCCGTGCTACTTTTTATCCCTGTATTCCCACGGGAACTGGAACTACTCGGACCCATAATTATATCGCCTAAAAGTTTATCGAATAACCTTTACAATGAGGCTAAAACTATTTAATTACCACCTAAACATTATCAAGCTTTATTAAATAATAACTTCTGGCCCTTAAAAGAAAAATGGTAATTGTGATAGAAAATTTAGTTATTTAGTAATGATAAATGAAAAAGGAAATGGCTAAGTACTTGAAGTTCAAATGTTTAATCTATATGCATTCCCTTTCTTTTATAAACAGAAACTGTGGCAAATGATTGATTTTTTCGAATGATTTTCGTCTACAATAAGAAAAACATCAGCAGAAAATAGTAAAAGATGTTTTCTCATTGATCTCTAGCGGTAAACACGACCTCAACCACTCTTCTCTTATTTTAAACATTTCTTTACATAACTGTTTTCTCGAGAAATGTAACAGTGGTATCAATTAATAACTATATCGAATTTTAAAACGGACACCACTGAAAAAGCGGGGCTATAAAAAGGCTATTTTTAAAAGGCTAACGATGCGTGTCTAAACTACTACACGATAGTGTACTACCAGTCTTACAATAAGGTCGGCAACATACTTTTTCGTACGCAGATTTTTTTTCGGCAGCCATATTGGAAGAATGTACAATTAGAAGCTAATCCCACTACTAAGTGTTAGACTGAATTTTATTGCAATCATACTTTTCCATAGCACACTGGTGTTTTGTTTAAGAAATTAACGTGTTGAAAACAAAAAAGAAACCAACTCTTCAGCTTCATTTTATTATTATTAAAACTGATATTATTATTTAGCCAAAGCCTAGTGGTGTAACCAGGCGGACTAAGGCGAGACCAAGACGTATATTGCCAACTTATGTACTATTTCAATTTATTTTATTTTTTTTATTTAATCTTTAGTATGCTTTTTCGATAATTATTATTTTTACTTTTTAATTAAAATTAATATACTTACTACTTATGTGATAATATGATATTGTAATTAAAAAAATCATAATGTGTTACTATCATTAGATTAGTTAAAATTTTATTTAGTTTTAGTACAAATACAACCAATTTTATGTATGCGGTGTTAGCCTTTAAGTAATTGTTTCACTTACAAAAGCACAATTTGTTATTTTTTTTTTTATTGAACATGTATTGTGAAAACAATTGTTGGCTGACCTTAAATAAATAAATAAATAAATAAGACAAAAGTCTCGAGTTCAAACCCAAGGCAACTCTGAGATCTGAGGTTGACGTGCGTATTGTACAATTATTACAAGCATCAAAAACGCTGAAGGTACACATGCATCGTAAGGAAACCGGCTTGCCTGAAAGATATTTCACGACTGTACGAGTATATGATGCAAAGGTAAAGACCAGTCATGGGTGGCATTGAAACCCTGACACTAGGTTTAAGTCATTAACCACTCGAAAAAAAAAAGAACACACGATAGTAAAGGTACAGGTACCTATCGACCGTCTGCCCAAGACCAAGGAGTCAAAAAAATTGAAGCACTTTCAATAGATTTTTGTCAACTTATACTAAGATACTGTTTCGTACAGACATTTTACACCGATCTTTTCAAAGTTGACTTAAATCTGCGCACAGCCTTACGGAAGAAACAAGATTACCACGTGCTCCAACTCTAACAACAAATATTGTTATTTTCGATATTCATAAATATTAATAAATTGTAACACAATACAACCACGATACAACATTCTGCATTTAATTTACCGTTTTCCTTGTAACAAGTCAACCCGCAATATTTAAAAGGATGTTTAGTGTAACGCAAAAATTCCTGGAACTGAAGTAAATTGTTTTACTTCTACCTATTAGAATACAAACGTCGCTTCATATTTTCTGTAACTAGATCTGTTCTCTCCTATAAGCGTAGAGATAAAAGATAACGCAGTTATGACGTAAACCGCGTATGTTAAACAAATATGCAAATGTCTTGTAGTTCAATTGTTTTACACTATCTTCGCCATTAACGCATATTTAGGAGTAAATTAGTAGTAAAATCGTTTAAAGTTATAGATAAACTTACAGTTAGAATGTACGTTTAGTTTGTCGTTTTAAGTAAGACACAATTTCCTGTGTTTACACTATGTATATGGCTAGATCGAATAAATTAATAAAATAAAACGCAACTGCGCATATCATTACACAGATCTCAAAGATCGTATCGTTTTCGTTAAATTCATTAAATAAACACCAGGAAATCGAAGGATAAAATTAACCATTTTCGATTGAAATCTAAAACTCACCTTATGCGAATGCCGATGGTGTGGAGTCACCGGCGGCGGGTGCTGAGGCGGATGTGGCACCTGGTTCTGTCCGGTTACGACAACCGGGAGACCGTCCACGATGGTCACCATCACCCTCTTGTCACCACTGCGGCGTCGCTCAGCGGAATTCCTCCTGCGGCGCTGTTCATCAACTACGGGTCTCGCGAACACCGTTCTACGATCAAAGTTCCGCGGATCGCTTTGGTTCTCTGCGGCCCTGGTAGCTGGCGTGTGACTTTTGGATCGTTTGAGGAGTCTCATGACATGGGACTTGAGTGCATCCGGCTTGCTGACGGGTGGTGGTAGTTCTGGTTGCTTGTGTTTGTATGATTGGGAGTGCGCATGGTGGCGCTGCACGGACACCGTGTGCCCCATGCCTGGTGGTATCACGTTCGACAGACTCTTGACTGCGTATGCAGCATCTACTTTGTTCCCGGCGACGCACGATACCTCGTACATTCCGACGCTACCGTTCCCGGCGGCTCTCCCTTACACTTCCACTTACACAAGCATGTTTTATCAAACTTATCCTATGACACTGCAATCCTTTTGTACTATACAGTTTACGCTTTCCGACAAAGCATCGTATAACACGCACTTTACACTGAATTGGTAACTTCGAAGAGTTCGCTGCTTACATTTGAAACGGTGTTCGTTATGAGTGTCGCACGTGATCGAAGGAAAATAATTTTAACAGGTCGGACCGGTTGAGGTGGATTTTCGCGTGAACTGTGTGTGATGGAGTGTTCATTAATTGGGACAACGTGGCTCGGTACGTGTTACCCGCGCGCGAGTCGCCGACCAACTGAGCATCAGAGCAAGCACGCACGGAGCGCGCGGCAGAGGCCGTACGATAGTGATAACGAATGATGCGTTCAGTCCGTCGAGGTCCATATAATCCGCGAAAAGGTCAATGTTTCGATGAAGTCAGCATCAATTGCTGTAATTGGCGGATAATGTAACGTGAATTGGATAATGTGTGTGCTTGACGAAATACAACGTGATACAACGCCCTCTAATGTTCGTGGTGTATTGTGTTTCTGTGCATAAATCTGAATCACTTATTCACGACATTTGCCAATTGTAAATGTTGAATAAGCTTTTGGCAGACAATTTTTAGACATGGTGTTTATTGACACAAACAAAATAACTCTGCAGCGTATCGTTATTTGTATTCTGTCGTAACACAGGTAATATTCAAAACAATAGTTCCAACCTAATACACTCAAAATATTTAGGCCAACAAACAAACAACGTATTGCCATACTCTAAAACTGCAACGGACAATGTTGCCAGTTTTATTGAATTCAAAACTATTTCGCTCATTCCGCTCCAAGTTGGACTGGCCTGAATATCTGCAACACGTACCTATATGAGACCGGAAGCGGAGACGTGGGTAGAATTGACATTGGCTTTTGTTTAAAATTGGAACGATCGCCGCTAAAACGTTGCGTTATCTATGATAGCTTAACAGTTATGTTTTAAAATTGTAGCCATTTTGGATTTTCTCAGTCGTTTTTTCAGTACTAAATACTAAGAAAAAAGGGTTTAGTATGCGAGTAGGTAGTATGATGAAACGGAAATATTCCCGAACAACCTGAATAATACCTTCAAAATGATAAAGTTTTGGGTTGCAAACTAAAAACCATTTCAGGGTTCGCTTCACCGCTAAAACAAATAAGTGGTTCAAAGAGGATTTTCAAATATCACAGCCATTTTCAATCTACGAAATAGCCATTTATAATTTTAAACAATGTAATTCGTCGGTCGTCGGATAGGCAAAGGGTCTGGATGCTCTGGTCCTTTGGCAGCTAAACGAATACCTCGTTATAGGTACTTAAGCTATGGAATTTCCTTTGTGAGATAAGAGCCGGCTTTGAAATGTATTTCTTAACTGCGAAGTAGCTTTACACTTAACAATTACTTTGGTTTAATTTTATGGTAGTTAGTGTTTTGAGTTCTGTAATTAACTAAGAGATTAGATATCGACGAAACCGTTTTTGATGTCATTGTTCAGATCTTGAAAGAAATCTTGGAAATGCACTTTGTTTAAAGCTAAGTTTTTTAAGCATTATTAAGATCGACTCAAAGTACTAATTTTCAAAGGGGACGAATTTCAAATGCATTCTGCAATGAAACTGCATTATCTTGTTCAAGTAGTGTATTTAAATGCAGGAAGAAAATTCTTAATACAACAAGAAAATTCATTTTGAAAAGTTGATATTACGGATAATGAAATCATAAAAGCAACGAACAATATCATAAGGCTTAGGCAAGATTGTGCAATTTTATTCAAGGAGTATTTGGAGGCTAGCCCTGAATCTGATCTCAATCAGCAGCTTGTGTAGTTAACTATAGTCAGTCAATAGTCATAACCGTTGAGTAATAATCTACAGTGACCTCAGAACTGAATAGTTATTTGTTATAGAAATATTTCTTAGTGATTGTGAATGCAAGCTTTGATTTCACTACAAAACACACATACCAATTTGACAATCTAACAACTTTCGTCGAACAGACTATTTGTTGTTAACATATAAAGCATTACATTGGTAACTAGGCTTGGTAATTGCTTGTATTGTTGACACCCACTTTTCTTTATTTTTTTAAAATATTGTCAATTGTGTACAATAGAATCTGTTCTTGATTCCTGTGTTTGTAACTTCTTTACTTTAATTATTTCTGTTGATGTGTATTCTGGCTATCCCCTTCAAAATTAGGAAGGCTGTATACAGTCTCCACATGTAGATAATATTTTTTTGCGATGTTAACATATTTTAGTGATTTAAGAGATGACGATTATTAATGTTGCGATTTCGTCTGTTAGATTGTCTTTTGTAATAGGAGGAAAGCATATTGGTATCAGCTAGGTAGGTACAAATCCTCAGATCTACAAATGGGAAAAACCCAACCTGGGAATTGCTTACTTTGGCTATCGTTTGCGAGCAAAGGGCCAACAAAGCACTGACTTGTTGAATAATCGTAGCTACAATGACCTTAGTATCGAACAGTTATTTGTTATAGCAATGAAATCGATACGTTGTGATTGTGAAGGTAACTCCTAATATTACTACGTTTGTAAGATATGCTTCATTGGGCGCAAGCGCAGCTGCGCAGTGTTAGATCTTGATTCGATTCTGAGGTTAGATAGTGTTAATGAGATTTTCTTTATGGCAATAAAACGGTGGCGGTTTTGACTTATGAGCAATAGTGTTAGCGTGATATAATTACAACTAAAGCGAACAGTGTTTTGTAAAATTTTGTTCAAAAATTACCATTTGAAAAATATCGCTGTTTTTCGGTAGGTTCTCCATAGCCAAAAAATAACACTGAACCCTATTATTTAGCCTTCAATGCCCATAATATTATTATTCGCCCGCCCTTCAGGGGGATGGTTCTCATAACCCTGAAAGGCAAACACGTTTGTGCACACCCACAATAACTACAAAACATACAACAACTACCTCATCAATAAAGACCTTCTATAATATTACTGTCTGTCATAACAACAAAATTGTTATATATCTGTACACTACTTGATTTTCCTTGTGCAAACTAGTTGTTTCCGCCTACAAAAAACCAAATTAGTTTATAACAAATAAGTACTAGTAGCAGGTAATTGTGTCTTTTATTGCTAGACATAAAACTGAGTTACTAACCAGCTATGAGTCTAAGAACACAAAATAAAGTAATGCAGAAGGCCAGTAACTAGCAAAACCGCACGCACAGAGAAATACACTTGACTTCACTTAAAGTGAGTGCAAGTGTACTGGCGGTTAGGGTTACATCTGCTCGAAATTTGTACGAAAATCTCCAGATTTTTGCCCATCTATCCAGACATTGGTCGGTCTTTAGTACCGAGTTTCGACGCTACCTAAGGGGCTGCGCAAACGTAGACACTTTCTGCTACCGACACAGCTCACCATCACCAAATGTTCAGAAACATCAAATTAATGTTTACCTACGTCTGCGCAGTGGCTCATTTACTACTGGCTATATAGAAATGAAATATTCGTTAGTAGCTTGTATCCGACACAAGACATGACACAAAAGTGTAAACGTTTATGCAGCGCCTAAATGAATGTTACGACTCTTTTGAAAATTGTAACGCTACTCGCGAAGTCGCCACTAACATTTAAGTTTTTATACAAATGCGTTTAGGTGTGCGTGCATCTAAATTCGCTTCACCTTCTGTATTTGCTATTCTGTGGCGGATTATGAGTCACTGGTTCAAGTTAACACCAGTCAATATTGTGAGAGCGAGTGAAAGTCTATGACGCACCTTTGTTGATTGATGCTTAGACCCTACCCAAGTGTATGGAACTATGAAGTAAGGTTATAGATTAAGTGGAATTTCTTTCTTCACGAGCTACTTAGAAATATATTTTTAGATTTTTTTTTTTCGTTGAAATCCTTGATTAATGAGGTCTAGTGACCGGAATGTTGTCAAGTGCACGAGGCAATGCTAAAACTAAATATCAATGGTGCTCATAGCATGGCAGTTAGAGTAAAAATATCGTGAGTGCATTTCTTTGTATTGCACTCCCCGAAATGATGCCCTTAGTCAGGACTACTATAAATAAGCGAGGATCAATGAACAAAAAGTGAATCATTAAACATAAATTTAAATGAATGAAGATTTTCGCTTCCCGTTGTGCTGTTATACAACGGGAAGCGAAAATCTCGAAATAAACAATACCGTAAAAACGAATGATAAAACAAACATCATTTACTTAGCCTTTAACCGGATGCAGCTGAATACTAGTGTTTTACATGGAGCGACTGCCTGTCAGACCTCCACAACCCAGTAACTGGGTAACATGATACCCCTTGCTTAAACTGGTTGTCAGACTTTCGAGCTTCTGACTACAAGTTACGACTGTCAAAGATCTACAAATGACAGCCGGAACAGCAATCAATCAGTAGCAATGATATTCAGATGCTTAAATCCACATATTGCTACAAGGCTTATGATAATATATGTCGAACAGATTTCGAAACCCGAGGTGGCGATGGTTCTTCACCAGCTTCGCAACACACCATCAATGAAATTAAGAAACAAAATTTTTCTACATCCAAGACCTCATTTCTACCATCATGTTTACAAATAGTGAGTTATGTTAATCATCAGGCCGTGCTCGACGCAAGCGCAATACACGTGGTAAACGCTTTTACGATTAGATTTTGTAACTTTACTACTGTGAATGTACTTTAAGTACTGTGGGTTATGAGAAAGGTGTGTGTTGCTCTAGATTAGTAATGGTTGCGCAGGAGTTAGATATGAATTTAACGTTGTAAATGGTAAAACTAATACATCCTTTATTCTGTTTGATGTTAAATTAGTTAAAATTTTCTTGTGTTTTTTTTTGTAATTGACTCCCTCGTTGGTCTATTGGTAAGCGCAAGCGGTACTACTGTGCATGTGGTCCCGGGTTCGATCCCCGAGTTGGGTAGTGTTACCGAGTTTTTCCATCTGGAATTTCTGAGTAACAGCCTGGAGCATGGATTTGTGCCCGATTGATGGCAATAGGTTCGCCTCCTATTACATGGGACTTTAACATGACTGGCGAAATGTGATTGTACCTACCTACTATTATAGGCCTAACCCTTCGGGGATTACAGGAATGTTGTTATGTCAAACGAACACATAGTCCTGAAGGTCTTAAATAGTTCAATAGTCCTTGATGATAATGCTAATATTACGAATACAGCTATACATATTACTTAATTGGGTTTCAACTCCACGTTTATACCAGTTGAACTACAGGCTTCAACTGACACGCAAAGCGAATTTACCGGTTTTTCTGACTCAGACCGTTCGTCAATGTCATTTCCAACTTTAGCGATTTGTTATCATGTTAAACTTGCTTCTTTCTGCTTTTTATTTTATGTTTACTCGCGATACCGGTTCTATTTGTGTTAGATAATAACTTTCTTTCGGAATCAATAAGGAAATGGTAAAACCTACGTCAACATGTACCATGATTGAAACCCGAGACCTGATTCAATATGATTATTGCAATCTTGCAAATTATAAGATTAGAAGAAAACACCACAGCCACTACTCATTATATAGGTTGTAATCTAAAAATTCATCAATAGTGTAATACAATTTCTTTAACAGTAATTCCTTGAACTTCTTTTTTAAAAGTAGTTAATGCTTCAGTCATTTTAATGGAGTCTGTTAACTTATTATAAATTTTAACTCCCATACCAAATATGATCTAAACTTAATTGTTTTGCCATTAACCTTTCAATCGTGTCAATTAGAGACAAAATAGAAAGACAATGACAGCGCGAACACCGGTGTCCTCTTGGGGTTTAATGAAATAACAGTCTTAAGTGTACTTTTATGTGTTCGGAGTCAGAGTCCCATGGGCGGTATTAAGAGTTACACCAGGTAAGTCAGTAACCACACGATAAGAAGCAGACGATGAGGAACCGAAAGAGTTTGTACAGACGCCAGCACATCAACCTACCCGAAACTGTCAAATTTCCCCAATCAATTTTGAACCTTACGCTGTAGCAATAAAGTTAAAAAATTATTAAAGAAATTTAACAGATTGTAGTATGTTAATGTGCTGACGTCTGTACTTACTACATTTTCAACACTTCCATTGCGTACACACATTTCAATCTTAAATTACTGTATATTTTCCCAACTAATGCACCAGACTCATTAACTAAAATTATCACGCGTGCAATGTGTAAACAGTTGAATGCCGTTTTTTTCTTAAAGCCGCAGTGTGTTTTAACAGAAATGGTTCCGTAAACAAACATATTTTTTTGGTAGGTACTCACCGATGGAGTATTTTTGTTTTGGTATTCTCGTGTTTCGAATCAAAACAGGTTGTATTGAAAGAAGAAAAGTGTTTTTACTAGTTGGAGAATAAAAACAACATTACGCCTGTAATCTACAATGGGTTAAGCAGAGTACAGGACCGAACTATTTTGCCAGTTACATTTATGTGACATGTATTAGAAGCCCGCCTATTGCCAACAGTGTAAAACAAACATGAATGAAACTATTGTTTTATTTATGTTTGAATTTATATTTAAAATAGTTTTAAGTAGAATTGCAATTATTATTATCAATCTGTTCAACACAATTAAATATATTGCCCTGAATTTATGCCCGATTGTAGTATTAGTAGTGTCAACAACAAATCCAGAATCCAGGGATGCTAATAAGAAATTCCAGGATACTTACTCAGTTAAACTAACCCCAACCCGAGAAGTGAACCTAGGGCCACAATTTCCATAGTAGCGCTTGCGATATCAAACCAATTTATCCGGTTATGGTGAGGTAGTTAGAGAATCTACTTCAATAAACGCTAACCGGTTCTTTGTTTATTTTCAAAGGAATACCATTGTTCCTTAGCTGCGTATTTACAAAACCATATCAACCCTCCGCGGAAGCTCATTTTTGTAATATATCAGGAATTTAATTACCGAGTTTACATAAAAACTCATTGCGAGCACCCAATATTAACTTTTATTTTCATTAACCGTTATTCGGTTTTGTTTTTATTAAAAAGTTCCGATAGGACCAATTATTTTTGTTACCGCTTTAATGAAAGAGCTCCATACATTTTTTTATCAGTAGCTTATCAGAGAGTAAAACGGGAAATGGGTTTACCAACTGGACTGACGAGCGGACAGTTATTAAGGGTTTATCTACTTATGAGTTGTAATGCGCTGCAAACGGGGCTTAGGACCAGGGCGAATCAAAGTTGTACCCTTTCGGATCTAAAGACCGCATATTTCACTACCCGGTTAGTAGGTAAACATCACGGCTATATTCATCGACGGGTTAGGCGGAGATGTATAGTAGCTGTACTTATTTTTCGTCAGTTACATTTCATAGTCACACAAAAATTGAATACATACCTACTTACATTTATATTTTCTGTTGTTCATGTTTCATTGTTGTCTTATTTTTTAAGAAAGTGTAATAAGTCCTCTAATATGCCCTGCCATCAACTGGGCATACTAGATTCCGGACTGTTCTGATAAATTCCTAAGTCATCAGCAGTATCGCTCGCGACTAGACCTAGAGTAATGAAGAGGCAGTTTAATATGTATAAGTACACTATAGCTTCTAGCTTTAACTCGCAAATCAATACCAACTACATTTCCTCACACGAGCCGCCTCTCCTCCCCTGTCAGTTCACGAACAAAACATCGACAGGCGTTGACAGGATCCCGCTCGGCTTCCGACTCCACAATGGGCGTCTTTTGTACATCTATCATACGCCACGCCACGCCACTCATTGCCATTCGCATTTCGCATGCTGCGTTCTGACTTCACTATTAAACTCAATTTTTATACCATATTCCGCAATAAATATTGGTGTGTTGTTTCATAAAAATCTAATTGTGTAATGCGGTAGTTATGAAAGTGTGTATAATCCGTGTAAAATGGTCCATTTAGGTGTGATTGGCGTGAAACGATTAGGTATACTTTTCTACATCGATTTTAGTGGTTATTGGTAAAACAAACTTTTACTTTGTATTGTGTTTAGTTTTAGTAGGTATCTATTGAAAAGTGTTCTGCAACTTGGTTTCATTGGTCAGTAGTTCATAAGCTTGTTTGTTTTTGTTTGAGCCCGATAATCTTGGAAACTACCATTCGGATTTGAACACTTTTTTGCATTTGACAGCCCAATTTTTGAGGAAGCTTGTAGGCGGTGTTAGCATCACACTACGACTCTTAGAGTTAGACAGTTAGCTAGTAATAAATTATTATTAACGTTCACAGGCATTTAAAACCGTCGCAATTTTGTATGATTATTTAGACACAAATCACAGGACTAGGGATTTGTATATAAGGTTGTTTTTTATTCTGTCCATAACTCTTTTTTACTTTACTATTAACAAATTAAACACAAAACAACGGAAACACAATATTTTTTCTATTTCAACACATTTCCTAAAAAAAAACATCTGTTCTCAATCACTTACCGCCGGTACCTACTAGCTGCATTAATATAAACCATCCCAAGAAAACTTCGCAGCCAAAAGAGTTAACGTTAAGTAAACAACTCAAAGGATTTACTATTTCTTGTGATGTCTTTATTTACGTGATAGTAACGTAGGTACTGGGTTTCTTCAAAGGAAGTTTCGAAAAGATACTTTGCTTTACTCCGAAATTATCATCACGCAGCAGCATTTTATTTGAATTTGCCACAATCGGATATCGTATGTATACCAACAGGCGTGAATAAAAGATATAAACCCGATCTGTTTTTATTTTTGCTATGTTATCGACTGGCATTGTACCTAAAACGGTACAGACACCAGCACATCAAGCAACCCCAGACTGTACAATTTTCCCAATTGAACCCTATTCTATTTGTATCAAAGTTGAAAAACTATCAAAGAAATGTGACACACTCTGTAAATGTTCACATAAAATATTCAAACAAGAGAATAGAACAACCCTTTCTATCTCAAACTTCTAACAAATTTCAACTAAGTACACCTAAGCTTCCTAAATACACAAGACTAGCATTCAGGAATATGTATCAAAGCAAACGAGGCACAAACACAATATGGGCGTTACATTTCCCTCTATTGTGCTCCACTCGGCACATTCCAAGGTCCCCGAAGACAGAGACTGGTAAACTGATAATGTCGGACTGTGGTCTGTTGTGATGACACTTTCCGGACCCAAGGGGTTTCAGATGTCTTTCAAGAAAGGTGTTTGTTGAAATACGTCGCTATTCATGCGCGAGGATACTAAAATTGGACACAATGGTGACGAACAAGGTATTGTGATCAAACATCAATATCGTATACTTAATATCCTGAACAGAAACATATTGTTTGTATAATAGATACGGTTTAGTAACAAAAGGCGAAATTTCCCCGTGAATAATAGGAATCAAAAGATAAGCATCAAATTTCCTCTGTAAAACTGTACTCGTAATATAAACCAAGGGACATAATTCCGAGGAACAGTTTGCAAAAGCTTTTTTCAACGCAAAGGGGTTGAAATAAAATCTAAACCAAGTAATTAACAAGGCGGAGCGTTTAAACGCAAACATTAGTTAAAAGACCAAAGTCGTACAGAAGGACCAACTTTGCGTCCGATGTTCTAATCTGGGCAGAATGCCTTACAATTTAGATAACAAAACACAAACAACGGACAGTGAAAGTACTACAACAACAACAGCCCTCATACCTTCCCCGAACCCTCTGTAATTCAAAATGAATGCGAGGAGATTAAAAAAGATATCACGGGCCGAGTTCACGTGTAGACGCGGCTAAAAATAAATAGAGGGAGAGAAAATGAAAAGAATAATGGAAAGGATGGGAAATGGTAGTTGTGACTATGAGGAGGTAACATCACAATACCAACGACAACAGCTAGGATAATTACGGAGGTTTTATCTACTTTTTTGTTCAGATAATAGTTCCGCAATTTGTTGTTTACTTGCCTAGGGCCGGTGCTAGTTTGAAAAAAAGGGAAAAAAACCGTCAAGGACAACACAAAAAGGATCGTAGGCTCTTTCTTTTGCTTTAATGAGATCAAATAAGAAGTAATCACTGGTTTTTGTGTCCTGACCCAAAAAACTACTAAACTTTAGGAAACAATGAGAAGAAAACATTAATAAAACGATGCGTAGTAGAACTTTTCTCTGTTTATTTATAAGACATAACCGTGAAGGAAAATACACAATAAACCCCTTAACTAATTACACCAAAGATTCAGAGAACATGACAAATCTAATCACGTTAATTACAACAAGAAATAATAAAAGAACACGTTACTATACATGTAGCACAACATAACATTGCAACCGATGTGTTATGAGACAATCTAACTAAAGCATATCTCCTTCTCACTTTAATTTACCGTGTTAACGAGGGATGGAGCTGCATCTTAAGATTTTAACTTTGCCGTCATTCACGAGGATTGCACGCACACCTGCGACAGGTATTTGCATCTGATTACTATTGCACGCTGAGTTTGTTGAGAGGAATGAAGCAAGAAGCGATTGATGTGGCGTTAGGCGACGAATATGCATGCTTATATCTACAGAAAAATCCTACACAAAAAATACATGGCACAATAAAAGAATGAGTGGAGAACGTGTTAGGAGGTAACTTCATAAGGAACAAATCTGCTCAACGCAAAAGTACTTCAGTCCATTACGAGGACCAAGGACTTAATTATTATTCGGCACGTATCCCTTTGGTACGAGACTACGAGCACAATTCAACTACAACAACAAAATTGTTCCACATTTACAGCAACAGAGTTAGCGAGTTTGCGCCTTGTAATTCCATTTGCCACTTATTAAGGAGTAATGGAACCTTTGAGCCAAATTGAGGTCCTGTATGGCACGATAGTCCCTTTGACGCAATAATTATTTCTCCTAGAAAAATATCCCACACATATCTTCACCAACTAACTCCGCAGTTCAAGAACCTTATCAATTTAGCAGCAATGGTAAACAAAACACCGAAATAATAAAAGACCCATTTCCACATTCCATTTTCTGCTTGACAGAGTTCAACGATCTAGATGACAGAAGGATCATTTTTCTTTGCCGTATCCGTTTTTCCTCCGCATCGGATCTTAGTTCTGAAATCCATTGCATACACGGCAATGTCGACGGTAGGTGAACAAGAATTCACACCACGCCTCATTCAGTATTCACGCGCGTGTTAGAAGATTTGTCGGTGACCGATGTAGATATATTCTAGTTTATTCATTGCTTACTTTTGAGATGGTGCGGCGTGATAACTATAGAGAACTCTTAAGTATATGTATAAGAAGACAAATTATACTTTTATATGGGACAGGTAGCATCCATAATAAGAGAGCATTATTTAAGTGTTATAAAATTTATAATTAGGTATATACGTGAGGCGGTGCTGATGTTAACCCTATGTCCCTGAGTGGGTGACTTTTAGCAGATATTATGATGATAAAATTTAATGTGTTAGTCGTTAAAAATGTCTATGATATCCGAAGCACAAGGTCTTGTCTCGTCATTGTCAAGAGATAACATTTGCGGGAAATGCTTGGAACCTATTGTATTAACATTAAGTTAACATACCTGTACGTTTACATAATATTTCAACGTCAAGCCTCAAGCTACGTAGTACGTGGGCGGCTTTAATTAAGGCCATAGTAGACGTCCTAGAGATATCCTTAAGATAAATTATGATAAGATGTAAGCGAAGAATTTAAGTTTAATACCTGGTATCAAATGAATTGTTGAGGGATACTTTAATTTGCCAATTACCATTATTGTTCATTATTCATTTTTGCATCAGTAAACAAGAATCGTAAAATCTTAAGATAACAATTACCTCTGAAGAGGAAATTGAGAAAATACTGATCCAAAAGCTTTCCGCTTAGTTTGCTTTACCGAAACAATTCACTGGCCACGTAACCAAGAAAACCATCCCACGAGATTTAAACAAACCTATTTTATTACCAGGTACTTGGTAGATAAAATACAGAACACAAAGTCTCATAATGTACAAGAGACCGGAGCGTTGCCAAAATGGTAGTTAAGAGCACATAAATTTCCCGCTGGTCTGTCCTAGATTTAAGTTTAAAGTTCAAACTTTTTCTAGGGCACTTGGAGATAAAAACGGACGGGAATAATGGTTTGGCTGTATATGATCGTACAAAATATGATATAAATTATACGTCTGGCGGGCGTGCGTGGTTATCAGCCAGCTTATCCATTTGGTCCTTTGCATCGACTTCAGGTTCGGTCTATACACTTTGCTTCTAGGGACTTTTATAGACAGTCTGTTGACCCTCATGCTAATACCTCTTTTGGGTTCACAAAGCTGTGAAAATCAGTGCACTGCATCGATACTATATTAGGTTACCTATGTCTACAGTATTTTCATGAATGAGAAAACAACGGCTCATTTTTTTGGCAAGAATATAGGAGTCAAACCGAATGTACGATTTGGAGTTTTGGAGAAGCCAACCAACCGTTTGAAACTAAAAGTATTTGTTTTAGAAATAATCGTTTTAACAATTACGCAGTATATTATAAAACTAGCCTATCGAAGACCTTGCCATCATCGCTCGGTAGGCAGATTCCATTCACATTTCGTCAATGCGAGTTCACGTTTCAATTCTCCTTGAAGTACGAGTAGCAACGATTTTTCTCGCTTAGTAAATTGTAAATATATCTAAAAGGTTCTTTTCGAGAGAGGTTCTTGCGTGACCTTTAGTTAAACTGTGAATTGAAATAAAAGTTCGTGTAATACAGTATAATTTTCAGTCTATTTTATCGTCAGAAACACAAAGACCGTATTTACCACAGGACTGACATAAACGAGACTCAACACACAACCCGTTTTTTGTTATACGCTTTGGGAAAAAATCCGATTACCTTCGAATTCAAACACCGGATTTTGTGTAAAACCCTCCTTCATCCATGTTTCCAATCGAGTGAAGTGATCAAAGCAGTGTCACGGTGAATGCCTGACCATATTTAGATAACTTTTTGTTTCAGCGAAGGTCGATTCTTTTCCGCCATATTGGTTTGTCATGGGCCAGACTTGAAACAAATGTGAACCAAATCTTGCGTAAAAACCGGATTTCCTTGTAATTATATAGAGTAGTTGCTAAGGAGCAACTGAGCTGAAAACTAATGGGAACATCTTGTTTCCACATTTCATATATAGGTCACAAGGATAACTTGATCTTATTTATTAATTGACTGTCATAAATATATGTTGAGACCTGCAGCTGTCAAGTTGCGTGTTTGCCGAGTTGCGTCTTTGACGTGTTGCAAATCTGAAGAGATGCGTTTCTGTCAAAATGCGTCTTTGACGACAAGCCAGAGATATGTATTTTCTATAATACTTGTAAATATTATATTACATGCTCTTTGAATAGGTTTCGTAGGTGGTACTCTTAAACTGTCAGACTAATTGTTATTTTTTATTTCTATCTTTCTCTCTCTCTTTTTATTGTTTTTAGAATAGTGGCGTAACTGTCATGCATGCAGAGTTCACCTCCTAGTGAGTAAGGCCCTATTTATTAATGTTAACCTGTGAACAGCGCCGTGGGTCACATTATTACCATACTTTATATATGTTACTCTGTTTGTAATATTACATAATGTAACTGTTTGTTGTTCCTACTAAATAAAATGAAAATTATCTACTACAATCTAATTAATTGCTACTCAAGCCGTAGATCATCATCGTGACAAGCCTTCCAACGGTTTTGATTAATAAAGCTCACGGCTTATAAAACGAGCAGTTATTCCCGGAAATGTCTTAAAAGCCTTTGTTTCGGACAAACAACTGTTGGTTCTAAGTACGAGTATAAATAACGGATGCATCATGACGTAGTAATCTCTTTCTGGAAGAGAATCTATGAATCAGAACAAAATAATGTAATTAGCGGTATTACACACATGTGCTATGATAATTATAACGACCAGTATGGTACTTGAACGGAAGAAAATTCCAATGCACATAGTTTTTTCCTTTTCGAGGTCTTGGAGGATTCCAAATTGGCCGTGGGCGTTCATTAGTAGTAAGATCAATTAAAGAGCCTACGCAATATGTGTTTAATTGTTTATTATGTCAGAGATACTCAATTTGTTGACAAAATAACGGTTATAAGTGGTAGCATACTGGTCGATTTTTGAACGTGTTAGCTTTCCACATTTGTTCTTTATGTATAACTTGACTGTGCCAAACAAGTCTTCCGTGCGCGCAATATTTTTAAATAGGGACCCAAAGGCGTATTCAATATATTAATGTGATGATTTATGTTTATTTTGCCAGCACTTAGCTTTTGGATAGACTTGAATTTCATCTAACTTTGTCACATGCTAACTAACTTACTAACTAACTTATTCTTTTCAAAGTATTTATTTCTTACTGAATAGTCGACCTAATGACCCCATCATAGACTTAAAACATAAAACCCTATTGGCAAAACAGTACTTAATAACAAATGAGCCTTATAATTATTGTTTCCTTATCAGACACTAGAAAACGCAGCCACGTGTATACATACAACTACCAAGGCAACATAATCAAACAGAGGTTGGCATACAGCCAGTATTGCAAGCAAACATAATTTCATTACTATATTAGTTAAGCCATAATATTACACACAAACTTCCTATCACCTCTATGATATGACTTATGTTTTTCGATCTTGGTTAAGCACGAATAAAGCTGAATATCAATTGTAGCCTTATTGTTGTCCGTGATATGGCTAAATCGAGGGATTATTGTCGGACAATGGACGTCGTCAATGAACTCTTCCCTTTAAGAGTTTATTGAAAACTTAAGCTTCGTGCAAATATTGAAGAATATGCGTATAACAAGTATAATAAAAGACTCATTTATTGAACTTCGAGCTTAATAGGGACAGAAAAAAAAAATTCAAACTTATCGATATTCCAAGACGTACCTACTTCGTATTTTCACTAAAATATGTTATTAGAGATACAATAGACGTAAGATATACCTCATAAATATATGAGGACAACAATAGGTTTATTTGTGGATACGACACGTATTGTGTGTACTATTAAACATAAAAGATTTACTCTACGTGAAGTGAACGAATCAGGTGGCAAGATAATAATAAGTTATAAAGAATATCAAAAGAAGCATGGTTACAGATAAGACAAAACTAGGTATAATGGGAGAAAGAGAGAGAAAAGGAGGCTCGCTCACGGTAACTTAGGATAGTAATGTTCAAAGGAACCCTGGAAGACATGACTGTCTTACTGACTGACGTCAGCTAAAATAGTTTTGAACTCCAAGATATATTGTTACTTTTCTCGTCACGTACGAGGCCTTATATTAAGGAACTTACATTATAAATATACAAGTCCTTGTAGTAGAAAGTAGTACAGCAATAAAATATCAAGTACCAGGGAAGCATAAAACGTTAAACGTGTGTTGGCAGAGAGCCAATGGGCGCGGTATCGATGTACTGCTTGTACTACTAGTACTACGTTGTCGGTAGATACGAGACGTTCATTCATTATTATCGAATATGTTGCGTTACGGATTCCAAGTAGTAATTGAATATGTGTGTGCCTATAGTGATTATAGTTGTATATTTGTTATTTGAACTTAGTACGTTTACAGTCATGCCTACAGTGTTTTTTAACCGACTTCAAAAAAAGGAGGAGGTTCTCAATTAGGTTGTATTTTTTCTTTTTTTAGGGTTTGTTACCTCAGTACCTACTCCGTCATTTATGGACCGATTTTCAATATTCTTTTTTTGTTTGATAGGGTATACTAACAGATTGGTCCCATTTGTATCAAAACTCATATCTGATGAGGGATCTTTGAGGAATTGAGGGAACTCCTCAAAAAATATATAATGCACACATGCACCGATTTCAACATTTTTAGTAACAAATCAAGCATTTTCGTTTAGAAAGCATCATTTGGTGAAGAATAACTGATGAAGAAGACAGGCAACGGAACTCTTCAACGCATAACAGCAAATTATTCGCGATTGCTATAGTCAGATGTCTATGCTGAGCTTTTGTATTTCCACAACATAATCATACTTTTTGTTAGTTCCTGACGGTGGAATTGATATATCTGCTGTGTACAAATTTTCGACTATATCTTCTGAACAACATATTCACTTGCGACTACAATATGAATCTTACAAAGTCTGATATTGTTTTAAAACAATATCAATAGTCGCCTCACACACGGCAAGAACATGAATAAAAACATCCGCGATCATAATAATAGCCACTGAGCCGTTTATCCACTACAATGGCAATCCGTCAGTTGCGATTTTGGACAATTTGCGAGTCTAATTGAATAATGCGAGCGTTCATGTGACCGTATCACGATTGACCGTTGACCGTAAATGGCTCAACATCTAAAACGTCGTGTAGATGCAGTCACTCTTTTGAGGAGGTAGGAGGTACAAGACTATAGTTGTCAATAAACCGTTCAAATAAGAATCTGCGGTCCAAATCCAATTTAAATCTGTTCAAAGCGGTGGGAATATCGATTGCATATATTACTAAGATGTAATCATTTGTTTATACAGGACGGCACGTGGTATGTTTTATCGAAACTTCTAATCATTAGGACAGTAGCACTGGTTATACAAACTGACCTTTGTCAAAAACAATGTCCTGGCTTATAAACTAGTCCAATATTTTGAATAAAAAGGCGGAAGACCAAGCAATGCAAATAGGTACATATACAGGGTGTTTTGGGGATGAGTGTAGGCATTTTGCAGATGGATAGGGTCGGTCCATACGATTATTTTATAGTATGGGAACTATGGTCCGATATCCTTTAGTTTTTAAGTTATGGGCAAAAATTGTCACTAAGATTTGTTTTATGCTTATTTTCTTTTCTTCACTATTTGATTGTTTTTGCTATCGGAATAGTTGTAAGACTTTTAATTTATCGTATGTTATGTGTTTAAATCGACAAATAATAAAAAAACTGTATTTAATATGAAATTGTGTTTATTTTTAGCTTCATAACCCAAAAAGTGTCAAGTATTCATAAAAAACGATTTTTGCCCATAACTTAAAAACTAAAGGATATCGGACCATAGTTCCCATACTATAAAATAATCGTATGGACCGACCCTATCCATCTGCAAAATGCCTACACTCATCCCCAAAACACCCTGTATATGAACAACGCCCTACGTCCTATGACGACGCTTCGTACTTCACTTCCTCCCAAAGATGTAAGTGGTTGATTATGATGATACACGTGAACATCCATGACCATGATATCACACGGCATAAGTACTCCGCATAGTAAACCATGAAACCCAAGCATTTCTTGGAATGTTAGACTGTTTGTTTCAAAGCAATACGGGAGGTGAACTGATAAAACTTGACAGACGGGACTGTAACATGAGTCAGAAAAATATGCACTGAATGTCTAGACTTCATAATTAATCTTGTTACTTTTTATTTGAATAAGGATCAAATGTCAAGAAATAAGACATAAAGACACTAAATGCAAAACTATACTTAATGTTACTTCTACTAACTAATGTTACTTCTACTAACTACTGTGTTCTGTGTACTACTGTGTTCTATTACCAAATGTAAATTCGAGTTAAAACCGAATAGTTGACTGTCTGTTTAACTACAACTAGTATCCGAAAATCAACGTGAATATACTTTTAAATAAATTCAATACCATTAGTTTTCCCAACGTAATGTCGCTGCTTGTCAATAAAATGCACACGTTTTTGCGCTGTGACATCGTGTCGATACGAATGAATGCATCCGTACTCGCCACAAAGCTTGCTTATCCATTTGAATTTAACGTTTCATTTGTCATGTGCATTTGTAGTAACAATTATTCGTCGCCGCGTTGTCCGAACTTTCATTGTTAATATTTATTAACGTGTTATTAGGTCTTAAGACAAGATTAACTACATTAACCGATTCCCTGTCCACTGAGCCACATATGACTCTTGTTGATTGTTTAACTATTGTGTTTAGTTTGTAGACAAAGTTTTAAGGTATTTCTTTTTTATTAAGCAGGCAATAGCGATGACAACAACTCTCCTGGTCTTATTAAAGCAAGTGCGAAAGAATTTATACGATTAACGTTGAAATAAAAGACACCAAAACGTGAAGTAGGTAAAGTCAAGAAAGAAATTAAGGATCGTCATTAAAATTATTAACACAGATACTACTACTATTAACAAATTCATAGCAAGATGCAACTATAATAATCATTTGCATAGCCTTTTCCTCACTATTTAAGGGTTGGCTTCCAGTGTATCCAGATGCAGCTTAACACTAGTATTTTACATAGAGCGACTGAGTATCTGATCTCCACGACCCAGTTTCTTGGTAACACGCTACCCCTTGGTCAGACTGGTTGTCGGCAAGACTGCAACCGTGATGTTTAAATAAACATGATCAAATTCTGAGAATACAACCGCATTGAGCCAGGAATGGCAACAAGACATAACCATCCTCGTCGACGTTAAACCAGTCGCCTGCGCAACACACAAAACAAATGATTAAGTAGCCGATATACACGTTTTTTATTCATTACTAGGTCAGACTATACACCAAAACGACTTGTCTGAACGCAATTCCAGTTATAGAAGGCAGCAAAAAAACCTGATAATGAAATCGTTTTCATCCAACTAAGGATTTTTAATTGAAAAGATGTAACTGTTATGAAAGCTTTTAAATTTTTTGGGAATCACTTTGTAAAGTTTGTTCAGTTTCCTAATAATAATTTCTGAGATTGCTTAGCCTTTACTTTGCTGAAAATATATAATTTTTTGTTCAGTTCTCTTCTGCTTTTAGAAGAAAGAAAAAAGTTACAATTGATTTATTATATTATTCAAAGGCTTAAAGAATCTATTAATAAATAGTCTTGAGATTTTAATTACTTATTGATTATAATTTGTCTCTCGATATTTTTGTTTAAAATAACTAGATAAAACTGACTGTATTGTTGGACGGTAGACCAACGATATAGATATAGATACAGTCAGTTTCTTAGGTCGGGCAATGTTTTATTGTATTTTTAATATGAATTTTCTCAACAGCAGCCCAGAGTTTGGATATGTGCGCGGTTGATGGCAATAAACTGATAATTATTTCCAATTTTTAAAACGAACTCTAAGATGTCCACCCTTGTTGTAAGTAAATTAAGAGTTGGTAACACAATAAACTTGACAGAGAATCTCGAAACGAGGTATATAGATTTTGCCACACAAATTTGTTGGACAGTCGTATAGCTTCGATATCCACGTTTGGAGCGACATGGATGCCAACCAGAGCGTTAACGGCCGCACGTCCGATCAGAGCGTATTGTCATCAGATACTTTTAGTACTTGCCGCGTTCTGGGTTCTGCAAGCTCGGTAACGAGGCGGGTTTTAAATTTAATTGAAGTCGAATATGTAAAACCGCAGTGGATAAAATTTAACGACATTGAACTTTTAAACAAAGTTGAAACTGTACCCGTAGAAGTAGATTGGCCATGAACAGAACTCATGAATATAAACAATGCTAAACAAACTGAAAAGACCACAATAATGGGAAAGAACTAACTTCATTCACGATCAGAGTTTAATTTCAAAAGTGTTCTCAAGTCATAGGGAGGGACCCCAATTTGAAATTCAAATCTATGTCAGAGCTTGTTCAAACAATGACAAATTAGCTCAATTTATCTTAAGGAAAACCTACATTGTTGGAGATACTGTTACAAATCATTCGAGGGTCTTATGGAATGCCAATAAGCAATTAAAAAACTAAGATCCTTTTAAATTGTTTTGAATATCGAATACGCTATATCTTTTCGAAGTAATTTAATATAAAGTTCTTTAAAATACATTACACGGTTGGTTCGCCATTTCCATCTTATACTTGAAATATTGGATAAAGTAGAGGTTGTATCAATGACAATAACCAAAAACTTAATATGAATTTATCCAGATCATATATCCAACAGTTTCGCTTGAATAAATCGCTCCGTATATTCGAGATGAATTTGCTATTTGCACATCACATGATACGTATAAACTGTCTCAATGCCCAAACCTACCGTCGCGTCGGTACATTTCGCAGAATTTGATAATTCAATTATTTTTCTTCACTTGATCCAACTAAAAGAAATTTTTCAATATAATACCAACACACACACACGCCATTCTTGTTCGTCATCCTGTAGACGTTTTATGACTTGGAACGACAAGATTTAGAGTTATGTTCTATATTTGGGTGTTCTTAAATATGAAATAGCATCCATCAAAACAATTTTGAATACCATCCATCTCCGTTTGTACTCATATCGTTTGCTAAACAAACGGTGTAACAAATTGAAACCGAACCACTTTTTCACTGGTCTTTAGCGCTAACAATCGTTGTTCGTGTAAAACTACCACCGAGCTGCAAAACCAATTACTGCATTTTGTATTTCCAAGTTTTTTTGGTGCAGTATCTGTTTTGCGGTTGCAGACAAACTATCGTGCATTTGTTCCATCAGTGGTTTTGTCTTTAGAGCACGGTTGTTCTAGTGTATAATTGATATGTACGGGAGAATACTACTAATTCAGCGGGTCAAACCATTGATAAATTAGGTAATTACACTTTGAATGACTAAATTATGAAAATATTCGGTGCGCATTTTTGGGTTCAAATATCTTAATGCTTGGATAGGTGTCTTTTTAGTCTCGCACAGGTTTTTGTTTCATTTGACTTGATTGTTTTAGTTTTCATCGTTTGTATTTTCTGTGCGTGTTTCGACTTTTGCTATCTTTCTTACTGATTTAATTAGAGAACAGTAAACTAATTTAAAATAGCCTACCTATATAACTGAGTAGTATTCAGAAATAAAAACGAACGGCAGATATTCCTTTTAAGACTTCCAAAAGAGCACGTCGAAAACAGATGAAACCTCATTGTACGCAAATTGATTCGGGAATTATTCAAGACTTTTGTCCTTTCAATGAGTTCCTTCCAACTAGTCTTGAGCATTCCTAGAATTCCATTAAATTAGTTTGTGGAACCATTGTTCGAAATTAACACAATTGAAGACTACTTGAAATGAACACTAATTATGTCTGGCCCTTTAAAGAGGTGTTGGGAATCATGAACAAGATCCGAATCACATAATATCGATAGCTGCTGCAGGTAAAATTTTAGTGACTGTATCAGTTTAATAACACCGGAACTATTTAACACTTCCTTGAAAATCTTGCCAGTTTACTTCCTAATTTTATCGTATCATCTTAATAATATGCCTTGACTTTTCAGACAGTTTATATTGTTCAGTGTTGCATTTTGCTCGTCATTGTTAGCGCTAACATGAAACTGTTGTATAGTAATAAAAAGCTAGGCCAGACGGAGATACTTAGAAATCCATTAACTAACATATTCGGCGAGAAAAAAAGGTCAAAAAGAAACTGAAAGTGCATAATTCGCACTTTGTGGTGGCACTTTTTCAGTATGCACGCTTGACTTGCGTCCTCTACGACGAGGCCAATCTACTGCCGTTTCCTTGATAACGTAACCGCTGTCACTTCCTTTGCAATATTAGGAGTGGACATAGACCATCGATTTCATGATAATGGGCGTTTTGCATTTGTTTAACCAGAATCTTCTATTTTCTCTTACTGTTTGTTACTTCTTTCTTCAAACGGCTTTAATTTCACATTGGAGATGAACAATTAGTTCAAATCTTCTGATTATGTACTTAAAATGATTGCCTTAACTTTTCTCACATGAATAGTTTATATCAGTTGCCGTGGTCGTAATATTAAGTATTATACATTTACCGTCTTGCTCAAAGTTAGCTAATTTTTAGGTGAAGAATAAAGTAGAAGAAATCAAACTAGTCTAAACAAGATTTTTATCGTGAAGATACGACTCAGGCGAACACGAAAATGTTTGTCAGAAAAATCCAACTCGGGCGGTTAATGAGTTAACAATTATTCTTTGGCGCAAATTGTGATAATGTCTTAGTCATCTTAGTGAATGGTCTGTGTCGTATTAAGCCAATCTAAACCCACCGTTGTGAGTCAATTCTCAGGACGTTCGTTCTTAGGGCAAAGTAATAAAATCTAAATATAATCCTTTCCTCTCTACAAGCGTGGGATGTGGGTGTTAGTAAATACGTTCATGTTTTTGCACCAGAATTATAAGCAAGGTCATTCCGTAATCTCGCGACATATAGCTCTATTTTTAATTTCGTAACTCGCCACTTTCGGAAGAGCTATGACTAATGTGACTTCTATATGACAAAAAGATGCTATGATTTATTTTGGATTTTCCTCATTTTAATTGCTTTATATTTAACATGAAAACAAAACTGTCTCTTCGATAGTTTAAACGGATTCTCCATTCGTACTTTTGCATGAAATAGTATGATATTTTTAATTCCTGGTGTAATTTATTTGTATTTAATTCGTCAAGCATCATAGTTTTTATCAACAGTTATTTGTAAGGCAGCCTTCTTAGACTGTCAAAATCTTAATTGATCAACTGAAATTAACAATTCATACTCCTAAATCTATTGAAACTCCGAGTAGTTTGACAATTTCGCTAGACTAGCTAAATACAACGTCAATCTAGTTAGACTGAGACTAGATATACAGTTGGAATTTAGATTAATAAACCAACAATAGTTTGTTGATGTTTGAGTTATAAATCAACATTGATTTTACTACGAACTGACAAGGTGAAGGGTTTGTAATTTCGTTAAGGTTTGTTTTAGAAATCAATATTAAAGAAAACATCATATTAACTTGAAATATGGACGACAAGAATAGGTACCTACATCAGAGTGAATTAATCTTTAAAGCCTAATGATGAAAAAAAACAAACTTCAGCTAGTTCCCGAAATTAAAAACGTACTAAATTTAATAGCAATCTCATCTCAACGATAATTACTCAAAAACTTGTCAAATTAGACGCATTTCTTACAGATTGAGACTAAAGATCTTCAAAATACGAGAATTGCCCTCAAAATACTAAATTGCTTCCGATACCTACTAAAAAACAATCTACGAAAGCAAATTACATACAAGCACAAAAACCTCCAAACATGTTTAATAGAATCCAGCAGACATTCGCAAAAGTAATAAAACAAACCCCCATATGAGGCCATATGTTACGGAAAACAATTCATATCAATGGGAGATTTTCTTCCATGTTACATGTGAGTACCTACTAGGGTCACAACAAACAGGGGAAAAAACTACATTTGTAACATTTCGCATGTATTCCCAAGTGCGAAAGGCAATACACCAACATTTTATGCCAGTTATTGTAATACCCCTATTACAATAACTGGCATAAAATGTTGGTGTATTGCCAGAGGGATACCTCATTATATTACCCCATTTGACGGACTTCCAGATGTCAACCAGGTACAAATCCAAACGCCTACCGAGCAATTCCATGTGAAATAACCCAACAAAAACAGTAAAAAAGACCAAAACATACCACTTTATTGTGAAAAAAAAACTCATTGACATAAGTGAGGATCATCGACATCGTCATTTCCGAGAGACGGAAACTGCTGGTAGCAGGACGCCAAAGGGAGGATAAGGAATCAGTATTATGAATTCATATTCTTTAATTAAAGAGCCAAAGATCACAATCGTATTTATAGTTGGAGAAAAGAAAATAATGTAACAATGAATCCTAACTAATATGACGTATGAGTTTATTTGCTGCGGTTTTACGTGTTAACGACACGACCAATTCGGATAAAATATGCATAGACAATGACCTGGGTTTCCAAAGTAGCTGACAAAAAAGGCAAGTATTCATATTTTTATAAATAAAAACATTACAGCTACGTAGTTTCTACTCTTCATCTTTCATTTCCATGCTTCACGAGATTCCATCAAAATTCCAACCGACGGAAATTCTTGCCATATCGGAAAACCGCTGTCTAATAATAATACCTACTTACCCATGGCACAGTTGGGTAACGAGTAGGAGGAAATGTCAATACAGTAAACGCTTACACCGAAGTTTTGGTGGTACGCTTTTGCTAATAGCTTTGTATGCAGAACTAACTGTGGGAACGTGGCTTGCAGTTAATAATGTTTACTGCGATAGTTATTGCACTTATCAAGAGGTGATTAGTACCTATAGCTAATACTTAGTTAATAATTATTAAAATCTCTTGTCGAGTTGTTTGTGCGGGATAATCTTCGGAACTTCTTTAACAGTTCCCATGAAATTAGGCTTACTCTGTGTAAAACAATGTTATTGTGTCGGTGCGAAGTCCGGACGGATTGCTAGTTGTGTCCTAGGTTTGTTATTTCTAAGAGCTACCGACTTAGTAATTTGATGTAATGTACCTATCCTTAAGAGCTTCATTGAATTTAACGACTGACACTAAATTCTAAATAAGTAAATATGCAAATAATTAGATTCGTAACTCAGTTTACATGGTAAAAGAGCACTGAACACCCAAATTTTATTAGTCCAGTAAACACGAAATTTTATGTATTCAAATAACTATAAAAAGGTAATAAGTTTTATAGAACAGAATGTAATTTTGAATACAAAATTAAAGTAAAAGCTGAGCTAATTTAAAGTTTAAACACTAGAGTAGGAGCGGTGGTGGATCTGCTTTTACAATGCCATGCGAGTAAGATAATGGACGCTTTTGAGACAGTACACTTCACATGTGCGGCGTAAGCCTTTGTCTTTCAGTTTAAATTGCATGGAGATTAGTATACACATATGAGCAAACATTCTACGGCATGCTGTTGCAAGGAGATACCTGGAATGTGAAGCACCCTTGTTTATGTTTAAGAAGACAGGTATTCAGCAATAATGCGTTGGTAAAATACTTACGTCACATTTTTACGGTACAGTGCGAAATCATAAGTCTAATTTGACATCTAAAGGGGTTCCTTTTAGCAATTTATCCCGTCGCCATTTTTTTTTATCCAAATTTCCGCGCCGCGCGTCAAAATTTTTTGTTATCTGTACAGCTAGATTTAATATTTCAATTTCAATAATTTTCATAGAACTTAATAGTGGTGTCTCCCTCCAAACATATAAAAAACAAATTACACAAATTATCACACGTAGGTAGTACATTCGACGTGAAATGGCGTCGATTCGGAAGAGCCAGCTTCCTCAGAAAAATCTTTAAATCCCATTGAAGTCTACCAAATATATTATCATAAACCATAATTTTTGTCTAACCCATCTGACGTCACAATGCTATAAGTCAAGTGTTTAACCGCAAGTCACTAACTAAGGGTGACTTTAGCCTAAGGTCGTCGCGACAAGCTACAAGTATGATCATTAACAGAGGCTTACGATTACGGAGTAAGGTATTAAATTACTACATATATACCCACTCATGCGTGGTAATTATCTCGATATTAGAGTAGACACACCCAGTTTTGAATTCGAAACTACTAGTTAAGTTGTTTTAATTATAAGCTTTAAAGGTTTGGTGATGTTCGAAATTGATTTAATTCTTGAAATCATGAATTTATGAGTCGTTTTGGGAATGGCAGCTGTCTTTATGCGAAATCTTATAACGTTTTCTTTCATTCGGCACTTACTCATTGTCTAATTGACTGTAAAACTCACATAAAAACTTCCCAGCCTTAGCTAGCAAAGTTTAGAGGGTTCGCAACATAAATTCTCCATTCCTCAACCCAACATTTCCTTAACTGGTAAAACACGCATACATTTCTCCAACCCTTTAGTTATTTACTCGTCGTTGCAGGAAATTACCGACGCCGGTAACTAGCAAATTTCATTGAAATTGACTTGGTACGAACGATCCTGAATGCGATTAGGGGTCTCCCCATTCCCCGTAGGAAATTCATTTAGTCTACTTTATACTATCAGACTCGAATTCACTAATTGTGTTTGCACCTGACGATTAAATGTTCGAATAGATGTTTGTATATTGAATAAGATTCTGAGTAAATTTCTTCCAGAAGTTGCTTGCCCATTATTCTCCATATTTAAGCTACCTTTTGGAAGGGGCAACTAGAAACATTATTATATTTTGTATCTCAAGAGCCTTAAAATTAAAAAATACATGATTTGACTTTGACTATAATAATGAAACTTATTTAAGCATTTTGCTTAGATTGAAAAGAAAACACACATACATCGATAAGAATAATATCTTCTTAATAGCATACATCAATTATTATAATAATAATATAATACCATTATTCGCATTAATACTTAATCTACCGTCTGAATTGACCTTTAAATATTCGATAACTCCACAAACACCGTATCTTTTACTAAGCTATAACAATACTATCTAACAAAGTATCTGTCTTGTTCTATAAGCCATCGGAATATCGTCAGTTTATCTAACATCTCTATCATTGGCTATTGTTGCCCGTCCATTGCCGGCGACATCGACTGTCTCATTGTAATGACGTAGATATGACGAGCAATATAATGCATATTATTATGCCCTTGTGATACTATCGGATTAACTATTATCGCTACGCAAGAGTTGACATTGAAAGTTAAATCAAGAGACAAATTAGACCTAAACAGTCATGAAAGTTTCTTTAGAAATTTAATTGTAGAAGAATTGAAACAGAATTCTTTAGAGGTATAAAAAACCAATAAAACGTAATGATAAAGTGACAAATCATGTTAAATAAGCCATATAACCCAGCATATTACGCTCGAGAGAGTAACAAAGAATTTTAATTGAAGTCTCAAATTGTCCTTTCACACTTTTGAGAATTACGAAATTTTAAGATCAATTAGTTAAACAGTAGATGAGAACTTTCCCGTAGACAATAAAATTAGTAAATAATTCGAAATGAAGATGAACATTCACGTTTCATTTATTAAAGAAACATCTTATATAATGAAACATAAATGTTTAAACGAACGTAAACAGCAGAGCAACATTGAAGTAAACGAAATGAAATACGAAAAATATGGTGTAGGCGTGTCTGGGTCCACAAAATACGATCCAGGATTAGGAATTTCGGACGGGAAATACTGTAATGTAAATGCGGAACTTTGGAAAAGCGCAAATAAAACGCTGATAAAATATAAAAAAGAATCGGCAAGAGTTGGCAGTTCTACGGAATGATTATAACCATACATCTTATATGATTACGGGTATGTGTTTATGATAAACTAAGATTAAGCAAGTCCACTTAATAGATGGAAGCCGGCGTGTCTAGTAAAAGAAAATAAAAGTAATCCTATTGCTACCGCTGATGACAATAGAACGACCTGTATATCCCTTAATTCCACTCCATTTGTTTTTTCCATTATTGAGGCCAGTGATGCCAAGTCACGGGATAAAAGAACAATTTTCGGCAGTAACATTACGCGAATTACCCCGTGGGGGGACCACAACAGGATGCGTTGGTCAACTTGCTAAATTCATATTTATGCGTCCGGTCGGAACGCTTCTCATGACCGCTATATGTTCATTACATTTTGATTATCTAGAAGCATTTCGATGTGTTTTTGAATGGTTGATGTGGCTTGGAACTTTCCGTGCAATCTGCTGCAATTTTTATAGTGCAATTTAAGTTTTCATACCGTTCGTCGTTCAGACATGCTTCTTTGAAATTCTATGATCCATTACATCATTCTCTCAAGTTTAAACAGAAAATAAAACGAAACGCTTTCATCAACATTTTACTTGGTCCAGTGCAAAAGGCCAAGACTTTTTTCCAACTTAAAACGTTGCCAAAGATTCCATTTCAATTTCAGCATATATGCTTGACTTTACGACTGAACCTTATAAATAGCTGCATTGTCTAGCAATGGAACTTGACGTTAATAAATTACGTTTGCGTAGGTACTGGCAAGGAAAGAATGGATCAGTATTGCACGCGCGTAATTATACTTCGTTAATAGATTACTACGGTTGATATACCAATCAAGTGACATCATCGTCGTCTGAAGACGTTGTGACTTGTGATGTTAGATCTATTAGTGATAAATAATAATGAATAGGCCTAATGTTAATGGACGTAGATATTTGCGTGCGTTCTGTATCTTAAGCACTTTATTGTAGGTAATAATATGTTTAATATTTACTAAAAAGTAGTAAAAGCGAAATTGAGGAAATCTTATTGTGAAAAGAATAAAAAGTACACTTGTCGTAGTACGCCATAAAACCTAACGAATTATAACTTTTAGAGCTACATCGGGTGTTACAAACATGATGCATGATGGTCTAGCGATCTCGAGACAACGTTTGGATGGATTTGATTAACAAGGAGAAACGATATGTCGGTAATATGGATTTGGTTATAGCAAGCTTTTTCATAGCATCGTTGCAACTAAGTTAAGTAGAAATTTTACTTAAGCTGGAAAAATTTAAGAGGTTTGTCGGACCATGAACAAACAAGCTCACCTTCGTATCAACAACATAAGTTACGATTGTCCCCTGGGGCGTTTACCATGTTTTTTATTTGTTATTATTAGCTTTCACACGACAACAACACGTTGGTAATATTTGTGTTTTATAACCTAGTTTATACAACGTGTTCAGTGAGATAATTGAATAACAAACACTGGCGTATCTCCCGGGAAATTACATTATGAGCGACTGTATGTAAAGTTAACATTTCAGTGCAAATAAATAAAGACAGTTTCAATTACGTGTGTTTAATTAATTTCTCAGTAGCAGCCCAGAGTCTGGATATGTGACGTATTGATGGTAATAGGCTTGCGTCGCTTGCCTTAATTTTTAATTAAGGTAACCTCTGCATTGAGTGCATCAGACGTTGTATTTCATTAGTAACTTTTCTGTATTTACAACCCATTCTTTTATAGACAAGAGCTTCCACCGAATGGATTGATATTATACACAGCAATTCACTAGAGTGTCGTCATTTTCAATATCTTTAAGAGATTCCGGCGTTGTTCCTATCCATTAATATCTGCAGATAAAAATGGGGCTAGAGAAACCGATGGTCCCTATGTGGTTAGTGATTGTCAATTTACATGTATTGTTTTTAGTGGTGTAGGTTTACCTATTGTGTAATAAATGGAAGATTTTATTCATTACAAAGAGGCACATTTAATATATATTATCTTAATCAGTTTGTTATCGGTCAGTTTTTACTTGTTACGGATTAATATGAATGATAATTACTTTTCGTAATTATCAACAACAACAACATAACAACAACAACAACCTAACTTAACTTAACTTAACCCACAACCTTACTTCATCAGATCGCAAAAAAAAACCAAATGGGATAATACCACACATGTAATGTCACATTTTCTACAATCCGTTCTTTCACAAACAAAAAAGATCAAGCTTTACAATAGTATAAGGGGTGTAGACAGAACTGTAAATAAGGTGTCAGGGTACCCTAGGGTGTGGCTGGCAGGGGCTCATAAATATAGTCTGTTTATAGCTAAGGTACCGACGCCCGACATAATCCGGCACGAAGGACCAAACATACGGAAACCGCTGTCTGGTCCTTTTAGTATCTTTTGTTCTTGTGATCCTGATTAAAAGAACAATAGGAGCTATTTTCAAGTGATATGAATCGGAAGATGTCAATTAAAGTATTTTGTACATTAAAACTCCATTCAGAAATTTTTACTTTTCCTTTATTCAATAAAAAGAAAAACTTTAGAAACAGTCAAACTACTCGTATTGTAAATGAGTTCAATGTGCTGAAATTGATACAATTTTATTTTAAAACGTACCATAAATTAATTTCATCAACGGCACTTTGCGAAAACGTTCTTTTTGCCATCACTTGCAAACACGACAAGGAAAAAAATGAGATATGTTTTCCCCTGAAGATCCTACGACAAAGCGGTCAGATATTTATAATGAGACTTGGGGTACGGAATTGTGTTTCTGCTTAAGAAGTGACGGCGCCATTTGTAATCAGGAAAAGTCTTTAAATCCGCAGAAAAAATAGGGAAGAATTCATTTGGACGACCTGATTTTGAAGCAAGAAGCATTATTATAGTTATGTTCTTCTGTTAAGTGGGAGACTTTCTCTACTCATTGCGAAAATATTTACAGTTCTATCAGACACAGTGCTTTTGCGGATTCCTGTCAAGAAGTTCCTCACATTTTTTTTCTGCTAGCCATGCACAAGTACTTGCATATTCCATGAAATGAATTTGACAACTGATCACTCAAAGTTCATGTAGTTGTCAATCGACTCAAAAAGGAGAAGATGGAATTCAATTTGTTAGACCTTAGTCTGCCAGCATTCTGCAGACCGCCTCGACCTTCACCAGGTCGTCGAACCACCGAAACTCATCAATGGTAATTAAGGGTCTCCCTAACTAAATACCTATTAAAACCGACTTATGGACCGAAGCCTACAAATGTTTAACAACTAGACTAATCTCTTACTAATTGGGTTGCGTAAGTCCTTCGACAAATCCTTTGCATATTTGCTCACATTCTAGTAACCACGCAAAATTTTGATCATTACTCTGTCTCGATACTTCAAATTGTCCTTCATCATTAGTAAAGCATATCAGGGCTTTAGAATGTGAAAAGAGCTGAGTCTGACTTTACCTTTTAACTACGTCTAGGTTTAATCCCGCCTACACAGGCGTGCGTCTCTCCGATAACGCTGGATTTTCGTCTCTCCTGCTCATTACCGTTGCGTCCGACAGAGAGGCTGGATGATAGACTATGCAAATAGTCTCGAGTACTTGAAGCACGCTTTAGTATCGCTAACGATGTAGGGTGACGGTGTAAATTCGTGAGACATGAATATACATGTAGAAGAATGCAAGTTTTTTGTAAAGGGTAGTGCGGTAAGGGTGTAATGATTAGCATAGTGCAGTGTCAGCAGCTTTTTTTAAGGGACTCCATATTGCATCTACTAGATGCTAGGATTATTTTTGTATTTACACATTAGTTTTCTAGCAATAACTTAATGTAACTTAGAGAGGAATACTCATTTCTCCGTTTGTCATTTAAAATTACATAAGGGTCGTGGCTAATAACGTTATTAAGCACCCTTTTGTAAACCACTGGACTGATGTTTACAAGTGAGTTGTCAACCGATTGGACGAGTGAGGCGTTATGTCGCGCTTGTTTTCTAGTAGGTATTATAATATTGTTTAAATAACGCTGAGCAGGTTGCAAATAAAGCTTACAATAATCGTGTGTAAGTTTGTGATTTAATTAGAACTTGAAGTTACATCGGGACGTGCAATCATTACAATCTAATAGGTATCATCTTTCATTTCAAAATATCAAAAAATCTCACAAACATAACATTTACTAATAAAATTCAAAAACATCATAAGGCAAACACGTCGCTCTCTCGTTTTAGAATAATAAAAATGCACATCAAAGAGAGTACAAAGCAATGATAATATTTCGTTAGGCATGCAGCATGTGGGCAGTTGTCTACGTAAAATGATTTACAGGCAAAGGATCTTTATACATATTAAAATACTTCAATGCATAATTATGTAGAACAGATTGTGTTTAAGATAGCCAGGTGTGGCTTTGAATTAAATAAAATTTGAGGAATAGGAAACCAAACCTACTGTGTGTATAATAATTTAGAATAAATACATTATATAAAATCCAAATACAAGCGATGTCAAAAAAAAAAAGATATATTGCTGGAGATACTAATCTGCTAACTTAACTTCAGGATAAGTTTGCCTACTGCTTGTGAATGTGCTCACGTGCCTTCACTTGCCATTGTACTATAGTAATACCTAACCTTAAATCTATGAAGGTAATGTCACACTGACTTTTGAAATACATATACATATATCGTATCGACAATCAATCACCAACTTATAAGATCCCAATTGGGTTACACAGCAGATATTGGTAAAAGAAAACATTACTAGACATTTGATTGAACGAAAACCCGACGGGTTGTGTGTGTTGGGTAATGAAAGTCTGGAATCACTTCGAGGTATACCAAGCCCAGTCGAATACACAAAAGTTACCTTAAGTTAAATATTGATTGCATCCATACTAATATTATAAATTAGAAAGTAACTCTGTGAATTTGTTTGTCAGCTTTTCGTGACTAAACGGATTAACGGATCGTAAGGAATTTGGCAAGGAGATAGATCACATCTTGGAGACGATCATATGGAGGCAAAAAAAGGATAATTTATGTTCTCCATCATTTTTCAAATGCAGCTCCATCTTGGATGACATGCCAGGTGACAAAATGTCTTCCCAGTCCACTATCAGGTGACAATTTGTTATTTGATAAGTCTTAAGCTAAAACTAAAAAGGTAACACAACATAAATAGATTCTAAGGCTGAACGAAGTTTAACGGGATAGCTAGTTATGCATATTTTTTCCAATACGCCAAAACCAGCTTTATGAATGAAAATGACAGTTCGTAAAAAGGTATTTTAAAATGGCCAACCTTGGCGTTCTGTCTGTATATATAGCATGCATCTGAACGCACGTACCGATGCACTTAGCTGATGACAAAACCGTCCATTCATTAGACAGCCTCAGCACAGGTATTTAGGCTACCCATGCTGGTAGTAATTACTATAATTGATACTCCCAACACGTTACCGAGAAGTGTACGGTTAGCAGGTCGTCTCGAACATTTTCCTGTACTTATATTTAAAGGTAACTTTATTGTTCCCAAGATCAATAGATTTGTTCAGTTGAGTTTCCTAGGCCAGGTTTTTCTCTAGAATAGCCTTTTTTTATTATTGAAATCAACGATGTATGAAATAAAGTTTGCTTTGCTTGTTTTTCGTAGTTTTAGGCTGCCTAAAATATAGTTCACTCGTATGGAAACAAAAGTTCAAGTTCAAGAATCAACCAATTTATTCAAGCAAGTTGTTTCCAACTAAAAGGTACGTGCGTTAAAATAAATCTTTTGACATCACAATTACGTTCAATTCACTAATTTCATCAAAGAAGAGCAATGTTACCCAGAAAGTAAAAAACACATTTCTATTTCTTTTATACTTTGAACTAAATGAGAAGTTCATTTTAACGCTAATCAAAAAGAATCTTTTGAGAACAAACTTCAAGTCTATCCATGTTTAAATAAATAAGTATGGCTGCTACAAAAGGTAAGACTAAAATAGTGTTTGACAAATAGAAAGTTTTTTTAAACCTTCCATAAGAGACGAAGGTCTAAGTTGAAAGATTTAAACTGATTGATTGATGAAGGAACACATAGAATAGAGGAACAAGGATCTTCGACATCAAACATATTCTAAGAAAATGAATCAACAATTCTTAAAAGGTACTGATTCATTGATTCTGATTATATGTGTTAGCATAAAATTTACTGGTGGCTTTAAGGTTCATACCGTATGTAGTTGAATTGATTATCCTACCATATATCCTGGCAACCACATCGTCTACTGCCGACACTATAATAACAAGGAAAATGTTCTCTCTAACAAACTTCCAGTTCAAGATTATTACACGCTAAGACCTGACAAGCTGTCACTTCAGTGTTTACGTCAAATTTAGTACTAACCATTAAGTTAACAGCACTAATTTACGCTATCCCATCTCATTAGGATCGTGAGCATGATATGTTAAATTTTATTCTACCATGCAAACTCCCTTACTTATTATCCATACCAAACAACTTTGTGAATATTTCAGGGTAGGTTTGCATCTTGCCAAAAACCTTCCTAATTGCTTGATGATTACATTGTACATTAGTAGTCTGCTTTGTTATATTATGGGTACCGTTTAGACTCAAAAAAACTGTTTAGACATTTTGTTTGAGGGATCCTTTTCTTAGCATCAACCATGCTATTGAATTAAATTTTTTTAACTAACTTAGCAGAATTTATTAATTGTATTGTTCGTTCTTTGACGTGCTATTTATTTTTAGATCCAGCTCCTGTTTGCAGACTTAATCTTTCAAATGGTAAGATTTATATGATTTTTTAACGATCTGATTTATTTTCTTTTTCAATTACACCACGGGCTATTAACTCCAATAGTCTCATACACGCAATAGGTTCACAGTGAAGTAATAAATGCTTGCGAGCGTATTATTTACGCGCACCTGAGTCATATTGCCTCAGAGAACACTTACGAAGTCTTATCCGGCCAAATTATCTCTGTACACACATGCACTCGATTCTTTAAACAACATGCTTTAAGGAAGGAATACGTTTAGATTTTACAGCGATAACTTCAATATATTCAATGAGCAATTTTGGATCTCCAGTACCATGGGCAGTTGAAAGTCTATTTGTTATTACGTGCCACTTTAGTTTCAAAAGGCATCTGTTTCTACATTTTAATTTTTTACATTTTTTTTAAATACATACATTTTACCTATCGACCGGCTTCTTACAAATAAAACTTTTCATGCAAAAACAGCATCCAAGTTTACTTCTATAGAATTATATGTATAGTGGATAGTGGATTGTCCACAAATTTTCTTTTTTAATCTACTGAAACATGCCTTGTCCTGCAAACTACTTACACAGTTTAAAAAATCCGCCGAATGAGTCAAGTTTCGTGACAATCTTTAATACATGCTGATTTGATTACTATTTAAAAAAGAAAAGAGAGAGGATACGAACTGATATGTCAGTACAAACTTAAGTTAAAGCTTATCTTAAACAAAATAAATCACTACTTGACAAGAAAACTAAAATTAGCAGGAAAATTTGAAACGAGCAAGTAGGTAACACTCGCCACAGAATTGGTTACTTCAGTGTATTTGCTACATCATCAAAACATTTTATGGTTCACTAAGTAAGTTTCTTTAAATTGTTTATTTACACGTAGGCAAGCCACAGATGATTATTTCATAAATATCAAAGTTAAATGGACCGAAAAAGTCACAAGAAATCAAGGAGACCTCCTTTCCAAAACGCGACATTACAATTTTAATAAATTCCATTTTGAGAGCACTTTATTCATTAAAGTAGATTGAAATTTATACAAAACGTCGGAACCACCGAGAAAACCAAACGTTTATTTATAGCTAGCTAAGTCAGTCCCGGCATTACCATTTAGAAAATTAAGCCACAACCCGTTACCACCATCAATCAATCTCTGAGGATTGAACGGGAAATTAGTGCAGAATGTTATGATAACAAAGCTTATATTAGCAACATTCTACCTCAACCACAGCATTCTATTTTCACAATACATCCAAAAATAGTTCACAATCCGACATACTTAGCAGAACAAGGCAATAATATCAAGACACAGAACAGGTTTCCACAAGGGCGGCGGACGACCGGCCTTGCCACTCCTCACATGAAACTCGAGAATGCTGATGTAACGAGTTCAAATTCATCAGAGCAACCCTAATTTATAAGGATAATATAGGGTTACTTATAAGAAATATGGGGGTAGTATGACTTAAGACAAAGATGGGTTGAGGACATAAAGGAAATTGCAGATCCTTCCTTCGATTTACTTGGTCTAATAAGGGAAAGGACAGAAAGGGTAGCAGGGAAGAAAAGAGAGAAAACATCACCAGATGGTCTAAATGAGCCATAGAGGAGGATGATGATGATATTCCCCGAATCAAGTGAAAAATATATTTGAAAAAAATATTTTATACAAAATACGATGCTAAGTTTGGCAATGGCGATGACAGTTTAGAAAAGGTCGATGGCCTTAAATTAACATTCGACCAGCTGATGCTAATGATCCTTCGAAATTGGATTTTGTACAATATGCGTCGAAAACAGTGTTGATTAAGTTTAGAATGGAAATTAATGAAACGGTTTTCATTTCCACGCTTCGTTGCGGACAGCTAAATCGTTCACATGTCGGTTGGAATTAGTGGCCTTTATTAATATCTAAATAAGCTCTGTCACTTCTATGTGGAATTGTATTGTTTGCTCTAATTGTAACTTCGATCGATACCACGTTGGGTTATATTAATGATGTTTCTGATTAATACACAATCGTTAGATTGTTATACTTTGACTATGTTCTAACGCTAAATATTTTTTTTTTGACGCAAAGTTCTAAAGTGTTTCAAAACCTGACAACAAATTTTAAAGCATTCCGAAAATCCAGCGTGTACAAAAGGATGGTTTCGTCTAAAGCATCTAAAGTATTCAGTTTCGCTCTCGAGATATGACGACCTTTGTTCGTTTTAGCATCAACAGAAGCGAGCGAGCCACCAAACCGGTATTTATACTCCTGACATTTAACTGAGCTACATATGAAAATAATTTTAATTCGTAATTGTTTTAGAGCTTGTTACAAATGTTCTATTCTGGATTAGCGTTATTTGGAAAGCCCATTTCTCTTTGGTCTTGTTTTCAACTTGATTTGTTTTTGATATTCTCTTTTACCCATGTTTTACTTTTACTGCTTTGATTTTCGGTTACGTAAAGTAAATACTTATTTGCCTAAAATAATAAAATAAAATTTTCCCAATTTCAATATTATTTGAGCTGAGGTCTATAACAAACTCTATTATTGGATTGAAAATCATAATCTCAACCATTTTTCAGATCGACCTCCAAACCAAACGAGACATGAAAAATATTATCGTTGTCGTCACTATGAGAATTGGTTTATATAAAAACTTACTGTTATTTTGAAATATAAAAAATCAAACTATATCCAATACCAGCACCTCGCTCGCGACTTCTTCCGCGTGCATTTCGTACTTGAACATCACCTCCACCCCGTCTTACTTTTGAAAATAAAATACAGCATAGGACACTTACAAATAATTTGGCTTCCTATTTGTAAAAGAATTTTCTAAATCCATTCAATAGATTCAGAGATTACCCCCTAAAACGTCTCAAACTTTACCTCTTTATATTTATGGAGGAGTACAATCTCAGCCCTTACATTACTATATTGGGCAAATATTTATCCAGAAAAGTCTAGACGGTCAGTTCTTCATAAATTGAGTAAACATACATCTAGTGATCAAACACGACTAGGATCTAAAACGAAGGATGTTAATTCAGTTATAGGTAAATTGAATATAAACGTTGTAAGGCAAATGGCGCATTTATTATTATTTCTGTACTATGGACTAGCTGCATGATTTGTATTATCCTGTCTTAAGTTCAACATGTTTCTTTTACATAAAATACTATAAATACCTTCACGGATTTTCTATAAAAATCAAAGTACAAAAAATAGTTCGTTGTATACGTCAGACTTCGTATTTAGTGAGCTACATTCATGGGACTCGCCCAAATCTGTTAAACCTATTGGCATTTACACGAAAGGATAGAACATAATTATTACGTTCGTCATGTTTTGGGTATTCCGGTTTATTTCATCGTTATCACAACAAAATAAGTGTGTTGTTAAGACAAATGCATTCAACACATAACTTGATAGTTCACAAGTCGGAAACAATATCAATACATGATTTTAACACAACATGTTTCTGAAGGAAATAAAAATACATCGGGTATGTGAACGCAGGGATGAAATTGCTCCTAATTGCACAATATTGCACGACTTTATCAAATATGAGTCATTTACATTACTCGAAAAATGAAGTTTATTTCACAGACATTTTTACCTAAACTTTTAACATTTCAAGCTCGCTCATTTCATAAATCTCGACATTTGTTACCACAAATGACTTGAATAAAATTACAACGTAGTCAAAATTTCAAAGTCACCTGTCAAGAGTTATCACACAAAATAATACCTTTTCCCCCCGAGTTACGTCGAGAAGCTTTTAAATGAATCCGACGTTCGAAATGTGGTGACAGATAAATGTTGGAGACCTATTTGAAGGTGAACGTGAAAAGGCTTGAGACTGTCCCGCACCTCACCTTTGTCCAAGTCAATGTCTATTTTCGTGACATTTTTATAAAAAAGAAAACTTTCAATTCATTGCATTATCTATTCTACTATTACTACGCGTATACATATATGTGAGAATTGGAAAATTATTTGTGATTCGAGTGTGGATGTTTGTTTGTTACTCTTTCAAGGAAAAACTATTGAAACTCTTTGACTACCCGAATTCTAGACACAATTAAATAAAATTACCTATTGTTCGCGGAAGCCTGCTTCCGGTCGTGGGCTGATATATTAATTAAGTCGGATGAAAATTCTGGTATTTTGGCGTGAACTACGAAAACCGTGTTAATATATTTAGCTAATTATACAATACCCTGAATAGTATTTTGAGGTGTCGTGTATTATATTTGATATTACGCTTCCATTTCAGCTCTTATTCAAGCTCTGTCAATATATTCACATGTAAGTGGAATCAATACACAAAAGCGTTCTCCGATCTACGTTCTAAGTGACAGTGATATCTGTAGTGTGCTCTCAGCTCCAGAATAGCTTTGACTGACAGATCATCTTTATTTAGGTACCTATATTACCAGCCACCAATGTCTTGGTCTTCGAATGTATGTTTATAAAATTCCTATAATTATTTAAGCTACATTACTAGTTTTAACGTAATCGAATAACAACAATTCTATACTCCTCGAATGTCAATGATGTGCTGAACAAAAAATTGATCACAATTCCAAGCATCGCAATTCGCTGGCCTTAAAAGTCCTACCAAAAATTAATATCTCGCTTAAATTTTCCAGTTCAGACTTGGAGTTCTGTTCCAAACTAATTTGCGAGTTTCGAAACGAATTGTTTTCCAATGCCTGTTATTGTTACGGGCTTTTTTCCTAAAGTTGTATGATATATTGCGAATGCTTGTCTTTTTACTGGCAAAGTTTTTGAGAGTCCTACTGGATGGTGCGGGACTATTATGAGGATTATTCGGTCCATTAAATCTTTTTGTGCGGTTCAAAAGGTGATATCTGTGCGTGATTTATACCGTGGAAACGAGCTTTTAATAAAGTGTTGTACCTATTTATATTTGAGAACGCTTTAGGGACTAATTGGCGAGTCTTTGCAGATGAATAACAACTCTAAATATATGTAGCTGAATTGGGAGGAGCAAAAAATAGACTAACAATAATGGCAGCTGAAATTTACGAGAAGGCAGGACAAAAATAAAAACAAGACACAAACACATATTTGACACCTGGCAATATAATCAGGTGATCACCACAGTTAATTTTACTTTTCATTCATGCTTCAATCATGCACATACTTCTGTCTCCCTCTCGACATACTTCTATCTCCCTGTTCTAAGCGGCCAACCGTCACTTTTGACACAAGTTGTGGGCGTCAAGTCGTGAATCACATTGACAACATGCGTCATTTGTTAAGAGAGCATTGCTATTATCTCATCTGTGTTTACATTGTTAAAACCTAAAATTATGGGGCAGTTACTGGTGTTATAAAGAATGAATCTTTCGTTAAACTCAATGAAGTTTACGTCAAGATTAAAGGATGTTCGCGTTTAGAGATTGCTGGCCTGGTTTCATTAAGAGTTATTTCGTTACACAAAGAAAATAAATGTTGTCCTTGAACTCTGCATTTGACGTCTTTAGTTTTAGTTCAAGTTGGGATTTCAGAAGCCAAGTACCTATGGGTATTACTAAGGTTTCAGAAAACCTACTAACGGATATACGTCTGTATGTATGAAAACCACAAGTTTATTATAAATGGCATTATATTAACAAAACCACGAGTTTATCATGAATTATAATGACACTATATGCACTTCATTACTTTTTGTTGCTAGGGACAAATTAAAATAGCAATATTAATTACATTTAAGAAGTAATTGTTCGATTAAACCGAGTTTAGGCTTATTTCATGCAGTTTCGGCTGAGATAAATGATGAAAGCAGAAAATATAATGAAGTAGGAAATTCTACGATAAATTTCATATAATTAAGTGCTAATTCAGAAATTCATGAAGAAATCCATGACATAGCAGATCTGAAGAGTCTAGATAGAATATGACCTACATTGTATGCCTTAGATAGTAGGTATATGCACAGAAAACTCGGTAAATGGATCAAGCGGTCACAACTTGACACTAGCTCGGGCTTTCAACAGGCTTTTCGGATTAAAACGAAAGCTTTCAGCGCTAAATATGCTGCTAACAATTAGTTTCCAACGGAAGAACTTGAGAGCGCACTTACGTTATAGTGCACCAAATGGTGTACACCTTTTTCGTGTGGTTTAAAATGAAAATGAAGTTGTGAATGACGAAATACAAAGACGTTCAATATTTTCTATAGACTAGATATCACCGACTAGATATCAACAAAAATTTCATCCGATACTTAGTCGATTTGTCTAGTTCTCCTCTGCCACTCCAATATTTTGATATTATGCTAGATGGCGGTACTGAGACAAGGGATCACAGTTTTTCGTTGACTTTTCTTCGCATGTCCTCTCTACAGGATATTTGATGAATAGATCTACCTTACCCATTGTATTGAGTTGCCATTTAGTTTGGTGCTTATATCATGGTAGGTATTGTGGGACATAGTTACATTGTATAAAAAGTTGGCATGAAACCTAACAGGTAAAATATAAGAAATTCTTTATTTGTAGTAGGTGTGAATCAAATAAATAGATCTAATAGGTAGCTATTTCACAGAGGACATGTAGAAACAAGTTATTACAAAAAAATCTCTAAATTGATTTTGATATTTTTAATCAAACGTTGAATCCCAGACATTTTGTTAACATTTGCATCACAAAACATCTCACCAATTTTAACAAAATTAAAATGTTATCTTGAACATCGAACTAATTTAATTAATTCATGGAAGATATTAATTCTGATGGGTGAAGATGTTAATTCTCATATCAACTTTTAGAATTATTTCATATATTTTGATTTCAATAGCATACACAAGATGGCGTCTATTATGCCACCAGATAAAACAATTCAAATAATTTCATTACATATTTAATATTACATACATTTTTGAATACTCGTCAGCGTTACGTCTATCATCATTATAAGATAGGTAGGTATAAAAGGTTTGTGTGTTCGTAAATAACTAAATATTAAATTATTATGAACAAGCCTCTTGTAAATTGCATGCTTATATCGAAATTGGTCGCGACTAAACATGCGCGAGCCGATTATTTGCATTTTGCAGTACGTATTTACATAGACATAGATATATTTTTATTATTAGACTAGACATAGACATGTTTTATGTCATTTGAGTAGTATAGCATATTAACAAACGAAAAATTAAATTAATGTATGAAAGACAGTTGAAGATTTAATCACATATTTTTACCCTGTTCCGGTAGGCATTAAAACTTGAAATTATCATTAACTTTAATACCGACCTCTAAAATTTACCTTAGAGGTCGTCGTAAAGAATACAATGCTTGTATTACCTCAAGAATCACGTGTGGCAACAAAAAAAATTGTCTACAAAAAAACTATTTGGCTCTAGTTGAATCAATATTTACCCGTCGATGACGTTGTTTGATGAAATGCCTGTTCAAAGAATAGGGCTTTAAGAAAGAAAAAAATCTATATTTCAAAAGAATATATTATTTTCCCTGTGGTCGAGTGCTTTTGCTAAGCTTCCTAGCCCTATTAAAATTTATCCTCCTTGGCCAAAAAAGTTTCATGAAAATTTTCAATTTAGAAATGCATCGAAGTAGACCTGAGTCCGGATTAGTGCCGAGTTCATGGTTTGAGGCTCGCCCATGGGATAAAGAACAAGCTAGCAAAATTTGTATTTACCACCAACATTTAAGCTGCCTCTTCGGGGAATCCAGGCGTGATGTTATGATCTTTTCCGCATTTTAAACTTTTACGACATACATACAGTAGGAACATCATCGGACATATTGATACCTTGAGTTCTGTATACTTTCTTCACAACATAATCCACCACATTCACCTATACTATTTTTGATAAAACAAAAATTGCATAATCTTTCTACATGTTATCATCATCAGTGGTTGTGTTATTAAAACGTGTTTAGTAATTGAGTAAATAAAGGGTAATGTTTTTCTTCTACACCTGAGTGACACTTTTTAATATTCATGAGTGTGATCTTACAATGTTATATGGAAACTTCCTTTATACCTTAATGAACATCGTGATTTTTCGTAGGAGCTTGAGGTCGCTTCTCTGAAATTTAATTCACGTACCTACGTATATCTACGTAATATACTGAAATTGTTAAAGTATCAGCCTTAATATTACCCTTATTACCATAAGGGAAGCTTGCTTTTTTATTCACCTTTGGAATATTAAATGGGCTTTTAGAGACATTAATTTTATCATTATTATTAGACAAGCCGTATGCCACGACGGGGTTTTTCATTAGCAAACATTTCCAATTTCACGTTTTTAGAATAGTCTTAGTGTTCACTTTCGTTATATAACTCTTGGACTTAAGTTCATGCTACTAGCTTTTTCATACTATTGTCTGTTAGTAAATTTAAGATTCGTATTGAGTAGATAATTTATCACTCATTAATAACAAAATTAAGTCAAGACTTGTGACAGTGATTAATAAATTTCTTAGACATTATTGCCAATCTGTAGACAATTATAAATCTGTCCATCATTATAATTACTTCATAATTTAGAATACATGTTTGATTAGTTCTCTAGTCGTGTATGAGTAAATTTGCCTACGGCATATTGGTTTAGAATCTATAGTACACTTCGGTGACTCCGCAAAAGGCTGCCCGGCCAAAACACTCATAAAAACGTGGGAAAACTCATTCAACGTAAGTTTTTTTTACAACATAAAAAGATTATGAGAATTTTGCTTATGACGCGATGAGCCTTTACATCGCGAAAATGTTAAGTGTGTAGGTAGTTTACGATATGAGTTACTTTCACGTTGAAGCGATAAGTGTACGTGTGTGGCGACTGGCGATTACATGATAAAGATACTGGGATATCGTGGAGGCAAGAATTCTGGACCTATAGGTCCTAAAATTTAAAGTTTGGTTGTCTGATATTATTATTCCTTTAAACCAAAATTCATAAACAGAATATACATCAGAATATATTGTATGTTTAGTAATAATGTGGAGGATTATGTAATAGATAGAAGGATGAAAAATGACTGTAAATAGAGGTGTAGAGAAGAAGAAGAAGAAATGTTCCGCCGATCTCAAATAAGTAAATTAGGATAATGGCGCAAGAGGACTCCTCTTGCCCTTATCCAAATTTGCATTATCCCCTCTTCGATAATTGAGTATGTTTAAAGAAATAAGCACAAAACGTTAAGAAGCGCAAACATTTGAGCCCACCCCATTTGAAATCCACCAAGCAAGTGAATGCTCTGGCATGCTAGCTTACACTATCATTATAATCAAGTTCCTTTGAAACATACCAAAAATAAATTAAACCCCAACAAATGTTGAGTAACTAAAGCATTTAATTTAACCCGGAGAGCACTGGCAAAAGGCACAAGTGTCCCGGGCATAAAATTATAAAAGGCACCGTGCCTTTCGGCCCTAAACTAAACTTTTTTACAATCCCATTACACGGATTCACGACAAGAGAGCGATTTCGCGTTATTTACCCCGGGGGTTACAGAAAGTTAAGGACCAACAGAGGAAAAGTTTAAGGTCGCGTAAGAATTATACGATTTTTTTGGGGTTCCTACGGATTATAAAGTACCTCATCTTAGAGGCTGATTTATTGTTTTGAAAATCATTTCAATTCAACATTTGACAATCAGTTTCTTTTTTTTTCGAGTAGGTATATCTTTATTATTTTTTTACTCTGAGTATATTTCTCCAAGACAACGTTTTACCTATAGAACCACTTTTTAATTCCGAACTCTGTTATGAATTACAAAATAATTCTAAATACAAATCTGACAGTTAAGTACCGGACTCACATGCCAATTTTGTTTCCAGGACTGTATTTCGAACAGTAACAGGTTCTTATTAAAAAGACTGGCTAGAATGGTAGGTATAAACCATGTCAAAATATCATCAAATCTTTGTTTTATAATAAAACCGCTCATGCCTTGCTGTAAGAAGATGAAAGAACTTAAAATATTCAAAGGGAAAGAATACATATACGACTATACGTAGTTGAACTACGCAATAATATTCCTTACTCAGCTACCCAAGACCCTTACATAACATTTGAGAAAGTGTCAAAACATGACATTTGTGTACGCTGATATCATACGATACATTTGCCGTATCTTATTCCGGCGACACATAAAAAAATATCGACACTTTTGCAAGGGAAGATCGCTTCCGTAGGGCATGACGTGTGAGAGGAAATTCAGAAGGTAGAAACCAATTTTGTCTATTTTCTGATATTGGCACGAGCTAAGTATATTAGGTGTTGGTACTTTATTTCAATTAATGAAATAAAGAACCTCACTTTTCAACAATTTCAAGTGCTTTTGAACCAAACCTAAAATCGCGAAAATAAATCAGCCGTACCGTCCCTTTTGTCTTGTTGAACAACTCATATTTTTCGCAGTTGCAAATGTATCTTGTAAAAAATATGAGGTACCTATTTCCAGTGGCTAATTACCCAGGGCCTGTACTATGACGTTTAAAAAGTAATCACTGATATTGAAATGTAACAGAGGGATGGAGCTTTACAGGATGAATAGCAACATCCTTATTTTTGCACACTGGAAAATGATATAATACTAGAGGTTGCTATTTCACTGTTATTTAATTGTGAGGCGTAAACGCTCATTGAAACACTGATGTTGATGTGAAAGGTTTAGGTAGGAAATGGTCCTTCTGCACAGTTTTCTACAGTGGATTTGTGGCATAAAATATACATGTGCGTTTATTGTTTTCCAATAAAAAATGATGCTTAAGTCGCCTCAGGAAGCTTTTCATATTGAAGAAAAGTCCATGTTTACACGAAAATTGAAATATGATGTTTACCAGATATCTGATGAGATATCAAGTACAAAAACAGAAAAAAAAACATTGTCAGTAAAAGATATTGTTACACCAAAATAAAATGGTCGAATGACCAAATCGACTCTAGCTTTAAAAAACTACCTAAGCAGAACTAGACGCTCGTTAGTATACATACACACACACACTAACACAAGCTAATATAAAACGTGGAACTTCCCCGTTGATGCGAATGTTGACAAACAAGTACATTACAGTAGCCCTAGCACGAATATTTGTAGGTTTCGTATCGTAAACGTATCGAGTTGTCTATACGATAACGGAATAAACTAAAGTCGGAAGTACGAAGCCCTTTCGTAATAGTATCGAGACCTCGATACGTTTACGTTAGTGACGTCATACTAATGTAAGTAAGGATGTACAAAATTGAACGAACTATCTTAAAATTGAGTGAACGTTTTGTTCTAAAACTCTATGCGTATTTAATTCTTAGTGATTTCAGGGCCTTCAAACCTTTAAAACTGTTCAAATTTTGATGCAATGAGAAGAAACTGCAATAAAAGTTAATATTGAGTTTAGATAAATGGTATAATTATTGAATGTATTAATAATACTTCGTGTTTAGTGACACTGTGTTCCTAAACGAACGACGCGTAACGTAAACACTTGACATTCTTTGACGCGAAGCTCATTCAAGGTCAATTTTGTTTTGAAATGAACTTGTGCTTATTTCTTTACATCTAAAAGTTATAAAACTTAACTCTCGCAGCAATAAAACGTTTCCAAAATGCGAACCAGCCACCCGCTTATACACCATTATGGTAGAATTTATGGAAAGGTAGGTTAAAGATTTTATTGTAAACATTTCTGTTGATTGTCAGTGTTAGGGATTCTTAATTTGATATGGATAAAACACTACAGTTTATTTGATTACTCGAGTCCTTCAAAAATAGCAGGCTATAAGGTTGTTAATTTGGAAACCAATTTGGATTAAATTGAAATAAACTTTGATGAGACATGTGATTATTATTTGATAATATTAGGTATATGTAGGTCTACAAATTGGAAGGCAACAATATTTATAATGTAGCTTTTGGAATACACACACAGTCCTTTAATTAAATGTTAAAACTATGATAGGCACAGACACTTGTCCAAATATGTAGATAAAAATGCTTCGTAAGGAAGCATTTAGACGAAATCACCTTGTTTCTCTTCGTACATTTCTACTCTCAACAATCAATCGCGCCGAAAGATAATAGTACAATTTTACTATTTGGAGGGGTGCTTCTTGTTAATATAAGCCTTTTCTAACAAAACTTATTAACACAATCAGTTAAATCATTATTTTATGCTTCCAATGAACTCAGTCGAATGTTTTCTCACTGCCAAATTTACAGTGAATAAACTTTCGTGAAACTCGCAAACCAGCCTTCGACAATTACGATACTATACGTCATATTTTGCATTCGTGCTAGCTATCTTCATACAAACGGCTCAAGTTTACGTTACGAATTCGATACGAAACTTACTTGACTATGTTCGTGCTCACAAAATTAGTTCAAATTACGCACACCAGAGGCGCTGTTCATGTTTCCATATAAAATGCTCACGTTAACGATACGAATACTTTTTCGCAAGTTATTCGTGATATGGCTACAGAACATATGTACAATAAGTAGGTATTTATTAATTGAACGGCTTCGCTAGTCACGTGGCTTGGCCATGGATTACGATAGGTTAACAGAGACGACATTGTGATTAAGTGATTAGATCTCGATCCTATTGTGCCTAAGGTTATAAAGAGGAATTAATAGGTACTGAGATAAAAAAAACGATCATGTAAAAAAAAAGCGAGCGAGCCTAACAGAAGTAGCATTTGCCGCCCGCGCTCATTGGTCAAATCAACGAGCGCGCGCTTCCCCGGTGTACTGTAACACATTTTCGTACCTAATCACGAAATATTGATTCCTCTCGATTGAGGAATGATGTTACTCATCAATAATATCTACTGTCTAAACCCGTAGATGAATAACTAAAATATTGATTTATATAATAAAGGGACCGAATGTTACCCTATTTCAATTATGCTAAATCTCTAAAACAAAGCAGCGCTGTAAATATCCCTAATTGGGCCACAAGGGACCACAGAAATCCGTGAGCTAATCCTTTAATTTAGCTTCCTTCCATTTTGTGATTATTAACGGAGTGTGTTATAAGTACACTCCTGTATATAAAGGGTTCATTTTCTCCTCCCATTTATGAAAGTCCTTTAGTAAGGATGTTATTAAGTTTGTGCCTACACACACAAACAAAGTCAGGTGTCAATATGAGACAATGAGCTTTGAAAATATACTATCACTCTTGAGGATAAGGGGACTAAAGATTCCGTCATGTATGTCAGCCACCTTGAAGTTAGCGCGCAAGACTGCGCAGTTGTCAATTTCTATACTAAAACAGCAACGCGTTATGCCGTGCGCATCAGAAAGTCTGGTTTCATAGCTGTAAACTTATGGATGATGATCAAGAATTCACAAAAAAAAAGTAAAACTTGACGAGTTTGGTGTTCCTATCTGACTTCTCAGAGAAGAAAATCTCAGGGGTCAGTGTCTTCCAGTCCAGACATTATCTTAGTCTTATTAATGTGAGGTCCATGCAAATTAGAATCTGAGATGGGCGTGACGCAAACGGGTACAAAGTCGAGCTTTTTCTTTAAACCGATGCGCGATATATTTACGGCCAGGCACTGTACTTATTTATGACGTCATAAATAGAGTACTGAAGGAATAGACGAGTATTTCAAGACTGAAGCACTCCTTTTCACCTATCGTGGATCGTAAACTGTTTATTGGTATAGAAATTCGTTTATTACACCTCGTCTTTCTGAACTAAAAATAGGTTATAAACTAGTACTAAAAAGAAAAGGTCTTGCAGTTAAAGAGAAGAAAAAGAAGAAAATTCTCCTTTGCATTGTCATGCTGAGACGTTTTCACACAAAGGTCTTCCCACATTTCACTGTTAAAACATTTTCCAAATAGGATTACGTTGGACGTAGATGTGTGCTCTTGAAACTGGGGCAGCGAAATGCAAAGTAGGAAAAATAAATATCAAATGAAAGAACTTAACTTACAAAGGTACGTTACGTTTGAATAATGGAAACGCAAATCCATAGTCATTTCATAAAATAATGTCGGGAAATGGTGGGATAACAGATCGAGAGAAAAAAACTGTATTATTTACTCTTCTTTATAAAAGTTACGTGTAATTATTATCGTTAAATACATAATTACTCGTCTGTATCTTTATAGGCACAAGTTACGTCACAAGTCGCGTGCTAACGCCACCTCTACGTAATGATAATGTTGTGAGGTTGATTACTATAGGTACTACTGCACTCGTGTGGGACAAATGCAATAATAATTAAATAATAATCGTCTAAATACATATTCATGCTAATACATATGTATTGGCGTGCATTGTTACGTTTATTCAAATGCGATTAAGTGGATTTTATTGTTAAATTAATATAAAATCGAGTGAATAAGGCATTAATTGATATGCTTGCGTTTAGCTTCTTTCTCATCGATGTTGTTGATGGAATACTAGCTTGCCAAGAAGTTAACTTTGCACTCTGGACGCAGAATCTAATCATTTCCTAACTACGTTAGGATCGGCCTCTTGTCTAACCGGCTGGAGCTAAATATTTACAATTATTTCGAGCTATTTAAAAAGTAGTTATCGCGCAACAGTATGTCATGAGGTTAGACTGGCTGGTTAACTGTCAAATACAAATGACGGCCGGAACCTACGGCCTTCCTAATCACGGAAAGTTTCAGTATATAATAGATGCGCATCCCCATCATGTTGCCAAGCATTGATAAAAGTATAACCTGTGCAGTTGCTTATACTGCTATAGAAAAATCCAGACCAGCTGTTACTCAAATTAACCCCTAGTCAACACCGATAACAAAATCCTTCCAAGCTTTGAAAACTGTCGTAGACCTTTCTGACAGCTGAATGACGGCGGCTTAATGTGCTCTCTAAGGTACAAAAGGGTCCTGCCTCCGAAATAGATAAATTGATCAACCCAATACCCGTTCCAGGCGTGATCCAACATAATTAATACAACTCAGAGATCTTCATACAAGAGTCTTCGGGGGTTAAACCAAGCTTAAGCGTAGCTCTAAACTTTGAATCGTATAATACTTTCGGAGTCACGGCAAGACTTTGAAACCTCTCGCGTACAGTTTCAAAGTTAATAAGAGCAAGTGTATAGTTTTGAAAGAAAACCTACGGCTGACTTTCTTAAAAGAAGTTTGTTCGACTGACGCCTAATTCGTTCTTGCACGTTTTTCGTTGGAGATTTCTTAGAGACCACCAGTTTATAAACCAAATAAGCCAAGCCTGGAAAATCATCACAAAGTTACTACAAAATATTTTGTAGGTAGGTACACATTATTACCTAGACTAGAATAAAATTGTTCTCTTTCAACAAATACCTACTAAATTTAAAAAAAAACTGAGCAAACCTAACAAGAGCGAACCTTACTTGAGCCTGCGATGTCGAACCGCCAAATTAATCATTTAGATAAGCAAAATGATTAGTAGGTAATGATAATTCTATATACATATCTATCTAAAAACTTTAAACTAGGTGTTTTGATGACTTGATGAGGAAGTACAGTATGGTTAGTAGTGAGTGTTAATTTGTTCAATCTTTGCTGGTTCGATTGCCGGTTGAGGTTATGTCGAGAAATCTGTGAATGCAGTTTTTTTTTCATATCAGTAAAAGAATTTATTTTCTTTACATAAAGTGCTTACCTTCAGGGCCCATTGATTTCATCTATCCTGTATATCATGTTCGGAAAAAAAAATCTTTTAAATCAAGGTTGTGCGTCTTACGTCACAAAAAATACAGTAAAAAGCAAAACACACAAAGTCCAAATACACAGGATGCAGGCCCGTTTTATCAACAATTTATTTCAAATCAACAATAGCTTACATTATGTACTAACAAAACATTGTCCGAAACAGCAAAAAACCAATTGATGGGGCCAAAGACCCAGCACAAAACAATAATTACAAAAATTATAAAAGTTGTTTTCTTATTATAAACTTATAACACAAAGTACTTGTGTTGAACAATTATGTGACTATGATTGGGAAGACGCAGAGTTTTTTTTTGATGGATGCAATTGAAGACTTATGAAATATCGGAAAAGAATTTGTCAATGTACCTAACCTACCTATCTTTTGGTAATTAGTGACCGATTTGTACTCATGAGTACGAATTACTTTCCCAGAGAAACTTTTTTTTTATTCATTAACTTTCAATTAATTCAATTATTCAATCGGTACTGCACAACGGGAGCGGTGCGGGTGGCAGGGGAGCGTGTGAGGCCACTACTACTAGTAGATTTTGCCCTTCCCTCTGCAGCCCTCTAAAACGCAAATGGCACTTTACATACAGAGAAGGCCAAAGCTTTAACCACCATACTTTATTTAGGGTGTAAATATCCAGTTAAATATTTATTTTGTCACAAACTAAGAAAAAAAATAATGAATATTCCCATTCCTTTGCTACATATTTGCAAGCTTAGTTAGCGTATGCTAAAGAGAGAGCCAGATTAGTAATTTGCCTACCCTCATGAATAAACAACGTTTATTTAAAATACCCTCGTAACGCGAAAATTCAAAAACTTTTGATCCGGAGAACCAATTCGCTAGGGATTAATTAAGAGTTATTTTCTTTATTTTTGTTGAATGCTGGTTCTTTATGAATTAAAGTTATTTTAATACCGGTGTTAATACGTAAAAATATTTTGCATTATATACCCGTAACCGTGCGAGTTAAGGCGAAGATCTAAGTATAGGCCCTTTCAAATCCTTTTATTACAAACTCGACACTAACGTCCATAAAAATAAAAGCAAAGCAAAATTACTACCAGTTCGCCTACTGTTTATTGACTTTTTTTATTGATCCTCCCATTATTTTGTGTGGCTAACATTTTTAGCATCAATCAACATATAGTAGGTACAAATGAAGTTACATAATATCTAAGCTATTTATGGCTTTTATTTTTCTACGTTACGTAATGTTTTACTTTGCAAGAGATGAAAGTTCATTCAGCTTTTCAGACAGATGACGTGCTGTTGGGGAGTTTGTAGGGTCCACTTCTTGCCAGCTATAACACTAGGAAGTTATGAAGAGGAGGCGTTTCAAGGGGAGACAGTCCTCTTGAAACGCCTGCCATGCCATGTTATTTCTGACACGGAAAAAGTGTTCATTGTTAGCGTAATTTAAACATGATTTTGCATCATACCCAGAAAACCAAGCAATAGTTGTATAGAAAAGTCTTTACTGCGCTCTAAAATACTTATTTTATATGACTTGTGTAAGGTCCGTTCCTGCATCGACCATTTATTGCATTGAGTCGGGACTCCGTGCAAAGGAAAGCATTTTAAGCCGTTGGTCCGAGCTGTCATTTTAGATCTTTTACAGTAGAACCCGTAGTTAGAACCCGTAAAGTCTGACACCAGTCTAACTGTGTGGATTGGATAATCTAACACTGGTATTACAGCTGCATCTGAATAAGCCGACCCTAATATACTTGAGAACAGGCTACGCAGATGTTATTCAACATTTACAACGCTTTTTAACTTATGACTCATAATCCTCTTGCTTTCAATTCAACATCTTTTAACATAACTTGACGCCTAAGGTTTTGGCAAAGGTGCACCTGTAGTACACCAACATTTCGCCAGTTACGTAAAAGTCCCATGTAATAGGGGACGAGCTTATTGCCCTCAATCGGTCACGAATCCAGACTCCAATAACAAATTTCGAGCAAAACTGTATATTCTAATATTTGAAAGGGGAAAGATTTGATTGTTTGTTTGTTTGCATCGAAGAGGCACCGAAACTACTCGACCGATTTGAAAAATTCTTTCACCATTGGGAAGCTACACTATCCCTGGGTGACGTAAGCTACTTTTTATCCCTGTATTCCCACAGGAACGGGAACTACGCGGGTGAAACCGCAAGTGACGTCTGCTAGTGTATGATATTTCTATCTACATATCTTTTAATCTCTCCGTCTTCCTGTGACCATGTTACTCACATATTCACGAGTCGGAGTACATAGAACTCGATATTAATTCTGGCGGCGTATAGTGTGTGTTGGCAGCGGATTCCTTGTATGTCTGAGACGGTACCGTATCGGATACGACACGGAAACGGATTGTTTAGAAGTGTGGTTAATTTTAGAGGTACAAAAAACTTAATTCAATACTGTACTTTAACTATTTTAGACTAGATTTTATCAAAATTTGTGGATATTGATTTACTGATGACTAAAACTGTTTAATTTTCTAAATGTAAAAGGGTAGGTTCCTATTATAATTATCACTACATATTGTGAGTTTGTCTGTCTGTCCGTTTGTTCGCAAGAAACATAAAAACTCCTGCATCTATAATGCTGGTTCACCAATGAATAGACTGGTTCTCGAGGAAGGTTTTAGTATATATTTTGTCAAGCTTTTGTATACATTGGCTAGAATATAATAATATTTGTAGGTGTCAGAAAAAAAAGGCGTCTGGAAGCTGGGCGTGATAATCGACATCAACGTAGGTGAAGCCGCGGCTATCAGCTAGATTAGAACATTTCTTTTGTTTTGAGCACGACAATGTCAAAGATGAAGAAGACAAGAACTGTGTAAATTCATCAGTCAACAATACCTAGTCTACAATATCGAGAATTATTTCTCCTATGATCGGTAGAAATATTTCTACCATCTGTCACATTGTCGATTCTTCCATCGATATACTCGTTTCTACGCGTGCTGGAGTCTCCGTATTTCTCTTACAAGTAACGCACGTATTTTTAGATAAAACTTATTTAAATAACAATATCATACACATTACCAATCACATCGTATTATAGATAGTTACTTAGTCACGTCAATGTCATGAATAGCTATGGCAACCATAATCGGAAGACTGTTCGGTCATCCATACATATTTATATTCTGCGCCCGCGCACCGTAGGTTCATTATTTGAAGCCGTTACTACGAACAATGGCGGTGTAAGACGCTTTGGTGTTAAATGCTAATCATACTAGAACATTTTAGTTTGATCTAAAGGTCTTAAATAAAGAGATTTAAGATTTTATAGGGAGTACATGCGAAGAAATGTCTTAGAAAAACTGTGATCTTATGTCTCAGAAACGCCATTTAACATAATATAGCAATATTGGTGCAGCAGCGGAGCGTACTATCACAGTATAAATATTAATACAGTAGGACGACGCCTTTGATCTCTGGAAAAAGGCCGACAACTTCTACACGCGTTAGACTTGAATAATACCTCCCGCACTACGAACATCGGTTTGTTCGCTGTGCGGGAGCGGCTTTCCCGCGTCTCGCCCTTCACACCCCGCACGATTGCCCTGTCTAGACAGCTTCGTCGGACGAGTGTATGTTTTTAGACTGTAGTACTATACTAAATCAATCGTTTAGTGTCCGCTAGGACACAAGTTAGTATTGGATAAAAAAATGGATCGTGGTGTCAATAGTATTAAATATTGAATTTGTTTGGTCTTAAACAACTAAAGTTTGGTTTGAAGATAAATTATAAATTGGACTAGATTAAGATTATGCTTCATCTTAGTTATTTGGTTTAAGTGTTACTTTTGGGTTGGATTAATTGGGTTAATAATTAGTTTGAGGTGAATTGAAGTAACTGGGGTAATGAGGGTGTACAATGGGAATACCTCTTTCACACTCCATAGGGGAGTACAGCCGTGATACTAAGTAGTAACCGGAATAAGGTAACAAACACACCTATCAGAAGAATTATAAATTTAAAGATTACCGAAGATGTGTTTCTAAATGTAAAGATTACTTTTACATTAGGTTTTACGTTAGGACGACTTGGTAAGAAGGGTCGCGGGAATTTGACAGTGCGAGACGCAAAGGACCGGTTGTTGTGGCGACACTTGAGGGAGGCCTAAGTCTAGCAGCGGACGTCTTTCGGCTCAAATGATGATGATAATGGCTTGAACATAGCCGTAATACTTGATTGGTATCATAAACCTCTTATCTAAGCACGAATACCTGCTACTAAGTAAACCCGCGTTCTGCTCCAGTCGAAAAATCTAAAAACACAGCATGGCCGACAGCAGTAAATCGCTAGAAATATATAAATATTTCATACAGAAGCGAATTTTCGGCTTACATACGAAGCTTACACGGCTTTCCTAACGTGACCTGGCTACCGATTCGCCAACCCTTTTCTTTTTTCTTGTATATGAATATGCTACTACGTGTCGATCTGGATATGTCTGTACTTGAGGTAGAGTGGGTGGAGACTGAATTAGATTCACCTGCTTTAAGCATCTTTTTCTTTCCAGTGAAAAAACGATGTTAGATCTTAGCCTCAGGCTTAACATAATAATTTGACAACAGTGGGTGTTTCCTTCTAATGTAACGAACGATAACAAGTCTGAAATGTATTCTTAGTATATCACTTATTACCGAAATTCTGTGTACATATTCAAAAAGATAATGATATGAATCCATCATTTTTATGTCAAATCTCTTTGATAAACACACTCGTAAAAACGATATCTTAGTAGGAAAAAGTAAAAAATAAAACGGCCAATACGAATAAACAGACGAATAACGAACAATCCTCGCGTTCCGATGAATACAAATACTTTGAATTTAGAAGCAGTTTCAAAAGGGGAAATGAAATGAAAAATGTTGGACTTAAGAAACTTGTAAGTACAGATTCGCAGCACGTTCCAACTTCAGCACTTGGCTGAAATCTCAACAACGACTCTCCGACGATAAATAATTTGTATGTATTAACATTTTACAATTAAAACCCGGCTCTGGCTGAGTTAATTTCGCAAAATTGCTGTGAAACCGTTGGAATACGACCGTTTATATGAAATAGAAGGTATTGTTAAAATAAATGGCGTTTTACAAATTACGTATCCCGTTAATGCTGGCATGAATGACTTTCATACTGCTAAAGTAACTGGTAGTCACATAATTGTAAGTGCAAGAGCAGGTATCACAGTTATTAATACACCTACACGTAAATAAACAAACTTTACCTTTACAACAGTCATCAACATAATGAATATTTGATATTTGGTTAATGCGACTGCATCTCATTTGTGAATTAATGAATCCATCGAAAACGTACAATCAAAAATAATACTTGTGCGCAGTACTATAGAAGTTCATTTGTTGAATACCTATGTAAATAAAAATAAAATGACACGACACCGGTCCGACCTTGCCAAAGATGTGACGGTAGTAGAATATTTAATAACAACAAATAAAAAAACATACAAACTAATATGCCGGTGATCCGTGCGACACTCAACACAAACTACCCTCAGGAACAATCTTCTCAAAAGATTGACCGAGATATTTTCACTGCACAAAAAAAAAACACAAAACTGCACACAATTTTCTTCCTTGAAAATTCGTTTCGTTCCTTATTTGGCACAAGAATAGTTCACGACCACGTGAATTTTTAATTCAAGACGTGGGTACAGACGTTCGGCGCGACGGGAGACCGGTTCGCGACTGCCGAGCGGGCCGGCTTACGGCTAATTCACGCGATGTATCTGTGAAGCCACGCCCAAATGTTTTGATGCTGCATTGCCCGATTTGATATCGTAATGCAGTAAAGCATTTGTAAACAAACATGTGAGCACGGTTGTAATCCGCAGGTGTAGGCATGGCTGACTAATATTACGGTGCGCAGCGTGTCCATATTTTATCCGCAGGATAGGTCGTTTCGTTTTATGATGGTTTTAAAGGTTCCGTGGCAAAATAAAACGGTGTTGTTACAACTTCGGTCTGTCCGAATGAATGTTTCACTGACATAGTAATTTGGAGACCATTGAAGAGATTTTGGTAGGGAGGTGTAGCTCATAGCCAAACAGCATCTAGCAAACTAGATTACACACATTTCATGTACACATACATTTTAAGTGAGATTTTTTATCATTATAGTCATTAATTTAATAGCTCTTTTGAGGCTGATTTTGAAGATAGGATTTTCAGTATATTTTCAGTAAAAGAAATGACATCCGATTTTATTCGTTTTTTTTTTTTAAATACTTGTCTACACGATCATGGACTGGATAACTATCAGCTCAGAGACATGATAAGCCCAGTGAAATACCTTTACAAGATAAGACCGTAATGTAATACAGTAAAACATGTATCAACAAACAACTTATGGACACATAATCATCACATATCGTTCAACGACCACCATGTCGACATAGACAGGTAGGTAGATATGTAGGGTAAGAATGGTATAAATGTCACACTTTCTGAAATCACTTTATATCTCAATTCATTAAACCCCAAGCAGACACCGGCGTCCGCGCTGTCATTGTCTTTCTATTGTGTCTCTAATTGACACGACTGAAAGGTTAATACCAAAAGAAAAGTGTACCATTTGTTAACCTAATAGGTACGTACTTTGGTTTCTATCAGCTGGGACTAATGAGACACAATTACTTTTTATATTGTTACAGATCATTAAGTGATGTCGAAACATCGGAGCGGTATTTGCGGACCTCAAGATTTTGTGGTATGTCCCATAAGTAGGCGATAGTTGCCTTATTCGTATAAATTCTGTTAAGGACAACCTTCCATGAAAAAATTATTGATTTATTTTATATTCAAAAATTCATTTAAAGATTAATTATTTTTTTACAATTATGCAATTCCTTAAAAAATCTATCTTTGATTTGATCTCACAATGACAAACTGACTAACTACCACTTAGTTGACCATATCTCATAGACATGGTCAACTAAGTGGTAGTTAGTCAGTTTCTCAAAAAAATAGTAAAATAGTATGGAAATCATCCGCGAAATTAATAAAAGTTACTTCAATCGGGCTACTAAAGTTACTAGAATCGACAAAATTACAGATGGTAGAAACGTTTCTGCCGATTAGCGAAGACATTATCACAGTATAAATATGAATACAGTAGGACGAGGCCTTTGATCTCTGGAAAAATGCCGACGCGGCGACGTCTACACACGTTAGCCCTGAATAAATAATACCTCACGAACTACGAACATCGTTTTGTTCGCAGTAAGGGAGCGGCTTTCCCGCGTCTCGCCCCTCACACCCCGCACGATTGCCCTGTCTAGACGGCTTCGTCGGACGACTGTAGGTTTTTAGACTGTGACATTATGCTCGATATTGTAGACTATTGTCGACTGAAGAATATACATATTTCTTCTCTTCATTCTTGATATTGTCGTGGTCAAAACAGTGGTGCATCTACCCCGTTTTTACCTTATGTTCTAGGCTAGTAGGTACTTGTGTAAACCGAGTGAGCAGGTGCGATAGTAAGAGTAATGACACTGAATAATGAATGGGTGATTTGAATTAATTCAATGTTTGTAACGGAAATTGTTGGCAGACTATGTGGGATGGTTTTTGCATGGTACCTATTCGAGTTGTTTTATGGAATTTTGTTGTTTAAAATGAATCATTCATTGACCTTTTATAAAAACAAATGAAAACATCGTAAAGAAACCGGCATGGTTGATAGACATTTCTCGACGGCATGTGAAGCAGTGGCGAAGAGTCCATACAACTCGAAATCTATCTGTTTCCCTTTGAAGGTTTGGAAGAGCAACTCCACTACTACATTGACGAATGGCAGCCGGACTCCATTATTGCCAAATATAAGGCATTTACACCAAAAGTATACACGCTGGTAGGCAGACAGACGACTTCAAAAGAGACAACAAATAGTGACTCGAATCCCAAGTTTTTTTTTGTGGGCTTCCCTTTTAAGAAATTTTACCCCTCGCTACTGATGTGAAGCCAAGTCAGAGGGCCCATTGACGGCATAAAATGTCTGACACCGTTAGTTAATAACCAAACGTAAAGAAGACTTAACTCTTATCACAGTCGAAAACTGGAGACACGAGGTGCTTGAGGTTAATTAAGACAGTCTCACGCTAGCTACGCTTGCCGACCATTTATTACTTATCAAGACACCTCGTGTTAAGCCGTTGTCATTTTGTAGATTTATGTCTGCCGTTGCGAATAGTCAGGAAGTACATAGTGTAGCAGACAACCAGTCTAACTAAAGGGCCTCGTGTTTGCCAGCCACTGGTTTGTGAAGATCAGATAAGTAGTCGCTCCATGTAAAATACTGGTATTCAGCTGCATCTGGACACACTGGATGCCCTTCAACATACTTGGGATTGGGTAAAGGCTAGGCAGATGATGATAATGATGCTAGACACACCTTGTTTCTAAGTTTCATTACAATACCCTATTCTAGATTTTGTCTCGTAAAATTTGTGAATTTATTAACGCAACTAATATTTTCCAAAGCTATTCTAGCTTTTATGTTGAGCATACATAAGCTTTTCATTGTCAAATATTATGCACACAATCTACGACATTCCACTTATGTGGTTCAATTAATAACAAAATGTATTCTGTACGGAACAACGACCGAAATGAGTTTAGTGCCTTAATTGCATTTACAGGTCTCGCCCAATTATTCCCCACTTCGCCCTAATTTGTAACACACCTGAATCAAATTGTACCGCGAACCGAGAGTGGAATTACATAAATCATCATTTGTTACTTCTACAATAAGCCACGAAAGTCTGACTATTGAAACATTACAGGGTGTAGAAACTGAATTCAATATAAATGATAGCTGTTCCACAAATAATAAGACGTTTAAAGGCATCACTATCAAAGCATTGGCATCATCATCATCATCATCTGTCTAGCCTTTTCTAAACTATTTTAGAGTCCGCTACCAGACCAACAGGATGCCAGTATTTTACATAGAACAACTGTCTATCTGACCACCACAATCCAGTTACTGCTTAACAGGGTACTCCTCAGTTAGATTGTCACATTTCAAACTTTCGACCCACCCATAATGACAGCGAAATGTTTACAAATGACGACCAGGACCAACAGCACAACCTGCTTTCGAGGCACGAAAGGAGCTCTCTACGAAATACTTAGATAATCAATAATCACCCATACATGGACCTCGGTAAATGCTGCTTAAATTTGAGGACAGACACCTAAACCTCTCTCATGTCTCGAATTAAAGTTAGATAAAAGGTAAGGGCTAGTTTGTACTTTGTACCCATTAATTTATCAGACCCTGTGAGGAAGACGGCATCCGCGACCAATAACTATTTTAATTGTGTCTGGAACTCCGTTAGTTGAAAAGCGAGGATTAAAACCAGTTTTCCCAGCAACGATCGACGAACGAACAGTAAACTAAGCAAGTGACAATAAAATTACAAAGTCCAACTTCTGTTGATATCTGAAAAGAGCTATAAAAGAAACTTATTTTCTTTTGTTCTCACAATAACCCCGAGCAGTGGTTCTGGAAGTTTTTGTTCTTGTAAATATTTAATATCCCAAGGGTATCTGCATACTATAAAGCGGTGTTTCTATTGGAAGGGGGTAGGAATATATTTCGTGGTGTAAAGCAGCAATTACGTGTTTGCTGTACGTGAATAAAAAGGGTTTAGTAGTCTCGGTTGAATAAGATAGAAGATTGAGGGTTTTGGTGCCTTTTGGAAGACCATACAGACACATACACCATTGGCCAACCTTTCGGGAAATACAGCAAAGATGCTATGCTGTTTTATTTACACAAGTCCACCATTGTGGAAAAGCCGGGAGAGGACGTTCTAGAAGAACATACACTGACCTTATTAGTGATGTTCTTCAGAGAGGTCAGGTGCGTAGTAGGTACTGTCACCCCGGCGTGCGTGTATGACCAGACCAGTATTAACGCAAAAGCAGTATGCAAAGATCGCAGCAGATGATAAAAAGGCGTGATTTTACTTAATATGTATGATAACAATGTCTAGCTTCTAGTACAGTCATTTGTGTCGTCGAGGTCTATATAACCACGACCAGTCACAATTCCGACAATCAACCAGTTTGTCTAAAACCTCGTCTGCAAACTCCCGATACAGATACAAATGTGTTCAGGCCTAACTTTGACCACACATTACCGCCCCCAACAGAAACTAATGACGCTAAATGGTAGCCATTTGTAATGGAACCACAGTTAAGTCCAATGTGATGCACAGAAACCGATACACATTAGCACCTGTGGCGTGACCTAATTTCAGTTTTAGTTGTGTGCATAGAAATAATGTGCCATATTTAGTATTGACATGCGAAGTTCTGGTTATATTGAATACCTGGTGTTGGTAGTTTTATCTGGTTTTAGTTTTTACATTACGAAATACATAGGTATTAAGTCGAAGTTTCAATTTATGGCCCAGTTCACTCTAAGATCGATAAAAAGAATCTTCGTGAAGATACCTGGATTTATTCTCAACACCAGTCTGATTCCGACAGTCGAAGCAGACCTTGGGCAAGTACGGTGACTAATGCAAGTGCTTTATCTGTTTCAAGTAACGACCTTTGCCGAGCAATAGGACAGTACCAGGCAGGCTTATGTATTCTAATTTAAAAAACGTTACAAATACTACAACCCAAGATCTACTATAAGAACAGAATCGTTAAAGTATCTAAAAGCCGAACCATTAATCTTCATTGCATTGAGAGCCAAATTTTTTCTGACAACCGATTACGTCCCCATAATTGCTTGATAGAACACCAAATCGATCCATATTAAAATCTTGACCGGCTTTTTCCGTGTACGAACAAACAGCGTAAGAATTGATCGAAATGTTCGCCGGTTGGATCAAATCGATTCCTTCGCGTATTTGTGGCACGCTTTCGTAATGTTTTTCTATTGAGTGTTAACTCGTAATAAAATTATCTAGGTTTTGTGAAAAATATAGTGTAAGTGAAGAACAATTTATTAGAAAAATTATAGTTTGTTATGCCTACAATGTTAAGCAACATGAAATTATATGTTAATAGAACTTAATTTGAAGATCAAAGACGTTATTAATGAGTAAAAGACACTGAATCCTCCAGGTTTCAATAATGGGGCATTTGTTTACGTATTTACCTACTATATTTGAAAACTTTTAACTGGCCATCATATCTTGCTATAGATTCAAATAAACGAACCTTGTAGCAAAAGCAGTAAATACAATTTCACCACAAAGCGTTTAAAGTAAAAAATAATCTGATCAACTTATAAAACTCCTTATAAAAACGTTTTCTTCCACCTTTGCTTAATTGGACCCGTTTCTCCTTTCACCGTTTCCAGGTAAGTCCTTAATCTAACTTTTCCAACATTTACCTTACAAAGCAATCTTGGTGTGCTAGCTCGCGGAGATTTACGCCCCATGTTCCCCAAAGGCATTGACCAATAAAAATGGCGGGATTCAATTTGATCAGGGCATCGAACCGGTACCGGTGGCTAGGAAAGAGGGTTTGCTAATTGAGCAGCCGTTTGTTCACACAGGAGGCGATTTGATTAGAAAATGGCGGTAGTCATGTTTTTGATTTGACATTTCAACCTACAATGCTCAATAATATTGAGTTTCGTTCACGTATTAAGAAAAACAGACCCTATTTGTTATATGAGATTATAAGGAAAATACTTTAAAAAGAAATATGCAAAGTCATTGTAACATTCATTCATTCTTTGATTTCGTAGAAATACAGAAATGATCATCCGATTCAAAAACAAAAAATACCAGCACATAACATCACGCCTGTAAACAAAAAAGGTTTTACAAAAAATGTGCTTTAAAGTTTTTAAGATGAAATGAAATCATGGAGTTGTAAGCATAACATTAGTGACCCAATATTTGGGAGGTGTAAAAACTGGTAAAGGTATATGCACCTAAAAACGACACTTGAAGCAAAGAAGGTCAGATTACAGACTCATTTTTAGCAATAGTTAAAACATTTGACCCGCGCATGTCAATACACGTGATTTTAATTGATAAGATGGGTAATCTGATACATTGCATTGCAAGCAATGCAGAATCTTATCAATATAATATTATCAGCTTTTAAATATTCCTCACTGAATTGAAAAGAACCATTGAGGATGCTATTGTAGATACAGGTAACGACGTAGTTGGATAAAATAGGTTCGTTTGATCTCACTCACATATAGATTTCAAAGTAAAGGTGTCACGCTCGCGAAAGTGATGGCTGTAGTGTAGTATCATGCTACACAGAAAATAACGATATAGATAATACTTATAAAGAACGTTTTTATCTTACTTATCGCTGTGACAGTAACAAATATAAACATGAAAGTAAAACAACAATATACGAACAATATTCAATTTAGTAAAACGTCAAGCCACAAATTTAACAACATATTTGTTTGTAAATACAATTATTAATTAAGCCGTAATTAATATTATACATAGCAAAATTAATACTGCAATCAGTTACGGCTGCCTCCTAATAATAGCAAGTGCTAAATACTTTGCTTCAGTCTGTGTTTCAGAGTAAATGCCGCCAATTACTCTGTGGTTCGTGAATGGTTTCCAGCACTACGTGAAACGATATTCGGGAGAAATGTTAGCCTATTCATATGATTAAAAGCTACTGGTATACTGCAGGCTTTGAATATATCATTGTAATGTTCATAATATTCAGGCACCTCTATGAATCGTAAATTATCTGTTGCTTTTCTAAAGTCTATTTGTACCTATGTATGCCCACTGAGCAGATGCGTATATCCTGAACATGGCGGCTCATCACGAAGCTGCCTCGTGAGTCCTCTTCAGTGGATAATTGAGCCTGTCCGGTGCTACTGGCCTTGACAGCAGCTAGTTTAACGTCCACAATCCAAGATGGGAGACGGTGGTGACGTAACAGCAAAATTCGCGGTTCGGTCATATTTATTTGGACTAAGGTTGGATAATTTGGTGAGTAAGTCATGGTTAACTACTGTCTGCGAATCAACTCGCAAAAACACTTTCTTAGAGAGAATGTCAAAAGCTCATAAAAGACTTGTCGATATTCATTACGATTCGCGAGAAACTTCAAAGATAAAAGATTTTATCCAATGAAAGTCTTTCAATTTCATCTCAAATCCAATTTTCATCAAATTAAAAATTAATCAAGTCCATCGAGATTTTATCTGAACAATTTTATTTGATCGTGAACTAACTACACTTTGCACTATACTGACATACGTCGGAGTGCCTATTCTTAGAGAGGGACCCTCCTAACCTTGATATGTTAGTTGAGAGTGACGTTGGTGCGACAGTAGATACGTAACGCGGCAGGAAATATATCAAGTGTACCTGATCCTTTATTACATAACAGAATATCTAATATACCACTCACTCGATGACACTAGTGATAAATTAATTCAACAGCTTGATTTGACACATACCTTTACAATAGTAAACTCTTTGTTTTCGAATCTGAGATACAAATCTGAAAATCACCAAAAGGATTGTACCAGATAAATCTCGCTCTTAAATCAGTGATCTGCAAAACCTAAATCGGAGTGAACAGGCAAATTCTCCGCAAATCCCAGTGTAAAGAATCAAAGGAACATTTATAAAAGATTTGCACCGTTTCTCAAAGTGTCTGACAGCGTTTCAATAATGTAACATCTTAATTTTTTAAGACCCGTCCATCTCAAAAGAAAATTTGTAGCTAACTTCGTCTGCAAACTTTTACTGAGTTGGCGCTTTTAAATTCTTTTTTGCGTGTTCTTATATAGTATCAATTTCTTTTGGCTTTTGTTACACTGATTTAATTAGATTCTAATTTATTATAATTTTTTGTCATCATGTGTTATTGATTCCTGATCATCTTTTTCTTTTCTTGCTTTTCGACGTCAGTTAACGTTATCCTATCTCAGCTACTATCTGCGTCTATCTGTAGTTGATAGTCGTCGACTTATGCGTTCTCTGTTTACAATAGATAACCGTATTTACTACTTCATTTGTATGGAAATTTCCCTGTATATGTTGAGCTGAACAGGTTATTTTAGTATTCTCGTGTTTCGGATATTTCAAAGCAATTCACCAAGAATACCTAAGTTGTGTCGTCGATGCCAATCAATTATATACCAGCTACGTAAGCATCATAGGTTTCTCTCAAAATTAATTATAAATTCTTTTTACTCAAGGTATATGAAATCTTTCTATATATTACAGAACAAGCTATTAACTTCGCAAACTCAGACGCGACATAAACTTTGTCGTAATCTTAAATGGCCTTTTCAGAAAAACTTTACCCAAAAATACTTCCATGTCCCGTTTTACCCGTATCAGGCTAACTGTCAGTTAAAAAGAAATCTGCGGGGTCCATTAATTCGTTTGTGATGTGGTATCAACACGGTCCGTATTCGGGACACTTGGAGTGATGAATGTATCAGTCAATTAGTGTTACATCACTGCTTCATAACAGGGGTTCGGTCCGTAGATTATGCTTAGAGTGTACCCTGGGAATTTTATTGTTGGTTTGTCTATAGATTTCTATATCAGTTTTCTTTTGATCCGTATCATAAGACCGAAATAAGTTATTTTTTTGGTAAACCTCATTTCAAACTATTTTTTTTTCATCTGGGCAGACATAATTGAATTAGTGGCCACACAATGGTTCAAAAGATTTTTAATCTTGGACCTGAATGTTTTCAATTCTCATAAAATATTTATTCCATACCACGCATATGTCCACATATAGCAAATAGAAACGGCAACTCTAAATCTGGAACTTAATTATAACCTGTCACTTCAAGCGACTTATTTTATTCACATAATAGTTTTAATGAACTACTTTAATATCAGTTCATTCATAGACTTGATCGAGTGCATTATCAATAATATATTAATCTTGATACTATAATGATTTCTCGACTATCAATAATAAGTTTATTTCGAAATGAAATTTCGCAAGAGATATTATTAGTTCGTTAATACGCTAACACAATCTCTCGAATCATTCGTTGTTATAATTTGAAGTACAGTTGCATTTAAATAAATTAAGGTGAACAAAATATTATAGCTAGATGAGGTAATCAAATATACTGAAGCATATTGCAGATTTAGCTCTGTTCTTTTGAAGCACATGTACTCCTGTTAACGATACCAATACCAGTGACGATTAAGTTTCAACAAATCGATTCTCAACTGAATATACACCATCGGCTTTCACAAAGAGTAAACTGACGTTGATGGATGTAGTATTGATACTATCAATAGTACAACTCGATGGCCGTCTGTAGGTATCGACGATTTATCATCTTATCAGATATTAAGTTGACTATATTCGGAAGTAATTTGACAGGTAACTCCTGTAGCGTCGTTTCGTTTCAATTTATTATTTTGTTGTTATTATTAATTTTTGTGTTTCTCCTGCTATATTCGTCGTTGCTCAATACAGCTTTTATTTTACGGATACCCGTAACATGGCATAGATAAATTTTCTACAGAAAATAATAATGCAATCATATAGATGCCTCGACATTATCACACTTAAAGTCAGATTATAAAAGTTTACTTACGTTGTGTGTAAGTAGGTATATCTGTTTTTATTTGTTCTTTTAATATACGAAACTACTTTGTCTCAGTGCTATCTCTCCATGCACATATCAAAAGCTGGAGAACAATTTCTTGGACCATAAAATTGTTCAGTGATACTTGCATCGTTTTCAATACCAATGCTGCCCATTCAATAGTAACATTTTATGGGCATATAAATATCCTAGCTAAACTACATTTCCTGAAACGATATATAACCAGATTATATACCGAATAATGGCAATTTAATCAATAGGTACTCTAATAAAATATCTCTGGATACAAAATCCTCCTATAATAATATAATAATAATCGATGAATAACCCATTTCTATGAGTAGATAGTTACAATATTCTAAGTTTAGTGACGTCAAAGACTATATTAGCTGACCCTTAACCGCCTTATCCAATAGGAAACTCAAGTTTCAGATAATCCAGCATTTAATTAGATAATCCGATGTTTTCGGTTGCTATAATCGATGTTACTCGAGTTTTTAACTCGAAAATCGATAAAGGAAGGGGATGTCGTTCGATTTCAGCGTTTCGATTCAACTTATAAATTGGAAACGAGATTTTACGATATCAGTAGGGTTGTTCGTTTGATAACGATATTTTGCGTTTAAATTTCCGGGAGGGAAAATTTGGTTTTTCTCATGCGTCATCAGGGACATAGGCGGACTACCTCATTTTAATTGTCAAACAAGCAAGTCTCTTAGGAGACCAGAGAACCTTTTGTGGTAGAAAAACAAAGCAAATTACGTTGTTTTTTTTTTCTCTAATAAACCCTTTGTAAAACCGAGCTAGCATGTCTTCTAATCCAATTAGGTACGCTTCTGTTCGTCGTAACACGAAAACAAGTGAACCAAATAATTGAACATGCCATAATATTTTCTGTAACTTAACAAGAACTGGAAGGGGCATGTGGCAGTGATGCAATAATTTAACATATCATTGCACCTGAGTTTCCCTTAGTAAAAGCAGCAGTGTAGATAAAAAAAACATTTGGACAGTTTTGTTTACGTCTAATCTAATAGGGGGCAAGTATCAACCGGGCTTAAGTCTTGATTCCGGGCTGCTACTAAGAAATTTTACGTGAGAAATCCAAAAACACCTCCTTAACCGGAAATCGGACCTTTGAGGACCTCATGCCCAGCAATAGGTATTGCTTGCAACTACTTAACCAACACGGCACAATTGATCAGTTGTGTTTTAAGAAATATGCTTATTGCAAATGCAGTAAGTACTTGCATAGCGGCGGTTCGGAGATAAACACAAAAAACATGTTTATGAAGTGCCCTTTGAGATCACAATCCCCAAAAAATCGATTACTGCATTTACAATTAGCAGGGCAGTATTGTACTACTGAGATATACCCAATGGAAAACAGATCCCCGTTCTTCGCTCATGATATTTCCTCTGTTGTCACACTTTCAACCGCAAGAGTTACTAAAGGCAGTTAAACCCCACCTTCAAACAAAGGTAAAATATGAAAATGAAAACCACAAACATTGTAATTACTTCATAAAGGTTAAATAACAGGGTGTCGTTTGAGTAAATATAAGCCCGAAATCGTAACAAACATATTAGCATTGGATGTAAGTGTTTAGGCAAGTGAAATATGTGTTTAGGTCCGCAAACATATATTAGGATCCTGTTTAGACTTCGGACATAGTAGTTTACCTTTGGAAATGTAACATGGAACTTGGGACACTGTATTAATTGTGGTTAAAAAGGTAATAGGGAACAAAATGATTTGCCATTATGTTGTTCACGTCCTTAATTTATTAAACACTCTAGACTTAATACAAAATTACTGTATACAATTTTTTGACTCCTGATAGATATTACATTAAAAAATCTTTCATAATAAATGTCTATAGTCCTGACAATTCAACGAAAGCAAAAAAGACAGCCAAATATGACAAGCCGTTCTCAAGTAACACAAAAACAACAAGATCTTCCATACATGCGGCAATTGATTTTTACTTTAGATAGATAGGTACCTATACACAGTTGTAAATAAAACAAAATATCCGCAATTAACGGCATAAATTCAAAAGAATTCGGCGAACGCAATTAGAGAAAAGCGCTATTGTGGCGTGACATATCAAATTTTCAAGAATTCTTAACGCGTTTTCAGATTTTACAAACGTGTAGGATTTAGTGCTGATCAAGAAGATTTATGGCCTAAAACTAGTGTTGAAATGTAACGTTTAATTAGAAGGAAAAATCGAAGTTAATTATGACAAAAGCATATAAACACTACGAAAGAAAAATAGACGAGTTTATATTGTCAATACATTTATGAACATTGCTGGTGAGGTTATGACTACATTAAACTGTTTGCATTTATCAAGCATACCAGTGCTTGGCTCACAAATAATTAAAATAAAGATAAAATGTAAGCTAATTGAATCACCCATTAACCAAAATTAACAACATAGTGACATTAGTGATGTCATTTTTATCGTTTATTACAAAACAATGGTCGTCGATGTTGTCACCTTGACACGGACGCAGCGCGCCACTCCCGCGCAATCATCCAATTGGCGGGAACCGGACAAGATGGCCGCCGCAGACGTCAACGACGACTGCGTTTTGTAATAGTGTTTGTTGCATGTCCAATGCAATGACGGCTTCTGGAAGTTCATTATTGAGTGTCCAATGTGTCAAAGAATTGGTAATGGCTTGGTACAAAAGAAATAGTTGCTACAATACAAAAACCACAAGTTCTATTTTTCTCTGTGACAGTTTGATTGATAGTTACAAACTATGTGAAGTTATAATTTACCGGTAATTGTTAAAAACTAATTTTCCTGAACTTTGCAACACGTGTCTTTGAGCATTTAAGTTATCAACGAATAGGTTTCGAATATTGTCTTAAAACGTAGACTGTCTATTCCATATTTAGAATAGAATAGAACCTACAATAGAATACTTTTTATTGTACACCATAAAAAGTTACAAATTATAACTAAGTATGCACATTTATTTTTATTGATTGGGCCACTGTTACCCTTTCTATGTCTGATTCAAAAATAAATGTCTTCAATTTGTGTGCTCATGAAGAGTTTCGCCCAATTATTGTTATTGTAAGCATTATCAATGCCGCTTACGTAAACCTTAACAACGAGGCTCCCGTTATGCCAACGCAATCATAACAAAAAATAATACAAAACGTCTTACAGTCTTAATAACAAAACGAAAACACTACACAGAGCATATCAGATAAACTTAAACTTACAAGATAAGGGTTTTCAGTAAACACTAGTATCGCAAAACAATCAATACTTTATTTGAACGCCGCCAGATACGGGTGAATCAATAAAACGAACCGTTTTGAGCGCGAACGCGACGCCTAGCGCCATCTATTATGCAATAGCGGAACTACGTAGCTGCAATGCTAGCTTATGTAGCGCACCGTAACCCGTTAGGGGTCGTGTTGGTAGCTAAAAAATTCAAAAGTTCTCAGTGCAGTACAGTTGCATATGCATTAGTAAATTGGAACCAGTTTCATCCCACGCGAAATGAATGGGTTGATTGGCAATACGGTAGACCGGTTTCTAGGACTCGGGAACGTCGAAGTGTGTTTGGAGCGTTATTAAATGGCAGTATTTTGTTGAACTTTGTTAATAAATGTTTCAAAGCAAACTAGGTTATTAGGTTATTTATCGTAAATGAAAACTGAAAGGCACTAAACACTTATTCATTCAGTAAGTAGGCACCTACTTAAAAAAATATATAAGTTAGTTGAAATGAAATACATTTGCAAAGCTGCACTTAACTTTGAAAAGGAATAATAATCGAAAATTATGACTTGCTCCCAAAGATATACAAAACAGTACAAGTTAAAAAATAGAGAAACGAAAGTTCAGCTATTGTCCACTGGATGGCGTCACTGTGCCGACTAGTTGATAACTTATGAGACATACATAATCCTCTTATCCTTTTACACTTGATAACATGGGAAAGCTTTTAAACCAACCACCTAATGATGTATATGGTAATATTATTCACAAACAATATTACGAAGCGGGTAAAGCAGAAATGTAACTTACATGAAATTACTTCTACAGAAAATTTGAGTTAGGAAGGTGTACATGAAATTCAGAATTAAAATTGGTCATGTTTTGCAAACAGTTTTATTTATCAAATGATACTATTTTGATAATTATTTTACTTGACAAAAGGCGCCTTCATCCTCTTTTCTATTAAAAATCAAGTTTGCTGTGCCCGACAGGGTCCTTATTTGATTCGATGTTTTAACATACCAAGTCTAACTAATAAGTGTATGGACACATCATGGAACGCAATAGTTATGAGTTATAATTTTAAATTACCAAAAACATTTCTACAAGAAATCTAGGCTCAGCTAATTTTTGTTACATTTTTGGTAGGTACAGACGCCAGCACATCAAGCTACCCCAAATTGTCAAAATTTTCCAAATCGAATACAAACCTTATTCGGTTTGCAATAAAGTTGAAAACTATCAAAGAAATTTGACACATTGGGGTAATTTGATGTGCTGGCGTCTGTACATTATTGATTTACACACATCATGTAAAGTAATTTTGGCATGTCTTGCAAACTATCCTTACGCGAATAGATGCAGTCATAGTGTCTAAAATTTAATAATGTGTAGGTAGGAGGTCATATTGAGACCGAAACCGCTTAAATATATATTTGTTTTAAGCAGTGTTTAATATAAGTAATAATAAATCTATTTGTGAAGTTAATCGCTCAGGACGTATACTAATTACGTTATGTACTTGACTTATGAGCGCATTTTAGAAAAAAAAAAAAAACAAAATTCAAAATGAAGTCATTTATTCAAGATAGGCTGACAGTCTGCACTTTTTGAACGTAAAAAATACATAAGAGAGTCCCCCAAAACGCCCACCTTTCACCGCCTCCTATACTGTTTCTAGGATCGTCCTTTTCTGAAGATAAATCTATTATAGACCAAAACGATGTTCCAGAGCAAGAGCAATATGTAGACTTTGTTTACGACTGCTGAGGTTAAGTTGGCCTCTAAGGTCTATGAAGTGGGACCTGTTTTCCTTCCACTACCTTTTCTTATTGCCGCATTCTAAGGATGAAGGACATGTTAGAAAGTATTGATATTTTTTACAAAATAAGTGTTTAATAAGTATAGATTTCGATACGTTTACGAGATATCGAACGTCAATTTTTTTAAAATAGTCCCCAAATTGCCCGTCCTTCGCCACTTGCTATTGTGTTTGCTGGAAATAAAAATTGCCAGAACAAAATTTTTTGCAACACGTCTGTCTGATAAGTTAGATCAACTTGAATTTATAGAAGTTTAATTCGATACCATTTTAAATAAATCTAATTAAATTGTTTGCTATATGTCAGCTAGCCCATAATACTAATAATATAGCTATCGACATTGACAGCTAAACTCAATCCGAAGTCTACCATTAGACTGCCTTTAAAGGGCGTGCCTGCTTACATGTTGGATTATATCCATAGGTCTACGACACGATATCTCAAAATGATAAACTAGAACCATCGAAGTTAAATGGATCAATGAACAGTTGCTCTCTACTTAAGTATGGTGTTAAATAAACAGTTTAAAAGCCCGGTATTTCTAGCGTTTGCGGAAATTTAATCGGCTTAATGGATAGCGCTTTACCTCACCTTTAACGTAAGAAAGCCGCCTACTCATTGAGTTCCACAATTACTATGCTATCAAATTCATTCAACACTTAATAGACGGGATATCACGGACAAAATATCTAAAATAAATATAAATTTCATCCGTTAAGTATGCGTCTTACCAGCGTAGCATGATCAGCAGAGAGAATAATGTTCGATACTGTTAACTATTTTAAGAATGAAGAATCTACTCTTCTCTTTTCTTCATTGTTTAACACTGTCGTGCTCAAAACAAAACTAAACGTTTCTACAATCTGTCACTGAATCGATTCTTCTATACTTAGACAAAATCCGTTTTTACGGTGGTCATGCTACGATTGGTCTAGGTTAGTACGAACCGCTGCCGCTCCAATATTGCTAGATGGCGTTACTGAGACATAGGATCACAATTTTTCTATGACATTTAGCATGTCCTCTATATTTTAATCTATGAATTGATTGGAGTGGTAGCCGTTCTAGGAGGCTGATTGAAGAATGCTCATCTCTCCTACCCTTTTGCTGTGCCTTACAGGGTTCATAATGGTCACATTTATAAAGTTACCACGAATACATTTGGATAGCATTTAGATAAAGATATTGAGTACCTATTGATTACATTTTGACTAACGACGGATTAACAAATGATGAGATAAAGTAAGGTCCATTTTAAACTGTAGAAAACCTATGACTTCTACAAATTCAAGGGTTGTGTCGAGTGTCACTTAGTTTCTATTTAAGAACTTTCAGCATCACCCCGGTGGCTAGATGTATGCCTAGCTAATGGAAGTGCGTAGCCACCTGTTCTTAAAAAACACTGACAATGTGTGGGTCTTGTCTGCCTAACTCTAGGAAAATCAAGCAAGATGCTCGTGTTGCTTAAGCTCAGCTTACAAAACTGAAATGACACAGTGGCGATGTGACGTTTTATTGATGTCATCTTTAGGCCACACCCCCACTAAATTGAAAGACACACCTACAAAAATTCCTTTCCTATCTATTTTACATCAATTAATCATTTAGATTAGCAATTGAAAACACCAAGCGCATAGTTGCACACTCGTTAAGTGCTAGCTGGTACGATCAAATTTCGCGGACGCATGCAAGGAGCATAAAGCGCGGGTCGTTTTGCAAGCTAAACTAACATAGCTCAGCTTAGCTTAGCTTACGTAGCTTAGAGATAGATCTGATATCTGGTCAATCAAAGCTGTATGATATCAAAATCAAAAGTCGTTATTCAAACCAGGCTGAGAATCAGCACTTTTTGAACGTCAAAAAAATACATGAAATAAATAAATAAATATTCCACAACTTTTAACACAACGCCATTTAGTCCCAAGTTAAGCTTGAGAGCTTGTGTTATGGGTACTAAACAGCTGATAAACATACTGAACACACACACACACACACTCACACACACACACATACATACTGTCATAAAGACAGTCCCCCAAAAACGGCCCTCCCTTGTAAAGACATCACGTTCACGCCTGTATTTCACGAAGGGTTAGATATGTAAGGTAGAGGTGTAGTAACACCATCCACGTTTCGCCAATTATGTTTATGTCTTATGTAATATGGTAGAACGTAATATTGACTGAAATCATTCAATTTTGACACGTTAGGGTTGACAGGATTACAGAGTTTACTCAGCTTACCCGTAATCAAGCCCATACCGTTCAGCCAGCGCACTTGTGTAGCTTCCGAAACTGGCTTAGCTCATCTCGCAGTGTGGCTTGCGCTTAACGTTAGCTGATCGTGGTAGTGATACAACCTCTATGTTGTTAACAGGCGACACCACGCAACTCACAATGGAGCAAATAAGATCATTCACCTTTATCGTTACGCTATTGTTCGTCATAGTACTACCAGTAAGTAGGTGTTAGGTTTTTTAATAGAATATGATTCGTGGAATATCAAACGGTATAATGATCAAACAGGCCCGCCCATACTGAATTGGTCCTTTTAGATACAATATACCGTTTTTTCGCGAGAGTTTATTGTGTGACAAAAGAAACGTGTTTCGGATGGCTGTAATTTATATGAAAACAAGGCCATAACTGTGAAATTCTGCCTGAACATAGATATTAAACGAGTACCTCTCCAAGGCACTGTAGCGTAACATTTACGTCCATATTTAGACCAAACGAGTCTCCCTTCCTACGCTTAAAATAAAACTACTTAGGTACCCTTTGTGTCTAGTCTGTTACATACAGCTAAAACGTTTATTCATGTATTTGAATACGATGATATTTTAATAGGCCAGATGTTATTTGGGCTGACAGAATACTTTTCGGCAGTTGCCGAAAGTTAGTGGAGACAGCTTTGAATGTAGCATACCAGATTACCATTGGTTACTTCCAACCGAGTAAATACATATGCTGTATCCAGTGGTAGAAATAAGCGCACCAAAAGACCGAAGGAACAGCGATGGCAAGTTCTAGCGACATAACCACCTCGTGCTATAACGGTTGCAAATATAAAGCTCATAAAAAAATTAAAATTAGTCTCCCTAAACTACCTATATCCTATATCGAGTTCGAACCCAAGGCACGCACCTCTGACTTTTCGGATTCATGTGCGGATTGTATAATTATCACTTGCTTCAAAAACGGTGAAGGAAAACATCGTGAGGAAACCGGCATGCCTGAGAGATATTTCTCGACGGCATGTGATGCCAAGTCAGAGGCCTATGGGCGGCATTAAAACTCTGACACCAGGTTAGTTACTAACCACACGATAAGAAGAAGACCTATATCCTAGTGTTTTTGTTGGAAAGCAGAATTGGCGTAACAAACGCCCCAGCTTCGTGAAGAGTCCGCTAAACCATTTCTTGTCTACTCCCACTCAATGGGAAACTATCTGATGAAGAATAGATTGCTAAGAGTGCTTTCCTAATCACGGTGGAGTCTAGTTATGTCATGGATGGCCATCAATTCATAAACTGAGCGCGGCTAGCGTTGCTTAAACCTATGCAGCTGACATTGCTTGGTCAAGAACCACTCAATACAATTAATTCTATCGTTGCTAAATGTTTCAGTTGGTAGTATCACGTCTTCCTTGATCCTTTCAAAATGGAAGGCTCGGTCATATAGCTCCAATTAACCCCTCGGATGGATAGGAGACTTGATACGTGCGTATTCTATTACACAAGACGATACAGTAAGTAGAGACTGTATTGTTACGATTCTGCTGAGTTTCCAGTTAGTGGGGAATATAATACGAGGGTTCGGAGTTTAAGTAATCTTGTTATAACGTTGAAGGTGGGTGACCGTCGTTCTAATGTCGAAGCACCTAAAATTTGAATGCTTGATAGAATTACTTGTCAGGCTGACGGACGTATAGGGAGCGTATTAAGATCGATAGGACCACAATATCAAGTTCGGTAACCAAAAATGGTTTTACTTTTGTGTGATGAATTCAAAAGTCTAAGATACCTATAGGGTGACCTCCTAGAAAAAGGTAAAGGTCAGTAAGATACCGGTGTCGCAAATAAAGATAGTCATGATATGGATAAGACTCGGTGCCCACTGGCGGCATGGTACGACAAGGGATATTTATAATACAAATGATTTCGAATCCCATTTAACACTATTAGGACTCACATTTCATTGATACGCCACAGCTTGCTTCGGCATCCTTCGGCACGATCTGGCATGCCGTGGCATCCAAAAATGTAGACACTTAGCATGATAAAATAAGTTCTGAAATCATTTGCGCTTATTAAAATCCCCTGCTGTGCCGTGCGTCCATATGCGCCGATCCTAAACGTAACCAAAATCGCATGACAGTTTAGATTTCGGCGATCAAACAAATATTAGCTACAAGAAACAATATCGAATACCGTAACTGTATGCATGATGTTTCAAATTTTCTTATTAATTTTTTATTCTTATTCCTAAATTTACACACCATATTTGTACGCCTCTTGGTATAACATAGCGCTCTGTTAAACAAACAAGATCTGTATTTCATTACTTAAGTTAACAAATAAATAAATTATTATTATTATTATTAATATCATCATCTTTTTGACAGTTCTAGTGTAACCTGCCTTCAATGTATTTTGCACTTACTAAGCAGAGTTCAGTTTTCTTGTAAGTAATAGGATATTTCATATCCTTAACAAACATAATTAATTACAAGTAATAAAGTAATATCCGGTTTGCGTAATGAAACGGCAATAAAATAATTTCAATCGATACCTACCTGACACTTTTTATTAGCACACAAACTATATGATAAGGAACAGTAAAATAGTTTTATCTATAAGTACTAATATTATATTGTTTGTCAATTATGTTTTTAATAGATACCTATAGTACAAACATTAAATGCTTTGATTTGAATGCTATATTTTAATTATCGTATTTTATAATTATGCAGTTGGAGTTTGTCTATTTTGATTGGGTAATCATTACGCTTTTACACCGTAACTGAGCCAACTGATCATCACGAAATATTGCATACACAAAATCGACAAAGTCTATATTAATGTGGGAAACCGAAGGCAAAAGCTAGTAGTTGATGATAAAAAAAAACTTTTTTGCAAAAAATAAAACCGACTTCAAAAAAACACTAAACGGTGTAAAATAACTCTAAATTCGGAAGTCTGTGGCTTTGGTGGGTTTGTCTTACTCATGATGGGCCACCGACTTCCGAATTTAGAGTTATTTTACACCGTTTAGTGTTTTTTTGAAGTCGGTTTTATTTTTTGCAAAAAAGTTTTTTATTTTTCCATTTTTAGTTGTTACCATAAAAACATTTACCATGAATTTATTTTATATTGTTAATTGTTAACAATACATGTCATCATAATAGGGTTTTCCACTAATCCCTAATAAATTAAAATTAACATACCTAACTGACGAAATCTAGGTATATTGTACCCACCTGCGTACCCCTCAGAGCATACAGGCGTGATGATACGTCATTATGTTGTATAAACAATAAACACCCAAGCGATTCCAGCAATCACGACAGATTTGCCGTTCATTTTTGAAGAGTTCCGTTGTATATCTCCGAAGATCAGCACCGGATCTTCACCAAATTAAAATGGGACCACCTCAGGAGTATACTCTTTCAAATAAAAAAAGAATTTTGAGAATCGGTCCACAAATGGGGGAGAAATCAGGTAACATACATAAAAAAAAAAAAAAAAAAAAAAAAAAAAAAAAAAAAAAAAAAAAAAAAAAAAAAAAAAAAAACATACACACGAACATAGAACCTCCTCCTTTTTTGAAAGTCGGTTAATAAGAGAATCCTAAAAGCCCCAAGACCATAACTACCATGAACAAAAAACACAAAATCTTGGCGGCTTCAGATAAAGTTTACTGGTTAAGTCACACGATGACAAATCTGGCACAAAATAAATCAGAGAGCTTTAAAACGTCTCGTGATTGACAATAAAACATCAGTCACAGTACGTTCAAAAGATGCGCCCGCGGCGTTCCCGCTCCGTAGCGGTGACGTCACCACGGAAGCTAAGGACGTGTGCGCGCGCAGGTGACTAACCTTACTATTGTCATGTGGGCAGGAATCGCTGCGCGTTAACAAACGCGCTGCTATATTTGAACGGTATTGGCGGCGATGGGACATTTCAACTAACGAGCTACTGAAACTTGAAATATTATTTCATGCATTTCATAACTATCCAGCCAGGTGAAATTCTACTAATATTATAAAAGCGAAAGTTTGTTACTCTTTTACGCAAAAACTAAAATTGCTTATATTTTCACATTGCAAAAGAAATGCATAAACTAGAATGGTATGTTAGGAACATACACAAAGACCCAGTAATAGAAAATCTACGTCCAACAGGTAATTTTACTAAAGCCAAAGATTACTCATCGTTGACACAATAATTACGAATCACCTATAAATAGTTGACCAACAACACGTTCTACGGATGAGGCGTGACGTACCCACTTCGTACCTTACTACAAAACAAACAGATTTAAGATACTAGAGGATATGTACCTATGTGAAGAAATGTCTTAGAAAAACTTTGATCCCATGTCTCAGTAAAACCACAGTATAAATATTAATACAGTAGGACGACGCCTTTGGTCTCTGGAAAAATGTCGACAACGTCTACACGCGTTTTGTTCGCAGTTCGGGAGCGGCTTTCCCGCGTCTCGCCCCCTCACATCCCGCACGATTACCCTGTCTAGACGGCTTTGTCGGACGACTGTAGGGTTTTAGACTGTGGTAAAACCATCCAGCACACTATAGTAATATTGGAGCGGTAACGGAGCGTTACTAAACTGGACACATTCCACTAGGATACAAGTATCGTATGAAAATTTTGTTAGTGATGTTCTGTCTATTACATAGTAAGTATTTAATGTCTTTGCAACAAGATAATTTCATACAATAAAGGTGAACTATCATTTGTTATCTACAAGGATGTATTCCTCATAGATATCCGACTTATAACTATCGCCACAGCATCGAAAAGCACCGTTAAACTGTCATTAGTAGATATGAGACAGTCGTTATCGAGTCAGAAACCCGTTTTTTTTTTTTCCAGGGGATGTATTACGACAGTATTATGCAGGAATGAGGAAGTCAGAAAGACAGTTAGCTGCATGTGGAATACTGGAGCTCAGCTGAGAGAAAGAAAGAAAGAAAATACATTTATTGGCAACAGCTGGATACAAGCACAGTAAAAACACAATAACACAAAAAAGAGGCAAAAAATGGCATGTCTCACGGCTGCGCCAAAAGGTTCATTTCAGCGGTAATGCCAGACAGATGCTGAGATCCTGCCTGACGCTGATTTTCAAATGAACCTTTGGGACATGTGACGGATGAGTAACAATTATCTGCTTTTGATGAAGACTCGTGGCCAACCCAATCGCAATTAGGAAAAGACTCGATAGATGATGATGATCACAGCTAAGGTTAAGATAACTTATCTAGTTACTTATCAGAGGGTTTGCTTCGCTCAATCATATCTACATTAAAGAGATTACTTCAAAGCTTTCATCAGTCTGGATTTTTATTTACAGACAAATGAGAAGACGGTTTTACAACAGCTTTTACTTGCAACTCTAAAAGTTTTAACAAGCACGATTCACACCAACGAAAAGTGAGCATTGCATATACTTCCAATATAGAAGCCATCTGTTAACAGCACAGAGGAGCAAAACTTCCGTAAAATAGTGTTACAGGAAAATAATGTCAAAAACAGATTTCAATGACTTATTACAGTTTAGAAACTAGACTGGAAGAAACCGCAAAAGATCTGAAAACTGTTCTTTTTTCTTGTCAATCTAAAAGATATGAAAACCGTCAGTTTTTATATATTTTAGACTGACAAGAAAAAGAAGCGAAGTATAGGGGAAAGGCAATAAAGGATTGAAATCAGAACGATAAAGCTTTCAAGCGTCATATCAATAACCATAGAAAAATAAAACAAACACCACAAATTAAAGACTTGATCAACTTTCACTGTTGTAAAGCTGTCAATAAAACTACAATTGAAAATTTGACGGGCAATTAAAAGGCCGAAACAGCACCAGTAGTTGGCGAACAGTGCTATAAATATGCGTAATGGCCGTCAAGAATCGATCAATTCTGGCAACAGGCTTACCGTCGTCCGGAAGATCATGACATTGGCTCCCTCGGTATTCGCAAGACACCGGCATTGAAATTGGCAACTTGCCACACACGCCCAGTGCAATCGTTATGAGATTTTTATCGTTCGTCGCGGTACAAACACGACAAACTGCGATTTGGTTTGGACGTAAATATGGTTTCGTTGTACGGACGAAGTATCAAGTGGGTTTACTACAATCCAACGTGAATGTTGTAATCGTTTATATTTCATTGAAGGTTTTGCCAGCCTTTAAACGAATGGACAATCTTGTGCACTAACTCACATATCATATTTACAATTAGGTATTATTTAGTGCAATAATATACATACTTTAGCCGTCAGAAATAAAATTAAACAATATCAAACATACCAACGTTGGTGTCTCTGATTTTGTTAATTATTTTTTTTAACTACAAAGTACTACTTTTATTCCGGAAAATTAATGTTTATTTATACTTTGTTATGCCCGTTTTGAAAACAGTTACGCTTAAAAAGTGCAACAAAACATTGTGTATGAATGATGAGGAAAAACAATATCCAACAAATCGACTAATTTGTTAACTTCAATCATTTCCAGTTCTTATGAGGTTTGTGTGTTATTACGAACCGATTCAAAGCAGGTACAACAAGACATGAGATTTATTTACAACCGCGTTATTAATATTGGCATATTACACCAGGTCTAAACTGGTTAAAACAAACGCCGAGTATTGCAAGATAAATGGTCAGAACGTGTGAACTTACAACCTGAATACAGGCATTAAATGTTCAACACAATAACCATTTATGAAGTTAATCATTAGGGTACATGCTTCATGAATGAAAGGCGAGTAACGGCACAAAGCAGATGTAAGTGGCAGCACCGGGTGGAAACTCTAGAAGGCCAGATAGTAATCTTATTGGTGATGTCCCTCAGAAAGGTCAAGTGCGTAGTACTCGTTACCTGTTTGCGTATACAAACCAGACATATATATACGTAAATGGAATAAAAGAAAGTTAGTAATAATCGTAGTAGAAGGCTTTCCTTCTTCAAGCTTGAAGTTACCTAAATATTTATTTTTAGATACTTCACTAGCTTGAGATAAGCACTATACATTTTTAACTAGAGCTTGTGATATATTATGAGTGTTATGTGTCGAACGGTTAAAAATTCAAGACCATTTCCTTGGAATGTCTAGTGATACAGTTGCGGATGTTATAAATCTTTAAAGTCGCTGCTGTCACTGCAGACAGCCTCTTTGAAAATTCAATTAATTACAGCCACAGCAGAACCTTCCTAGCTTAAAAAGGACAGTGGAGATGAGTTAGCAACGGAAGGCACAGAATATAAACTGAACATAAAAGGGTTAAGAGGTACTCTGGTATCAGAATTGTTATGCCGATCATGGACCTCTGACATGGCTACACATACTTCGAGGAATATCTCAATGGCATGCTTTTTTCTGCAAGTGATAATTAAACAATGAGCACAAGAATCAGTGCGTGTCCAGGGTTTGAACTGTAGACCTATGTGGCACTGACGGCTAAGCTCATTTGATTCGTTGTAATGATTAGTAAAATAATATCACTCCAATAAACTTCATTAAACACAGGAGATTACTAAACCTTGTTACACTAAGTTCTATTACTTCCAACTAGTTCATCTGAGAGGATTGCTCAAGTACCAACTACGGCTATGAATCTCTCCAGACTCCGTCCTTTGAAAAGTTGCTCAATTATACAGGCAGTTGACGAGAACTTTCTTTCTATCGCATTTGCAAGTTAACTGACAGCTGTGGCAGTGAAAGAAAGTTTTATGGCCGCCATTTATTTCACTATAAATTACGTTTTGAAACGCCTTCTTTAGATTGAAATAACGTTTTATACTTATTAGAACTGTTAGACAAAAGCTGGTTACAGATGTCGTTTACTTAGGGAATACGTAGATAGCATCTGTTTCATTCCTTTATAATTATACCCTTTATATGTTCATGTTAAGTCGTGATGGCCCAGAGGTTAACACCTCTCGTGCACGAGGTTGTGGTTCAAATCCGGGCAAGTAGCAATGTGACTTTTTCAATTCATATGTACTTTCTGAGTTTATCTTAGACATCATTGACATCGGTGAAGGAAAACATCGTGAGGAAACCTGGACTTATAGTTAATATTAGTTTGAAATCGCCAATCCGCCTTGAGCAAGCGTGGTGATCAATGCTCGTGCCTTCTCTGTATGAGAAGAGGCCTTTGCCCTGCAGTGGGACAGTAAAAACAGCTGGTATTATTATTATTTTATTTTATAGGTTCATGTTAATAGAAATTATGGAAGAGAGAGACATGTTGCGCCAAACCTTAGATAATATTATTGGGATAAGGGCTGGCAGAAGGATAATGATGGAATATTCATGACAATTAGGAGTAGTGGTAGTACTAAATTAACCCTATGTCATTAAAAACGATCTACTAAGTGTCAATAAGCGTTACTGTTTTTCTCTCAGGGGACCAGCCGATCCTCTAGCTAATGTGTTTAAGTGCTTTATTGTACCTCGCCTAGCTCCGAAAACTCCTGTGTGAGATGAGAAATAAATGCACTGACTGGACAGGTCCAAACAAATCTGTGGTTCTATCGTCAAAGCCATTAAAGACACTATGATTACTTGAGAACCATGTAGATTGGCGACATCTGACCAAAAAAATAAATAGACTTTAAAAGATTCTGACCTTGTCTGATGAGTCGGATAGAAAACACAAAACTCATCTTATATATTTTTTAGTTGATGTGTAAAAACCAATTCACAGGAATAAATATAATTTATCATTCCCTTGAGAGACCTTTAAGTTTCAAAAGTATAATCTGAAACGGATTGTTTTTCTTTTCTTCTTATTTGATACATTTTCTTTGGGGACTTTACAAGGCAGCTTCTTTACGAAACACCGCAAAAAATATTATCAAAGTTTTCTTGATCGGGATACCTCTAGCCAATCGTGAATTTCTTGTAGAACTTTTAAGACAGCTATAACGATGTTCAAGAAGGCACTTACTTTATAATTGTTCTTCGTTATCGTTTTAGTGTACTTACTTACAGTCTTACACTTGTGGTATATAGATTTTATTAGCTTCGTATGGTGCTAATGTTTCAGCATCTAAAAGTACGTGGTTAAAATTATGTCATGTTTTCTTCTTCTTTAGAGGAAAAAGTCCGAGATTAGCCGCTGACTAAATTACAATCTGCACGGGTTTCTATGAATCCTATAAAATTGAGGCCTACTGTCGGGGCCCGTAGCATACGACCGCGGTATTACCGCGCTCGGAATCAATTTCAAAGAGATTCATAGGAACCTGTGCAGATTGCACTCTGCGACCCATCGGGTATCTACTTCTACCATAATGTTCTTCTATCAACGAAATGATTAGTTAAGACATTTCTAGAATAATGTGGCTAAAATTACATTACATGGGCGTACAGTCCCTCATGAATGTCAATTTTTTATACATCATTAGCTTAATTTTCCAAAACACTAATTTTTTGGGCAGCGTGTTTTTTCCGACAGTACTCCTCCACTAATCTTCATAATTCTGTACTGTGTATTTCCTCACTAATTTACTTCTAACTAGAACACAACAGTAATTATAACAGCGTTACCATTACGAATGCGTCGCAACGACACCAATGTTTTATGTAATACGGTGCGCCTATTGCGTTTTGCGGTCGCATGGTGCGCTCCATACTAATATGCGCCCGCGGCTTTTTTCGGAAGATAATGTATGTAATTTTTACGAGTACTGACGGGTTAGCGACCTCTTTTTTGTTATTTGAAATGTGTTATTTCGCTTTTGGAAAGTTTTCTTATTCATTGCCTTTTAATTTTTTTGAGCTATCAAAAGCCAAAAAAAGAGGAGCTATAGCAATAGTCTTACGGGTCGATCGAGAGTTAACCTACGCTGGACGATTTTGGATCGTAGATTAGTGACTAATTGACCATTCCGTACATACTAAGAGTCCGAGACTTCTCCGTACCTCGTTAAACTGTTGGTCCAGGCTGTCATTTGTAGATCTTTGACAGTCGTTACTGAAAGTCAGAAGTCCGAAAGTCTGACAACCAGTTTAAGCAAGAACTATCGTGAAGTGGAGGTCAGACAGGCAGTCTCTCCATGTAAAAGACGGGTAACTGGACCTAGTTAATCTCAAAGCCGACCCCAACAAAATTGGGAAAAGACTAGGCAGCCTATGATGAGTGCAATAAAAACCAATGTCGTCCCGATAAGATACTATGTGCCAAACTATCCCCATGTTGTATAATTACAAGCTATTCATATTGGCCATATCTTGGCTCTGTTCCAGGGTCGTAAGATAGGCCTTGTCTGTCCTTTACACACCCCTTACTCTGACCTATATACACGATCCAAGGTTTCCAAACCATCCATTACTTAACATAATAATAATAAGCCTTTTTATTTCTTGTTTTTACAAATTTGTAAATTAATATATTATTAGTTTCAATTACGTTATTATTATAGGTATGTGTTTTAAATATTTATAAATTAACAGGAATCCCGGCTTGGGTAAAGGCCTCCTCCAAAGTAGTCCCATTTTGTCGTTCAGTTTGTGCCAGCTAATCTTGTTCGATCGTCTGCGGGTTGTCGATAAGGGTTTCCCCTTCCCCCTAATGTCTGGTGGTATTTTCCACTCGGTAACTCATGTGGTCCACCTTTAATCAGACATTCTCGATACATGGCCAGCCCAATTCCATTATTTATTTAATACTTCAAGCACAAACATGTACATAGGCGGACTTAAGCAATTCCTACCAGTCAACCTTTAGGTCATGCAGAGACAAGCAGTGGTTAGTGCAATTCAGTAAGAAGTAGGAAAGAGAAGTAGACATCATTTATCCATCATTTGCCCATTACTTACCTAAACAGAAAATACTCTGTGAATAAATTCCGTATGTAGGTAATCTAAGTATGTATAGTCTATCCGGCAATGTGAAGACGAGACAATAACATACATTAATAAGAATATACATACACTTGGTACATGTATGAATATATTGTAATATGTATTTATAACTGTCATCTTCCTGTTTGTAAGTGCGACTGAGTTATGTGCGTTGAAAGGATATGATGTGCTGTTCGTAATTATAGTCCTTGTTATTGTCTATCAGACCCTTTAGTTCAATTCACTGTATGGGTACTGGAAGGGTGTCGTTTTGAGTACCTTAGGGGCGATCCCCTCGAGTAGGATACTAGTTAGATAGGAAGGGATCAAAATTGCTTGACGTAAATCAGCATGCAATTTTAGAGTTCCGTTTTCTAACTTTCTGATGATTACGATTTGAATTTTCGAAGTTAGATTACTGTTATGAGATATTCTTAATGCTTGTATTAGATAGGTCTGTACTCTGTTAGGTAGTTCATTGTCTTATCTTCTTAGTACAGTCTATACGACACTCCTTTACAAGGGATTTATAAAATTAGTTGATTATTCATATAAATGACGATCAGATCTTTTTTCATTTAAGTATTTCATTAATTCATGTTAAGTTTTTGACCGCCTGTTTGAGAAATGTATGCGGCCTTTACAAATGTTTCCTTGGCATTGTTGGTTAAGCTCCGAGTTAAGTTCCGAGTTGAGCGATGACGGCAATTGAGAAATACGTGTAGAATGTTGTGGTCCTTCCCTTAAAGAACTACCTCTGACTCTCATTAGCAAAATAAAGTCTTCGGGACAGCTAGTTGTCGTAAAAAAAGTAATTTCATTATTCCTATTGTAGACGGATCGGTAAGCCACGCTTGTGTCTAAGCTTACAGATCCTTATAGAATCAAAAGGTTGGTCTTGATCACATTTAATGCAACCTTGAAGTGTTCAAACCCAACGTGGTATATGAACAGATGCGAATGACAGTATATTGGTTCACCAACTTACTACTAAGATAGTAATCCGTCGACCTCTGTTGATTTTTACGAGTTTCGCGGAACAATAACTTTCATGGCAACCACTAGATGTTCAATGGTTACCCAAGATTCGATTACGTCATTTCTTTCATTAGCCAATAAGCTTTATGAGTCTTTAGTCTCAGACTTTAGTAAATACTACGACTGAGTCTCTTTTATATTATCTACAGGAAATACACCGTGTATTTCCTGTAGATACTATTGTAATAGCAAGCTATAGCTTTTAACTTGATCTACCTAACGAGAGATAAAAATGAGTAATAATTTAAATATCAATAAATCGTAAGATTTGTATTCCTTGCACGACAAACAGATAGTAAAAATTGCAATAATTATGAAACATTCCCTATGCTAAAGCTATAACTTTAAACTAGTATTCAGATATTTTGTGAATAACATTTTAAATTACCTAACTGCATTCTCTATATTCTTTAAACCTAAATAGCCTATTATCTTATTCGAGTATAGAGATAAGTATCAAATGTAATATTCAGATATTTTGTGAATAACATTTTAAATTAGGTACCTAACTGCATTCTCTATATTCTTTAAACCTAAATAGCCTATTATCTTATTCGAGTATAGAGATAAGTATCAAATGTAATTACGAATGATAGTTTTAGAGATTTGCACGCTCAAAGAAGCAAAACACTTCAGCTTTGTTAAACTAGTTTATAAATATACTTAGATATCTACTTCAATTTCACGTCATGAATATTTCGTGAAACCGAAAACTCATACAGTTTGCTTTTAATAAAATATCAAAGGTGAAGTGCAAATATTTTAAGCGTACACGGACCCCGGCAGTTTTTATTAAAAAATCATAAAGTTGCAAGTTAAAATGCACAGCTGAAGCTTAATAGCACAAAAAAAATACTACATTTTATACAAAGGAAAAAGGGAATTGAAAAATTGTTAACAGTTGACGCGTAATTATAGCGTGTATAAAAATAAGCAAGCTTTAACGATTTAAAGCTAGCTTTTAAACTCTGGCTTGTGGTTGAATAATAACACCCGCATGGGTTTATCGAAGGTAAGGTTACGCTCGCTGAGGTCGGAACATGGATGGGTGACCATTTATTAGGCACTTATCAAGACCCTTCCATGCATCAGACCTAATCTTAGTGATCTTTGTTTGAGAATGATTACGAGTACCTTTGCACTAGAGTAAGTAAGCGAGCTAAGAAGGTAACAGAGTGTCCTTTGCCATGAACAATGCATGCTTAAAATAATTACATGTCGGTATATTAATAGACTATTCAACTTTATTATATTAGTAATAAAGGTAACGATGTGTCATACCCCAGATATGTATATACGGATCTTGCTTCCATATTATTTCCACAATAAAGTATAATATGTCGAAATTTTTCGCGATAGCCACTGTTCAAAAATCGAAAACCTAGGCCATTACAAAAGCTGTGTCTCTGGAAATATGCCGAGACATCCACGTAATGACAGTAGCTCCTTACTCTATGGTGTATCGATCCTCATTGCTCTTGCCAAGATCCTGTCCAAGTTTTGACACATTGAATGGGGAAGCTCGTTAATCTGTGTTCAACTTGCTTTTAAACAACGCAATTTTGGTTGGCAGTATTTTTCGATAGTTGTAAAAATAATATGCAGTAAACCAACACTTCGCCAGTTATGTGTTTACCTAAGTCTATACCAACCAAATCAAGATGGTAAACATAATACCTTGCCTGACGCGGACTGTGATCACTTCACCAACGAGGCGAGATTCGTAGAGGTCATATTTGGAAGTTGAAATTGATCCTTCCGACACTTCTCGCAAGTAAATTCAACAGCCTTTTAAAAAACGATTTCGAAAGTTTCGAATGTTTATCATGACAAGTTAAATCCGCAATAACTAAACCGACAAACAACCGAAACTTATCAATGAAGCTAATTACATTGCCTTTTAACGTAATATGTACTTTTATCGTCCAAACAAGACGTCATAATACAAAGGCCTACGCCCACGATCTCAACGCGCTTCTCTGGGACGCGAACTTGACCGAGGCGATGAGTCACCGCGCGCCGGTTTTGTTAAATCGATTCAATATTCTTAATGATTCGAATGTGCGATTCGATGGACGCCACTCGCGTTACCAGTGTCGTGTATGGCCGCACCTATTTCAAGGGCAGGTTGCAGTACGGTATAGGAAATGTATTAGGAACGTGAGTTTTAGCTGCTTATTTAGAGTATTTTTTATTCACGGGGAAGTAATATCGAATTTTATTCATTCATATATCTTTTATCTCTCCGAAATTACGTTTCGGACTTCAAAAATCCTTTTGCCAAATGTTTAATTTTGATGTCTTTTTTTTTCAACATTTTCTAGACATTTGACTAGAAAATGAGGTTTAGAAAAATTTTAAATGCTTGCAAACTCGCCGTAATGTAATTTTCGGAATAGTTGCTTAAGGTTTCCTGCATATCGTTGCATTCTAGATAGGAGAATAAGGTAGCAATGTCGAGTTTTGCATTAATTTCTGTGCGAAGGTAACTGTTGTTTTCAATACTTATGCATAATTATTTGAAAGGATAGTCGAAGATAACGAAACGAAATTAATACTGTAACCGGTTTTTTATTAATACTTGTGCATCTTAGAAGTTTAGAGAGAATTAGAAATCAAGTTATATGTATAATTGCTGTTCTACCATTATTTTTCTACTACTAACTATGTTGGGAACGGCTTCCAGTGTATAAAGATACAGCTGGATACCAGTATTGTCCAAAGAGCGACTGCCTCCCTGACCTGAACAGTAATCCAGTAACTGGGTAACACGATACGTACAAATGGCAGCCTGGGCCAAGAGTTTAACGTGCTTTCCGACGCACACCCTTCATCTTGGTAAGCAATGAATTGTCACCCATCCACGATCCTACCTCGGCAAGGGTAACTTAACCTGTGCTTCTGTTATTATTTCGCCAAAAGCCCCTCCACAATTTAGTGGAGTATTGATAGATACTCTTGCTAAGTTAACACGACTGAAACCCATTTTAAAATCGTTTATATCAAGTAGATCTATACCAAAGGGCAAAGTGCTTGAATCTTAAAAGAGTCCGTATAAGAGAGTGTCCTACTTAAGGTTTCAAAGAAGTTTCTGAATTATGAATATCAAAAGCGTGGCCGTTTACGAGTATGAATGAGGGAAGCTATAAAGTGAGCATACGAAGGTATTAACTGTCAAGTCAAATGTGAATAAATGGGTGTAGTATTTTTAACGTTAACGTAGAAGTCGGGGTAGTAATTGCGAGTGCCGTTTAAAATAATACCACGGCTGCATAATCCAATAGGTATGGCAAAGGTAGTTACTACACCCTAATTCCGGCGAATTATTTTAAGTCTCATGTAATGAGGGACGAGCTGTTCGCCATCAACCAGGCACGAATCTAGACTCCGGGTTGCTACAAAGGAATTTCTATATAAAACAACCCAATAACACTCCCTAACCCAGGTCTTCATCCTTGGCTATAGCGCTGCCGACTGCTAGAATATCGAGGCATTTATCCAAACAGTCAGTCGTTTAAAATAATGGCAAAAATATTAGTATGTAACGTTACATGTAGAAGGCGTACTTACAAAATGTCAAGGCAACGACAAAATTAGCGCTTAAACGCTACGACAAAAGCTCGAAGTTTGTGTGGAAACATTATATTATGTGACTTTGTAAATTCATATGTACTAAGTTCTAAGTTTATCTTGGACATCGCTGACGCTGACGTCGGTGGAAGGAAACATAGTGAGGAAACCTGTAATAATTATTACCATCAGTCGAATCGGCAAGCAGCCTCGAGCAAACGTCACGATAGGTGCTAATACCTTCTCTGTGTGAGAAGAGACAACTGCCTGCAGTGAAATTATAGGCTAGTATCTAACGATAACTTTCTGTCTAACGATGACGCTCTTTCTTCACATTATGACGCAGGCCAATGCTCAAAAACGTCAGTAATCTCTTAGAATTGAGCGCCCATTAAAGTCGATACTAAAGCTAGCCTGGCGCGCCTTCTATTTAAATTCATCCATCCAATAAATCAATCAATCCGACGACGCGATGACCTTTAGATACAATTAAAATTCGACAGTAGCATTTCTTCTCAAGGGCTTTGTAAAAAAAATCTGAAATAAACATGTACGTTTTTCTGAACTTATGTAACGCTGACCCTGACCTTGATCCACAGATAGACTTAAAGCTTGTCTCATTCATACTCTCAGTGTTAATCTTCGCATCTCTGTATACTCGCCTCGCACAGTAAAGGTGCGGTTAAACGGCGCGTATAAACGGTGCGCTGTTTACTAGCTTGGACTCCCAACAGATTGGAGCGGCTCGGCTATGTTCGCACGACAACGCTTCTCGGTTTTTTGACACGGATCAGGCCCACGTGCGGTCGTCTTTGGCTTATGTAATCAAGCGCCGCGCCATGTGTTCGCGTAGGCTCGCACCGAGCCGAATTGCTCGTGCGTGACTCGTGTGAGTTCGTGCTATCTCGCGCCGTTATAACCACATCTTTAGGTATATTAAATCTGCTACCAAATTTAATTTCACGGTGTTTTGCCTTCGTTTACCCCAGCTTTATTAAACGAGGTAATGAAAGTATATCTTTACTAAAATATACAATATGCAGTAGCGGTTTTTGGTGCTGCTCAGAATTGTCCTGAATTTTCGTTTTATACCAGCTTATTACTGTTCCATTGCAGGGCATAGGCCTCGCAGCATAAAGAGAAGACAGGGGGATTAATCACCACGCTCGTACAGGCGATTTGGCTTAAGACATCAATTAGTTTTCTATACGTCCATGTTTCCTCGCGATACTTTCTTTACGAGATAAAGTTAAAAAAGTCATCATCAGCCTAGCTTTTTCTCAAATATGTTGGGGTCAACTTCCTGTCTATCCAGACGTAGCTGCACACCAGTATTTTACATGGAGCGATTGACAACGATTGTCAAAGACTGAGAAGTCTACAAATGACAGCCAGAACCAAGAACTGAACGTGCTTTCCGAGGCACGGAACTGACACTGATATGTTATGAGTGGTCGGCCATCCACGGACCAACCTCGGCAAGCAGTTGTTTCGGGTTTATAGTACTAAATTAACAGTAAGGACCTACGCAACAACTCAAGGGTTACATCTATTCGCCACCAGCGGTAAGCATAACAATACTTTCTAATAATTACTGTTCTCTTTTCGCCACCACCTGGCACAAGTCAGCTATAGCAGCTGTTTCTATGTTTTTTCTAATAGTCTCAGACTTGTAAGATAAATAGTACGTAAATACAAATAATCTATATTTATCTTCTCGTGTGCAGACATTACGACACCGGGCGTTGCGCGGGAGCATGAGCCAAGTTTTCGCCACAATTGATAAATTAATTAGTTTACCGCCGATTATTGGAATAGTCATCTCTATTTGTTGGGCTTGTGGTCAAAGGCATATCGAGGCACGCATAGGCGGCCGGTATCAGGCGGAGGTTGCGAAAGTTTGTAGGTTCCCGCGACCCCCGGCGCAGGTGTGAGAAGGAACACTAGATTTGTCTAACGCAAGGGCTACTGCTGAGCATGAATCAACTGCTGAGCATGAGTCAATTCTTTGGTTTCCCGGATCCAGTGTTATTTTATTAATGACTTTTCAGAAGAAGCCTGGAGTTCAGATTACTGGCCTGAAAATGCCAAAAATTCGCCCCTATTTGATGGAACTTTTACACAGCTGGTACCTTTGTCTGAACATCCCAGGAATATAGGTACTTAGATATTCTAATAAAGGGATAGTATGATGCCACCTTGAATGTATATTATATAGCTTTAATGTAAATTATGAAGTTTCCTAAACACATTTTCAGAAAGAAAACAGCCTAAGAAAACCTAGGCATATTGGCCGGAAATTACTAACATGCAATGAACATAAACCTATCTTCTAAGAATATGATTATAATATTACTAGCATCGTTAAGTATTTCATTAAATAGTTTACACACCTAATACACCTACTCGTAGCACAAGCTCTGGCTATTTAGAGACTAGATGGCGTTGTGGAAAGTTGTGGAATATTTATTTATTTACATCCATAGACATACTCAATACTTTTATTGCATTCCACGTGTATTCTTAGGTGGTAAAACTTAAAATTAGATCACAACATGGACCCGCATACGCTCACGCCTCACCCTAGGACATACATAGACCTTATTGGTGAGGTTCTTCTGAAAGGTCAGGTGCGTAGTACTGGCAACCGGCGGGCGTGTGTATGAATGTAAACGAAGCATTTAAGAATCGTAGCAGATGGCGCTATGTAATTTATACCTACCCCCATGGGAAAAAGGCGTGAGCTCATGTACCTATGTATATTATTCAAGAAAATCTGTAATATTTACAACTCATACTCCTTTCACAGCTTATATCTGATCCAATTATAATCTAAAGCTATTTCTAAAAGGAGTAGTAAATTCATACAGCGAGAAAACACACATAATTATTTCAAATCAGCTTTCAAGGTATCCTACACTATACCGTTAATTAGCTTATATCTGATCCAATCATAATCTAAAGCTATTTCTAAAAGGAGTAGTAAGTCCATACAGTGAGAAAATGCATATAATTACTCCAAAACAGCTTTCAAGGTTTCCTATACCGTTAATTGTAGCCCAGCATACCTTTACCGCTAACAGGACCGTGCAATTACGTACGGAATTCATTCAATTGAATGGTATACCAACTAATAGAGCGATTTCGGGTCCCGTGTCGGTCTCACAATACCAATTGAGTAGTCGATTTATATGTTGATAGAATAATTCTAATACAATCTAAAGTGTGTTTTGTGAGTAAATAATACGACGTCTATTTTTGGTTAACCTATGAATATAAAGTGTATTAACACTCGGTTAGTTTCTTTTTTCTTCCACAGGAGATCCTGTATTAGAATTTATGAAAATTAATGGAAATAAGACCCAACTAAAGGTCGATACTGGCAGAAGATTTATAGACCACATTTCCAGGTTTAATCTTTAATGAAAAGTTGATGTAGCTTGTAAGAAATACAAGATAATTATGTCATCCAATTCTGTGATGTTATGATTACGTCACAGATCACGGTGGAAGGGTCACTTGAAACGATACGTAACCGACCTTATTGGTGATGAACCCAAGAAAAAGGTCAAATGCGTAGATCTCACAACAGACACGCATGTATGGAAACATGACAGTCACACACGCCCACTAGATAATAGAAAATGTTAAAAACATGACGTACTTACGTTTGCATTGTACCATGGGTACTATATTTCTTCCATATCGTGGTATCATCAAGGGCAGTGGTGCGAGCCCCTATTGTTTTTGACATTGTGTCTTTTCATCAGCAATGATGTCAAAACATAATGAGAAAGCCAGCATGTCTTAGAGCCAAAAATTCGACAAAAGAGACTGTTATGAACATGCACTAACTGTCTGGCAGTCAAAGTGTTAAATAAGTTTATTTGTAACCATACTTTCCTACTACTGGCACAGTACTACATATTATATTTGCTATGTGTAGAATTAAGTTTAAAGTTAGAGCAGCGGTGGCCCAGTGGTGGCGGCCCCGACTTACGAACAGTAAGTCGTGGGTTCAAACCCAGGCAGGCGCATTACTTTGTGTAATTTATTTCATCACCACTGCTCTCAAAAACGGTGAAGGAAAACATCGTGAGGAAACCGGCATGTCCTAGAACCAAAAATTCGAAGACATGTGACATCTACCAATTCGCACTGGGCCCGCGTGGTAGATTATAGCCCATACGCAAAATACGCGCTTAGACGTGGAGTTGCGGATACCAGCCCGGTATCTTTAATCTTTAAGTTTAAAGTTATCCCTACTACCCAACAAATTTCACAAATAAACACATACATAGTTCAAAACATTAATTGGAATATTTATAACGGCAGCATAATCGGAGTTATTTGTTCCGCCATGATTAATTAGTGACGTCATATAAGTAGTTGTAGATCGCTGTTATTTCTGTGTGTGTGTAAAGTGGAATATGTTTGTTTTAATGATTATGTTGATGTTAGGAGATGTAGGTTAATTCTATGATTTTACAATGAGGATATTATTATGATTTGTGTTCACTTTTACGGGATTAGGTCGAGTTACGTTTGAGCTATGTCGTCAGAAAAATTGGGTTCTTAAAATTAATGTACAGACGCCAGCCAGCCCATCAAGATACCCCAACGGCCCAAATTGAATATGAACCTTATCTGTTTGACATAAAGTTGACAATCAAAGAAATTTGTCACATTGGTTTGCTGGCGTCTGTACATTGCAGAGTTTTTTTAGAAGGATAAGTTTGGTATGCGACTAGTTTTTAACCGACTTTCAAAAAAGGAGGAGGTTCTATGTTCGTGTGTATGTATGTATGTATCTTTTTTTTTTTTTTTTTTTTTTTTTTTTTTTTTTTTTTTTTTTTTTTTTTTTTTTTTTTTTTTTATGTATGTTACCGGATTTCTCCCCCATTTGTGGACCGATTCTCGAAATTCTTTTTTTATTCGAAAGAGTATACTCCCGAGGTGGTCCCATTTTAATTTGGTGAAGATCTGGTGCTGATCTTCGGAGATATGCAACGGAACTCTTCAAAAATAGACGGCAAATCTGTCGTGATTGCTGGAATCGCTTGGATGTTTATTGTTTATTCAACATCATGACTTATCATCACGCCTGGTATGCTCTGAGGGGTACGCAGATGTGTACAATATACCTAGATTTCGACAGTTAGGTATGTTAATTTTCATTTATTAGGGATAAGTGGATAACCCTATTATGTCATGTACTGTTACAATTAACAATATATATAGCAAATATTTGTATGGGAACCACTAAAAATGGAAAAATAAAAAACTTTTTTGCAAAAAAATTAAACCGACTTCAAAAAAAACACTAAACGGTGTAAAATAACTCTAAATTCGGAAGTCGGTGGCCCATCATGAATAAGACAAAACCACCAAAGCCACAGACTTCCTAATTTAGAGTTATTTTACACCGTTTAGTGTTTTTTTTGAAGTCGGTTTAATTTTTTTGCAAAAAAGTTTTTTTTATTTGATGCAAGTCAGTGAAAGGCTGCATAATCGCACTGGCTTAGACTAATGCAATATAATGCTTCATAACTGTACTCTGAAAAAGACATAACCGTTACATTTTAAATCACCACAGATTTGAAAAGGGAACTGCGTATTTATGTTTAAGTCGGTATCACACTTAAGCAAGGACTGTTTTTGTGCTTACATTTTTTTTTAATAAAGCTACATTCAAACACGCATACGACACGTCTAAATCTGGTGACAATGGTTCTATAGTACCTAAATGTAATGCTGAAGACGTATTTACAATAACATAACGAATAGAACCCACGGGCGACAATTTAACTGTATTTCCTTTTTCCTCAAATGGTAAATAAAAACGTTACATATAATAATATAATCAAGCCGCGAACGGTAAAGGCATTGACGAAATAATTTTTGTTGTGTTTTTTATTGCAAAATATCACAGCTATTTTATACCTCGTAATAATTAAAAAAAATCTTTTGTTAGTCTCTCATCCGACCACAACCAAAATATTGAAGCAAACATTCTGCAATGTATTGTAATTTCGTAGACATAATTCGTAATTTAAATTAGGATGGTCATTAATATTAAAACTGAAGGGGGTGGAGGGGATGTTATAGTACGAGCAAACAAATAAATTGATCTTAATCTTTTTCGAAATGCACGCGGACGAAGTCGTAATGATGAATATGATGACAATGAGATGACATAATTAATTATAATGATAATATTTTTCATATAATCAGATTAAGGCCAACCTCTTATGTTACCACAGGTGTTATGATCACGTGAAACAAGTTAAATATTCACACCTTTTATGTTTCAAGACAGTAAAGTGTGCACAGAAGCTACAGGTCACTAAAGTACCAAGTTTCACCATTTATCCTTTAAGTTTTCAAGATGTTCTACTTATAAACTCAGTGTTTCAGCTTTAATTTTAAGTGATAATAACGTCCGCCATTCTTTAATAAAGTCAAGTACAATCATTTATGTCCATAGTGACTTAATTGAATGACATAATGAAGTCGAGCGACGCCTCCACGCAGTGTTATTAACCCCGAGAAAATCGTAAAGTTTAGTAACATACTTACATACTAAATTATAAAGGTGCAATAAACACTTTATTTTTTGTTATTTTACAGTAAAATAGCTCGCCAATTTACCTTAAACACACATAAAATGATAAATGATATTTAATTTTGTAAATAGGTTTTTACAAACACTTTTTACACGTCACCTTTTTTAGTAAATGAGATGAGATCGGTATTTCACTATTTGACTACTCTGAGAAGAAACACCGAAAGAAACTCAGAGGTCATAGTCTCTTTTAAAGTCCAGACATTATCTTGGTCAAATCATGTAAGTAAAAATAGTAATTCGTAAACAACGATATTGGAAAAAGAAATTAATTGAATCAATTCTGTGTGTACCTCCACTTAAATGTGAGTATGAAGACTTCATCTAAAAGAAATGTTTTGTCGATACAATTGAATAAATCAAACTTCCATTAATACTATGATGTGTACTCCGCTTAGGGTTAATTTTTTATTCCGGGAGACGATTTTTCTGTCTAATCTTTTCCTATCGGGCGTTGGCGTTAGGGTCAGGTTCATGTCATTTTGAATGCAGCGGGAAACCAGAATTTTTTAAGTAGCGTCTGCTTATCTGACCCCCACAACTAGGTGATAACTAAATAAATCCGACCCGAAGCCTGATGCCAGACTTTCGAGCTTCTGAATAACAAAATGCACTATCAAATTCATTAAATAATAAAGTTATATCATAAGCTTTAATTAACCCAAAGCGGTTATTGGAATGCCGACAGTCGGTGACCGTCAGCAAATTTACCAAGTGGTAATTATAACGATTGGACAATACAATGTCCTTACAACTCGTTACACTAAACGGGAGCTAGGAAATCCACCCTTACTGCTACGACTTAAAGGTGCTGACTAAGTTAAATAGCAAGGGACATGGACTGCGCGTTAACTGTAGTTTCGTGCCCATAGTTGAGGTTTTAATAAGAAGTTATTAAAGGCAGTAGGGCGCTCCAATTATATATTTACAAACTATGAAAGGAATTTGTAATCACGTGTGTTTATGACAAGCATTATTGTATAGAATACTAGCTGTTTTTGACGATGTCATCCGCTTAAGTCCTTTAGCCTTCTCCAAGTATTTGGGTATCAAATGTAGAAAGATTTTTATATCCGAATGGTTAAGCTTACAAGAACGCCCGCAATTCCGTCTTTGCTCATATCAATAGGGAAGTTTAATTTCAATCTTAACACAGCAATCTGCTTCTTATTGTCGCACATACAAAAATAAAGCAGAGGTTAACATACACTATTCGGCCAATCAAATTTAGGTCTCATGGTAAACTCGGGCGCAATTTACAATATTACAGATTTGAGATAGATTATAAGATATATGTTTAGTTCGTCGTACAATTTTTTGGTGACTACTTACAACTACAATAAAATATGGTAAGTGAACTTTAGCTAGAAGTAAATTACAGTAATTATTTATTCAATTCGTTACAGCCCAACTGTTCCCATCCGGAGCTAAATCAATTATACCATTCAAATAACTAAATACTTTATTCATGAAAATCTAAGAGAATATTTTAAAACAATTTTCCAAATGCCCGCGTATCCAAAACGATGCCGGATTTATATGCTGTCACCTCAATAAGCCTTTGTCAATTTATCTTCTGTGGTGGGTAGAATTAATATTTGCATAATTTTATTAGGTTGGCAACACACCTGAAGGGACTGCTGACTGACGCTCTTAGTTGGTCGCAGGTGCTAGTCGATAATAGACGTGTCACTTTGATCTATGATGCTGAAATGGCGACAATATCGATAAAATTCTTCTACGTAATGATCCGGGTGACTTAAATTCATACTGGAGTCTATCGACAGTTTTAAAATTTAAACAAGAAATTCTTAAATATTTGTTATTCTAGAAACGTCGTCCTAAGAAATATTTAGTCCGCTCTCCTTAATACCAAATTCAATCTAAGCTCGTTGATTAAATTAGATTGTTTAAAATTCATGACGTGTCCAAGACTAGACATGTTTATTAATAACGTATTTTTTTTGTGTGAAAAAGTTCAGTTTTAAGAGTTGAAATTAAAATATCTTAGCGATATACTTGGTTAAATGCGAGTGCTACAGTTTTGACGCTTTAGAAAGTCTAACGCACATTTTAAAGCGTATAAACTTGTAGGTATGTTGACGTGGCTAATAAGGCTGATAGTCCACAACTCTCTCGCCACGCCCTTACATGGCGACTTGATAAGTATAGTGGACACACAGTAGTAGTTTACAAGTACAGTGGTAGTTTTTGCCCGATGTTACCAGTGGAATATAATACGAACCAAAGAGTCACGTTTTGCTGAGTTAGTACCTAGTAACGTTTATTTAGTTCCGAAAGTAATATCTGTATTATTGGCAAAGAGCGTCCCAGCAGTTTTCGTATTGTTCTGTTAAAGGCATTGAATTGATTTTGACTTTGTTTGTTCCCACAGTTGTTTACAGGAAAGATCATTATAAAGTATACCACTAACCCTTGTTTTTTAAGGAAATTAACTTACTTAAAGTAACCATATAATTCATTTAATGATGAACTATTTTACATTAAATTACTATCTACAAAAAAAATAATCTCACCTTATTATCACTTTTAGTAATTTCATAGTATCGCAAACACACTGGTTATAAAAGAAAATGTTTTAGAAAAAATCTTCTACGATGTGTTACATTTTTATGGTTCAGCACCATATTCAAGGTGTCCCGGGAGTGTTTGGCAAACTCAGCCTATTTATGCTTTAAATCACTATTATTATAAGATTTATTGTTTGTTTATTTACAAGTCTTGTACCCCAAAGAACTTCCTATCAGCAAAAATGCCTATTTTTTACAGTTTCACGCCCCATTAATGTTAATGTCCTTCCTTAGTGCTGACTAACGTCTTAAAAGGTACTCTTCTTTATGTTTCCAGACTCAGCGGTTAGGTGTGGTTAGAATATAAGATTGTTATTAATAAGCACATATTTAGCATAAAAAGGATGAGGAAGCTGTGTCGTTATTATACTTGTGTTTATAAGTATAATCTACTCAAAACAGAGAACAATCTCCGTGTAAAACCGCTAGATAAGTATTATTATGCGCTTCTAGCTCATGCACGACAGAAATAATTAAGAATTCATTAGGTGACATCAGCACTAGATATAGTACAACAAAAAACCAACTACACTTGCATAATAATGATAAAAAAAACTACTCAAAGATGCATCAACGTGTTTCTTTCAATATTACGGTCTGACGATCTTGTAATAATTTTATGTCAATCGATCGACGAAGCAGCAGATTTGGAAATAAGATTCTCTTTTAAAAAATTCAGTTCGGTTCCAGGTCGATCTCATAATCGGAAACTTATCATCATCATCTGCATAGAGGTGATGATGATGAGTTTTCAGCTCATAGTTATTAAGTAGGTACATGTGTTTTATAATCAATCATAGAGACTATAACAATAGCTAAACACTGTTTAGAGTTGATACCATATAGAGCTAATGACCCTGTTAGGTTCCGCTGTTAGGCCTTCCGCAGGCCATGAAAGGACAGTCGATGAAAAGATTGCTTTTCGGAAGAAAGCAGGTTCAACCCTCAATAGTCATAGAGCTAATTAGCCTGTTAGGTTCCACTGTTAGGCCTTCCGCAGGCCATGAAAGAACGGACGATGAAAAGATTGCTTTTCGGAAGAAAGTAGGTTCAACCCTCAATAGTCATAGAGCTAATTAGCCTGTTAGGTTCCACTGTTAGGCCTTCCGCAGGCCATGAAAGGACGGACGATGAAAAGATTGCTTTTCGGAAGAAAGCAGGTTCAACCCTCAATAGTCATCCTAGTTAACCAAATGATGCATGAAATAACGCATCCATAATCCATATAAACTGACAAGTTTCTTCAACAAAAATAGTTGGCGCCCAAAACACTGATCTAAGCCCGCTACTGTTTAATAAACTAAGCTTATTTTCGTATACCAAAAACATCGTATTCAATGAAATACGACCAAAAGCGACAGCGTAAGAGGATACGCATCGGAAAACCAAAAAAAGAATGGTTTGGTTGTGGCTAAAAATAACTGTCTCTAAATTGAGACTATTTCCGTCAGGTTGAACAACCCAGAATGTTTAGCGTTATGTCAACGAGAAATCGATGAAATGGCTTCGGAGTAGACGCCCTTACATTTGATTATGTCAGGGTTTAGCCCGTTGAGCTTCAGTTCGTTTGATTACATGAAGGTTTTACATACTTTCTGTTGGAGCGAAAATGTTTTTAAGCTGACCTTTCAGAATTTTCTGCTAACAGTTTAATATCATTTTCAAATTTCGCTGACATAGATATTGCTGGCCGGAGGTACACCTACAATGTCTGCATATAATATTGATTGGCAATGTTGATTCTTATTACATTTATGTAAAAAAAAATTCCGGTTCTTTTCTGAAGAGATAATAAACTGCCAAGTCTTCTTTACATACCGACTACTCTTGCTTTGACTCATCATCTGTCTACTTCTTCTGTTCTTTACCTAACCATGTTGGGATTGACTTGCAGACAAGACAAATCGGATGCAGCTGACTACCAGTATTTTTAACGAAGCTACTACCTATAGGACCTGCACAGACCACTTTCTAGATAACAGAATAACCTTTGGTAAGGGTTGTCAAGTCTTTCACTATTCTGACTACCTACAATCTACAAAACGACACCCGGATCCGTAACGTACTTTCCGGAGTATGGAGAGGTTTCGATTTTGAGAATGGTAGGAGAACGTTGGTAGGCGATCATTGAAGTTCGACCTGTGTGGCTGTTATTGCAAATATATCTGGTCATACACATACATTGATATTAAACTCAAACATTTTGTTGATAGTTTCTAAGTGTTTTTACTTCTAGCACTACCCCGTATCTTTTTGTTTCAAATCCTTTAATACTAAAAGCTTTTCTGTACCGTCTCCAGGGAAGCGTGAAATGAGAAACATTTTAAAACAAAATGTATAATATCGTACAAGTTCCAAAGAAGACATCATTATTACAAAGTCTTCGTACTCTTCAAGTTTAGCGGAATTAGAAGCGACACACGAGAGAAGTTGGTCTGGGATTTCTTGCTGCGAGCATTTCAAATGATCGTAGTATTTATAAACTTATGGACTTCCTTAACTTTTTAAATTATATAATATCTCTCAGCCTTTTCCTGATTGTATTGAGAAAAGCTTTGATGACTGTCCAGATGAAATTAAACTGTATCTATATAGATGGACATTGTAGCCACTGATATTTGACAAAACTCAATATTTGTGAACCCATAATTGAATATTAACAATATAATAATTTAATAAAGTCAAGCTTTTGAATGTCCAAATTCATCACAATATTGAAAACATTTTCCTTCTTTGATAAACGCGGAGTACAATATTACCTAAGTATACCAAACTAAATCCTTGAAAATATATTGATGGTCTACATGGGATACTTATAATTTAACTTTAAATTAAATGTAATAACATAATTACATTAATGGAAAACGTTGTTGGTTTTACATAGGTACCCTCTTGTTTTTGTTTACATAAAAACGTTGGCCCACACTAGGAATTTATCTTTTGTCGTGTGTGTGTGTGTGTGTGTTTAAGCTCACATACACTAACAGCCAGACCCGGAACAGCTATCTGTAGATCATACAAATATTTGTCCCGCGCGGAAATCGAGCCCACAACACGTAGCGCAGCAGCCAATCTCCCAGCCTATACGCAAACCATGCCATCAACTCCTCGTTCAATCTTGTGATGCATAGGTAACTGTTTACTTTCTCAAATAAAATTAAATTACAATTGTCGTCACTTTACCTGACATTCAATTAACATGTGATGTGATGTAACAGGAAAATGTGTGCAGAATTCACAAATTGGAACTCAACATATCATAAAGGAAGGATCTGGGAGACGTTTGCCAACATCAGCACAACTAAGTTCCTCACTGAACGGACGCTGGCATTACGCCAAGCATATGATATGATGAAGAAGAGAATTTATGAATCATTGCAGTTTTAATTAGGTTAGCTTTTTGTTCATTTTGCTCGCTATTACATATTACACATCAAGTGAATGTGTGACAATAGAATGTCTCGAAACTTTCGTCGAAAACTCAATAGCTACGTGCCCTGGGCACATAACAACATTATACTTTTAGATTAGGTATATTAGGAACTTCTAATTCTTCTGTCCAGTCGAAACTAGTATTACGAATACTAGAACTGTATCAGATTGGAAACTAGCTATGGGACATGTAACTTATTACAGTTTACAAAACAAATCATTCGACTCTCTATCCCGGCTGTCATTTGTAGATCTTTTGACAGTCGGTACGCGTTGTCAGAACCACAAAAATGTGGCAATTAGATTAACCATGATCATCGTGTTATCCGGTTCAACCCAGTAAGGGTTGTGAAGATCTAACAGACATTGACTCTACGTAAGAGACTGGTATTCAGCTTCATCTGGTCAGTTTGGAAGCCGTCATCGCCAACGTACTTGGGACAGAGCTAGGGAGATAATAAGCAAGCTAAAACACAGTCCACTTCCTACCTCAAAAGATCAAAGTCCACGTTCGTATTTACGTTGTTTCTAGGTTAGAATTATTGGAAATAAACACATTCGCCATGTTACAAACAATGTTAAGTCGTAGATTCTCGAACGGCCCATTTCGACATAGCTAATAAAACGGATTCGGCCAACGTTTACCGTGCGTCTCGGAATGAACCACTCCTATGGAAATCCAATCATGTTTCCAATCTGTGTACGTATTTGTGTATTGCAGATTTTCAAAATGATAATCTGACGATACCTACTATTAGGAACGCTTTGGTTAACGGATTGAAGTTTAAGCTACGATTGCCGAAATTGGCCCCTGAATTGGTAACCTATAATTACATATTAAAACCCTTCCTTACCTCTAAAAGCACGTTTAGCGATCAGTCCTGGCTGTTATTGGAGGTGAAAAAAAATGAATTTCGCGGGATACCCTTAAACAAAACTGGCGAAACGTGGGTGCCAACCTATCTTCCGAAGTTAGTTAACTGGCGTATAACTAGCATGGCACGATGTTGAATGGGTGCAGCAAGATACTAGTTAAAAAAATAGACATTCTTTACACTGCTTTGTAGTTTCTCTCTCACTCATTAACATAAGGAGCTACATCGAGAGGTCAAAACTTCCTATTGAGATCACACCTTTGATTCCGACAAAATCGTTTCCTTTACTTCGTATTACGAAGATACTAACAACATCCTCGATTTGCGTAAGCCTCCTTAAGTTTCCGATTGCTCAATATTAACTATAAAGAGATCCAATTACAGCTGAGCTTGTGATATCTTCTTGTAATCCAATCCTGAGCGATTATTCAACAAATTTATTTACTTGTGTACATACCTAGGTATTTTGTTGAATAGATCTATCAGGACCAGGATTTAACTGAAAAACTTCTAAACTTTTTTTCACTCTAAGGGCTGAAACTGCGTTAAGCGGGCACCCGCGCGGTTTCATACAAAAGTGCTAAGTCGCGGGGACCTGCGCGGGCGTCCTTCACGGGAAGGTGTTATGCCAGAGGTCGTGGGTTCGATTCCCACCCAGGACAAATGTTTGTGTGATAAGCAGGATCACACTGTGTCTGGGTGTAATTTATCTATAATATGTTTATACACATTTTGAAATATAAGTATGTTTATCAGCTGTTATGAACCCACAACACAAGCTCTGTTTAGCTTGAGAAAAGATGGAGTTGTGTAAAAAAGTTGTGAAATAAACATTACATTTTATAATTATTTTATTTTCATAACTGCGAGGGGTGGATGTTAAAGTTTGTAGGTAAAAGTAAAAATTTATGCGAACGAAGTCGCGAGCGGAGTACTAACTAGTTTAAACAGGCGGGTGGCTGGCTGCTACTAACAAATATTCATCCAACCATTATAATCATTTCAATGTGATTGAACTTGACGCCGCAAACGCAAAACTGCAACATATTACAAAACATTTTTTTACTACGCAACCGTAATCCGATACCAGACATCAGTTTCCACCTTATTTAATATTAACGTTGCGTGACCTTAGTTTTTTAATCATAGCTACTTGTGAGCTATGCACGGCTTGATTACCTTCGTTGTTGAGTTCCCTCAACTATACTTTACTATTATTTACTATTTAGCCTTAGTTATAATGGGTAATAACGTAAACCTTATGCAGTTTAAGACAAGGAGTGTTATGGTAGTTTTGTCCTTTTAATAGGGTCGAAGAGCTTTCTGCACCCGTTCTCTACTCTTCATTATTCTAATATATAAAATACTAGCAGACGTCACGCGGTTTCACCTGCGTAGTTCCCGTTCCTGTGGGAATATAGGGATAAAAAGTAGCCTATGTCACCCGGGTGTAGCGTAGCTTCCCAACGGTGAAAGAATTTTTCAAATCGGTCCAGTACGTTCGGAGCCTATTCAATGCAAACAAACAAACAAACAATCAAACTTTTCCTTTTTATTTATTAGTATATAAGTATAGATGTCGTTCACATCACGTTTGACCCAATCCATCAAAATTCAATCTATAATTCTGAGCCTTATCCATGCTTCATATTGATCAGAACCACAAGGGTTGTTCATCTTTTGTACATAAAAGTAACCAAGAAAATGTCACCTTTAGACACGGCTTTTAGCTGGTCTTAAGTACTAAATCCTTGATTACTACGAAAAAACCGCAGACGATCAATACGGCCCACCTTCGTTAACCGTACAATAGCACGAAAACCTATAAAACCCCTTGCCTATGAACAAGGAAAGTCTAGGCAAGTCTAGGTCTTGTTTTAGAAATGTAAAATCTATTAGGACGTCTAGACGAAGTCAAGGCTTGGACTGACAAGGTAGCATGTAAATCAGGATCGTGTTAGGAATCCACTCGGCGTATTATCATTTAGACTAGTTTTGAATTGACTTGGGAATGTATCACCAATTTATCCTCTTCAAAGTAGCATTTTTGTAAAAAAGATCGTTTTGTTAGTAGGTACTTTATCCAGCCTACCCATATATGTACTTTCTTTAGTCGTGAGTTCGTCCAATTCAGAGTTGAGCTCACAGACAAATGCGTACACTGACTGTTCAGGTCCACTGATATCGGTGTGGTTCTTTCCTCCAAAGACCATCTCCAAGGTTCTCACTTTAGCTGTACATGATAATGCCTGGACTATAATACCTCTGAGGTTCTTTCGGTGTTTCTTCTCAGAATAGACAGATAGTAAGACACCGACCTCTCTAGTTAAAAAAAAAAAAACATTTAGATCGCCTAAAAGTGTAAGAAACAACTTGTTAGTGTTTCTTTGTCTTCTTACATGATACTGTCTTTATTTCGCCATGTACCTTATTACTGAAAATACCGGACTCTAGTCGACTTCTTTGCTCGAAAATCGAATAAAGCAATCCAGAACGACTATAAAAATCTTGGGAATATGATGTCGATTTAAGGTTTACGCGATCCTATTAAAAATAACGAGCATGTATCTGAAATAACTCAATAGTTTTTGAAACAGATAAGTATCGACTAACAATTTGTGGAAACCTACGAACGAACGTAGGGATATCGAACCTAATGCTCGCTGACTGGTTTTAGACAGGACTAGAATAGTATCTACCTAGGGTAAAGTATAAGATGTCATCTGAATGTCGTATAAATTACTAACTTAAATAAACTGCGTGCTGTGTTATCGCCTTGGGACGCCATCTAAAGCTAAACTTAGGCATAACCGGCGAAAACTTTAATAATAGCAAACCTAATCTATATTGCATTGATCTATTTATACTTTTAAGCCGGCAAACTAAGGAGCAAACTTACGATATGTATGTATATTAAAGTGGTAAAATATGTTTGATTCGTAAGGTACTTAATCTGCGAAACTTTTAGTCTGATTTCGAAAATTCTTTGAGAAATGTGAAGTTACATTATCGACAAGTGCTTTAAGATATGGTTAGTAGACCTGCATACGAGCTAAAGCTAGTTTTTTAAATATCCTAGAGCGAGACCCCGTCTGCTGTCAAAACGCGTTTCTTATTCAGGATGTCTGAGTGCAAACAACCGAGTCATGTCATGGGAATTCCGTATGTAGTCGCTTGTCAATCCAGTCATGGGAAGTTAATATAGATTGACGCGTTATAATAAACTAAGTGGATTAAACATGGATAGCTTGACGAATAATGTCTCCAAAAGAAACTTATTGTGCTAATTAGTTAAGGTGATGTCTTGAAAGTTTTGTCAGAAGATACTGAAGGCAAGACCCTTACCCAGCAGTGAGACTTATAGCACAATACCACTTATACCAAAGCGATGGAACATTTCAGGTACAACAGAACAGATTTTGTCAGTTTCAAAGTAAAATTATTCCGTAATTATAAAACAAACCTTAAAGCTTATTAAATACATTTCTATAGCCCACTAAATGGATCCTTTCATTAACTTTGGGCGAGTTCAAACATAACATTTTCACCGCGTTCGCTATTCAGCAATTTCCAAACCTGTTTACCAAAAACATATCTTTGAAGTACCTACTTCTTTTTAATTAAATACTGAATGGAGGACTAGAAAATGTAGTTCCCTTTTACGGGTCTTATCAGATTATAAAGCAATTGTATCGCATTTTATTCGTTTTAAAACTCTTCTCGTTGCAGCCGTATTAAAAGGAATTTCTTTGCGAAGGACGAAGATTTCCCTCCAGCTTATTTTACTTTAAAATGCATCCACTCGGTTGTCACTTTCTTTGTGAACAGTTTTTAATAATCAGAAAGGAATCTGATTTAGTTGACTTAAATCAAGACTTCGTAAAACATTTAGTAAAACACACAAGGGACAAGCCACAAGGCTGGTCCTATTACATGGGTCTTAAACATAACTAGCGAAATGTGGGTGTACTACCAGGTACACCTCTGCCTAGCCCTTTAGGGTTTACGGTCGTGACGTTATGTTACGTTGTTAAGATACACACAACACATTTTTTTTTGTGAAGGAATGTTTTCCTAACGTGACGAAACCGGCATGCCTGAGAGGTATTTTTCGAGAGCATGTGATGCCAAATTAGCGACCCATGGACGGCATTAAAACTCAGACACCATGTTTACTAACCACACGATAAGAACAAGAATAATACATTCCTTTAATAGGTTCCTACTGCATGATAAAAGTAACAGAAATCCTAATCACACTTTGAAATGTATCTAATCTTAGACAAAGCTTTCAAGCGGCTCAAAATCAATCTTGGCAGAGTATACGAAGATAACCATGTCAGTTTCACAAGATCAATAAATGAGTGCAAAACACTAAAAACATTAAACTAAAATACCAAACAGCTGTCTTATGAATACTATGAATACTCATCATCTATTTGGGTATTGTAACATCACGTTAGTACACATAGCACACCCATATGTCCCGACTTTTGAATAAGTCCTATATAATTGGGGGCGAACCTATTGCCCGGGCACAAATCCAGAGTAAGTGTGGTTGGTCCCTAAAACAAACAGCTCAAGCTGAATGATTTTCTTTATATCTCCGCCTGCGTTGATCCCTGTCTAATTATTTAGATATTGCATCTCATTTGACATAATAGTGGATTCGGGAAATGCAGTTCTTTAGTTTGAGAAGTTAGTATGGAATCGTGTTAAAGCTCGTCGTTGTCTCTTTCACTCAAACTTAACCGTCTCTTTCTAATGCTCGATGGGTGTGTGGTATAACTGAGGAGCTCACACTGGGTAAATAGAAACTCAGGGGTGAATTGAAACAAAACTTTAATAGGATATTCGCGTGAGTTAAAAGCTGTGCTGCTGCTGTTGCTTACGAGGACTGTAACGCTTTTAAATCATTGAGATAAATAGTTTCGAAACCTTGTTAGCAACAAATAATATTGAACTAGCGTGTAAATCCTCTTTTAGGCTTTGTGTCTATTCACCCCGTTTCACGGTAACGACCCTACTGCACTATCCTGTGCGAGGAAGTGGCCTTTTATACATATAAAAACTGGCCACAAGGTAGGCACTAGGCAGCACATATCCTTCGCATACCTCGCGCACATTACTCGCACATACCTGGATTTCGCGAATCAAATGTTTTGATCTAGAGTCAGTATAGAGATTCAATATAATAAATTTATTAAGTGAACTGCAGAACCCTTGTCACCAGTATTAAGCTAAAAACCAGCGCTTGGCAACCTTTAAAGGGACCTGAGCATAATGCTGACGCTTTGCAAAACCTTTTGTTTCCGGTATTAAAGTTGTATATAGGTCTGTGCTACTATTTGTTGTATACAATAATCCTTGGGAAAACGGTATGCCTGAGAGATGTTTTTCGACGGCATAATATGAAGCCAAGTCAGAAACCTATGGACAGCATAAAAACTTTGACACCAGGTGAGTTGAGGTGAGTCACTAACCATACGGAGGAAGAAGAATAAACCTTCATTATATTATATTATTTTACTGGTTTCTTTACCACTGACGTGAGGTCTATCGTACAAGACCCCTCTCAGATCTTTGTTCAAAAGAATAGCACAACGGAGGAATCCCATTGGTGAGTCACATTCCAGGTGAATACGTACGGTCAGTGCTCTGCATTCTTCTTCATCTTAGAAAGAAAAGTAAGGGGAACATGGGTCAAGCATCGTAGCTCACTGACTGTACCTTGACGCTCGGTTATTGTAACTTACAGTGATTGCAACATGCAACGCAATCAGTGTTACAACATACGTTACATTTGAATGTTGCAAGTCTGCATTACATAAATTGATTAAATAATAAAGTGAATGTTTCTTTATTGGTACTTTTGTCGTGTTTACTTCTTTTATTCATTCAATATACATAATTCTATAAGATGACTCATAAAAATCTTTAGTTGACCCCTCCATAATTGCATAACAATGTAATTTATTACCGTGTTGGTATTTTAGTTACTATCAGGAAAACTGGTTACCTACTTTAGTTAATCGATCACAACAAATGTAATTTTAGAAGGTACTTTTCATAAGCAATTTTATCGAATTTTAATAAAGCTTCAAACTATAACATACTGAGGTACCTACCACATCATAAAATCGTAATACAATAACAACAATAACTTGTTGAGTGTCAAACATACCTACCTAGGTAGGTACAATCGTCTAAATTAAAACAAGCCATGGCTCACCAACATTGATTAGAAGAAATAAGTATGTAGGTACCTACCTACACGATTGAAAATAAAAACATTGTTTTTTTAGGGATCGTGCAAAATGTGGATGTTATTGGCACAATATCGATGAAACGTAGGATGAGACTGTATGGGCATTACTGGGCACTCTTAATACAATACTGACCCCCCTAATCCCCCTATACGACTTTAATCCAGGGATGAAAAAAAAACTTAGAGTAAAAAAACATGATTTAAAACATTATAAAGTGAGTTTGTTGTTTAAGATATGACTTGCGTTAAGTCCCAACACTCACAACCATAAGAATAGCTTTACATTTCGCAGCTTGTGTAGTTTTAAATCCCGTCTACAGAACCCTTTATTGCGAGTCGTCTGACCCGCGGCCGGCGTTTTTATTGAAACGCGTGTTACAAATAGACAAGTAATATTAACCTGATTGGCATACCGACGTATAATGTTCAGAAAAAAGGTAAACAATGCTGTGAGGAAAATAGTCCCAACGTGAACTATGACGTAACGCCATCGAATAGTATTGCCAAAGTCAATAATAATAAAAACCAAAAATTCATAATGAAAACTTGTTATTTTCTCGGCAGCATAGGTAATTCAATTAAATCACGCACGCTTTTAAAGCGAAAAACCTGTCAACAGTGAATAAAAAAGCGTTACTGAACCGTAAAATTATTCAATGATGCGTTATTTTACGCGAAGCTTACATGTTTATCGATTATTATTATAGGTAGGTAGGTAGTATATCTATAGGCGTCAAAACTGGGGCAGATGGAAGGCCAGTCATCCCTTACACCCTAGGCCTGATGCTTATGCATGAGGCGCCACGCAGCGATGCGTAAACAACTCCAACAATACACCCTTAAATAACAAAATATCTAAAGTGACATCATTTCTAAAACGTGTTGAAATTAGTGTAAATGTTCGACTTCTTATAAGCATTTGTTTACGACATCTCCATAGAATTCTATGACGAAGTTTATATGATGTAATGCAGAATAGTGTGCTAACAGCAGTTAGACATTTACTAGAATTACGTTTTTACTTAGCTTTAATAATCTGTAATATCTCAAACCGAGATACAAATCAAGTTGTATTATAAAGTCGAGATAATGCAGAGTACGTCAAAATATTTAAGTATCACGCTGACGAATTATCCTGTTATGAAATAAGAACTTCGGACCGCTTATAAATAATTCCGCAGACAACATTATAAGCTTTTAAGACATTTTTCAACAACACGGCCAAACAAAACAATACTTTTTATCACTCTGTATGACGAAACAGGCTTGAAGCTTCACATGGAGCATAAATTACGATTCCCCAGTCATTGGTCGCTTGTTTTTATTGTTGAATATAATTAAATGAAATTTATTTCCGCACGTGACAAGTAACGTCACCGGATAAGTGGAATTTTAATTTTTAATTTAGCAACATTATTACGTCAATATTTTGACACATCAAGTGCTGGACAGACTGAAAACCGTAGTAGGTCCCTACTATAAACAAATATGTTGTAGGATACATTGAAAATGTCTAAACAATATAGATAATATTCTAATAAAGGACACAGAATGATTCACACTATCATGTTCACAAAACAAAATATTTCATTGTGAAAAATTTATATTCTTTTCAATGTCTTCAACAGGTTTTGGATTATGCAAATTATGCTTAATCTGTGGTCATTTTAGATTAATAAAGTAGTACAAAAAGAGAATGCAAGGACTCTGAAAACCATTGCTTCATTTACTGTTTATTATAATGATACATGAGATTTCAGAATAAGTGATTCTTATTATAATGTAATGTAAAAGCAAGGTGTAACTGCAAGCAGGTGTTTTTTTTGCATTGTATGAATAATAATGAAGTTCTACTTTTGATATTTGCTTGGTTTGTAATTTGTAAGGATTTAAGACTTCCTTTTATTTATTTATTTATTTAATACTTCAAGCACACTAATGTACAGAGGCGGACTTAATGCCATAGGCAAGACTTCCTTTTCTAGTTAAGTATTAAAGAATATAATTGTATAAAATTAGCTTTTTGTGCAGTCTTAAATTAATTACTAAATATTCTGATGCATGTTGGGCTGATATGAAATAATACAAACAATTCTAATCCTTTATATTATTTGGTAACTTGTAGAGGAAATTAAAAAGCAGTAAATAGGTACACCAAAGAATATGATTTCTGGCACTTTGTGTTGTACCAAAAAACTAACAGTACAGTGTGTTAATTAAAAAAACCGGCCAAGAGCGTGTCGGGCCACGCTCAGTGTAGGGTTCTGTAGTTTCCCGTCCGTCACACTATTCTTAGCATTAACATAATTTATAACGTAGCATAATAAGTTAGATTTAAATTGTTTATTAGTCTTCTTAGGCTAGATTGCAATTAACTAGTAAGAACTTGGTTCTTACTAATATGAAAAAAAAAAAAAAAACAATAAGTGTTCAAAATGCTTGCATATATACGATTAAAGGTACTACAAACTTAGTCCAGAAATAATTTTGTACAACTTTTCGTCTTTTTTTACAAAAACTGTTTCCCAGTCCTTATAAAGTTCGACTTTTCAGATTTTTTTCATATTTTCTAAACTTATGGTTTTAAAGTTAGAGGGGGGGAACACATTATTTTTTACTTTTGGAGCGATTATTTCCGAAATTATTGATATTATCAAAAAATGATTTTAGTAAACCCTTATTCATTTTTAAATACCTTTCCAACAATATATCACACGTCAGGGTTGAAATTAAAAAAAAAATCACTTCCCACTTTACACATAGGCTACCCTAACCCTTTTTTTCCAATTTTAATTTTACTACTTTGTTGGCGTGATTGATACACATATTGGAACCAAATTTCAGCTTTCTAGTGCTAACGGTCACAGAGATTAAGCGAGGACGGACGGACGGACGGACAGACAGACATGGCGAAACTATAAGGGTTCCTAGTTGACTACAGAACCCTAAAAATGAGTCATTGCTTTCATTGCTAACAAGTGGCTAGTTACTATGCAGCTGCACACAAATTTACTTAAATATTATTTTAGTAGGTGACAAAGTGTGACCAGGACATAGGTACCTACTTGTGGTTTTTGTCAATTAAAGTGTCTACATCATTCATGTGTTTATTTTTTTTTAACATGATCTTGTTTAACATGGCCATCAATCACATATTGTTTAAAAAAATATTGTATTTTGAAATTTATAACTGAACAAGTTTCTCTATTTACCTACTTGTCATAAATATGCTTCAATACTAGATGTCATAGTTCCTAGTCTGCAACAAAACTAAAGGAAACAAATGGATATTTAATTCTCAATTTTACTACTAGGAATCAGTCCAGTTGTATCATTTGATTCTGCAGAAGATTGTGTAAACTATTTTTTACAAACCTGAAATGGGAATACAAAGGTATATTCTATTTATTTATCTGAAGGCTACTTTAGTTAAAAATATTTAAAATCTTGTCACAATCTCATTTCAGCAACAAACAATGTCAAAAACTTGAATAAACTGTAAGGAATTAAGAAGTATTTTTAACAGATTAAGAATGCAAAAGTTCTCACAAATACTTGACCACTGATTGTAAGCTAATACTGTCATTTATAATGTTCCTATAATTGTTTGATTAGAAAATTACTCAAACGCCTAATTTAACCAATCATACTTTCAAAAACTGCAGAATGTCAGTTTAAAATTCCATTGCTTAATACCTACATAATTGACAGTTTAACAGTGAGTCAATGTATTGTCTAGAGCAGTTTTGAATTAAACAAAAGCCCTGGTTTTTTATATAACATCACAATGCAAAGAGATAAGTAACATGAATGAGTAATCCTGAATATTGTTGCTGGTTTACATAAAGATGCAAGTACTGCCCACTTTTTTTTATTAATTTTTTGTAGTAACTTCAACTTGTTGGTTGTTGTGTATCAGTTAAATGTGTTGATTATTATGTAATGTTGTGAATTATACAATGTTTTATTATGTGCATTCAAATCCCAATAGGTTTAAGGTGGTTGACATAGAGTTATTACGGCTAAATGCTTGCAAATTTCATTTTTTTTTTCATTTAAATCCAGATGTTGCACCAACCCAAATGAATTAGCATAGACAAGGGCAGGAAGAAGATGCTAACTTCAATGAACTGTATTATTTTTCATTAACTTTATGTTACTGCTAGTTAAGTATGAGACTTCAGTTTGTTCTGTTTTATTTAAGAATGTTCTATACAACATAAGTTTTAATTAAAATTCGTGTCAATTGACAGGTATGAAAGCAAACCCCTCAATTATGAATTATGTCACTGTTTATGCTAATGTTTTAAATGTTTGGTGCACTTAATGTCACCCTCAAACTACACAATGGTCACAGCAGTCAGCAGTCATCCTACTACAGCTGTAAAACTTCATATTTATTCAAATATATCAATAATTACATGCTAACAGAACAATTAATTAAGAATAGAAAATTGTGGATATGTGTTTTCATGTAATATTTTATAGTTTAAATGCTATGCTACGCTGACCACACTTTCTAGCTTATCTAGGCTACTATTGCAAGTTTACACAATTAGTAATTCATGTATGCTACACTCTAACACAATCTACAGATTATCTGTGTACTACCATAAATTAATCCCACCTTATCTCCTCCAAATATTGAACCTCTGATAAGAATGAAGCAATTTTTGTATGAATGTTATTAAAAAAACAAAAGGTCCAGTATTAGGTTTATGCTATCCAAACAATAAATACACAAATGAGTTTTCAGTCTGATTAAACAGTTATGTAAGGCACTTGATGTGTTTGTTATCAGATTTGTTTATCACTAGTAGCTGTATGACTGGGGAATCAAAACAGATGTGGGCACTTACCTTAAACATAGGTCTGGGATGCCTGGGCGCCGCGGGCGCTGCGGTAGCCGTGGTCGCCGCGGGGGCCGGCGCTGGGCTCGTCACGTGGTCAGCCGGCAACGACTCCGGGACAGTCTGAAGAGTAGGCCTCATAGTCGTCGACATTTTCACAATAACACTAGTTCAAACACTTTAACACCTTGCTAGACCACCCTCGCGCTTTGCATCCTCTGCGGCGGTCGCGCGCTCAGCTCGCCCGACCGGCCCAGGCCCTCACCAGGACGCCGACACAGGCCCCGACTTAACTCCACCGATCGCCGACCAACAACGCCCATCTAACCGCATTTTCGACCAGAAAAAAACATCGCGAAGCCCTATAACGAAAACTGTGTAACGATACGCGATACCTATTTCACTTTCACGTATATGTTAACGATCGTCGAGATGGAAAACGGAAATAGACACGCAAAAAACTATTAGAAAGCTTACGGTGTCTTCTCCTGTCACATAAACACTATCAAGGAATTCGGCGTTTGAGCTTTATAACGACGCGCAAAGTGTTTCCGTTAATGCCACCGGCTCGTAATAAGGTACCAAATCGCGTGGTGGACAGATATAAATCCATTTAATAATAAAATTACTAAAGAAATTCACTTAACTCCGCTAAAAGTCCTCACATTCTTGAATTCACTCTCAAGATGGCGGATTTTACCTACTCCTCGTAAATGGGCACAAGGCTGACACGAAAACATCAACCGGCTCTCTATCAATCCCTTTCTTTTGGCAGCACATGAAAAGAGATAGTGATATGTGAACGAGTTCAACGGAGTTTTGTGATACGTCACTGAAAAAACTGCCAATGGAGCATGCGCAAAAGTAGCGAGTATTTGAAACTTTGAACGCACCCGTAAACGTTTCGTTATTGCAAATTTTAGATGTAAAACAAGGATTTTTGCGTCAAAATCCACTGTTAAATTGAAAAAAGCATGCGCTTGTTTCACTTTTAATGGTTAATAAAACGTTCTATTTGGAGCAATTCGTTTGTGAAAGTTTCCTTCCATATGAAATGATTTTTTCGAAATGTAATTTATTTATTCCATTTAGTTTTTAAGGTTTTATCATTCGGTCTCAAAAGAGAATACGGAATGCTGGGCTCGAAATAGACGTGGGCTTACATGTAAAAGGGCAAATAGGCTGATATGCTTTTATGGCATTAGGTCGGGCGGGCACATTACACTTGCACGGATTACACAGTTGACGCAGACTATAATATTATTTTCGCAATGTGTGCAAAAGGATAGAGTGCGTCTCCAAAACCAGTTAATAAACCGGTAGTAAAGTGACCAGAATGCACATAGGTTAAAAGGCTGTATCGAGGTAGCGGGTAGCGCTTTGCGTTTGGATAGGATGCCTTGGAAAGTCTAGCTAGAAAAATAATTTAAAAATATTACTTTTTCAGTAATGAAAACACCGGCAAATGGTGAAATTTTTTACTGGCAAGTAATATTAATATTAGCGCCATCTTTATAAAAATGGCTGCCTTGTTGTTGGCGACTGTTGGGTGCTTGTTTGGGAATTAATGTTTGTTTCTATCTTTTATTATGATTTCAAGTAACTGCTTGTGTAAAATATTGCAGCTTAGGCCAGATCATATAATAAATTGGTAAGTGTGAACTATTCCATCAATGATAGAGCACATTACAGTTCAGTGCTCGGTAACGTAATAACATTCTGCTCAGGGCAACGTGAGCTTTTCTATGCGTATTCCATTTTCATTATGTTTTTCACGTTATGTGTTGGGATTATGCATTGTAATGTTTTCTTTGCGAATTCGCATTGAGATTCAAGGTTCAGATACCAGTGAGGGTCATATTTACATAGGTTGTGACCTTAGTTCATACAGACAACAAAAGAATTACCACGGATCTGTTGTTAGCAAGTAACATTCTTGATGTTTTTTCATATCTAAAGGCGGTTTTGTATTCTTTTCAACTACTAAAAGTGTGAATAAGTTTAAAACTTGCGTTGTCGCTAAATAAAGACGGTGATTAAAAAGTAGGTGAACGAACCTCATTTGTCTCCGCAAATAGTTTATGCTTTCTAAAAGTTCGATTTTTGCTTACGCATCAAGACGACGTTTTCTTGGAAATTGAATCCACCTAAAACGTCGCGCAACTCATTCTCGGTTAAGTTTTGTGTGGTTTAGGTCATTATTTATTTACAATCATAATATTGACTTGTATTTATGCTGTTCAATGAAACCTTTTAGTCAATGAGACACAAAAATTCAGTTGCTGTTAGTAAAACAGTACCTAGTCTATAATATTTACCGTTAGTAAATGATTAGGTTCGTGTTATCTCTGATGCTGATACTTTGTTCTAATCATTAACATGTCAACAACCTTGTTATTATTTGAGCATTTGAATTATTATGTTTATAACTCCAATGTTTATCTAATCAATTGCTACAAGGCCTTGAAACTGAGAAACTGTTTTTAATAACAATGATTTTCAAAAGACTGTGACTCCTGCATAAGCATTTATTTCTTGACAATACTTAATAAAAAGTCTTTCAGTGCTAATGGACACAATTTTCACTATTATTAGAGTAATCAGCTAGTTGTTTATTAAAGGTTTTAGCAGTTAATGTTTACAGACACGAACAAGGCCTCAATTTTATTATTCTATTTCACAAAATATTAATACAAGATTATTCTTGAAATGGTCTTCTATGAATCAGTTATGTCAATAGTACACTGTAAACTACCTACATATCCTTTTCTTTCTCTTTTTTTACTTAGTCCATCCAAAGGTTGACCTTAAGACATTGCTTTTAGCATTAATAGGTACTAAATAAAATAAATAAATAAATATTCCACAACTTTCACACAACGCCATCTAGTCCCAAGCTAAGCAGAGCTTGTGTTATGGGTACTAAACAGCTGATAAACATACTTATATATTTCTAAATACATACATTTTATGGATAAATAACACCCAGACAGAGAAACAAATGATCATGCTCATCACACAAACATTTGTCCTGGGTGGGAATCGAACCCACGACCTCCGGCATAGCAGTCAGGGTCACTAACTACTAGACCAACAGGCCAGTCAATTACTACTTTATGGAATGCTCATTAAAAATAATGATATACCTAATATAAAACATTTATTATCACTACACAAGTTATGTAGGTACCAGCTAATATTTATAATGTCTATGCAGAGCTCACTTTGTGAGAGACTGATGCCTGAAGTAGGTTTATATTAAAACCTGGATTACAGGCCCTGCTGTGACCAGATGGGCATCTATATCATGGGCATGAATAAGAACATCATTATTTGTATGTTTTTATGGTGTGCAATAAATCAGACTAGGTAATGAACCTGAGCTATTAGGGTCATCATTCCTATACATATCACACTTTAATTAAAACTATCCTTGTTTCAGATTTATACCTGCTTCATAAGAAACCCAACAGTTGTCCAAAAGGAGAGCATTTTATATGAATGAGCCCCACCTAGTTTTATAAGTTATTAATTACCGTTAGCGGTTCAAGTTTTGTTGAAAACAAGTTAACTTAGTATGTCCAAGATGTGGCCGGCATCGCAGTACTCGCACAGCAATGCTCCAATTCCACCGATAAGTGTCACAAAGGGTAATGAGCACCAGAATCAGCAGAACTTGAAGACTTTGGGCATGACCTCTGCTATTTCTATGGCAGGTGTGTATCTATTATATTCTCACAGAAAATCTATTTTATTCTTGCAGAAAACTAATTACTTACAGTATTTTTCATGATCTGTAGAACACCATACTGAGAAGGCGGGTTGATCAGTTGAGCAATATTATAAATTGTTATAATAATAATTGTCTAGCAGCCTGACTGTTAGAAAAAGTGGATATTACGTTTTCCAGACCAGCAATAGACCAATGAATGAACTGTCATGTCTCTCATCAGTGTGATTGGTTGATTCCTGTCTCCACCCTTATAATAATGCATCCAAGGACTGAATGCTCTCGGCGCTAAGCTACGAATCAATCCTTTAAATTCGTTATTCAGTTGTGACGCGTGGCGTGCCGGGCATCATATGTTTTGTCATCTATACTAGTCAGGTCCCAAGGATTCACAACACAAAATGGACCATGCTTAAGTATATGATGTTTATTCTGATACTCATAAATTACATTGTCCCACACAGGTCCAAAGCCCATTGACATTGAAAAGACCACAGAGCTTAAAGAATCCCTGGCTCCATACAATGTATTTGAGTCGGAGCAAGAGATGCATCATCGTATGGAAGTATTGGGAGCTCTCCACCGACTCGTGAGGCAGTGGATCCGGGAAGAATCTATGCGGAAGAATATGCCGCCTAGTGTTGCTGATACTGTAGGAGGAAATATTTACACATTTGGATCTTATAGATTGGGGGTAAGTTGTGAATTAATTAGTAAGTAGTCTGATCCTGCTTAGTTGATACTTTTATCTCTCGCGTTTCGGCGACACCATAAGTACGCGAGTCAAAGTAAAACTGGTTACCTGATTTTCAATGTGTTATTAGGTACATAGTGTCAGTTTTAACGTAAGCGAAATAGAACCAGTGAATAGTGATCCACTCCAGCTGCCACTCTGTCAATTCTTCCTATGAAATATTATTGTGTAATAGGATCTATCTAGATTTCACAATGACTTAAAGAAACCAATCACTTTTTGTGACATTTTATTGAAAACAGCACTTTATGTGTCGTTGTTAAAGTAAGTTTTACAGTAACATTTGCCTGTTATCATATTAGGAACTAAATTGCAAATGCAGGACTTTAGCACTGTCTTAAACTTTTGACGTTAAAATGGTGCTGATTAAATAAATAATAATAAATATTCCTCAACTTTTCACACAACGCCATTTAGTCCCAAGTTAAAGCTTGAAAGCTTGTGTTATGGGTACTAAACAGCTGATTGTGCTCATCACACAAACATTTGTCCTGGGTGGTAATCGAACCCACGACCTCCGGCATAGCAGTTAGGGTCACTAACTACTAGACCAACAGGCCAGTCAAAGATTCACAGCCGTATTTGCATAAATTAATTTTGATAAGGTCTTTTATTAGACTTATGTGTTCCACTTGTTGGCAAAGACCTTCCCACTTTTCCACCCGCCTCCATATGGCCTCTGCAATTGCTGGCCATTCTTTTTGATAGGAGTGAAGTTCGTCCCTTTATCTTGGTCAGCCGTGATGTTGCCTAGCATTTAATGAGAGTCGAACAGTAGTTTTGGTCCCACTGCTTGTCTGATAGGCAGCAGACAGGTCTGGTCCTGACATTGTTTGTTATCAGTCAAAGAGATTTAAAATACTATAAAGCGGGCATGTCAAGGAAATGTCATAGAAAAACTTTGATCCCATGTCTCAGTAACGCCATCTAGAATAATATATGAATATTGGAGCATCAGCGGAGCGTACTACAAAAAACTCAGACTTGTATCCAGCAGGACACACTTTTTCGGACGAAAATTTTGTTCGTGATGTCCGGTATATATATTGATATATATTGAATGTCTTGTTAACAGTATAGGTAGTGCCTTGAAAGATAATATTGAGCAGAATGCTCTATTGTGTTAGTGATTAACCAACAGGTTTCAAAAAACTTTAATTAATTTATGAAAAGTAATAACTAATTAATTTAAAACTGCTAACATAGTAATTAATAATCATTAAAAAGGTTTAGCTTTCATAATAAGATATTTAACTGTAAGTAATAAAATGAAGTAGCTTCACGTAAACTGTGTTTACTGCTTCAGAAGTTTACGAGTCCGAAATGATACCAATTTTATTTAATACCTAAAAGTATTTATTATGTCGACTTTTTAGAGGCATTCTTGTTAATGTTGCCAAGATTTCTAGTAAAGTAGTTACCTGTTGGCCTGCTTTTTCGTACGCCTATGAATTTACGGTTCAAATTCCAAAAGACTGGGCGTATTTCTTAAGTCAGTATTAAGTCTGCGTGTGTTTTTTTTTAAGTAATGGTTAAACACAACGACTACAATTCCAATATCTTATTCATTACGTATTTAGACTCTTCCGTGCCTCGGAAAGCACGTTAAGCCTTTGGTCCCGGCTGTCATTGTAGATCTTTGTTAGCAGTTACGGGTCGGTCAGAAGCCCGAAAGTCTGACAACCAAGTTAACCAAGGGGTACCGTATTACCCAAAAACTGGATCGTAGAGGTCAGACTGGCATTTGCTCCAAGTAACACTGGTATTCAGCTGCATTCGGCTAAACCAGAAGCCGAACCCAACATTGTTGGTAAAAGGCCAGGCAGATGATGTAGAATCCGAATGTCTAAAATTGCAAAGTGCAATTTAATCTTACAGGAACAATTTTTATTGCCGTTTTTATTACTTTAAAGCATTTGTTTATCAGTTAGCTAGTCAGTCGCGGATTCTTTTTGTAATTTATTATTGTGAAACAATTCCGTGACTGATATTATGTAGAAGATAAGTGCAGTCGATGTCCAAAAAGGCACGACTGACTGTTCACAATGGTGTGCTGGACGCTGGTGCCTTGCCTACACTAACGTATGGAAGTGAATGTTGGGCGTGGCAAAAGAGACATGAAAGTAGAATAAATGCTGTAGAAATGCGTTCCTTGCGAAGTATGTGTGGTGTAATAATGAATGACAGATCGAGGAATGATGTGATAAAGCAACGTTGTGGTTTGAAAGAAGATGTAATAACAAAAATTGAAAAGAGTATGCTTAGATGGTTTGGTCACGTTGAAAGGATGGATGAAAGGCGACTAACGAAAGGTATTTACAAGGCAGATGTAAGTGGGAACGCCGGGAGGGGACGCCCTAGAAGGACATACATAGACCTTATTGGTGAGGTTCTTCAGAGAGGTGAGGTGCGTAGTACTCACAACCGGCGTGTGTGTATGACAACATGTATGAATGTAAACGAAGCAAAAGAAGTATGTAAGAATCGTAGCATATGGCGCTCTGTAGTTTCTGCCTACCCCCATGGGAAAAAGGCGTGAGTTTATGTATGTATGTATAAGTGCATTACAATATTGCCATCCATCTTCATTAGAAACAAAAGGCAGTTTTTTACCTCACCAATTGATCAAGAAGATCTTTACCACTTCATAAAAGCGATAAAAACTCATACTGCCCAAGTGCCTGTTAAAACATAGTTGAAGGTGCCCTCTAACAATATGCGCATAATTTTATCGGTCGCAAAAAGACATTATTGCAACGCAAAAATATAGGTACAAAAGAGACACGTGTTGGGATAGGATGAAAAAAAACAATTTATTATTATTATTGAGGCATCTTAATAAGTGAGGGGTTCATCGATGTACAGTCGCCAGCAAATCAACTTCATTCATTCCACACAAATGTGTTTAAGTTAGATAACACGTCAAGTCAATTAGTTTACATTTTGACCAATAGATGGCGCTGTGCTGATGACGCGTTTTTCTGTAACTCGATGTTAAGATCCTCCGTCGTCTAATGACCCTCTGGATAATTTACTTGAATAAAAAAGTTTTCGTTGACATACTTCTGAGTATTATTCAACCCCTTCGATCGAATAGTAGCTAGATCATCCAACCCGTGGACACAATGTTTATCGTTTGAATAAATTAAATAAATCAAATGCAATTAAACTACATCCATCTGTTTATCTTTTTTGCAGGTACATCACAGAGGCGCCGACATAGACGCGTTATGCGTGGCGCCGCGTCACATCGACCGCACTGACTACTTCGCCTCTTTCTATGACTTGCTGAAGTTACAGCCACAGGTAAGATAGAGATTGATTATTTGCTAACCTAGGTTCACTTGATACTGAAAGTTGGTTACTAACTGAACTAAAGGAGCTATTTTGTTGGGTTGCCCATTACTAGTAGTCTTGTTAAACCCCCCAAACTAAGATAAATAAGTTTGTGTCTGGAGTGGATTCACATCAATAGTGCAATGAGTGGTCCAGTCCATCCTCATCCTTAGTCATTGGGGTAAAAAGATAAAGATGGGCTGGGGCTGGTATCCGCAACTCCACGTCAAAGCACGTATTTTGCGTATGGGCCATAATCTACCACGCGGGCCCAGTGCGAATTGGTAGATTTCACATCTGCCGTGATTTTTTAAAAAGCAGTCATTTGACAATTTACCGATTTTGAGTTTAAACATTGAGCGACATCAGGAAAAAAAGGCGCATCGACCTATCTAACCCCTTTTTATGAAACTTATTTAGCTTTTGAGATATTTTTTTTTAAAAAAGCAGTGATTTGGTTTTGATATCAGTGCCAAATCCTGATGATCTGATCCTGCGCTGTATAGGTATAAAATCGTTTTATCTGCTGTAAAAACATGTTTGTATATTTAGTTAAGAAAAATTAACCTAACGTCGTAACCTAATTCTGTTTACAAACACAAAATAGCCATCTCCTGTTAAAGTTGCTGTGTCACATACGGACATTAAGTAATTAATATAACGGTTCCGTTTTATTAATTTGATTACCGAAACCCTAAGAACAACAATACGAAAGCGTTGTTTACCCATAAAACATAACAGGCGCCAATGTTTTGTAACCACTTCTCAGTATTTCAAAACGAGTTCTGATGAAAGCTTTCTAACTCACTTAAAGAAAAACTTTTTATACAACATTTTTATGTAATCATTGAGCAACAATGTTTCTTCGACATTTTTTTATTATTCTTGTTTTATAATGTTTATTTTCATGGAATGAAGAGTGTTTCGTACCTTCATTGTACATAATAGGGTGTTTGACAGAATATGAACATCAAAATATAATTAGTCCATCAGTAAGATTATAAAAAAAAGTCTTATTTAAATTGATGGAAAGCAGCTTAGATTAAGCGCATTAAAGTTGAGAACAGGTGCTAGTAACGTCATTATCTAGTACTAGCAGACATCCCGCGGTTTCACCCGCGTAGGTCCCGTTCCCGTGGGAATATAGGGATAAAAAGTAGCCTATGTCACCCGGGGATAGTGTAGCTTCCCAACGGTGAAAGAATTTTTTAAATCGGTCCAGTAGTTTTGTTGTAAATGTTTGATTGTTTGTTTGCATCGAATAGGCTCCGAGCCTATTCGATGCAAACAAACAATCAAACATTTCTTCCTTTCCTAATCAAACATTTCCTCTTTATATATTATCATTAACTAGTATAAACTGTACTGGCTAGTGACGTCATGCGACATTTTGACTCGATGTATCGCAATTATTTTTTGATGACGTGAAAACAGAAAAAATATGTGTCGAATATTTTCTTGTAATCATAAATGAGGGACTAAAATAAAAACAAAAATGTTGTTAAATAGCCCATTATGTAACAAATATTTAAGAGTTTCTTCGAAAATGTGGGTTTCAGAAGAGGTGGCATCCAAACAATTTATAACATAACATCACGCCTGTAATCCCCGAAGGGTCAGGCAGAGGCATACTGTAAGACCTACATCCACATTTTGCCAGTTATGTTTAAGTCCATGTCATCATTGCCACCAATCGGGCACAAATCCTGACTCCGGGCTGCTACTGAAAAATTCTAAATAGATAAACTCAATAACGCTTTGCCCAACCCAGGAATCAAATCCGTCACCTCGTGCTCAGCAGTAGCGCTTGCGATTACTAGACCAAAGTGACAGTAAAAACTAATTTATTTATTCAATTACTATTTACTAGAAACTATCAAACTTCTTGTAAATAAGACGACTTGCCCAATCTTTTTTCAACAACTGCTTCCTGTCTAACTAAAGCTCATCTGGCTGCAGCTAAATAGTAGTATTTAGTCTGGAGCCACTGACTGTCTGACCTACACTCGTTGGTGTCTGGTGGACAGACTCGGGCCTTCGGGCTTACGACTAACCGTAACAACTGTCAGAGATAGTCGTAACAATGTTTTAGAGGTCCCTCCATTCAAAAGAAAGAAAGAAAATATTTTATTTGGACGCACAGAACATAAAACAAAAGAACAACAATACAGATAATAAAAAAAAAACAAGAAAAGATTTAAAAAATAAAGACAAAACAAAAGGACCTGTGCGAGACCAAAAAGGCGCCTATCTCAGCATTAGCTGCGACATTTAAAGATATAAATATCGCAGCGCTGTTCTGATAGGGCCCGATAAATACTGGTATGTAGCTGGTAGACTGGAAACTTACCCAGACTTAGTTGGGAATAGGGTTATGGCAGATGGCTGATGACATTAGAATTTGTATTTAACTTTAAAATGGTCAATTTCTGTGCAGGTAAAAGAGTTGAGAGCAGTAGAAGATGCGTTCGTGCCGGTCATCAAGATGAACTTCGACGGAATCGAGATAGACTTGCTGTTTGCCCGGCTGGCTCTCAAGGAAATACCCGGTAAGGACTAAGGACATAGTTATCAACAAACATAATAAAATAACATCACGCCTGTAATCCCTAACGGGCTAGGCACGGGTATACACTGTACACCCACGTTTCGCCGTAAGTCTTACGTTATACTTATAGGGCATAAGCCTATTACGATGAATCGGGCGCTAATCTTTCCCCAGGCTGCTTCTGGGAAATTCCAGATAGAAAATCTTGCTCGAACTCGGGATCTACCCTTAGACCCACGAGCCAGTCATACATAGTTATTTTTACTTCTTTATTTCATATATGAACTAAACCATCCGGAAAACCACATAGACACAAAAATAAATACTAAGATTGGTCTAGACGTTATGGAGGAGTTAAGTAATAATAATTATAAATAAATATTCCACGACTTTTTCACACAACGCCATCTAGTCCCAAGCTAAGCTAAGAGCTTGTGTTATGGGTACTAAACAGCTGATAAACATACTGATATATTTCTAAATACATACATATTATAGGTAAATTACACCCAGACACAGAACAAATGATCGTGCTCATCACACAAACATTTGCCCTGGGTGGGAATCGAACCCACGACCTCCGGCATAGCAGTCAGGGTCACTAACTACTAGACCAACAGGCCAGTAAACCGATTTGTAACACCTTATCAGACATTATGGTATGCTATGCAAATTAATGAAATGAATAAATAAATGATTTGCATCAGGTCTGATAGTAATATATTATTATTGCAAAATAAAACTAGAATCATTGAAAAATGCAAAACGCGTCTATATTGTTACGTTCCACAGAATTGACTCCTGTATATCTGTTTTTTTTTAATATGTAAATTGTCTCCTGACAATATACATATTTAAAAAAGAACATAAACAATTTAACCAGCCAGTACCCAAATAAGGTTGCGTTCTCAATTTCCAACACCTACCAATTGAGGTAGGTTATAGGCTATTTAACTTCACACTAACACCCTTAGATGCAGTGGGGCACTGCTAGCTTATAGATAAAATCATCTCAAATGTTATGAATATTTGCAATCTATGTTGTCACCAGTATTAGCATCCGGTAAACAAACATTTAGTTTACGTGAGCCCTTTTTTAATGAGATTTGACGTAATTAGCTGGACAATGAATTATTACCTTACTAATGTTTTTCACTGTCAAGAAGCAAAATATATTAATAGGAAAACTATTGAACCTGTGATGTTTTGCGGTTGATTATGTATATAAAAATAGGTTTAATGTGTATTCAAAAGGTCATTTTTCCTTAACAATTGATTCAAAATAAACAGAAGGTGATTGTCTGAGCGTCATTTCCATAGCTTTGTCGACAAAACTCAAATAAAAAATGGCGGAAATTGTAAAGGGTGGATTTTAATGCAGTTTTCACCAAGATAGAGTGGTTCAAGAGAAAGGTTAATATGTAAAATACACAAGATTTGTAATGTGATGTCGTAACAAACATTTTTGTGCGCTTAAATCGCAAACACTTCTGCCTAAACCTTAAAAGATAGAAAAAAAAATCCAATAAGTCTTTACTTTCGTTTCAGTGTTTTGTGCTTCTACTTATTAATTAACAGGTGCCTTTCGTGCCCAATAAATGCTTTTTGCCAAGACGATAAATAAATATTCCACAACTTTTTTACTCAACGCCATTTAGTCCTAAGTTAAGCTTGAGAGCTTGTGTTATGGGTACTAAACAGCTGATAAACATACTTATATATTTCTAAATACATACATATCATAGATAAATTACACCCAGACACGGAAGAAATGATCGTGCTCATCACACAAACATTTGTCCTGGGTGGGAATGGAACCCGGGACCTCCGGCATAGCAGTCAGGGTCACTAACTACTAGACCAACAAGCCAGTAAACCGATTTGTAACACCTTATCAGACATTATGGTATGCTATGCAAATTAATGAAATGAATAAATAAATGATTTGCATCAGGTCTGATAGTAATATATATAAAAAAAAATGTTTACACAGCCAGCAAGGTGGTTTTGATAGCAGTCTGGTGCAATAAATTTATGTATAGTCGACCTCGTGACCATAATTTGGCAGGAACTGCTGTCAAAATTAATAAAGCAATTACGAAGTCGAGGCTCTAATTAGGTAACACCAATCGTGAAGGCTGCTTTAATATCAAAATAAACATAACACTTCACCATAGTATTGTGACGCCCATAGCATATCGTTAGTAGTAAATTAAACGTCACTCATTCTTAGTAGCGCACTGTTTGGAAACACTTAGCACATCCGTCGGAAATCTACATCAGTAGCCCTTACGCGAACGCTTGATTTGGTGAGCCACACCACACCACACCACACCACACCACACCACACCACACCACACCACACCACACCACACCACACCACTACACTGTAATACACCTTACACACCTTACACCCTTTTTTCCTTTTTGTTTACTGTCTTCTTCTGCCAAAGGTTCAATAATATTTGTCATCATTTGAGTTGGGGGCTGGTAATCTGTGTGACAGGGTTTTCCTAGTACAGATACCAGTCTCCCACAAAGGATTTATCTAATGTAGTATTTAGCATATTTTTAAGGCTCCTTTGTGGAAGAGAAAATAAATGCTTATTATTATTATTATTATTTAAAAACTAAAATCAAAAGTTATTTACTCAAATAAGGCACTTTATTAACGTCAAAATTAAAAATGACTGTCTCTCAAAAAGCCCGCCCATCGCCACTTAATGTTTCTTCCTTCCATTTGCTGGTAAAAAGCAGGCGCGGATCCAAGCCTCGTAAAAGTTTGTGGTCACGGCTCTCGGCCACTCAAAAACTAGTCAAGCGCTAGTCGAACTAAGTATTCCCTACGATAGATAAGTATAGACGCCAGCACATCAACGTACCGCAATGTGTCAAATTTCTTTGATAGGTTTTCAACTTTATTTTAAACACAATAAAGTTCATGTTCAATTGGGAATATTTGACAGTTTGGGGTAGGTTGACGTGCTGGCGTCTGTACATTGCATTCATACGAAGGAAATGTTTAAGAGCCACAATATGAAGGCTCTTAATTTATTCTGTGCATATAAACATGGATATCGACCTCAATTAGGGTTATGGGCTCGCCCACAGTGCCCACAACGGTGGATCCATTTACTTCGTTGCGCCTTTAAAAATAATAGTTTACAGTCTATTCTCATACCTACTACCTACACACAAAATTTTATAAGCATCGGTCAAGCCGTGTCGGAGGAGTTTAGTAACAAACATTGTGAACCGAGATTTTTTTTATATTAGTTATGTACATTCTTTTAATTAGATCAGTACAAATAGATCCAAAACATTTATAACTACACTACTACTTTTTATTTAGCTTTCTAATGTGCTCTTTAAACATTTTGTGTTGATAGAATTTGAATGACAATGTATATACATATAACCTAACCTAACTTACCATACCTATTCTATAGCTAACCTAACTACCTAACCTAACTACCTTAATGGAATGCATTGAATTTGGAAGATACAAAATACATCATTTTAAACTGCAAAACTGCACTGCGTGTCTCTATGTTACATACAATACTAGAGTAGGTAGTAGTATTTGAAGTAGTAGTAGTAAGGGGTAATAATTAAAGTTGATTGGTATTTTATCCATTTATAAAGTACAACTTTGACTGGCCTGTTGGTACAACTTTCCTGTACTAGTAAATTTATAAGCCAAGCCCCATAAGGAATCACCCAAAGATATGAAGAAAAGAATTAAAATAAATCAATATTGAATGGAAAGCCTATATTTGTAAATTTCGAATCTTCTAAATTGACGTTTCGTTATTGACTTAACCTTCTTAAGACTTTATTTGTGTAGTTTTCTCTTTTGATCCAGATCATATAAACAGAATGCCCTATTTGATTAGTGAGGGAGTTCATGTCAACTTTCAATCGTGTCAATTAGAGACGCGGACGCCGGCGTCCGCTTGGGCTTTAATGAATTAATCATTTTACTAACTTCACTAATCTTTTTGGCCGCATGTTCGATAAGGACAGAATATTTTTGTGCGCTTACTTTTAATAGTAAATTCAAGATACAAATTTATTTATCACTACAGCCTCATCCTCCCGCTGTTCTCCCAATATATTGGGGGTCGGCGGAGCATACACCTCTCACAGATGTCATCTAAGTATTTATCTCGTTTTTGGACTATTTATTTATCAATTCTAAAATTACAAATATTTTTATAGGCTAGACACAATGGCGACATTGTAAAGCACTTAAAACTACAATACGTAGTTCCGTTTTTAACCGACTTTCAAAAAAGGAGGAGGTTCTATGTTCGTGTGTATGTATTTTTTTTTTTTTTTTTTTATATGTATGTTACCTGATTTCTCCGCCATTTGTGGACCGATTCTCAAAATTTTTTTTTATTTGAAAGAGTATACTCCTGAGGTGGTCCTATTTTAATTTGGTAAAGATCTGATGCTGATCTTCGGAGATATACAACGGAACTCTTCAAAAATAAACAGCAAATCTGTCGTGATTGCTGGAATCGCTTGGATGTTTATTGTTTATACAACATAATGACGTATCATCACGCCTGTATGCTCTGAGGGGTACGCAGGAGGGTACAATATACCTAGATTTCGTCAGTTAGGTATGTTAATTTTAATTTATTAGGGATTAGTGGAAAACCCTATTATGATGACATGTATTGTTAACAATTAACAATATAAAATAAATTCATGGCAAATATTTTTATGGTAACAACTAAAAATGGAAAAATAAAAAACTTTTTTGCAAAAAATAAAACCGACTTCAAAAAAAAACACTAAACGGTGTAAAATAACTCTAAATTCGGAAGTCGGTGGCCCATCATGAGTAAGACAAACCCACCAAAGCCACAGACTTCCGAATTTAGAGTTATTTTACACCGTTTAGTGTTTTTTTTTGAAGTCGGTTTTTATTAAAATAAATTAAATTGGTAGCTCTCCTTGAAAATTTACTCAAAGTGCAACCAAATATATATCGAAGTCATCAGCAATGACATATTGTTTTAACAAATAAATACCGGTCAGTATGGTCTCTTTGCAGAGCAAAGGACTACTAAAAACGGGTTCTCGATTTTAGACAGTTCATAGTATAAGTTCAGATTTCCTCGCAGAATCAGTATTGCCTAAGATAATACTAATAACTAACTATTAACTATACTAATACTAATTATTGAAAAAGTTACCCGGATTTAGCCTTAACCGATGATCACGATATTTTGTCATTTGATTAATTATGTACAGACGCCACCACATCAAGTTACACCAATGTGTCAAATTTTCTCTATTGAATATGGACCTTATTCTGTTTGACATAAAGTTGAAAAACTATCAAAGAAATTTCACATAATTGAGGTAATTTGATGTGCTGGCGTCTGTACAATTCAGTAGGCTGCTAGTTTTGTACTATCAAGTTAGCACAAATGTTTGCTACTACAAGATCATTCTTACTCTTACTAAACCCACAACCTCTCGCATGATATGAAAAGTAATCAACTATTTTTCTATTAACAGACTCATTTGACCTGCGCGACGACATGCTTCTAAAGAACTTAGACCAGAAATGCGTTCGTTCCCTGAACGGTTGCCGCGTGACCGACGAGATCCTGCGCCTCGTGCCCGACATCAACAACTTCCGACTGACGCTCCGAGCCATCAAGCTGTGGGCCAAACGTAACTATCCTGAATTCAAAATTATTGTTTATTTTCGTTTAAACAAATTTCAACTTAATGCTTGTGTAAATTAAGTCACTTTCACAATGACGTGAGAACCATTAAACGGGTGTGTGTAGAAACGCTGGGGTAAATGGAAACAGATCTATATAAGAGATGGGATGTTAAAATAATTGAAATAAGCATTTCGATAACTTGTTATACAAAATAATAATAATGATTAAATTAATGTAAAAATCTCCTTGTATGTTGTTTTGTCTACTAGCCCTTGCGTTTCATTATTACCATTGGAAACTATCATAATATTAAAAAAAAACAATTATGAATTGTTGTAGTTGTAGCCCAAACTGTACTCTATGGGTGAGTGTTAAAGTTACTATTCCAACAATTCATATATGGTTTATGTGTTTAAATCGTAATCTAAATCTAAAAGCATCTTTTGCCAAACACATTATTAATAAGACGTGTTGTTTGGCATAACATAACCCCTAATGTATGACGTGGTGTCCCGCAGGCCACGGCATCTACTCCAACACGCTGGGCTACCTGGGCGGCGTGTCGTGGGCCATGCTGGTGGCGCGCACGTGCCAGCTGTACCCCAACGCGCTGCCGGCCACGTTGGTGCACAAGTTCTTCCTCGTGTTCAGCCAGTGGAAGTGGCCGCAGCCGGTGTTGCTGAAGCAGCCCGATTCCGTCAACCTTGGCTTCCCCGTTTGGGATCCTAGAGTGAGTATTTGTGATAATTCGTTTACCTGCATCAAGTGCCACACACTTGTACGCAGATATTCGTTTTAGTAATTCTCTGTTTAAAATCAAGCAGAGTTCTCAGTGTTAAAACGCTTAGAGTATCATCCATGGGTAAGGCTGCTCTAGGTTCAGTAACTTAGTAATCAGTTTCCTTAAGCACTATTTCTATAGCAGTGACAGCCTAGTAGTGTGACCTGCGAATTGACAAATCATAGGTCTCGAGTTCGAATCCAAGGCACGCACCTCTGACTTTTCGGATTCATGTGCGTATTGTATAATTATCACTTGTTTTAAAAACGGTGAAAGAAAACATCGTGAGGGAACCGGGAAAAATGCTTGAGAGATATTTCTCAAGGGCATGTGATGCCAAGTCAGAGGCCCATAGGCGGCATTAAAACTCTGACAGGTTAGTCACTAACCACACGATAAGAAGAAGAAGTAACTCTATGTTATGTGCTATATTATGTTAAATATTTTGTCTCTGCATCACCCAAAAGTTGACTAGTATAAAATGCTCACGGCATCAGGTTCGCCTTTGCATATGTATAGAAATACCCTGTTTTATATGAGGTAAGATATATAATAATAGGTACTCCAAAAACTTGCATAAGGTAAAATTCGCGCATATAGGATTTATGTTTACATTTAAACAAAACTCAGAACACATCTTTGTTTCCTAGTAATTTCTTCTGTATCTTATTCATACAAATAAATGATTAAATGTTTTATCTTCAGGTAAACATATCGGATCGCTTCCACTTGATGCCGATCATCACACCGGCCTACCCGCAACAGAATTCCACATTCAACGTGTGCGCCTCCACCAGGACCGTCATCTGCGAGGAATTTAGACTCGGTCAGTATTTAAATTGTTCATTGCCAGATCAACATGCAAGTAAAATATAAAACACACATAGATAACAACAAGTAACTGTACAATACAACATATTAAAGAAATTGCATGATCAATCCTACTAATATTATAAACGGGAAAGTTTGTGAGGATGGATGGATGGATGGATGTTTGTTACTCTTTTACGTAAAAACTACGGAATGGATTTTATTAAAATTTGGTATGGAGTTAGCTGACACCCTGGATTAACACATAGGCTACTTTTTATCCCTGTATTCCCACGGGAACGGGACCTACGCGGGTGAAACCGCGGGACGTCTGCTAGAACAAACTAAAGCGTCCACCTTTCCGCATCGTACGTATCGGACGCATAAACGCGGGCTGCCGCGCACAATATAATTATGTAATGATGGTTTATTTAGCAACTTATTTGCTTTTATCTATGCCAATACACAATACTGTAGAGACCGGTGTCGTTGGCAGACCGATTTGGTTAAAAACGTTGAATACCGCCGCGCCCGCTTTCCGTGTACGAACTGTACGATGCGGAAAGGTGGACGCTTAGCTTTAGGCGCCGCAAATTATGTATCTGGCCGCCATCACACACCGAAAAAGTTCTTGCACTGATTGGACGCTATACTCTGGCCAAAGGCCATAGGATATGTCTAATCTTATGTCTGAAGTTAGCCCTGAGTCAGTTTCGGCATTCCATCTCAGGGATGTTGGGTTCTATTCCTACCTCTTTGTGTTAAGCACGATCATTTGTTCTGTGTCTGTGTGTAAATTATCTATAAAATGTAGATATGTATGTATTTAGAAACATATTAGTATTTTTATTAGTTGTCTACTACTTATAGCACAAGCTCTGCATAGTTTGGGACTAGATGGCATTGTGTGAAGGTTGTGGAATATTTATTTAATTATCATTGGATTTCTTAGCAGAAGCTAGCTAGTTACTATAATTTTATATATATGACTGGCCTGTTGGTCTAGTATTTAGTGACCCTGACTGCTATGCCGGAGGTTGTGGGTTCGATTCCCACCCAGGACAAATGTTTGTGTGATGAGCATGATCATTTGTTCTGTGTCTGGTTGTAATTTATCTATATTATGTAAGTATTTAGAAATATATAAGTATGTTTATCAGCTGTTTAGTACCCATAACACAAGCTCACAAGCTTAAATTGGGACTAAATGGCGTTGTGTGAAAAGTTGTGGAATATTTATTTTATATTTTTCATCAACAGGTCTAGCTATAACAGACGAGATAATGCTGGGCAAGTGCGGCTGGGAGCGTCTGTTTGAGGCTCCAAACTTCTTCTCCCGCTACAAGCACTTCATAGTCCTGCTGGCGTCCTCGGCTACGACCGACGACCAGCTGCAGTGGTGCGGACTCATCGAGAGCAAGATCCGGCACCTCATCAGTGAGTTTGTTATCTGCTCAGTCTTTTGTTTCCAGTCTGTGTTTACATGAGACAATTAGCTCAACATCTGCCTAGCCTTTTCCCAACTGCGTATGGGTCGGCTTCCAGTTTAACCGCATACAGGTATATAAGCGGCTATAGCCCAATGGCCAAGGCGTTGGGCTGGCGATCGAGACGTCGTGAGTCCGATCCACACCTATTGCACTATTGACGTGAACCCACTCCAGACTCAAGCATATTTAGCTTAGTCCCTCCTGTTTTACATGGAGCGACATCCCGTCGGACCTCCACAACTCAGTTACTGGGTAACACGATACCCCTTCGTTTAACTAGTTGTCAGCCTTTTATTTCACTTGTTTTTCAAACATTCCATGTTTCATTTGCCTTCACAGATAAAATCTAATGCGACAAGGTCACGTAATATAAATTTTACTTAAAAACCATATCTTATGTGCTATGCACTGTTGAACTCACCCAGTGTGCAGGCGATTTTTTTTCTTTTCCTCATTTGTATTGTATTAATATTTCTTGTCGTATTTCGGGCTTTTGACTAGGTATCAAAGGACCCGTATTTACAAATGAAAGGCGGGACCGATGGCTTAACTGCTTTCCGGGGCGTAAAGGATTCTTAATTTGTAAGAAATTACCCATCCAAAGCCCTGACCTTGTCAAGCGTAGCTTAACCTTCAATCGACCCGTGCGGCTGTTATTATTTTACCACAAGCTCCTCCCGAAACTACTACCTATCGTGACTTATATTTTATTTATTAATAATAAACACATGCAAATACAAAATCCGCAAACATTTTTACCCGACTACGGCGAAGCAAAAAGGAAGGTTATTTCTTTTTACATATAGTATTGTCGGTACTCAATAATAGGGAATATGCATGTAATTTAAATATGGTTCGAATATTTTTTTTCCGAATCTATAATAGCAGAAAATATGAACTAAATCATTGTTTTACTTTTTAATAGCGTCATAATTATTTAAAATTAAAAATAAAAGTGCGAATTAAGCGCGGGAAATTCAAATTTGTGAAACGCATCACCATTGGTTATAACGAAAATTGACGTCAAATACTACGACAACAACTCAACGTCTGCAAAACATCAATGTGTAAAGTATGACATTAAGTATTGGAATGGACTTTTTATTGGAAAACATAATTATTTCCGTGTGTGTTGTGAACTAATTTAATGTTCAAGTGTAATTTTAGCTTCATGGTGAGGTTATTTAACATTTAAGAAAAATGACTTAAAGTGGTTTTGTAAAAGCACAATCTGACAATGTTTATTGCATTCGGGTACAAGCAATACCGGTAAACTGGTTTTTGAGCTTTTTTCATGGTGAAAGGGTTAGAAGAACGAAAACACCCTAAGTAATAGTAATAGGATCATAGTAAATGACGTAATCGAAATGGCGCGCGAAAATGGCGGCGTTTAAACCGCTCAAATTTATTCTGTATTTTAAATATTTTTTTAAGCTTCATTACTGCATTTTTAAATATGTTTATATTTTTTTTTCTATGTTAAAACGTTGTAAACATTGAATTAAAATGATAAAAAAAATACATGCATATACCCTATTGAATCAATGATTGAAATAAGTATAAAGTTGATACAGACGCCAGCACATGAAGTTACCCCAATGTGTCAAATTTTCCCAATTGAATATGAACCTTATTCTGTTTGACATAAAGTTGAATAACGATTAAAGAAATTGGACTCATTGGGGTAACTTGCTCTGCTGGCGTCTGTACAATCGCTTGTTCCAGGGTATAAAAGTACTATAGTATTGGAGTTTTATTTTAATTAGATAACCTTCCACAATAATACCCATCATGAAAATACTACAGAAAATGCTTACCTTACCATTAATCCCAACATGTTCTAGTTCCAAGAAATTAATAGAAACATTAAAAAAAAATTGCGTAGGAAAAATATCAAAACACATTACATTGAGTTAATGAGGCGCGTGAATCGGGTCAATGACTCGTCAACGCCTGGTATATAGGCCAGGTATATAATTACGGAATATGAGGTCACACTATTTACTTGTCTGTTAAATATAATGAGAGCGTGAAAATTGTATTATATTAAATGTGTAGTACAATTTTCTGCGCTCTCTTGATAATAATTTAAAATGAATCTACGATTCTTGTTTTTGATAACTTCAATCGATGCAATGGATAACAAACAAAGAATACTAAACTAAATTAGTTTTAGTCGTTTAGGCGTTGCGATGCCTCAAGCCAATACACAAGTTTAACTTTCCTCTGTTTGCATGGAGGTTCAGTGGGATATAACAGGATATTAAATCATATGAAGAGGTTTCTTTTGCACAATACAAATAATGGTTTTATTTTCATTATGTCACATTGCCGTAAGAAACCAATACTCAATACTCAAAAAGTTAATTACAATCAAAAATCAATTGTCTTTATTCAAACTAGGCTGAGAATCAGCACTTTTTCAACGTAAAAAAAATACAAAAGACTATCCCCCAAAACACCCACCCTTCACCACTTCCTAGTATTTTCCTGGGAAGAAGAAATAGTGGAACAAACTCGGATCCCTAGCAACACACCTGGCTAATTCCTTTGAAGACTTGAATCTATGCAATGAAATGCTCAATAAATAGCATAAAGGTTCATAGACTTTGTAAATCATTTACATTTCAGAATGATTGTCACAATGCAACTCGTTAAAATGGTATATTGTGTACTAACATTGTGTTATACGTCTTAATATAACAGTTTTACTCTGTAAATGATTAGTATTTATGTATTGTATTTTTTTGCTTATTTATACTTATTTTATATGTCTATTCAAATAGTCATGTATGGTATATTTTTACGTAAATAGTACACCACAAACTGCCTACTCATCTTTTCTCCTCTACTATCAAGTCCATCCAAAGGTTGTCTGTAAGAGATCGCTTTTAGCGATAAGGACGCCCATTGTAACACCCTATGTAGCCCTTAAAGTTATATTTTTTTAGTTTTTATGGTGTACAATATAGAGTAATCTATTCTCTTCTTATATCCCTTCCAGCCACCCTGGAGCGCAACTCGCACATAACGATAGCGCACGTGAACCCGGAGTGCTACAACTCGGTGCCGCTCAACACTAACAACGGCCAGCCGCTTGCCTTGCCGCCAGGTAACTGCACATTTATTAAAAAAAAAAAAAATACTGGACAGCCGCAAGGCACATAATTTTGCCCTGTTATATTTCTATTTCTATTGTTTAATTTCTTTTAATTTAATTATTCCCTTTTTTTTTGCTATGTTTTTTTTGTATTGTCGTGTGACTTTTGGGCCAAATAAATGCTTTTTCTTTCTTCGCGACCTTATGGAGATTAAAAAAAAAGATAAACTCTTTAGATTAACTAAAATAACACTTTATATAGAAAGTGTAACGACATCTATCCCGCAATTTACGCACTAAAAGCCTGCCATGCGATGTTAAAGTTATCCGCGCTATTGAACTTATACAAGATCCCGACAACAACCGTCGGGCAGTAGTACCCCACTAGACACAACGCCGGTCTAGTCGGATGATCCGAGCTTTTCTATGGTAAATGAGGAACTTTCCACCCTGTTCCTGTTTTTTTTTTAGCCTGTTCTGTCCCACTCCTGGGCTGGTTCGTGGCCTACCGCGATACCTCTAAAAAATGAATCTCGCTTCACGATGTTTTTCCTCGGTACACTCAACTACTTAAGTATTTTATGAAATTAAGCGTTCTGTATGTACTCATAATTTTGTACGAACTGTTTGAGTAACGTTATAGTGATTATTGACCTCAATTCTTTTTTTATGTTGAAACTTAAACGTTTTCCGATAATAAGTGCAAAACTGGACTTACAATACAAAAAATGTTTGCCCCATGCAAAGCTGGGCTGGGTCGCTAGATTTTTATGTTTATGTATTGGCGAAAACTCACGACATTCATACTAATGTGAAAATATTTTTTTATGTCGTTTAGGAGCACAAGTACCAACAGAAACTACACCTGAAGCCAAGAAAAATGAAAGTGTAAGTAGTCAACATAGCATTACAAGATATATACCTACTTGAAAGCAAATAAATCAAGCTGTATATAACAAATCAATTTAACCTTAGACCACCATAAAAGTAAAAAAATCTTTACAATGACTTTAATTAGTAAATCTATATATATAAAAATGAAACCCGTTTCGCGTTGTCACGGCATCACGTGTGAACGGCTGAACCGATTTCGATAATTCTTTTTTTTAAATGTTTGTGGAAGTCCAAGGATGGTTCTTACGGAAAAAAATATTAAGAAAATCTCTCAGAAATATTGAAAAGTATACATTTAATTTTGCATATTTTAAAAACGCAGCGCCATCTTGGATGACATGACAGGAGTCAAACTTCCCAGTTCATTATCAGGTGACAATTTGAAATTGACAAGTCTTAAGCTAAACCCAAGAAGGTAAGGTTGTCAATTTATAATACGCACCTACGTTCTGAAATTTATTTTGTTACTAAACTAAGAGGTTTTATGTAGCATGTAAAAGTCTTATATTTCAGAAATCAATTTACGTAATTAGCAATGATGACAGAGACGAACTTTAATAATTCTTTGCAAATAGAACAAATTTACTGTTAGGACTTTAGTTAAAGTAGACCGGGAAAACTATAGGCATAAATTGTATGTAACATAGAGGCAATAGTTCAGATTAAAATTATGAATTTAGTATTTTTTAAATCAATGCATTTTAAGGTAGTTAGGTTAGATAATTGGGTTAGCTATAGGATAGGTATGGTCAGTTAGGTTAGGTTATATATACAAGTTGTAATTTAAAAGTAGTAGTAGTTATTATTGGTTTGGATTTATTTGTTGTCGTCTTATTCAACGTATGTATATCTAATATAAAAAAAAAAAAAATAAGAGCAATAAATTGACTCTAAGGCACAACGAAGTTTGCCGGGGCAGCTAGTGATAAATAATTGAATGTGAAAGAAACATGTTGTTTGATAGAAACTTTAGTACACTTATGACTGAGAGATTAAAAATGAAGCCTTCTAGTACCATTCAATAAAATAAAATAAACGTCTTGGTGTAGAAATGAAATCATATAGCCGTAACCTATTTCTTTTTCTCAGCATAAGACATGGATTGTTTGAATAACAAGGGAACCAAATGTAATGCTAAATCGGTCTAGTGATTGCAAGCACTACTACTAAATATGGGTTGCCGGATTCGACTCCTTAGTAGTAGCCTGTAATTTGGATTTGTGCCCGCATGACGGATATAGTTTTGGCCCATATTACATGGGGCCTAAACATGACTGGTGGAATGTGGTTGTTCTATAGCTACAAGTCTGCTTAACCCTTCGTGGATATATTATGATAATTGTAATGTACTGCCGTGCAGGCCCTGAAACACAATAACATCTAATTTTTTTTTGTTGAATATTGATTCTTACGGTCACGTTATAAGGAACACAGTAAAAAAAATACCTGTTTCTGCGGTTTAGGGCCTGCACGGCAGTGTATAGAACTTAAGATAACTTACTAAACAATTAACTAACTGTTGTATGTGCCTTTTATTTTCAAGCGACAACCCCAATGATGGGAATTGACTGCTCCAACCACAGCAGAAACGGCCACAACACTGCATACCAAAGAGAATGTATGTGTACCTTCACAATAAACATAATATTAAAACCTTTTTCTTTAAACTATTTCAGGAAGAAATCGTGGCCAACTTCTGTTCGATGTGGTTCATTGGACTCGTGTTTGAGAAGACCAACTTGAATGTAGATCTGACTTACGATATATTGACGTTCACCGAATCTGTCAATTATCAGGCAGAGAATGCGCACATGTTGAGGGAAGGGATGACTATAGAGGTAATTATGACGTCAAATACTATACTTTTTTTTTATAGCCGGTTGATTCAGTAAAATAACGGGCGAACCTTACAGAAGTCGCAAAATATGATATGTAACATGTCATCGTAGTAAATATGAGTTCTTAAAATAAAATGACTGTACAACGTGGTACCCAACCTCACGCAAAATAGGTTGGCACCATCTCAAAGCTATCTCTGCCATCGCGCACGCTCATAGGTCAAATCAAATAGCGCGCGCTTCCCTAGTTTCTTGTAACACATTTTCATCAAAAATCACTTGGTGAAAACATAAGTGAAGTGAGCTGTCAATACCTAGCATTTATATGGAATGGTAGCTGAATACGCCTTCAGTCTACGTACAGACGCCAGCACGTCAACGTACCCCAATGTGTCAAATTTCTTTTGATAGGTTTTCAACTTTATTCTAAACACAATAAGGTTCTAGTTCAATTGGGAAAATTTTACAGTTTGGGGTAGGTTGATGTTCTGGCGTCTGTACATTTGCTTGGGGTATTTTTTACAGAATAACAATGCTCGTTGATGTAAATTAAAATGTTTCAAACCATATGAATCCAGCTTTTTAAAGTAGGATATGGACGTTGTCTGTTCATGCGTTAGTTTTCAAATAGATAAGTTTATTTTCTAAAGGAGCCTAAGTTACTCAATGCTTAATTACTTTAGTGCTTTCTCTAAGAGTAAAAGGTTTGTTTTTCATAGAAGTAAGTAACAATTTAAAAATAATCAAAAATTGGAGATCATAATAAACTTACTACATCACCAATAATGTTTAGAACTTCATGGGATCAGTATTTGCGACGATCACCATTCACCTTTTAGAGTAATTATCTTACTTTAATATTATAAACGTGAAAGTTTGGATGGATGGATGTTTGTTACTCTTTCACGCAAAAATATTGGATAAAATTTAGTACACAGATAGTTTAAAACCTAGATTAACACGTAGGATAGTTTTTATCACGATTATATCTTCTCGTGGGATATTTTTCGAGTTGTAGCGGGCGAAGCCGCTGGCAACAGCCAGTTAATAGATAATTTGAATCTGTAACAAAAGGTTAATTCCAGTATCGTAACGTTCCAGGCGCGCCACGTGCGGCGCAAGCAGCTGCACCAGTACCTGTCGGGCTCGCTGCTGAAGCGCGAGCGCACCACGTCGGGCAACAAGCGCAAGCCGCTCGACCTCGCGCCCGTCATGCCCGCGCCCACTAAGAAGACCAAACGATTGTCTGAAAGCAGTGTAAGTACACTACATTATTCAACAACCAGTATTCTTAATAGTTTCATAAGAAAACGTTACGCGCGCTTTTGTGTTATTGCTTAAAAATAGATTGTCTGTAATACAAAGTGCATTGTATGACATGATTGAACCTTACTGCGAATCTAAGCTAATGCTGTAATTAAGGTGGATACCGGTAGCCCGCGAAATTCAAATTATCTTGTGTTTTGCAATTTGTCAGTCAGTGTCAGGTTATATATGTTGATTAAAATGTGATTTATCTGAGTTATAATAATTAAAATCACCAATACAACCCTCTCAAGTTAATCTAATCCCTTTATATGACTTTTTCATGAAACAATCGTTATTTGGAATTATATGAAAACACATACGGTCGCAAATCATATTTTGTTCAACATTATTATAACCTTACACTGAACGACGAATTGCAGAAAACAGAAGAACAATTTAGCGGGTCTCCTGGCGCATCCGCCTGAAACCCAATGTTGTGCTTCAATGTATTTTTCCTTATTGAGTTCTTTTGTCATGTCCGTTGCTGAACGTCACTTATTTATGAAATTAAAAGCTAGTTAGGTGGAGGGTCTAAATCTGTTCCATATGGATTTGCAGAGAAAATCAGTTGAAAAGCACACTTTTTCTTTTTCATCTGCTTAGTTCACAAGCACTGCCATTTAACGTTTGTCGAACTTGAGTGACTGACAAAGAATCCTCTCCACAGGAAACCTGTACATTCAATGAACCCATTCATCCACAGACGGACGAAGTCAGCGTCCTATCATACAACGAAGACTCAAACTCATCCAATATGTACGAGGTCAACCTACAGAACGGTATCTTACCGCACCCGGCCGCTGAACCCAAACCAGTCACAGACAAGCCCGAGCACCCGCCGTCGACATCTAACACTATAGCATGTACGTAGCAGTACGAAGAATGGCGTACTCGGTTCATATACGGAACCAACCACGTCAAACACCACAGAACCAAAAGAGTGTAATTATAATAAACGGTGAACTAAATAATAAGGTGATGAACTGACTATTATGTGATTATAGTGTGTAAGAACTCGTGATATGATGATAAGTTATGAACATGTTGCAATTTTTAATGGTGCGATTTGTGTGCGGTGTTGCTCTGTCGCCGTAAGGACTGATGGTTTCATTATGGTGAGTTGTTTGATGGTATTTTATTAACAATTAGCTAACATGACATCACATTCATATCCCCGTAACAATAGATATGTTGCCGGGGTAAGATAAACAAGATTCAATTCAGTCAACAATAAGATAATTAAAAAAAATATATAGTGTATTTTTTTGCTTTCTCAATTTAATACTTATACAAACCGCTTTAAAGTGGTAAGAGTCGGGACTCGTGACGGCTTTATAAACTGTACTTACGCGTCACACTTCGACTCAATTTTTGATTACGTAATAGAAGAAAGATCAACAAAGTATTCAATATTTTTCATTAATCTACACAAGTGACCATAAACTAAAATTTTGTCATTTATGCTATTCTTGTATAAGCCGGTCTCTTATTCTTTGTTCCCAATAGGTCCTAAACATTTCTGGCAAAATGGGAGCATCCTATCAAAGTGATCAATTTAGTCTATTTAGATTTATTACATCACAGAGTATTTGGCAGATGGAGTGCTAAGTATTCAGGTCAAAGCCTCTCACCGTTTTACGACTGCTAGTCATTTTACGACTAAGCCTTGAATCAGGTTTGCCACACCACTCTATCTGTCAAACACTTGATAATTTTGTATTACATTTTAAACAATGCTAATTTTAAGGAAAAAAAAACTAATTAGATTCTTAACATATCTGTTTAGGTATAGGAATATACAGATTCTCCAGAAATATGCCAGTATATAGAATTTACGAGATTTTAGTAATACAATTGATTAGATTTATGACAAAATATTGATGATATATTAATGGGGGACTCCACATTGATCCCAGAAGTATCGGGCGGCATTCGGTCGAGCTATCGTGAACCATAGATTGACGTAAGTTCTAACTGACGTTAACTTTATAATAGCACTATAATCTAGTTGAGTAGATAATAAAACATTTATCTTAAGAAACTAGTGTTCATTGTATTTAATCTGTAATATTCAATTAGCATTAGAAATGTAACAAACTCATGCACTGATGATTTTAGGGACAGATTACCGTAGCGGCAGATTTATTGCTCTCCGAGCTTTGGGTTTGATTCCCGCTCGTTAGAAATGTTTGTAGGTACTTTATAGTTGTCCAGGTCATGTAGCATTTACGTCTGTCCATAATACTTGTCTATTATTAATCGTTTTTGGCAACTTCATTAATAATATGACTAGTTTAATTGTTCATGTAAATAATAATCTTTTAATCACGATTTCATATAGCTCAAGTTTCTTCTTTAATTGCGAATTCCATTTATCATGTAATACTATACTTTAAAATACGATTCTCACATAAATTTCTTGCTCCATAGATGTGATACGGGGACAACGCATCGTGGCTGCGTAAGTTATCAAATATCATTAGACATAATTATGTTCATAAAGTAAAGGAAATGTTTTAGAGATTAATGTGATATGGTATTGAAGGTCCGTGTATTGTACGAGATATTCGGGTGTTGTTTATTTGCAGATGGCGAACGGGCGGGTCGGCGTCATGTAAGTCTGCCTCTGTCGAAAGTTAGGGTAGGGCGTGTCAGGCCGTTTGCAAGGAAATATGATTAAATCATTGATTGATGACGCGTTCACTGCTCAAACATGACTGGCGAAGCTTCTTATTGCACCACTGAGTAGTAAGCAATGCTAAGTCGTATATTTCTTCGTAGATCCGTACTTGGCTTGGAGGGACGAAACGGGTTCGGAGCGTCGCCCGGCGCGGTTCGACGTGAAACAACTGTCATGGCGACATTCATTCACACACTAGTACTCCATGTTCTTACTACTCTTTGGTGTTAGGTAGATACTTGTATAACGTATATTTTTCTTATAAATTAAGCACGCCAGTCATGTTAATCGCATTGATGCCAGATATGGTTCTGTGCCTAATGATAAGAACAAAATTCGGTGTTTCTTATACCGGGATATTTCTATAGTATCTATGTGTTTCTGGTGCTTTTGTCGCCATTTTTATTCTAGACGTATCTCCTGATTTAAAAAGGAGAGTAGATTTAAATAATACAAATATATTAATAGCAATGTCTTTATTGACCGAATATTGAGTGATGAATTTAATTCATTCATATTCTTTCCCCTGGAGAATGGAGATTATAAAATAACAAAATTTGTTCATCCTTACATCTTTTGCTAATGTCAAAACAGTGCAGTAAGCATCTAAGCCATGTTAGCCACTTTAATTATAATTTCGCATGATATGGCACATTATGCAATAATTCATCCCATACAATGGCATTCTCAATTTGCTAAAAAGGTTTTTTCTTTTTTTAACTTGCTAGCAACGTGAGTTGCACGTTACTACTAGTTTTCTTAACCCTTCCATCTAAGCTAAAAATGCTTGTGTCTAAAGTGGGTTCCCGTCGATAGTCCAATGGTAGGGCATCGAACTCACAACCTCTCGATTGCAGGCCGACGCCTTACGCCATTGGGCTATTGCCGCTTATATTCATAATTTTATTTTTAGAAGATAGCTGCTTGGAATGTCCCTAGTATTTATTTTTTTGAATGCTATATCATGCAAAGTTATGTAGGTACTCACACTCATGGAATTTACTAAGTAAATTCCGAAAAACCGAATACGTAAGTTCCTAAAAAGCCCACCAGTTTCCTCCCATAAAACAGTTAAACTACAAATTAACAATAATTACTAATTTGACACTAGTTGTTCACCTTAAAAGGCAAGTACTTATAAATTTAACCCCATTTTAAATTATTCTTTCTTGCAAACGGTCAGTGATAGTACAAAGTGGAAGAAATAACTTGATCAAATAATATTCATTTTGTTTTTCTTATTTCATAATTGATTTTTGCAAACGCTTTTTGTTATAACTCGACAACTTTAATGAGAGCCCCTTATATGACTAACCTCTTATTTATGACAGTCTGGTCGTCATTTTTGTGATCGAAGTAAAGTGAGTTAAATTTAATGTGAGTTTTGATTAGTTTCAATTTAAACACTGAATCTAGTAGATACACACTAGTCGAGATGTCTTGAGCATAGTTATCATTAGATATTATGGCAATGCTTAGAACACTTTGACATTTTGGTGTTCAAGAATGTGTTAGCCGCAGTAAATAATGAGCAGTCTAGTTGGCAACATATCTCAAAATATTTTGGGCATGAAATTTCTGATTTTACCATTATATAGACAAATCTACAATGCTGTGCGCGGGTAAATTAATCGCCAGCTAATTTAATCATACCGTGAGTTAACGAGTTTATTATAAATATCATTTTTGAGTTCTAGAAATAATACTCGTAATTTGTTGAAATTGTATATTTGAAATCGGGTGGCCTATTTCAATTCACCATAACTGCTAACCATAAGGCGGATCAAATAAATGTTGTCGAGTTATAACTTTCTTTTTGATTCTGAGTTACAAACATAAGCAGTACACTTTCTTCTGCTTCAATCTAAGGGTAAAATCTTATTATTTGCAGTTTTACTTTAAAGTTTATTTTACCCAATTAAACAATTTAATTTGTTTGTGTGTGAAAATTGCATTTTTCACGTTGCAACATTCAACTAGCTACTAAAACGAAATGATTCCACCTAGATAATAAGACTCAATGTAGTTGTTCATAAGGACCTTCAGGTTTAATGTAAGTTGTATATATTCGATAGACAATTGATTATTATATATGAAAGTATATATCTGATAAACAATAATTTAAAAACTAAAAAAAAACAATAAATGTATATAAAAGGGCTCATTGTTGTTTTATTTATAAATCTTTTAGAAAAATCCCAAACAGATGGAGAAAGCGAGAGACTTAAAATTCATTATTTTGATGCCCAGCTCCCAGTATGCGGAACCGTCCAGTGAAACTAATTCTAGAGTCTGTCAAGCGAGTCGTGTCCCTGGAAAAAGGCGGCAAATTTAGAAATCTTAGAGGTGACACTGGTGTCGTACGCTACTAACGTCTTTGATACTTGAACTAATTTGTAGATAAAAAATCTTTGGGATAAATTAAAAAGTGCATTTCAATGTAGGTTTTTATTAGTCACAATCAGAACTAAAATCAGAATCTATTATCCTTGTTTTTTAGCAGCAATTTTCGCAGATAAGTACTGTTTCAGATTAAATTTTGATACCGTCTTTTATGGTCATGAGTTGTACTAAATTATCAATTGTACTTTTTACTACTTCAACATTCAAGGGGCTGACAAAAGTTGTATGATATTAAACATGCAGAAAAACAGTTATTTTCAGCTCAAACAGCAATCTCTTGAAGGCACATAATATTGATAGCCAGTCAATATTATGTGCCCCAGTAAGATTCAAAGTCATAACTAAGAGAAGACTGAATCTTAATACGAAATATTGATCACATCACAGTAAAATAAATAAAGCTAAAAGTATCAAGATGTAACCATCCTGATACGAACTTGTGACAATCCGTTTGACAGATATAATATTGCCACAATTAGAAACAGTCTATGGGTCGTGGACACGACTTGCTTGCTTGCGACAAGTTTCGGCATCCAAAATTAGCCTAAACTGCAGCCTGTAGTTTTTCTCTGTTGCGCCTTGCAAATCATGGCTAGATAAAGGACTGTCGATATTTTAGGCCACGTGAATAAAAAACATAGTGATATGATAGCACTAGTTTAAACCCCTTAGTGGTTTTTGGTTGCTACATCAACCAAGATAGATTAGAAGATTCTTTTGTAAAATGGTAAAATAAAAAAAATGTATTTATTTATTTCATAATCACTATATAATTTCACAATATGTATTTATAACGATAAATATATTAAAATGCAAACTGTGATGTGGCACGTCTACTTTAAATATAATGAATACAATGAGAATCTGATTTCAACATGATAATAACAACAAAAAGAAAACCAATCTAGTTAAGTAAAAAATACAATAACAATCTGTCATTGCATTAAGGCGCAAGTAGAAAAAAGAATTAGTGGCATTATTATATCATTTCACTATATTTATTACTGCAAATACATAATTATGTAAAATCTATTTGTCTACTTTTAGATAAACGAGAGCAAAGTTACATGTTACGGGAATAGTTGATTACAATGAGGATCTGAATTATATTTGAACATGATATTTAGCAATAGGCTCGCCCCCTATTAACTCCTTGACTGCGGGACTCACATACGCTGTGTTATCGCCGCCAGAACGCCAGTGCGGCTCGCGCACACCGGTTGTGATTTCATATTTTCCAATACGGCTGTGCGGCAAATCACGCCCAGCGTGTAAAATTTAATTATGCCGCGAGTGCGGATCTCGCAACTGCTGTGAGTTTTCACGTCTGTTTAGACGTTTCATAATTTCAAGTTTCAAGTCAATGAGAATTTATTATTCAAAATACAGAACCAGTAAGGGTTTCACTAGAATTTTTTATAAAATTACAAAAATCATAAAGTTGAAAATTGTATAATTAAGCTTTTTATGACCGGTATGCCAGGTGTCTACAAAGGATCCTAAACCCTATTGTGTTAGGGCTTAAGTTGATATTCGCAAGGTTGTTTTATTTCACTTTAGCAATTAAGATGCCAGGTGTTCACAAAGGATTTTAAACCCTATTGTGTTAGTTTGAGGGTCCTATTGTGTAGGATGGTCATTTTCTAAGTAACTTGTTACATTCGTAAAAAAACACAATAGCCTGTGTTTTGCCGCACTGGAGGATTAAAACACACCCAGCGCTATATCCGCACTGGCGTATTGTTTTCGACCATCCGATACGACTGTGCGGCTCTCGCAGCAGGTGTGCGGCCGTCCGCACGGGCGGCTTGGCGTAGGCGATAGCGCCCGCAGTCAAGGTGTTAAATAGGACTTAAACATGACTGGCGAAATGTGGGAGTACCTACTACTAGTACACCTCTGCCTCACCATTCAGAGATAACAGGCGTGATGGTATGTTTATGATATTTAAAAAAAAAAACGCACATCTGGGACTATATAAAAAACACGCTTACAATATTAATTCATACATCTGTCAACAACAATTTATTCAGCCGTGTGATAAAAATAAAATTCTATTAAAGGCACTAACTTGATTGTAAAAAAGAAGTTTCTAAAGTTAATGATAGCCAAAGCACACTTCTTCACTAATAAATAAAATCGTCAGGATCAAGTATCACAATGGCGATGGATATCACTACTGTACGGATTACCCGGCAAATGAATTGCATGAAAAATGATCACACTACTCGTACATAGGGTGGTTTGCACTGTCATATTCACAAGGTGCAAGCGTACTTGAAGATTTGGTTTCACCAGCCTGGTGCTGGGCATGATCAAAGAACTATAGGAACTATGTCCAACAGGAAACATCTTTTAGCCAATATGATGAATCAATGTTCTACTGAGCGCGTACCCTTTGAGTAGCACGGTGTAAGGTTCTAAATCGCTTGACACTTTAATTTTGGCAACAGTTCATGGAAACCCCCCAGTATGTAGTCAGTAGTGTAGTAAATAAAGACTAGTATTCACATCCAAGCTGAACGTCGTAACTTTTTCTCGCTCATTGTTGCTCGAGCTTCCTATTACGCCCAGGTCACATGGGCTCCATTTCAACAAACTGATCCACGTATGTCTGAAATTAAATGAATGAAATTGCATCAAAAATGTTCTTAGAAGAAATAGGGCGTATCGTTCGGCGCGAACTTTTTTTTCTATCAAGCTTTCCGAAACATACATTTCCTATCTGCCTAGCCTTTTCCCAAGTATTTGGGGAAGGCTTTCAATGTAGCCGGATGCATCTGAATAACAGTATTTTACGTGGCACGACTGCTTTTCTGACCTCTACAATTCAGCGACTGGACTGACACCCCTCCACCAAAGTGGAGAGGAGAGATGTCTTGTAATCAACCAACAGGATATTGTTTGTTCTGAAGCTAAGCACTGAGCTGCCAAAATGAAGCAAGCTGATTGGTTGGGCGACACATCTCTTCTCTGCTGGGGTGGAACCGGGCCGGGCCGGGGTTGTCCGACTTTCAGGTTTCTAACTATTCGTAACGACTGTCAAAAATTTACAAAATGGCAGTGAGGACTTAGGGTTTATTACACATATTATGCACCTTTTCATTCGGTAAAATGCGAAAGGCCGTCGATCAATGTTCTTGAGTTCTTGACCCATTACGTGCTTTGCGAGGCACGGATGGTCACCGGTAACCGGAAGGTCCCCCATTCACAGATCGAATTCGGCAAACGTAGTTCCTTCGATCGACCCGTACGGCCCTTATTATTTTGCCACAAACCTTATATTATTTTCTTTACTACGTATCCACCGACTTGTTAAGAAATTAACCGTTTGTAAAAAGTACAAAGGATTGTTTTTTGCCGCACTCGAGGATTGAAACACGCCTAGCGCTAAATCCTTACTGGAGTTACGTTTGGCCAAAACACGTCAAGGCAGTACTGCACTGGTGTTAGTTTCCCATCTTCCATTACGGCTGCCTAACGCACGCAGTCAAGGTAGTAAACTCTTAAGTTCCTCATGTGATTCATACTGATGAATATACTTGGCAAAGTGATTTAGTATAACTAGTATAAGTAGTCATATCTTACCCAATCCAGCTCCTTGTTAGCAGCTTGCAACTCCAGTATATCATTCTGAATCTCCACGCTGAGTTCCTGTATGGGCACTGGCTCTGTTCGCCAGAACACGTTCTGATGCTTACTTATGCGGTTGCGACGCTTATGTGCCTTTAGGTGGACCTGGAATGCAGAACGAATCAACTACATATAATTATGGGTTAATCTTTTTACTCTGAAGACTGAATGAAAACATCATGAGGAAACCGGTATGTCAAACCAAAAAAATCGAATGTACATTGGATTATAGCCCGCTCCCTGCCACATTGAAGAGCCTGTGCCGTAACTGAGGGAATGCTATAGGGTGATTATGTTATTTTGCGTATACATAATTTTGGAATTCGTGGCTTTCCTAGTGCTCTAGCCTCAGTGGTCAGAAGAGAATTTTAATTCTTATATGAATATCTCTGGAATTCAGAATACCAAAAAGTGTCATTGTAAAAGTAGTTGGTTTCAAAAACGGCAGGGAGGATCAAATCAAAAGTTTTGGTGAAAAATTTGTAAGCTTTCTAAATATGATGCAAAAATAGTATTTATAGGCTGCTAAGTTGGTGTTGGTTCTAAAGCTGGCTGGTCCAGGCATGTACGATTTTCCGCGTGAAATATTTTTAATGAACGTGTACTTTATGGAAAAATATCTGAAATGCGTGCATTCGGGTGCCAGCCGAGAGGTGCCAGATAAAAACTTGTAAATTACATTAATATAGGATTTTGTTGTGACGCTGGTTAGGGAAACCCTATGTTTAGTATTGCACGTTTGTCAGCTGATTGTTAACAAAATGAACAAAGAGCTTACCTTCTTGACGTGCGTGTTGACCATAGACCTCAGATGGAATAGAGCGGGACACAGCGGACAGCGGCGCGTGGGAGCCGTGTGCGCGCACAGAGCGTGCTGGTTGCGACGGTTCAGGGACACGAAGCCGCGGCCGCAGTCCTGGAATAGAATTATTATAAGTTATTTGAACAGGCGTACACAACAAAGGAGATCATCCAGCTTCTATACATTTTTGGGCTAATTTAAAAAGTGCCAGCCAAGAAAACTTATTTTTTTAATAGAACATAACACAATAAGCATACACATACATACATACAAATACTCAGGTTTTCCCAAGTGGGTAGGCAGGAACGACAGAGTACCATAAATATGCTACGATTCTTACATACTTCTTTTACTTCGTTCACATTCATACATGTTGTCATACACACACGCCGTATGCGAGTACTAGAATAGAATACTCTTTATTATACACCATAAAAACTTACAAATTATAACTGCACACACACCAACACACCCTGACCTTTCTAAAGAACCTCTCCAAGAGGTCTATGTAAGACTTTCTAGGGTGTCTTTCCCGGCATTTCTACTTACATCTGCCTTTCGTTAGTTGCCTTTCATTCATCCTTTCAACGTTAACAAACCATCTAAGCATACTATTTTCGACTTTTGTAACTACATCTTTTATAAAACCTCAACGACATAATAAGTCACAACTGTGAGATTATAGTATTGGTGGAGATTCTCATATTACTTCTCAATGTATTCCTAAAGACCGTTATTACAAAACTATTGGTGTAAAAATAATATTGTCGCGCAAGACTTTATGGCTAGCCTCGTCGTTTATACCGCGTACATCAAAGGACTGGGACAACTTGCCTGCTGCGGTCTTACCGTTAAATTATAATTTGGATGTCTTCAAGGCTAGAGTGAATAGGCTCTTAATAAACTAGTGCGCTTCACCATCATCGATTGCATCACTGTTTATTATCAGGCAGGGTTCAGTCAAGCACTAGTTTACAATATTAAATTTGATATGACATTTCTTAACATGACTGCCTCGTTGGTCTAGTGGTCGCAAGCGCTACTGCTGAGCATGAGGTCCCGGGTTCGATCCCCAGGTCGGGCAAAGTGTTATTGAGTTTTTCTATCTGGAATGTCTCAGTAGCAGCCCGGAGACTGGATTTGTGCCCGATTGATGGCAATAGGCTCCCTATTACATGGGACTCAAACATAACTGGCGAAATGTGGGTGTACTATCAGGTACACCTCTGCCTAGCCCTTCGGGGATTACAGGCGTGACGTTATGTATGTATGTATTTCTTAACATTTTTAGTGGAATAATATTCCAAATAGTACAGTACTTACATTACAAGTATAAGGTCTCTCGTTGTTATGCAGTCGTTGATGCCACAGCAAGGCGCGCTCGTCCACAAAGTGTCGGCCGCATGTAGAACACATGCAGCGCTTAGTTGCCAATTTGGTCTTCTCGTTGGGAGCTGCTTTGTTCTTTTTGTAAATGTTATGCCTGGAAAGTTATGATAATTGTATTTTGTTACTATGTGGCGTGGTTTCACTAGCTTCTAAAGGTCGTGGGGTGATGTTTTATAGCTTATAACTTCCATCAAGAATGGTGCTATCAGATGCAAAAATAATTTTACAAATCTGACTGAAAGTTCCAGAGATAAGTCATCTAGCCTAGCCTTTTCCCAACTATGTTGGGGCGGCTTCCAGTTTAACCGGATGCAGATGAATACCAGTGTTTTACATGGAGCGACTACCTGTCGGAACTCCACAACCCAGTAACTGGGTAACATGAGACCCCTTGGTTAAACAGGTTGTTAGTTTTCTTTAGAGCTTTTGACTACAAGTAACAACTGTCAAAGATCTACAAATGACAGCGGGGACCAACGACTTATCGTGCTTTCCGAGGCACGGAGGAGTCTTGGTATGTAATAAATGGCCACCCATCCACGGATCGACCTCGTCAAGCGTAGCTTAACCCTCGATCGACCAGTTCGAAGTTCCAGAGATAAGTGTGTTCAAACAAAAATGTGACTATTTTTTAAACAAAGCATCACATTAAGAATTTTTCCTATAATAGGTATGGGTGCATTTCGAAACATTTTTACAAACTGTCAGACTCAAAGCAACTATCTGTATGCATGGTGCCGGTAGGAGAGTCCAAGAACTATACTAGCATTGCCTAGGTTGAAACAAAAAAAAAACAGTTAAAGCTCATTTTGTATGCGTTGCTGAAGATGCACATCCTTAAAAATACTATTGAATACGATTATTGATAACTAGCACTTAGCCAGCGACTTCGTCCGCGTGGATCTTAAACTTTAACATTCCCTCTGTTGAAAAGGAGGATGCATACTCTTAGGAGTATGCGTCCTCCTTTTAGTACTGGCGACGTACTATAAACTCATAGATAGATTATTAATATCTATTGATGTACTCTCGTCAAAACGAACATATTGTGTACTGTCAATGATAAATTATATTAATATTAATAAAATAGTTCTATAGTTCCACTTGGCTTACTTATTATTTCAACACCCTCCACTGCTCTTAGTTGTGAAAATAAATTATAGCCACAAACACTCACGAACAATGTGGCTTTCTATTGGAAAAAGAATTATCAAAATCGATCCAGACATTTCCCCCTACAACTTCACATACCTATGGTTCCCAGTCTCCATAAGCTGCTCATGTTTCTTGATATGCATATTGAAGCTTACTTCTCCCTTGTACATCCTGCCACAGTAGTAGCACGTGAACTTTTTGTAATGCGTACTGTCATAGTGATGACGTAGGGAATCCTCGTCCTCAAGGATCTTACCGCATTTCTCGCAGATGTGGGCGTCATCTGCCTGAAAAAACAAATATTCCGTTTACACAACTGCCTTACAAGCATAAGCTTAATGTTTCCACTGCTAGGACACAGGCAAAGAGATTTAAGATAAAATAATAAAGAGAGAGGACATGCAAAGAAATGTCATACAAATAGTGTGATCCCATGTCTCAGTAACGCCATCTAGAATAATATAGCAATATTGGAGCGGCAGCGGAGCGTACTAAATTATATTTATAGACTTGTGTCCACTAGGACGCAAGTATCGGATGAAAGTTTTGTTTGTGATGTCCCCTCTGTAGTAAATTTTGAATGTCTTTGGACACAGGCCTCTTCTCTGTGAGAAGAGGTGGGCCGTTATCTACCACGCGGGCCCAGGACGGGTTGGTAGATGTGAGATGTATGCATGCATACGTATATGTATAGCGCGCGGTGCACGGCCCACGGCGCGCGCGCGTCCTCGTCATTACACCAGTAATAAACTAGCTTGGAAGCCACTTAGTCGTTTTATTGTTACACAAACATAACAAGATGTCACATATATTCGAATTTTTGGTTTTAGGACATGCCGGTTGGCATAAACTCTATGTTTGCCTTCACAGTTTTGAGAACAGTGGTGATAAAATAATTTATATGGAGTGAAGCATCTGTCTGGGTGCGAACCCGGGCCGCAACTGCTCTAGAAGACTATAATACGAATGTAGAAGAAATAAACTATTTGTTGTTTGAAGGCGAAACACTAAATCGACATGTCATGTCAAAATCTAGACTGTAAAATTGGTAATTATAAGCATCCATAGATTCATATTGTAACAAAACTTTGAAGTATAAATGATTAAATAAGTGTTCAAAAGACATGCTTTATTCATACATACGCCCCTTAAGTAGCATAAATATAACATAGTTTATTCATAAGAACCCATTCAACAATTTTACAAGTTTATGGCTCCAAGAATTATAGTGCATCTGACCTCGCTTGTGTATACAAGCAATAGCAGAGTCTGAAACATTCAAAGACTTTGTGACTGCTTAAGTATGTGGGCTCCCATACACCATCATGTCTGACTGGCCTCAACCTGCTAAATACTGGGGCTGTCTTTCTCTCAAACCTTTTGGTGAAACCACAAAAAAAAGACAGAAGATTGGTCACCAAGTGAGTGTGTCACTTTGTGTCAAAAACAAACATTGGGTCCAACTCACTTCATTAATACTCTTCACCCTCTCATGCCACTTGAGGTGTTTGATAATGGTGGCTCGCTTCTTGAACACCATGTTGCACATGGCACACTGGTGTACATTGGTGTGGGTTCGAAGGTGGTTGTGGTACTCTTGTTCATCTTCTGTCAGAGCTTTACATACCTGGAACAATAAAGATTGGCCTGTTTAACAATAAGGCTGCATTTCTAGTTTGTTGTGATAATGGATTCAAGCTTTGTAGCTATAGTTCGTTCGCGTTAAGAATGCAGTAAGAATGCAGTGCAACTGCAAGATAAAGGTGTATTCCACAGTGGTGTTAAATTCAAACAAATTATATTTTAAAAGATTAAGTTTCATGAATTTATAAAAATGAATTTGAAAAGATTTGATTGGTTAGGGGGCGGGGATAGGCCGACGGATAATGATGACTTTACTGCATTCTTAACGCGAACATACTATAGTACATTTAACAGTAGCACTGCACTTGCTACTTGGTAAGTGTGAATTTCATACTTTTCACTGTATACTTTGATAATCCCTTAGTAATAATAATGCTGTATACAGAAGCTGTTGGTTTACCTCAATAAATAAATAAATAAATAAATCCCACAATCCCTGTACAGTTTTTAAAATAAAATATGGCCTATGATACTTGATGATAATACAGCTTTCTAATGGTGGAAGAGTTTTTTAAATTGGTTCTGTAGTTTTTTAGTTAAATACATAAACAGATAAACAATTGTTTCTCTTTAATATTAGTAAAAAAAGTTTAGATATAGATGATTAACTGTAGTCCACAATTTCTTTTTTCTGTGATGACAATTTGCCAGTATATTGAGAATATGGGAATTGCTAGAGACGATAGTTGTCCAACCAGATTAAGTCTTTGTTGACAGAAGCAAATTGGAACTATTCCTGAATATTAATTTGTGGCCATCTGGAATCAGGTTCAGACGGTTCATGAATTACAGAGAAAGGCAGTTCAATGAGGATTGTTTGGCTTTGCAGAAGCTTGCTAGCTCTTGTTTATAAGATTAATGTAAAATAGTGGCAATCATGTTAGGTATGTACTAACTAATATGTGTCTTGTGCTTGAAATAAAGTTATATTATTATTATTATAAGTGAATTGTTTTAACATAATGGCATTGTAGCCTAAATTTTTGAATTCTGAAAATCTGGGAAGAAATCAAAAATATTTACAGCTCAGATTCTTGAATCTGAGTTTGTAACCCATTTTACACTTGCTGTATATAATGTGTACGATTTACTGTTTTATTATTTAGTGTATTCAATAAACCATACTATAATTTGAGTTTGAGTAATATGTTGATGTTATTTGTTTATGAACCTACCTGACAAACATAAAGGACAACATTATGCTCTGTTCTCATGTGCTCCTTTAGTTTAGCAATAAACCTGTATTTGACTGGGCACCGAGTGCACAACGTTAGAGACATTGGCCCTCTCTTCCTTCCCCGTTTAGGACAATCTTCTGTGGTCTGTACCGTCATTGACGCATTAAATGTCTTCATGTATTTCTTTGCTTCAGTGTCTTTAAGCAAAGTGAGAGCACCAACTGGGTTTTGCCGGTAGAATGAAGGTACACCATTATCCTGAATTATGACCACAACATTCTCATCTTCTTCTTTCACCACCACTTCGGGTTTAATTTTCTTGACCGGTTCTGTTTTATTCTTTGTTTCTTTACCTATTGCGCGTAAATTGAAGTCGTAAATAGGCGTTTCAGTCAATATTTCAGGCAGAGAAATACATAGTGTATTATTTTTTGTCTCTTCCGGCAATTCTATTTGACTGATGTTATCGAGAAGTTCATTGGTATAAAAGTTGAGGATTTCATGGCTCCGTTTGGATAGTAAGTAGAACTTGTAAGCCATGGATGCCATCATGAAGCAATTTAGGCAAACATTGTAGTTATCATTGTCAGCCAGCTGAAAACATAACGTAACTAGGTATTAAATCTAACTGAGCATGATACTTATGAGAAACTAAAACTTTGGTTTCACCACCTACTGACAGAGCTTTTGTAAGGGCTTAAAGAGCCAAAAGGTTTACTATTGCAGAACAATTATTGAATGAAAAAATAATAAACTTGTGTGGTATCAAAATGTTGAGAGAGGGCTGATTCATGGAGTAACTACTTACCTCAGCTCCGCACATGATTCGTAAGACATCAGCTATGCAATACTCCTTGTCATATTTACAAACTTTCGTAAATATATTCTCGTACTCGTCCCGAAGCGGCTTCAGACAATTTATGCACAAGTTTTCGCCAAGCGATCCATTTGAGAGATGTTTCAACACCAACTTCAGATCCAGGCTATTTGCCATGTTCTCAGCTGATTATTACAGCAACTCCTAGTAAAATAACAGTTTTTAGCACACATTTCCTCAAAAATAAAAACGATGGATACAACATTCAGAATTTACCACCAAATTATAGATGCGTTCTGACTTCTTTGAAATAAACACGAATGCTGATTTACGAAAAGATCCGTTCAATTTTGCTTTTCTGAGTTTCTGACGCCATGTTTGAAGTTAAAAGAACCATGAAACAATTAGTCGATTATGGCTTGGCACTTAATTTAACTTTGAAAGCAAGTGACTTTATCCAGATTTAACTAGTATGTATAGACTCAATCTAATTTTCATTTGCATTGGCAATAAAGACTTTCACCCGTGTAAGTCTTTCGTAAATATGTCAAAAAGAAATAGTCGAGTAGTCGATTGAAACAAAATACGAAAACACTATTAATATGTCTCCCTATTATCTGTCAAAATTATAGTGCAAAGTGGATGGATGGAATGTTTAGATTTTAATAATTTGCACTTTAATTTGAAATTTGATAAAACTAAAATAGCTTTAGGTATAATAAATGAAGCATAAAACCTATTAATACTTCTGTGTAAGATAAAATACTTATAAGCAGCTTGTGCGACGTTCGTATCTAGTATTTTTTGGAATAATCAGCGGTCTTAGCTAATTAGTGATTCTTGTATTATAACTACATTCAATAATCGGCGACTGCTGATAATGAAGCAATGTTCCTGTCGTGCCTTTAGCCAAGGAAATGAGAAGAATGCGTTTTGAAATGCTCCACATATTCTAATATTTGATCGAAGTTGATAAATGGTTACCTATGTATAAAAGGGACACTGATTCTATGCAATCTAATTCTAATAAGTAAGTGCGACCTTGAAGGTCATAATTGATTTTTATTAGTGTTTACGAATTATGCTTTGTGTATCACCAATAATTATGTTGATTATAAAATGATCAGTCCAAGAAAGAACTCTGTTGACATAGTGGAGTTTAAACATTTGTCTAACAAACATTGATTTGTTTTTTAAGATTTCATACCTGTAGTATCTAAGTAAATAATAGCTTTTGCACTGACATTATTACTCTTTTCATGCACAATATTTGTTAGCAATTCATTTTATTATTGTAGATAAAATACAAACAATGGTATGCTGGTCCTGACAAAATTACATTCTCAAAATTAAAACAGCAGAGAAATTAGGTGATAAAGAAAATGCTTACAAATTGTGATTAAATTCAAAGATATTTGTGATACTACGGCACAAGGAACATTGAAGGAATAATCAACCATACACACCATTTTACTTATACCTAATATTCCATCCTACTAAGCAGCCAAAATCCTTTGTCTAAGTTACCCGACACTTGCAAAATAGAGATGCGAAAAGAAACAACAACTCAAAGAAAAAGGCGGTTGGCAAAGGCAAAACTGAAGAGGTCGCAGAAATTAGCCAATGAAACCTTAGAGGAAAAAGAAAAGAGGTTGTCAAAGAATCGTATGTATCAAAAACACAAAGCTTATTTGAGTGCAGCGCAAGAATATGAGTTAGGATCTACAAGCTTATTAGAAGTGAGGAAGGAGACATGTCATCAAGAGTTAGCATTCTGTAACCAACAATATGAGGTAAGTATGCATTACTTTCCCGTTTATGATATTAGTAGGATAATAATAACGTATTACCTACTAACACACAAAATATAAAAAAAAATGCTGGAATCTAGTCTGATATTAAGTCCTGTCCTACATTTCAAGATTTCTTTCATAAAAATTGTTTCGGCAACATTTCAGAAATAATGGTGGTATTTTAAAAAGAAAGAAATCATTTATTGGCTAAATGTGTTTCCAATACAAATTATATAACATCACACCTATTTTCTTGGAAAGTACATAAATATAGACATAATATCCAAAATTCATATTTGTTGAGCCTATGCAGAAACAACCACCACCAGGTATAAACCCATACAGGCAGAGAATGAATTATTTGACTTATAAAGGGCTTGCATATTCAAAAAGATTTAAAAACACTGCACTAGACCAAATGACCGTTCCAATGTTAGACTTTGACCATCAACATAAACTTTTGTTTCAGCAACCAAAAATGGAATCAACAAGCTTTCCCACGGCGTCCGAGATAGCTGATCTACAAACAGACACAGTTATAAAAGAAGAAAACAACACAGTTCAGGCAATAACAGAAGAACTTGACATCAAGTCAGAAAACATGGATGAAACAGGCACGCAAGATAACCATGATGATCCTTTTAGCAATGTACAATTGGAAGTAAAACAGGAAACAATATCTATATGTATAGAAAAAGAAAGTACTGACTCTCAAAATGAAGATTCTATGTCGAAAACTGTAGATGATGATGATGAAGAAGAACATGAATCCAAAGATGATGTAGAACATTTTGCAACTGTACCAAAACTTGAGATGGATTGTGAGGAAAAATCTGAAGTGAAGGAAGAGAGAGTAATGGGAGATGAATCTCTGGTAACTTATGATTATCCCAATTTTGATGACATTGGCAGTATGGATAGTAATGAAGCGACTGCATTAACCCAGGTTGAAGCGTGCCTGCAAGACGACATGAATTTCAAATGTGAGAGTGATGACGATGATGATGATGAGGTAAGGAGTCTTTTCTTTAACTCTACTTTACCAAAAATAGGCTTCCACAACTTTATTCATACAGATATTTAACAGACATCTATTAGATTTTAAAAGAAACTGTACCAATGTAGTAATTAAGTTATACCAGTTGTCGCGAATGGATGGCGTTAGTGAATGTAATCCCTACTACAGTGCACAGTGTCCCACATACCATAAAATGGATATAATTGCTAAATTCAATCCAAGTAGCACCACCTAGTGTTGAGTCAATTAACTACAATGTATTTGAGTGTCGAATTTAGTAAGTACCGGACATTTTAGTAAGATGTGAATGAACATCTAAATATTTTTCTTTAATTGGAAGGTATTTTGAAGACAGTTAATGAACGTCGTATAAAATATTCTTTAAAAAAATGATAAATATGTTAGTGTCGAATTGATTGTAAGTAGATCTTTTCTGGACAGTTTTACACGTCAATAATTTTAAACTAAATGGCGCCAGCCAATTCAAATTGACTGATACCTGAGAAGAAACTCAGGGGCCTTGGTCTCTTTTTCAGAGCAACAAAGTCACGTGTCGCGAACCGTACCTATTGATCAACATTAGGTTTAAATACTGCTTTAATATTCCAGCACCATCACAAAGAAGAATACGACAAAATGAACATCAAAGAAGAGTCCGACGTCACAGTAACAGAAACACTCTTAATATCAAACAAACTTATTAACACTACTTCCACTATCACTAACCCCCACGACGGTCTTGTAGAATCTAAAACCACAAAGACCTTAGTTATGGAAATACTACCCATGAATCAATCAAACATGGCATTCTCTAAGATTGGGAACCCAGAGGAAATTCTTCCAACCACTTACGGTCATGACGACCACTATATGGACTATGAAGAGTCGTTCCAACTAAATTCTATTACAGGAAACGTCTTGACGCTTGAACAAGAAGCGTATGGTTTACTAAAAGCTAAGGCGAAGAAAAAGGATGTAGGGGAAACTCTCCATACTTGCCCGAAATGCCCCAAAACTTACAGACAGAAGACCTACATGAAGAAGCATTTGGCTGTCCACGATGCCATTGAGAAACGCGCACAAGGCCATATCAGAAGCCAGATAACTAAGAAAGAGAATAAAAACAAGAAGTTAAAAGCAGAACTAGAGAGTCAGGCGATCAAAAAAGAAGAGAAGGTTAAGAAGGAAGGCTACGAATGTACTTGCGGCCAATCCTTTCAAAGGCGAAGTCGAATGGAGACCTGCTTGAGGTCCCACAACCTCTTCTGTGATATAAATACTTACCCCTGCATGTCCTGCAATAAACAGTTCAAAGACAAAGAAGAATTAGCTCTCCATCGTAAAAGGCTACACAGAAAGAGATTCCCATGTAAGTTTTGCCCAACAGACTACCACACGCGGAAAGAACTCTTCAAACACCTTCAAGTCCATCAAAAAGTCCAATTGATGGAGTACAAAGTCATTTCGGAAGTCGTCAAAGGGAAACAGAAGCTGAAATGCTTCATGTGTAACAAAAGTTATATGGAGATCTCGGACCTAAAGTGCCACGTTATGGATGACCACAAAGAACCGTACAGTTGTCCGCGATGCAAGCGAACGTTCTCGAAAATTATAGACTTCGGCAATCACACGAAGACCTTCCACCCAGAAGTGGAAGGTCAATCCGTCTTAGATGTTCTAGAAGCCTTTTCGAAACTGGTAAAAGCTTGGAAATGTGAGGAGTGTGGCCTACAGTTCCACGAGGCAGATAAACTAGCCATGCATCAAATTGAAAAACACAGTCCCGATTTGAAAGCAGAGATGCAATTCCAGTGTACAGATTGCCGAAGAGTTTTTATCAGCCAAAAAGGTCTTACATCCCACAGACGCATACACCACAGTATAGAAACTGTTGAGGAAACTGAACCAGTCGAACAGGGTGTAATGTGTTTAGAATGTCGAAAAATCTGTAAGGATATGAACGCCTTACTATCGCACATGCGGTTCCACTCGCCAGATAGAAAATACCCTTGCAAATTCTGTGATTTCCGCTTTGCTACTCCAGAAAAGCGGAAAGCGCACTCCGAAATCCACACAGGCGACATGAAATACGTCTGCTTCATCTGCGAATACCAATGCAGTTCAGAAAATCGACTAAAACAACACAAATTATCGCCTAAACACGTTAACATGAAGGAGTTTTTGCTCACTGGAAAGCCGTTCGTACAGGAAGCGCAGTCTTCTTCGAAACAGGAGAAAATTAAAGACACATTGAAAAAGAAGGAGTGGCAAGTGAAAGAGAAGAAGAAAAAGGAGAAATCGCGAAGTGAGTCGCGATCTGAGAGTAGGGAAGTGGCTTGTGACATCTGTGGGGACAAGTTCCCGAGTGAAAGTGAAATGTTGGAACATAAACTGACTCACCCTTTCATAGAGTTCCCCAATGAAGATACACCAAGTAGAATATTTTTTAAGTAAGGTAACATTATTATAATCTTGCCTAATTTGTTTCCGATTGTAGTGATATTGCGGCCTAAAATCAGTTTTATTTTCACATATAACTTACAAATTATTACCACTTCTGTATTTAGACCAATTTAATCAAGGGATATTGTGTTACCCAATTACTGGGTTGTGGAAGTCGCTGCATGTAAAACACGGATATACAGCTACATCCGGTTAGACTGGAACTTCACAACAACATAGTTGAGAAAAAGCTAGGCAGATGATCATGCCTTGAAATGTTTGACTATAGACCAAACCGTACACAAAATTTACTAACGTCATTGGATAATGTAGTTTATGACCAGTCACATATAGTGCAAATTTGACCGACCGCAAATGTAGACATCAAGCAGCTCATTAGCGTGCATGCTAATAGGCACTTTAATGCACTCACAACAAGGTACATCTTTGGAATCTTAGCTGCAATATTATTACAACAAAAACATAGTTAATTAAACTAAGTAATTATTAACGTTATTGGCTTTTGTATAGTAAGTTTCTGTTACGCATTTATAAGTCGGTGGGGTATTTATACGGTGCCCGGTTCTACCGAGTTACAAGCTAGTCTACTTTATTAATAGTTAACTCTATTTTAAACGATACAGTTGCTTACGATTGCTACTGGTGAAATAACTTTTCGCCCTCAGAATAGTGTACTCAATACATAGTTACGGAACCCGACTTTTGAATAAGGTATGTTGTGGATATATTTGCATGAAATACAGGCAGCTGGCGCTGGTCTGCCTACCCTCGTATAGACTTGTCGAAAAAATATCAAAATAAAGAGCCTTACAGCAGTCGCGTATGACGTGTGACATCTGACATGTGTCATCGTGGTAAATATGCCGCCATAAAATAAAATTACAGTACGACGTGGTACCAAACCCACGCACAATAGTTTGGCACCATCTTACAGCCCTCTCCGCTATCGCACCCGCTCATCGGACAAATTAAGTAGCGCCCCTCATTGGTCAATTCAAATAGCGCGCGTTTCTCGGTTTCTTGCAACATGTTTCCGTCTCTTTTCACGAAATCACTCCCACAATAATATTCAGCGATCGAAAGGAACTGATGGGGTAAGGATGTGCATTGATGCCACTTCCACCATGTGAAAAAAAATGTCCTAGCAGCCCAAAAGACTGGAGCTCAAATCAATAAAAAAATGTGTGTGTGTATGTACTTAAGCAATTTTGAATATAGCTAACTTCAGGGTGTCGGTTTTACATGACGGTGCGCGCGCGCATTTTAAAAATTTACTCTTATCATTTATCCTCAACGCGCCAAAAGAAGTATGTAAAGAAGTGTGTTTCGACTTTTCTGTTCAATGGCGATGGCACGCCAGTTGTTTGTTTTTTTTTATTAAACTTGTTTAAATGTTTTTCTAAAACTGTTAGCGATTGCAGAAAGTAGAACGAAGGAGAGTTTCAAAGGACCTAAAAACAGGGTTTTCTTGCGCCGAAATTGGTCTCGCATTTTTGTGTAATGAAAGATAGTTTTCTTGCTTAATTCTGTTGAGCTGGCAATACCGATGATATGCGTTGAGCTGATTATAGAAATAATCACGTTGATTTGTTGGTGAATGTTAAAATAGTTTATTTTTTATTTTGCACTGATTATTAAAAGGCTAAGTTTATCAATAAAACCGTTTCAGTTGTCCTGTGTTTCTATAATTTAAGCTAATTATAAAATATAATGTTGATCATTATGAAAATTAAAATAATATATTGAGCTGGTCACAAACGATTTAAGTTGATTGCAAATTATTATTTAAAAAACACTTTGAAAAATCTGATTATTATTTACGAGCACGGTTTTTTAAATAATTGTATGTTTTTTTTTGTTATTTTGCGGTATTTTAAGAAGAATGATTGGGTTTTCATTTACTTATTAATAATATTGGTTGATACTTACCAAGCATTTCAAAGATACACTGGGGAGCAAATATATATCGAAACACTTGGGGTAACTTGAAGTGCTGGCGTCTGTAAATTTCTTTGAGCAACGTGAGTTACGCTTAGTTTGTCTCCACCCCATAAAGGTTAAATTCTAAACTATACCAGTTATCGTTGGTTTTAAGACTGTTAACATAACTTACCGGTGTTTTTTTTTTAAATTAAATATAATTCTATCAATCGTAAATAATTGCTTCGTGGCTCTAACTTCGCACATTACAGTGAAAGCTAACCGAATCGGAATAGTTCACCAGCGAAATAATTGGCTGAAGTTTCAGTGTCCGTTACGCCAGCCAGAAGTTGTCGAAATTTACCATTTGAATCTGATAGATAATTAGTTGTGCGGCTTCTGTAATTGTTGCGCACATTTTTAAATTTGTTGCGCTTATAGTTTTTTAATTATTTCACAAAAACATTTCCTGCTGCGGTAACGTTACCCCAGCCAGACCTTTTTCTTTCTAATGGGAATTTTTAAATAATTACTAGCTATAAAATTAGTTGTCTAGATGAAGTAAATGTTGTGCCTTATTTTGTATTTGTTCGTTCATCGGTTGCGAAGTTATTCGAGATTTTGCTGGGGAAACGTTTTTGGTTTTGCTAGATCTTTGAAATGGTTAAGCGGATTCTTATCATATTTTGTACATGGCTTCTTAGGAATTAGTTTAAATTTGTTGTGCAATAAAAAAACCGAAATAATACATAGCTTAAAAGTTATTTCATTAAATAGAAAAACACTTCAATTGGTCCCAGCACTCTCAATAAGAGCTCTAAAGACTTACTTTAAACGTTATTTTAAAGCTTGTAACTGCCTTCAAATGTATGTAAAGTTTCATTAGTATCCTGTAAGTATTTACCAAGTTATGATGATATTGAGTTCTTCACGAGCACGGTCTTGATGCACGCGGTGTTATTTGGCCACTGGATTGGATATATGAACTGAATGTTATGTCAATAATTAGTTGTTTAGTTCAGTTGTATATCAGTAAAATTTCAGCTCAGTACATTGGATAATTAATGAGATAATACGATTAAAGTCATTAGGAAGTGAATGACCGTGGTAACCCGACCAAATTTAGGTGGTTACGAAAAAGCGAAAACGCAGAACATTATACTATCTTTTGAAATGTTTAGTATAATACACCTTACAATTTCGGTACAGACGCGTACACTGTTAAATACATTAATAATATAATAATATCTGTACTATGAAAAAAATATTATTATCTTCCAGTTGCACAAACTTATCAAAAATCACTGATATAACATGTCGTTCGGTAGGACGCGGAAGGGGTGGGGTGAAGAGGCGCATTGTTTGCTTAACGCACTAAACATGCTCCATAATCACATTATTCATCTTGTAGAGTGCGCGTGCGTTTCGGCAGTTCCGTTTCCTGTTTTTGCAAATATTTACAGAGTGCGTGAGAGCTAATATATAATAATAATATTTTTATTGCAATAAAGATATTTGTAGTACCTACGTACATATTGGAGTTAGTGAGTTAAATTATCGTAGGACTTAAACTAACAAATAATAAGTTGGGGTGAGCCACTGTTCTCCTAGCTAGGTAGCAGAGCAACCTGTGTTAAGGAGTGACAGTTTGCCTCCCTAAAAAAGATCTTAAATAGTAATTAACAATAGTGTTACGGGTTCTCTCCAGAGTCAAGTACTTAGTTTACTTAAATACACTATTATTATACAACGTGTAAAAATGTTTACTAGATTAAGTCTGCATTTACACTGAAGTTGATTACAAAGTCTGGGTGAAAAAGTAAGTTGTAAGTAACAGTAGGTACAAATGGGATAGTTTTATGAGAGTCATGCATGATTGAGTATGCGTGAATATATGATGTTTGTGTACTGTTTGTGGACTAGTGGTTGCTGTTTGTGAGTGCGGGTGTGTATGTGATGTGTGTTTATGAAATTATTATTGGACTATTTAAAATTTGTTGTGGCTAAAACGAGAAGGTATGTGGTAGATATTAAGAGATCCTAAAGATATAAAATATTAAGCGTGGCGAATTACTGCTAATGTGAAATGCTTCTATTGATGATCATAGTTATGGTGGAGGCTGCTTGATGAATTCACGAACAAGGTAAGCTTGTATAATGTAACTACAGAAATAGTAGCAAAATTATTATTAATATGTACCTATTATTTAACTTATACTTAAAAACAATCGCAGATTAAAATTACACATAGGTACTTTAAAAGTTCAATTGAAATGATTATATTACCTGTCAATAAAAATTATTTAATGATCACGTAGTTTTTTTTAAAACTTGTGTACATGTCTGTACTAAATTTGTAACACTATCCTACATATTTTAGAAGGTACCATAATGTTTTGCGTTTTCGCTTTTTCGTAACCACCTAAACTTGGTCGGGTTACCACGGTCATTCACTTCCTAATGACTTTAATCGTATTATCTCATTAATTATCCAATGTACTGAGCTGAAATTTTACTGATATACAACTGAACTAAACAACTAATTATTGACATAACATTCAGTTCATATATCCAATCCAGTGGCCAAATAACACCGCGTGCATCAAGACCGTGCTCGTGAAGAACTCAATATCATCATAACTTGGTAAATACTTACAGGATACTAATGAAACTTTACATACATTTGAAGGCAGTTACAAGCTTTAAAATAACGTTTAAAGTAAGTCTTTAGAGCTCTTATTGAGAGTGCTGGGACCAATTGAAGTGTTTTTCTATTTAATGAAATAACTTTTAAGCTATGTATTATTTTGGTTTTTTTATTGCACAACAAATTTAAACTAATTCCTAAGAAGCCATGTACAAAATATGATAAGAATCCGCTTAACCATTTCAAAGATCTAGCAAAACCAAAAACGTTACCCCAGCAAAATCTCGAATAACTTCGCAACCGATGAAAGAACAAATACAAAATAAGGCACAACATTTACTTCATCTAGACAACTAATTTTATAGCTAGTAATTATTTAAAAATTCCCATTAGAAAGAAAAAGGTCTGGCTGGGGTAACGTTACCGCAGCAGGAAATGTTTTTGTGAAATAATTAAAAAACAATAAGCGCAACAAATTTAAAAATGTGCGCAACAATTACAGAAGCCGCACAACTAATTATCTATCAGATTCAAATGGTAAATTTCGACAACTTCTGGCTGGGGTAACGGACACGAAGTTTCATCAGTTATGTGTTAGGATCCGCACCTGACTTATCAACTCATCGAATTATAACAAAGACAATCAATACTACCACAGTATAAATACTAACTCTGGAAAAATTCCGACAACGTCTACCTACACGCGGTAGCCCTGAATAATACCTCCCGAACTACGAACATCGTTATGTTCGCAGTTCGGGAGCGGCTTTCCCGCGTCTCGCCCCTCACGATTGCCCTGTCTAGACGGCTTCGTCGGGCGACTGTAGGTTTTTAGACTGTGATACTGATAAAATTTTCATCGACTTGTGTCCTAATGGAGACAAGTCGATGAGTCTTAGTTTAGTTCGCTCCGCTGCCGCTTTAATATACCTATATTATGCTAGATGGCGTTACTGACGACATGGGATCACAGTTTGTATATGACATGTCTTCGTATGTCTTCTCAACAGTATCTAAAATCTCGTTGGATTATAGTAATGTTGTTGATCGAAGATCAGACTTCCACAATCCTGCATCAGACTACTAGGTAGTCAGCAAGTGCAAAAGTCTCACAACCCACACCCAGTCTTGCCATGAGATATTGCGTTACCAACGGGTAACACGATTCGTGATTCTGCTTAAATCACAACGTGAAAACCAGCCAGAAATGGGCATTTTTTCCCTTTCTCAATTTAAAACATAATAATATTTTTGGGTGGTGTTGCCATGGCCGAATACTTTTTACCATCCGCTGACGCAGTCATTAGGTTCTTAAGTATGCAGGGCACGCGGCTTAAGATAAAAGGTGGGCCATGATCTGCGGAGAGGTACCACATAGGCACTGACGGTCGATGCCATCTGCGAAAACCCACTTTAGGACATTTTCTTTTGTGTCTGATTAAAGTTTATCAAGTCGGTCATGGCAATGCATGCCCAGGCGAAAGTCTCTTAGGTACAGACGCCAGCACATCAAGTTACCCCAATGTGTCATTTTTCTTTGATCGTTTTTCAACTTTATCTCAAACAGAATAAGGTTCATATACAATTGGGAAAATTTGACACATTGGGTTAACTTGACGTGCTGGCGTCTGTACATCAAATAAAATAGCTTACTTGCTAGTTTCGCGTTCCGGTTCGCTTTCGCTTCAGACTGCGAAGGTGTATTGAAGTTGTTGTGTATTCGGTGCCTGATATTGTGTTAGTTCTCGAAGTAGTGTAAATGTATAAAAGATGATAAATATATTGTTTGTTGAACAGCAGTAATTTTGTGGTTTATTTTATATCAATCAACCGACGCATCACTCTCATCCTCTAGGTTTGTTCCCAACGAGTCACTCGGTAACGCACATAGGTAACAGTGTGACTCATTGGAAAAAACCTTACTCCCTAAATTGATCCCCTACCTACCCTATCTTTTTTCCCAAGTGTCAATGCAACTTTTTGAATCAACAGGGTTTCCCGGACATTAAGATCCCCCGGACATTGAGATTTTTCGTAGATTTTTTTTGCCAAGCTCAAAATTTTTATCTGATGTTATTTTTTCTTATCATCACACAGCACAACGACTAACTCAGGGAATAATAAAAATAATGAAAACCAGTAATTATTAAAAACTATTTTATTATCACATAAACATACGATAAAATTCCTCCTTACTTCCTTACCCGTTACATGTAGCCAGACAAGTGAAGAACGTAAATATGACAGCTCGTGCTTTAGACAGAGACTGAGCTATGTGTGAGAGGGAGACAACGCTCTACAAAGGTGAACTTGATTTTTAAAAGCCAATGTCATATTTACGGCTTACTCATTACGGTATTACACCATACCCAAAATTCAATTAGATAATGTTCAGAGGTTGGAATTATGTAGAGTTTTTTGTGTATTTACACTTATTTCATACACCGAAAGAATAAAGCGGATATGTCTCAAAGATTAATAATTAATTAATTTTAAACAGCAGAAAAAATCTTAAATAAAAAAATAGCTTTTTAACCACTGCACGCGCGACGTTGCCTAACTTACATCAACGACCTCGGATGTCCAAAGTTACAAAATTCCGCGCGATATTGCCACATTTGTAGTTAGCACAACACAGCTTGTGAGAACAAAAGAAACAAATAGTTGAAATGTGGGCTATTTATTTGTAATATTGTTGGTAACACCGCACACGGGATTGTTAATTAAAAATCCTGGGAAGATCCATACTAATATCGACATTTCAATGCAAGTATAAAAAACTACCTAATACCAACATCTGATAATGTTACAATTTGATATTCAACATCTACTAAATGGAATATAATACATACTGTTCATAAGATGACATAAAAATACCTTTTTTGTTTTACAATAAAAATGCCATTTTTTTTCAAGGACCAAATCTTTTTTTGTTAATTAAATATATAAACAACCGTGCTGCAATACTTGAAAGTATTACGCATGTGTGTAATACAATAATAATTGTATAAATATTGGTAGGTAAAAAAACACATTAGGTACTTAAAATCTTACAGAGCGATGTAATTACGCTAGGTGTACTAAATATTACAACTTTAGGAGTTGTGGTTACACAAACAACATACTCTCTCTCTTTAATTGGCTAAAATTTGAAATGTACAACCTCCGGATAAGTTCCACTTAACATTGATCTGACAGATTAATAAAAAAATCGGTTCCTAATATAGAATTTATCCAGTAGATCCAGTAGACTTATCAATCAGGCCCTTGGCCCTTATCTAAGAAACACATCGTTTGTGCAACACAACAAAAATGACTGATCACTGAGTTACAATACACTGAAATGTTATCCTTATTGCTTTGTGATAGAGGTTGTATTTGCTTTAACACTATTTATCCTTATTGGTTTTTTTAGAATTGGCGCAAGCATACTGTTTGTCAAGTAAATATCAAGGAAGTTTTAAAAATAACATAATATGCATGCGTGTATTTTATTAAAGGTTGGGCAGAGATGTACTTATGGTTCACCCATATTTTACCACTTATGTTTAAGTCCAATGTATTAGAGGGTGAGCGCATTGCCAACAACTGAGCTCAAATCCAGACTCCAAGCTGGGAACTGGGAAATCCCAGAAATTAAATCCAATATACAAATACTATGTTTTCGCTTCTCGCATATAAATGTATATACTAAACGACCCATCCACGCGTTGTTTCTTTTATTTTTAACGGTCTTTTTTTTAAACATTTTGTCCGGCAGTTTGAGTATTTTATGCGACCAACCCAAATGTTCTTTCTTTGGTATTGTTCGTCAGGATGTAGAGCTCAGTTGAGCTCACGATAACTGACAAATGCTTGCACCGACTGATCTAGTCCACTCATTCTGTGTGCTTCTTTCCTCAAAAGACCAGACACAAATCTACATGGTTCTTACATAATCTGACCAAGATAATGTCTGGAGTTTAAAAGACACTGTGACCTCTGAGTTTCTTTCGGTGTTTCTTCTCAGAGTAGTCAGACAGCGAAATACCGACCTCATCATTCAAAAAACGACATGTAAAAGTGTTTGTATGAACCCATTTACAGAAATACATATCATTTATCATTTGATAAAAAAATGAGGTGTATCAAGGTAAAATCCATCCTATCTAAATTACACACAGTAAGCCAAAATTCATTATAATTGGTTAAGAAGTTTCGAAATTTTTCACGACGCGACATTTCATTTAGTAAAAGATCAATTTAACAATATTATCATGAAAAAAGCATTGCAGATGTTTACCTTTATAAACAGTGTCAAAACAATTACACGACTTCAACTTCATTATTTAAAACCACTAGACATTTTTAAAATCTCATAAGTTTTATAAATAGAGATATGCATATTGAGAAACTCATTTAATTCAAGATCGTCAGTTTGACAAAAAATATACCTGTGACAAATCTTGTATGTGGCCTGTTATTTACACAATAGAGCCACTTCAAAATCTAGTGGTTTTAACACAATTGAAACACATACAATATGTCATTATGTATAAGTAGAAATAGTAAGTTTACTTAGTTACCTGCACGGGGCTACTCTTGGCTAAAGTATGCAAGCGGTGTGTTATGCTTCGAGTTTGTAACAAGTCGGGCAAACCCCGAAATTAACATTAGACGCTATTAAGCATCAAGCACGGAATAATTGAAGTGCCTTGCACGAATGCACGGCAGAAACGTAACATAAATTCCATCGAACGTGTATGGAAAGAACATTTTAAATTTCGTTCGATTTTCCGTTACTTTTCCACCGCGCTTTCGTGATAGATCCTTTGTAGTTTCACAAGTTAATAGACCGTATGTAAACTCACTATTCAATACCTACACATAACCGATACTTAATTTTAAGATATTCTCAAAAAAAAAAAAACTAGTCGTTACAATACATTATCTAAAGGATTCGTGGTGAACAAAAGTTGCACAACAATTTCGCCAACAACATATCACGTTCCGCAACTTCTGTTCACACCTCAAAGCGACAGAAATAAAGATAGCGTAAACACTTACACTGCAACTACACGTGAAACAGCGACTTCAATTTAAACTACATTACAATAAGGTATTTGACAAAATTTTAGATTTTAGTCCCTCATCTAGATTACAAGAAAATATTCGACACATATTTTTTTCTTTTTGAAATTGATGGAAATCTGCTTAGACTAAGCGCAATAAATAGAGTTGAGGAGAGGGGGCTTGTAACGTCATTATCTAGTACAAACTGTACTGGCTAGCGACGCATGCGACATTTTGACTCGATGTATCGCCGTTATTTTTTGATTACGTGAAAAAAAGAAAAAATATGTGTTGAATATTTTCTTGTAATCTAGATGAGAGACTAAGGGTCAATTTATACTAGCGCAGAGTCGAAGCGCATCGAAGCGTCTATCCAAAACTGAACATAACAAATTCAACCTTAACTCCACAGCGTAACGCACACATTACTTCTGGGATTTTAAAAAAGACGCCGTATTCTTAGGAATACGCGCGTCTGCGCGTGAACAACGCTGATTGGTGCGCGCGCATTCTTGCGAAGTATAGTGTGCGTTACACTGTGGAGTTAAGGTTGAATTTATTATGTTCAGTTTTGGATAGACGCTTCGATGCGTTTCGACTCTGTGCTAGTATAAATTGACCCTAACATCTAAAATTTTGTCAAATAACCCATTTGCGCATCCAATACACCCACACATTTTAAACTAATAAGTAAAGGTGATCTTCCATGGTTGCGCCATGCTCGCGGCTGGCTTCCGGACCACGAGCACATCGTTACCTTTGTGTAGGGTCATCTGTAGTGCGACCTGCTTGCCGCCCTGCGTCAGCTTCGCGGTTTTGGGCGGATACTTGATACCGGCGATGACTATGCGCTCTACCCAGGACCGGGTCGGGTAGTGGGCGTTTTCGTCGATGAAACTGTGAAATGAAAAGAATTTTAGATGTTAGTAGTTGCTTTTTATTATAGTATAGTTAAAATCTCGCTGCAGACTCGGTCATAAATCATTCGAGTGTTTCGCTCTCTTTCCCACTCACGGGCCTTATGGGCAGGCCACGCCCACACGTAGTCCTGTGCATTACTGCAGTCGATGAGTGATATCGATAGTTTTATATATTTATAAATGGGTGATAAAAATAAATACACATTTTTTTATTTTATTACCAAATTTACTACAAAGCATATTAAATATATAAACAAAAGAACGTATATTATATAAAACTAAAAATAGAAAATTAAAATTCTTCGTCTGAGTCATCGTCATCATCATCCAAATGAATGATGAACTTTTCGCATATATGTGCTTTTCTTAAGTCTTCATCTTGCAGCAATTCTGCATGTTCCACACATTTTTGCCAATTATCAATGGAGACATTGGAAATGGCTTCATCGACTTATCGATAATGGCCTTGAGCGGGCGCAACTAGCGCACATCCCTACTCCGATTATGATTTATGACCAAGTCTGCAGCGAGATTTTAACTATACTATAGTTTTGTGTTGTCAGTGCTTAATCTAATCTGGTGTCAGAGTTTTCATGCCTCTGATTTGGCTTCGCACGGCGTCGAAAAATATCTCTTAGACATGCTGGTTTCCTCACGATGTTTTCCTTTTGTTAAGCAAGTGATAATTATACAATCAAAATCAAAAGTCTTTATTCAAACTAGGCTGAGAATCAGCACCTTTTGAACGTCAAAAAAAAATACATAAAGACAGTCCCCCAAAAACGGCCCACCCTTCACCACTTTCTAGTGTTTTTGCTGGGAAGAAGAAGTGGTGGAAACAAACTCCCCAGCAACACATCTGTCTGATTCGTTTGAAGAACTAGGTATACAAAGAATTTATACAATGAAATGCTTAATAAATAGCATTAAGGTTTGTAAAACAATACATTTCAGAATGATTGTCACGTGTTAGCTCGCACAATCCAATATACCGAGATTAAAAAAAAAAGTAAATATAAATATTCATATTAACATTGAAATCTAAACTCAAGCAAAACAACTACAAAACTGAAAAATACCAGCCTCCAGGTATAAAAGGTGTACCTGCTTACATGTGCAATGCTGGCTGATATTCATAAGGCTGTGACTCTAAGTTTAAAATGATAATCTAGAACCATCGAAGTGAAACCAATAAGCAGTTAACTGTTATAACTATAATGCTCACATAACAACGAAAATTCAGAAGGAAAGACCTTGAATTGGCAGTTCGCCGGTCACCCCCTCCTTGCGTCGTACTCCTCAATGCTGAGGGTCGTGACCTCCCTGCGTCATCACTTTTACTTTAGTGTCTAGTAAAGTAGTAGTATATTATAATACTCACGAATAAGTCATCTCATTGGAGTCAAACGTCAATTTGGCATAGATATGTTTGTTGTTCAAGTACTCGTACGTTTCACCGTCATCGATGTACAGCGAGCCTTGAGCTTTTCCCTGTGTGACATAAAAATAATAATGTAGAATTATAAATACAAAAAAAATATCAAAATATAATCATTTCAACATTTTTTGGAATTTCTCAATAGCAGCCCGGAGTCTGGAATTGTGAACGGTTGATCTTAATAGGCTCGCCCCCTATTACATGGGACTGTAACGTAACTGGCGAAATGCGGATGTACAGACGCCAGCACATCAAGTTACCCCAATCTGTCAAATTTCTTTGATCGCTTTTCAGCTTTATGTCAAACAGAATAAGGTTCATCTTCCATTGGGAAAATTTGACATATTGGGGTAACTTGACATGCTGGCGTCTGTACTCAAGTACACCTCTACCTAACCCTTCGGGTATTACAGGTGTGATGGTATGTATATAATAATAATAAACTTTTATTTCAGAATCAAGTTCCATAATTTGTTAGTACCAATTATAAAAAAACAAAAAAATATATATATATAAAAATAAATTAAAAAAACGTTACAATATGATCAGAAAACTCGTAATAGACTCGAGGTTAAGGCGCCTACCTCTCATGCACGTAGTTGAGTTCAGATTACCCGCAATGTTTTCCTTAACTAATGTCTAAGACAAAACGAAACGAAACTTGGACACACACAGCGTCACGCATTAGAGACACATGCCTTAACCACTGGGCCATTATGACTAACTAACGCCCGATATTAATATTCTATCTCAATCCAAATCCCGATCCTTTGTTTTTGACGGCTGCTTCTGATTGGACATCTTTAAGACTCGGATAGGCGAATTCTGTCGTTGATTGGTTACAGACAAGGATCGGGATCAAGATAGCAACCGAGATAGATTATTAATATCCAGCGTTAAATAACGATGGTTTTATTTAAAAACAGCCCTGAAAAAAACAAAGTGAGAGTGATACTGTTGGCGACAGATCTGGCAACTCCGTTGCTAGGGGCTAGTGTTTTGTTGTTTGGCTAGCGACGAGGCGGCTTGGTTTTTCTATTCTAATTTTCTTAATATTGTTGACTCTTGTGATCGAATTATTATACCCAATTGCACCTTTTAACTGTTTTGATTTGGTGTTTAATAGATACAATGATATACTTAAACCGGTCAAGGTTTTCCGGTCTTACCGGTAAATCGCATCCATTTTTTTTTAAATAGTCGGAGCTTGAGTCTTTAAGTTGTTTAGTTAACTATTAAATAAAATAAACAACTTACATTAATATCGAGTGCCACGGCGAGGGTGTATGGATCGTCCGCCATGAGAGCGGACGAGCGGCGCACGCGCTCCTTCCGCGGGACTATGGAGCCGCCGCGCTGGAACACTGGGATCTGAAATACAAGGAACAATGATTTAAAAATAAAGCATTAAATAAGCACAAGGTTCAGGCACACCATAACAAATTTTAATAATGGGTTGGCACCATTTCATAGCCATCTCTCCGCCACCGCGCACGCCTATTAATTTGACCAATGAGCGCATAATTGGTTAAATCAAATAGCGCGCGCTACCCGGTTACCCTAAAACACTTTTTCGTCCACTTACGAATTCACGTGCCTCTCTCTTACCTTAGCTAATGTGACGTCGTAGGTGAGGTATCCGCTGGCGGCATGCGCCTGGTACGTGTCCACGTCGTACCACAGCGTGCGGCTCGCGGACCCGGGCAGGTACACCTTCACGTTCGTCACTCCTGGTTCCACCACCGGACGGACCAGAAGAGCGTTACCTGGAAACAACAGGATAATGCTCATGTTGACGGTGTGATGAAAATCAAAATTCTATCAAGTCCATCAGTTAAACACTGTGAAAGAACAATGCCAGCTTTCGGCCTACACAACTTTTAAAACTAAATTCACGCGGACACAAAAAAAAATCCTTCAACAATTTAAATATAAAATACAAACTTATAAAAATATTAGTTGTGCTTTTTGGGAACTTCTCAAAAAGAAAATCATTTTAAAAAGTAATTCAATAATTACTTCAATATTCAAGTTCTTGAATTCCTGACTTAAGCAAAAAAGTTGCCAGTCTTGCTACTGTAATCGATAATTCTAAATAATAAAAAAATACTCTTTACTCTTTATTTACCACCGAATCGTCTTTTATTAATTATTTTTTACTTAAATCATACGATTATCGAGTTCATTTTAATACACTTAGTATTTTGCGAAGAAAAAATGAAATTCAAGAAATCGATTTTCTCGATCTGTGATCGATAACTTAATCGTCATCTTGTAATAGCAACCCTGTAAGATCGCGCGCGCTTAAGCTGACATTGGCACATCTTGTAGGTATTGTTATCGCCTATCGGTGTTGTTTTTGGTGAACGTTTGTTTCCTTCTCGAATTCCTCTGGTTTGCGGTATAGACTTATTGCTTTATATCTGTACCACACATTTTGTGACAATTTCCAATCAACTACGTTGTATTTTGTAAGGTAGGTAATGTATTTGTTGTTTATCTTACTCTCTGTAAAAATACCTAACCTCCAATTTTAAATGTCTGAATAACTTCGTTTTTAGAAGTTCTATGTAAAAGTAAAAATCACATAAATGCTTTGGACATTAAACAACACAAAAAAACGTAAGAATGTTCACTGTTCATGACAAATTAATATTGAGCCAAAGTTACTATGGGCATCTGGCATTGTTCTTTAATGGTTGTTTTCCTGCGGTAGCACGGAAGTACTGATCCTTATTAACCCAGAAATATCAAAAAAATGTTAGGCGTTTCAAACATAATTGAAATGAAATGATATTTATTTCTGTAAGTAGATCTTCCCCGACACTTTTAAATGTCATTTTTTTATCCCTGAGAAGAAATACCGATGGAAAAACAGGGGTCATGGTATCTTTTAAAGTCCAAACATAAGATTGTATTAATTTATTATTGGAGTCTAACGATTCAGGGCAAAGTCTGGAAAAGCCTTTTGAAGAAAGAATCAATTCAGCTTTCGAGTTGACCTGTCTCGACAGACGGCATGCATGCTTCAGTCACGTTTAACTCAAACCTTTGAAGGTATGAGGAACAGTGAGTAAAGTTTCTCATCCATCCACCATAGAGGAATCTCCATCCTCCGACCAGCCCGGTGTTGTGTCTGGTGGGCTAACTACTGCCCGACGATTGAAGTCGGGAACTTGTATACGTTCAAATTGCGCGGATAACTCTGATACCGCGATGTAGGATATCGGTCATTAGTTCGTATGTGGCGAGATAGATGTCGCTAAAACCTATTTCAGGGAGCTCGACGACCCATCACCCACCACGTGTATTTTTTTTTATTATTATTTATTTAATATTTTCTTGATTTGTTAAATAATAATCCGTGATTTTAATATTTGTAAATGTGAGAGTACCATGTATCTGTCCACACAATTAATGTACTTATCTACTAAAATGCTTAATCTATCTTAGCATAGTAAGTTATTTTTTATTTATTTTTTTATTTTACTTTGTTTATTCTAGGTGCTTCGTATTCACATATATAATGTATTTTTTATTGTATACAAATATTGTAAAAACTATTTTAAAAGAGTAAGTATGGAGTTTCTTGCCCATTCTTCTCCATACGAAACTACCTTTTGGAAGGGGCAACTAGAATCATTATATTTTATTTAACTTGTAAGTTTAACGTTCAAAAGTGCCTTATAGGGGCCTAATTGAAATACATGATTTGACTTTGACTTTGACACCACACGACGCTATCTGCCAGTCATTTGCGTATGCCACGTAAAAGTATTCAAAACCGCGCTCAACATAGTGATGATCACTGGGTAAAATGTGTTCAACGATCAACTGTCAAACAGCTAGTTTCATTTTAGTTTTCACCGGTGTGTATCTAAGATGACATGATGCGCACGCGCAGACGTGAGGCGCTGGTCACACAGTATGACTAGCAGTGCTATTGGATATCTTTTAATTGCCAGTAACTAACTGTCGCCATGTCGTTCAGTTGCACACCGAACTTTGATGACAACTGAGAATTTACAAAAAAAAAAAAATGACGTGTGGCACTCGGAGACTGCCACGGTAAAGCTATTGCATATCATTTTTTATCAACTCCTCTCCTCTCCCCCACACCTCCCACACCCCTCCCCTCACCGCTCCCTCCCCTTCCCTCCCCCTCCCTCACTTTCCCTCCCTTCCCTTCCTGTTCCCTGCCTCTTCCCCTCCCTCTCCTTCTCCACCCCCTCTCTCTGTACCCCCTCTCTCTGTCCTCCCTCTCCACTCCCCTCCACGTTCCTCTCCTGCCCCTCCGACCCCTCTCAAAATCCCCCCTTCCCTCTGTCACAATCTCTCCCTAAATATTAATACAGTAGGCCGACGCCTTAGATCTCTGGAAAAATGCCGACAACTTCTACACGCGTTAGACTTGAATAATACCTCCCGCACTACGAACATCGGTTTGTTCGCAGTTCGGGAGCGGCTTTTCCGCGTCTCGCCCCTCACTCCCCGCACGATTGCCCTGTCTAGACAGCTTCGTCGGACGACTGTATGTTTTTAGACTGTGCTAATATGTAACTAGCTGGCTATCACGGTCGCTTTTATCCTGCATTAGAATAATCCAGATACGTAGGTATTAAGCTGTTCACTTACCTAGCATGTACTCGTCATCAATAGTGAAAGTATCTTCCTCAGTGGGGAACTCTTGGAACAGGGGCCTCATCACCGGCAGACCATCGATTGAATGTTCATAGAATAATGTGTACCTGGGAAAATAGAATAGTTTAGTTTAGTTTAACTCTTCAAATTACTGTTTTCTCTTATAACTAAAATAAATACAACATCATGACAATCACTACATAATTATTATAAAACATAGTCCCGCTGCGTCTGACTGTCTGTTCGCGATAAACTCATAAACTCCTGCACCGATTTTCGTGTCATTTTTACCAATGGTATAATTTGACAAGTTTTTGCATACATTGGCTAGAATGTAATTAATTTTATTCGAGGTGTCGGAAAAAATAAGCCGTCTGGGAGCTGGGCGCGATAACCGACATTCATGCAGTCGAAGCCGCGGGCATCAGTTAGTGAATACATATTTGTAAGAGATAATGTTGATGACTATACTACTATGAACTGTGTCACAGTCGTCAGCGTCTTCCACACTAATTGGTTTGAAACGCAATTTATTGTTTAGAACAGGCCATCTGTAATGATGGGGAGAATGCCAATTTGTGCCCCAAAGTGTACAGAGATCATTGTATTACAAATACTTATAATAAAATAAGATACGAATTTTAAAAAATAACTAACATTCCATACCAGACGTGGAAAAAAACTCACAACAAAAAGTATCTTTCTTTTTAATTCACTTGATAGTACCCTCAACATTGCCATATAATATTAACAAAGAGTAAAACAGGGAAAAACTATCTTTACACATACCTGCCCTACAATGTTAAATATTTGTAAGTTAGCGTAAATTAAAACGTAATACATTATTATTAGTGTTTTATGTTTTCTTATCCATAAATCGAACTGTAATATTTTAGATTAATAGTTTAAAATAATCTGAGCATTCATATCTAACATTATTTTACTTTTGTTTTGGCAACCTCAAGTCTTCAATCAAACGTCAAATGTCATTATGTCACAAAATATTCTGTCTACAAATGATACTAACCATAATAGATTTACTTTGAAAAATAATGCCCTCCCAGTGCTTTATAACGAATACACTGCGTATATTAATGCCTGGAACAGATATCTAAACATGTTTATACCTTAATGTTTACATACGTATAAACATAAAAATACTTTAGCCAGTAGGTACAAAAACGGTTTCTTTAAACCTTTATAACTTTGGTCCACGACTGCTGAGCAATATGCGCCTTTTATACTTTTGTTGTAGAAGATCTTTACTATTAAATTACATAGATTTCATTTATGTACAACTCATTCATCCGGGGTAGCCTTGGTGTCCGCGACGTGGGAAAAAAACTACAAGAGTGTCGTCTCCGATGGTATGGACACATCATGCGCCGCCCTATCGAGTAAGTTGGTCAGAGATGCATGTATATGGCTGTCCTTGGGGCTAGGCCCCGTGGTCGCCCTCGCAAACGCTGGCTGGACGTCGTCAAGTCCGACATGAGAGCCAATGGCCTGACCGAAAAGGATGTTGAAGATCGGGCAAAGTGGAAGAAGCTCAGTCGGAAGGCGGACCCTGGCAATAGCCGGGATTAACGCCAGGTGGAAGAAGAAGAAGAAGACAGCCTGGGGCACAGGTTCATACAATTTTTGGCATTGTCTTTTGATGGTAAATATTCTAGAAGTGAGTTGCTTGTGGTGCTTTTGATAGTTTTTAAGTACTTTCTAAAATCTTAGTCCCTTCTTATATTCGTGGTAATCTAAGAAGTACGATTTGACAGCTATCACAATACTGTAAGTAGTGACGAGAAAAAAAATCGATTGCTATAAAATCCGATTCTTTAGACATAAATAACCTAATAATAATCTGTAATGTAAAATAGCTTCTCTATCGCATTAGGTTAGACTGTTAAGATAGATGTTAGTAAGGTTCTAAATAAATAAATAAGAAGTCCGCCTCTGTACATTAGTGTGCTTGAAGTATTAAATAAATAAATAAATAAAATAAAAAGAATCACAACTTTCACATAACTCCATTTAGTCCCAAGCTAAGCTGAGCTTGTGTTATGGGTACTAAACAACTGATAAACATACTTATAAATTTCTAAATACATGCATATTATAGATAAACTAGCGGATTTCACTCGGTTTCACGCACGTAGTTCCCGTTCCCGTGGGAACACAGGGATAAAAAGTAGCCTATGTTCCTCGGTGTGAATATAATTTTGCAATGGTGAAAGAATTTTTGAAATCGGCACAGTTATTTTTGAGTGTATTCATTTCAAACATACACACACTCAAATGTTTCCTCTATTAGTGTAGATAGTGAACACCCAGACATAAAATAAATTATCGTGCTTATCACACAAACATTTGTTCTGGGTGGGAATCGAACAACTAGACCAAAAGGCCAAGTGCTTCTTAGAATCTTCCTACCTTCATATATTCGTGACGATCTAAAATGTATGTTGCCAACACAACAACCTTCCCGAAACTGTCCTATTTTCCTAATCAATTTTGACCCTTATGCTTTAGCAATAAAGTGGAAAATGTATTAAAGAAATTCGCGCGCGTAGATCATTTTTCTTTCTTGTTGTTGCAATTGTCGTTGTGTCAGGGGCTCGAGTCTGCTATTGCAATCGTGTCTCAATGACCGGTTATTGATCGAATATTTGACAACTTTGACAGTTTTTCACCTGATCTCACTTTTTCGTAATGCTCCCGTCACGCATTCACCAGCTTTCTCCCCAAGTCAAGCGTGCGTAAAGAAGTTTTACTTCAAAAAATAAAGCAATACTAACCAGAAGTCAAGAAGCGCATATCGGCGCCTGGTCGCGTCCCTGATAAGGGCGGTGGTGGAGGGTTCGAACAGCCAGGGCTCGCGCCGCTTGGTCTCGATGTGCGAGTGGGCGCGGAAGAATGGCTGGAAGGCACCGGCCTGGTGACAAAATAAAAACAAACACTTGATTAGTATTTTAGGGGTATGGGGAACAATACAAAAATGTTTGCTGCAAAAGCAAAAACACTAAGAAGAAGTGGGGAGAGGCGGGATTTTAGGGGAATGCCTTAAGTAATTTTTAAGTTTGACGAAAGTAGTATTGTTGGACACGGCTCGAACTGTTAGGCGATTCCTCTCCCTGGAGCCCCGACCGCTTCCAGCTTGCTGGACTTTGTTACCCTGTGGGTGCTCGGAGAGTGTTCTCGATAACGGTGGGCTACTAATTTTAAATGTATTTTTACATAATATAACATTGTATTGAAACGTAAAAAAGAATATTTGATAAGTTTTAGAATGAATGAACGGAATAACAATAATACGTGGGTCGATTTCCCTTTCACCCAGCTCAGAGAAGAAAACAGCAATATTGCCGGCTCAGCTATATCAGCTTACCTGATACCACCTGGTCATGAGCTCAGCTTCGGGGTTCTTGAAGAAGCCTCCGACATCGGAGCCGCAGAAGCTGATCCCGGCGGCCGCCATCGAGATGCACATCGGTACGGACACGGCGAGGAAGCCCCACTCCGCCGCGTTGTCGCCGGTCCATACTGCTGCGTATCTGGGTAAAAGATATTTAAGGTCAAAGAGGAAATAAAAAAAATCTAAATCAAAAGTCATTTACTCAAATCAGGCTGAGGTACAGCACTTTTTGAAAGTCAACAATTACATAAGACAGTCCCCCAAAACGCCCGCCCTTCGCCACTTCCTTGTGTTTTTGCTGGGAAGAAGAAGTGGCGGAACAGACTCTCCAGCAACACGTCTGAATGGTACGTTAGAAGAACTAAGTTTAAACAGCATTGGTAATTATTAAACATAATCATGATTATGAATTAAATAATTTGCTACATGTTAGCTAGCACACACGGATATACAAGATAGTAGTAATAATAATAGTGGGTACTGATGTTGACAACTAAACTCAAGCAAAAACTTACAACTAACTAACACGACTTAAATTAAGCCGTGTATAACTGTATAAAAGGGACCAAATATAAACGATTAAAAAATAATTCTCACCTTTGAGTGCCCGCGAAGGCAGAGCGTGTGAGGATAAACGGTCTGTATTTGTTATCAGCGCGCTGCAGCATACCCTCGTGCGTCGAGCGGATGTTCCATAGACCATATTCGTTGTGGATGTGTCTGAAAAAAAAAATAGGGCTTTAGAGACCACACGACTGAAGTAAAACTTCAATAAAAGAAATAATGGCGCGCGCACTTCTTTCTCTTGCTCCTACAGCGTGATACAGACAAAAGGCGCACTGTGTCTTAGATATACGAAACGCGAAACTTGCTCTAAGAGAAGAGAGAAAGAAAATGTGTGCTCGCACCTCTCTGTTTTACCCCTAAAGTAATATACAAAACGTAACTCTCTCTCTTTCTATCTTCAGTGACTTATATCTCCCTCTCAACTTCCGTTCGCGTCGCCCGATCACACTTTTTGTAACGCTCTCATCACGCATTCACCAGTTAACTCCTCAATTTAAGCGTGCGTAAAGAACTTTTACTTCAAAAATGATGTGTTACACCAAATAATTATTTGTATAAGCTACAGCCGATAGATTTCGTTTCACACTGTTACTGATAAACTGACGTCTCTATACATTGGTGAGCTTGAAGTATTAAGTAAGTTAACTGTAGTGTAAATTACCTGTGTTCCCAGAATGCGGCGAGTCCATCATTGCCGTCCTGAGGCGGCTTGTAATGGCGGCAATCCTTGGGCATTGTGATTTCAGGTCCGTTGAATACCTGCGTATTTCAAAATCTGATATTTAATAATCTCGTGTCACAAGTATTTGTCAAAAAACTCCTCCAAACAGCTCGACCGATTCTTATGTAATTATTTCATGCATATTCAATAGTTCTGAGAATAGAACTTAAACTATATTTTTTGAAAAGACATAGTAAAATATGGCTGAACCTGTTAACTAAATATTTCTGCCGCCTTTTTATGTTACCCACATTTGCAAAATAAAGAGTTATCTTTATCTTTATTACCCAAACAGCCAATATAAAATACTGGTATTCAGCTGCGTCCAGCTAGACCAGAAGTTGATACCAACATAGTTAGATCCGGTGATGCCTATGATGATGAAATAGTCAATACTTAATACCTTTATTGCTTACCGTAAGCATTCTAAGGTGGTAACTTTATAAATGAGATCATTATGGACCCTGTAGGGCACAGCAAGAGGGAAATTACGCATTTGAAATTACAAAAAATGCAATGGATACTAAACAAGCGGGCCGGTCGGATCAACGACCAAGCGCCAGTGGCCATACGCTGAGCTGATCGAAAGTTACGTTGCGTTGTCACGCTATGCAATGTGCGCAATAAAAAGCATCTTTTTTTAAAGATGAAAAAAAAAGTATTTTCCCAGCATTATTTTTTGGTTAAAGTTACTTAATTATATGTACAGAATGTGTGGTTATCGGCTACGTGATCGGTCTTTTTACACCCTGTATACTCACACTGGGTTCGTTCATGTCATTCCATATGTGAACATCTTTAGTTGTGCCGGGGAAGTTGTTGAAATGGTACCGCTCTGAGTAGTACTTGCTTATGACCGGGTTGAAGAAGTCCAGGTATGAGGAGGAGCCGGGCCAACACCAACCTGGGTAAAGAATAAAAAAGGACATTTTTACTAATCTATTTAAATAAAGTACGAGTCGGACTCGCCCACCGAGAGTTCCGTACAAAGATAAATAATTTTTAAGGCAAGGCAGACGATGATGAGTAAAGGTAAATTTCTTCCTACCTTCATAGTCCTTGCCATCTTTATCTTTGACGTAGTAGCCCAGCTCCGTGGCGTCCTCGTGCAGGAAGTATCCAGCTTCTCTCTTGATGTGAGGGTCGATGATGGTGACCAGTTTGCGACCCTTGGCCGTCAGGTTGGCGACCATGGCAGCTGGCGTGGGGAACTTCACGGGGTCCCAGGTGAAGTACCTGTGGGAGGGGGACAAATATTATGAATAGAAAACTTGACATCTGCAAACTTCAAATCTCAATCTCTCTTCAATTGTTTATTATTATTATAAGAGCACAAGACATTTTAGAAAAATGTGTATTTAGAAATATATGAGTATGTTTATCGTTTGTCTAGTTCTTATTGCAAAAGCTCAGCTTGTTTTGGAACTAGATGGCGTTGTGTGAAAGTTGTGAATTTTTTATTATTATTTTTGACATAACATAACATATCGTCACGCGTGTAATCTCCGAAGGGGTAGGCAGAGGCGTACCTGGCAGTACACCCACATTTCGCCAGTTGTATTAAAGTCCCATGTAATAGGGGGCGAGCCTATTAGGTACAAATCCAGACTCCGGGCTGCTACTGAGAGATTCCAGATAGAAAAAGTCAATAACACTTTGCCCGACCTGTGGATCCAACCCGGGCCCTCATGCTCAGCAGTAGTGCTTGCGACCACTAGACCAACGAGGCAGTCAGTTATATTAAATTATACTCTTTTCAATTTATGGTGTATGACAACATGTATGAATGTAAACGAAGCAAAAGAAGTATGTAAGAATCGTAGCATATGGCGCTCTGTAGTTTCTGCCTACCCCCATGGGAAAAAAGCGTGAGTTTATGTATGTATGTATGTAACTGCCCCTAAGCAAGACCCTTTCTTTCTTTACGTTGAATTGTATGAAAGAATAAACAGTTATTTGAACTTGTGCTCACTTCTTCCTGTCTGTGTACTCGATGTCCAGCCAGATGACGTCAGCGGGGATGTCGTGCTGGTCGAAGTTGTCGTCCACGCCGCGCACGTCGTCCTCGTCCACGTAGTTCCAGCGGCTCTGGTGGTACGCCAGCGAGAATTTCTGGAAAATAGTAAATAAATATACACCACTATTTTTTAATTAGTACATAAAAAATTGGACTGTATCCATACCTGTTAGGTACTGATCAGAATTGCATAATGAAAAGCATAAAAAACGAAATTCAATTTTTAAATATGCCACTATTTAGTTAAACTTAAATAACGAAAACAGCTGTTGGAGGCGGGGCATGCTTGAGCGAGATTCGATTAATGAATACTACTATGAACTACAATATTTCCATAAATTGGGTGACTTTTTGAAATATAAACAAACGCTATTATCTTTGCTGTTTATGAATATTATTTATTGATACTTTACAAATATAATGAGAAAACCGTCTAGAATACAAAGCTTGCAATGCTTAGTAAGCAGCTAAATAAGAGGAGCTTGTGACAAAATTATAACAACCAAACGGGTCGATCTAAGGTTAAGATACACTTGACGAGGTCGGTCCGTGGATGGGCAACCACTAGAACAACAGAGCAGTCCCATGGGTAACCATTAATTGCTCAGTCTCTACAGGACTCCTCCGTGCCTCGGAAAGCACGTGGAGCGACTGGTCCCGACTGTCATTTGTAGATTTTTGACAGTCGTTACACAAGAGGGCGCTACTGTGCCAAGTTTAACATCGGCTCTGTGTATTATATAGATTATCAAATAAAATCGGTGCTTAAAAACTAGTGCAATTGTGTATAACGGTTATATAAACAGCTGATTTACAACATAAATTGTGGACACAGTGAAATAATAACATTTCGATCTAAATATAGTGATTAAAAGTAAAAGTGAAACAATCAGCTATAGAGACAAACCGGCAATTATAACGACAAAACTTCTGCATAACGAACTAAATTCCCGTTAGTAAATGACAATGTGTGACTATTAGTGAACTCTTTGTGAATTCTGTACAAATTAAAAAAAAAAAATAACCTAAATCTGTGTAGTAATACCAGATGACTAGGCAATTGTCAATAAATTAATTGAAATCAGCGCCACCTAGTTGAAACTAGTAGTTACTACGTTCTACAGACAGCGAAACAACATCGATAGATCAAATAATTCAAAAGAATACCAATAGAGGTCACTACTTGGATGATATAAATAGTTCATATAAAGGCCACGAGAGAACACTACCAGTACTAAAAATAACATTAACATATTTTATTTAAAAATAAAAAAGCACAAATCATGGAAGACATTATGAATGCACTTCGTCACATTCAAAAAGAGCTGGATGAACAAAAACTCACCATACAAAAAACTGGTGAAAAGGTGACAGAACACGTTACACAAAATATAAATAACATCATGGAAGAAAAATTTAGAACATTAGAGGAAAAATATGACAACCTCCAAATAAAAGTAGAAAACCAAGAGAAACGTCTTTATTTCTTGGAAAAACAGGCAAGACAGAGAAACATTGTGTTGTTCGGAATAGAAGAGAAAGAGATATCATACTCAAATTTGGAAATTATTTTGGTTGAATTTATTAAAAAATACTTTGATTTAAACATTGAACGAAGAGACTTACAAGAAATAAAGAGAATTGGAAAAAAAGGAGAAAGACCTAGACCAATTGTTATTACTTTTTCTAACCTAGGATTGAAAATTGATATATTTAAACAAAAAACTGCACTGAAAGACACTACATACTACATAAAGGAAGATTATCCGCGGGACATATTAAATAAAAGAAAAGAATTACAAGAGCAAATAAAGATTGAGAGAGAAAAAGGAAACATTGCCGTAATAAAATACGATAAACTTATAATACTAGACAAAAACAGGAACACAGCAAATAAGAGAAACCTCTCTGTTTCTCCTGAAAACATTCATATGCAAGAAAATAAAACAAAAAAAAATAAACCTCAACAACAGTCTGGCTCAAAAGTCAAGGTCTCAAGGTCAAATAGTGTCACCGAAGGAGTTATAAAACCAAGCATGTTGAACTTCTTGACAAATAAAAATACAATGAATAAAAATACAACGAATAAAAATGCATAGCAACTAACCCCCTCTCTTCAAACCGATACTACAAATAAACAAACTTCAATAAAAAACACAAAAATTCTTCCAACCCGGTTGGTCACCGTGGAAGACTACGACCAAAACCCTCCAAAGTTACATAACTCAAACCCAACCTTAAAAAGTTCAAAAAACCACACAAAGTTAACCCGCCAATTAAAAATTATAACATACAACGTCAGAACCCTATCATCATACGACCGACTATTAGAACTGGAAGAATGTTTAAGTAAAATTAACTATGATATCATGGGAATTTCGGAAGTTAGACGACAGGGTAACAAAATAGAAGAACACAACACCTTTATACTTTGCTACATGGGATCTACGCCCGGAAAATATGGGGTAGGATTTATAATACATAAAGCACTGAAAAACAATATAGAGAGCTTTATAGGAACAACAGAACGAGTAGCAACTCTCAACATGAATTTCGAAGGTAACAAAATATCTATAATACAAGTATACGCACCTACAGAAACAGCAAACGAACACGAAATTGACGAGTTCTATAAGACCATAGTAATTGCCTTTGAATCAGCACACACACACATCATTCTAATGGGTGACTTCAACGCAAAAGTTGGAGTTCCCAGAGAAAACGAATATATGGTTATGAAACAATACGGAAACGGTGAAAGAAACAATCGTGGTCAGAGACTTGTTAACTTTGCGCTAGAACATGAACTAACAATTATAAACACATGTTTCAATAAAAAGCAAAACCGCAGATGGACTTGGCGATCACCAAACGGTCAGTACAAAAACGAGATTGATTACATTCTTTCAAATCACCCAAAATTATTCCAAAATATAGAAGTTTTGAACCTAAACTACTCATCCGACCATCGTCCTTTAAGATGCTCAATTAAGCTTACCACGCAAAAGAAAAAGAGAACCAAGTTTACAAATAATAAAACAAGTCAACTCCAGAACAAAGAAGAAATAACTAAATACAAAGAAAACCTATCAAGCTTTCTTTTAGAGCCATCAACTCGATCCGTCAGCCAAGAGAACAAACCGGTGCAAATCTCCTACGACAAAATAAAAAAGGCCATCCAACAAAGCCTGATTCTTGCTAAATCAAATATAGAAAATAATAAGAAACATAAAATATTACAAGAACGCACACTAAAACTATTGAACAGAAGACAAGAACTACAAAAAACTAAAAATAAAACACGCTCATTAAAAAATGAACTATCCGCATTGTACAAACTGGTTAATAAATGTATCAAGAGAGACTACGCAAAATATAGACAAGAAACGATAGAGAGAAACCTCCAGCTTTGCGGTAGCTCAAAAAGAGCATACAAAGAACTCAGAACAAACCGCTCTTGGATAGAAGGACTGAAAACCCTAAATAAAGACCTATATAATAGAACCGATATTGTCAGCACAGCAACTGAGTTCTACAAGAAACTCTATAGCGATAAAACACGAATAATCACTAAAGAACTTGAAAATGAAGCTGTAGACTGCAACCTTATACAACCAATCTACGAAATCGAAGTAATTAACTCAATAAAGAAACTGAAATTCGAAAAAAGCCCGGGTTCTGACAACGTCACAAACGAATCACTAAAATATGCTCACCAAATATTGGCCGAACCATTAACTCAACTGTTTAATTCTATACTTTTAAGTGCTGAAACGCCCATAGATTGGTCGGAAGCAGATATCGTACTTATATATAAAAAGGGCGATCCAAAAAATATCAGTAACTACAGACCAATTAGTTTGTTACCAAATATATACAAACTCTTCTCATCGATTATAAATAATAGAATAAGTCCGATAATAGAAGCAAAACAACCTGCAGAACAAGCAGGCTTCAGAAAAGGGTACTCTACAATCGACCACATCCACACCATCGAGTTAATTATAGAGAAATATCAAGAGCTCCAGACACCTCTTTACATGACTTTTATTGACTATCAAAAAGCTTTCGATTCGGTCACACACACGAGTATATGGGAAAGTTTGAAGGAACAAGAGGTACCAGATAAATACATAAATGTGATTAAAAGTATATACAATAACAACAAAGGAAGAATAAAGCTCGAAACCTTAGGCCCCGCCTTCCATATAGAAAGAGGGGTAAGACAAGGGGACCCACTCTCATCCACTATCTTCATAGCCATTCTCGAAAACATTATAAACAAGTTGGACTGGAGTAAAACAGGACTCTATATAAATGGCGCCTTCCTAAGTCATCTGAGGTTCGCCGATGACCTGATACTTCTGTCAGAGACAGCCAACGAGATGCAAAATATGATAGAATCTTTGCAACAAGTGAGTTCGAAAGTGGGTTTGGAAATGAATCTAACGAAAACTAAGATAATGACTAATACACGAATAAGACCTATAACTATTAACGGTAACCCCTTAGAATATGTAGAAAATTACATCTACCTGGGGAAAAGAATAAGTTTCGCGAAAAATAGTAATTTAATGGAAATAGAGAGAAGGGTCCAACAAACCTGGAATAAATACTGGAGCTTAAAAGAGATATTCAAAAACAACTTACCAATAACTCTCAAAGCTAAAGCTATGAACTCATGTCTACTACCAACCCTAACTTATGGAAGCCAGACTTGGAAATTCTCTACACAAGTCATGAACAAAATCAATACATGTCAAAGAGGTTTGGAGCGAAGCATGTTAAACATAAAGAAAATGGACAAAATAAGACACACAAAGATAAGAGACATCACTAGAGTTACAAACGCTTTGACCTTTGCTCTAAAATTGAAGTGGCATTGGGCCGGCCATGTAGCGAGAATGTCTGACGGAAGGTGGACCACACGAGTAACTGAGTGGAAAGGACCACCAGGCAAGAGGGGGAAGGGGAGACCCTTAGCCCGCTGGGAAGACGATCTGAAAAGATTAGCTGGCACAAACTGGCGCTCCATAGCACTAGACCGACAAAAATGGGCATCTTTGGAGGAGGCCTTTACCCAAGCCGGGATTCCTTGTTAATTTAAAAAATATTGTAAACATACCTATAATACTAACATAACTTAAGCAAATCCACTAACAAAAAATGTGTTTACTGTAATATGATTACTACAAACCACTGTAAAAACAAGAAATAAAACAGGCTAATTATTATTATTATTATTATTACACAAGTAAAACTAGTTAAACTGGTTGTCAGACTTTCCTTTTCTTTTTTGAAAGTCTGATAACCAGTTTAACTAGTTCAAGAGTTATTGTGTTACCCAGTTACAGGGTTGTGTTTTTATGTACGTTATGTTTAAGTTGTTTTTCAATGCCTACTAACATAGTTCTAAGTGTTACTATAACCATTTATACATTTTTCTAATGTTATCATATTATTATTATTAATTATTATTGACTCACAGGAGGTATGGGAGCAGTTCCAGTGAGCGTTGTGTACTGGCGGAACAGGTCAGCTGGCTTCTCACCCAGGAACACGAACGCGTCGATGATACCAGACTCGCTCATGAATCTGAAACAAATAAATAATTATCTCAACGTTTATTTGTAAGCAATAATTTGAATTTACCAGGCTGATAAAATGCCTTTACTTGACTAAATAACCTCCTCCGTTTTGGTAGTCGGTTAAAAAACTAATTTTATATTGACATACCTGGCATCCACACGACGTTTCTGCCCACCGGTGACTAGGTTCACAAGCGAGGAGACGACGGTACTGTCTGCGTAGTTGACGATGTCCACCCAGGTCTCGGCAGAGTTGTGCCAGAATACACCGGCGCTGCGCTTTGGACTGCGAAAGAGAAAAAAATCTTTAAGGTTAAGGTACGCTTGCCGAGGTCATTTTAAGGATGGGTGACCGTTACGAATGAAGACTCCTCTGTAGCTCTGAAAACACGATAGGACGTTGGTCCCGGTCGTCATTTGAAGATCTTTGAAAGTCTTTACGTCTAAACCCCGGAAAGTCTGATAACCAGTTTGAAACAGGGGTATTTGGTTACCCAGACACTAGGTTGTAGAGGATAGATATATTTTTTCACAAAAACGCTTGTCCAAGCGAGTCAGCTAGAATAAAGAGGGAAGATTTGTAATTTTGTATGTAACAAAAAAACTTCAAAACTTCTGAACCAGTTTGAAAGATTCTTTCACCGTTGGAAAGCTACACTATCCCCGGGTGACATAGGCTACTTTTATCCTTGTATTCCCACGGGAACGGGAACTACGCGGATGAAAACGGGTGACGTCCGCTTGTCAATCAAGGAGTAGTCCTTGAGCTATGAAAGTTATAACATTCAAAAGTATTTCTTTATTTTTTCTTGATGATTGGTAATTCTATTATTGCGTGCCTCACTTGCCTCAGACAAAAACATTCCTTATTGCTTTTGGTTCGATAGCATTGAATTCGATTAGTCACATGTGCTTACTGCATCTTACTATCTCCAATCGACACGAGATAATAATAAGACAAGCCTGTTACTGCACCACTGCAGAACAAAGACGGCTTCTCATACAGAGAAGGCACGAGCATGAATCACCATGCTTGGTTAAGGCAGGTTGACGACCTAAGGCTGATGATATATCATGAGTTCAGGACACGACACTACGTTTTTTGAATGTTCCCAACAACTTAAGATTATACTATAATCTTTATTTATATCTAAACTCTATTGAGATGATTATATAAATAACTAGCTAACCCAACAAACATTGTTCCGCCTTTTAAAGAAAAATAGGTTTACGACCTATTCTCAGATTAACTAAATATACACACAAAATTTGATAAGAATCGGTCAAGCTGTTTCGGAGGAGTTTGACACTACAATTTGATATCCTTGATAATGTTTCATGCCTTTTTACAAGTTTCAGTAACTAAGAATTTATTTGATTGGATAGGCGAATTAAAACAATTATTCGCGATTAAAATCTGGCAGTTAATAATAGGTTTAGAGTCAATTTTTTTGGATTGGTTTGACAACATATTTAATTTATTCGTTAGTTAAAAGTTATACGCATAACTGCCCGATTTTAATAAACATTATTTACATTTGACATTGTTTTTATGTTTTATTTTTCAGTTTTATGCAATTCAGTTAATGCCATTTTTTTTTCTGAAGCTGCAATATTCACACACTATGTTATTTTTCTTGTATAGATAAATCAATCTTTTGCTGTCTGTACTAATCATGATGATTGAACTATGGGTTGTCTGTACAGTCGGTTAACGGACGATAGTTTAACGTGACAACGTCATAACAAAACATTTGCTCGCTCGTGCGGCGCTCTCGCTCCGATCGTAACGTTACAATGTGTCATCCTTTTTCTTGCCTGCAGCCGGCGTTTATCGATTTATTAGACGTTGGCATGCCAAAAACTGTGTTTCTAAAAAGTAACACATATTTTTTTTTAAATTAGCCTATCCAAACACTAAACCCCAGTGGTTTAGCGACTGCAGCAACTTACCCATGAGAGTACAAGACGGGCACAGCTCCGTAGATAGCCATGCGACTGTCCAGGTCATATTCGAACACGTCCAGGTTGTACAGGCGGTAGGGATCGCCTGAAGTCGTCGTGCGGAGGGAGAACTTGTCGGTATGCTCCGGTATACCTGGCAAAAAAATATAACATCACGCTTGTAATCCCCCAAAGGGCTAAGTAGAGTCACTTTTCGCCAGTTATGTTTCAGTCCCATATACATGTATTCATGGCATTACAGTAGGCCCTATCAGAATAACAGCGCTGCGTTATTTATTGTTTTTCTTTCAATATCGTGGCATCGTTCTGAGATAGGGGCCTTTTTGGCCTCGTACAGGTCTTTTTGTTATTAATTTAATGTGTTAAATTTAGTTTTAGTTTTATACTGTTAAATTCCTGTGCGGGTCTCAAATAAACATACTTTCTTTCTTATATAATAGGGGGCGAGCCTATTGCCGTCAATCGGACACGAAACCAGAATCCGAGCTGCTACTGAGAAATTCCAAATGGAAAAACTCAATAACACTTTGCCCGACCCGGGGATCATATCCGGGACCTCAAGCTCTTGGTTTCATGTACAGTCAGCAACGAAAATTGATGAACACATTCAAATTTACAAAACACCTGCGGTGTTATTAATGAACGCGGAGTAAAGTTAGTACTAGTATGATCTCTGGATTTACCATACATATTTAAAGGATTAAGTTTGGTGTAACTTTAATCCGTGTTTATTAATAAGGGGGCTGAGCACTAAAATCGTCCATAGGTAACTGTCCCACTACAGAACAAAATAACGTTGACATCAGAGATTTACAAAAATCGCTAAACACCGCTTTTCCAATAATTCTTTTACATCAGTAATAATATTGACTGGCTTGTTGGTCTAGTAGTTAGTGACCCTGACTGCTATGCCGGAGGTCATGGGTTCGATTCCCACCCAGGACAAATGTTTGTGTGATGGTCTGGGTGTGATTTGTCTATAATATGTATGTATTTAGAAATGGAGCTTGTGGCTAAATTATAACAGCCGCATGGGTCGATCGAAGGTTAAGCTACGCTTGACGAGGTCGGTCCGTGGATGGGTGACCATTTATTACATACCAAGACTCCTCCGTGCCTCGGAAAGCACGTTAAGCCGTTGGTCCCGGCTGTCATTTGTAGATCTTTGACAGTCGTTACTTGTAGTCAGAAGCCCGAAAGTCTGACAACCAGTTTAACCAAGGGGTATCATGTTACCCAGTTACTGGGTTGTGGAGGTCAGACAGGCAGTCGCTCCATGTAAAACACTGGTATTCAGCTGCATCCGGTTAAACTGGAAGCCGACCCCAACATAGTTGGGAAAAGGCTAGGCAGATGATGATGTATGTATTTAGAAATATATAAGTATGTTTATCAGTTGTAGTACCCATAACACAAGCTCTTAGCTTAGCTTGGGACTAGATGGCGTTGTGTAAAAAAGTTGTGGAATATTTATTTATTTAATAAGCGTAGCTTGTTGACCTTCGATGGACCAGTGAAACTGTTATTATACAGCCACAAGCTCCTAATACTATTCTCCTAAAATCGACTCACCATAAACATTGTCGGATTCGGGGAAGCTGAAATCGAGTGAGACGGCTTCGTTTCCTCGAGGTTTGCTGTCGTGGTGTGACTTGAAGTTCTCGCCCCAAGTGCCTTCCTCTTCCTGCTGTATATCAAATAGAACAGAGTTCAAAATATATGGCGGAAATTTCTGCACTTATGCACGGGGTACTTCAAGTATGGAGTGAAAATATTTTTACAGGGCGCTTCATTCATTCATTTTTTAATGTTGTGAACACTTCAGTACACTTCAGGTAATAGCTTTTTCGAAATGAGGTCCTTTTGCAAATGAGTCAGCAATAATATTTTTTGTGTGAAGATAAGTAGTACGTGTTGTACCATTTCGAAATCTTGATTAAATGGGCCATTTTTAAAATAAGTTGCCCATGGTACTATGGTTCCCGTTACGTCCCGCACACATCAAGAAAACACATATAAAACCCAACACACGTGTACTTTCTAGGTATATCTTAGAGATCACTGACATCGGTGAAAAAACCATCGCGTGGAAACCTGGACATTAAAACAATATTAGTCTGTAATCGGAAATCGCCAACATACGTGATGGTAAACGCTCGTGCCTTCTTTACATGAGAAAAGGCCTTTGCCCTTCAGTGGGACAACAAGGTAGTTACAATTATGTCTATACTAAATACCCATAAAATAAACAAAGTGGACGTAATACCTCATTACTCGCACGTAATACATTATACTAATGATAAACACGATAGAAGTGGACTGACCTCACGTACGCTATTAATTTACAGTTTATCTAAGTCGTGTCAACATGCGTTTAGTTCCGATTCTGACTAAGATGTGGATAAGACTTGTTGTCTATGGAACAAAGGTAGTCTTTGTTAGTGTATATTCAGTCAGGGTTATTTGTAAAACACCAACACCCTCGTAGGAATTGATAGCTTACATCATAAGCAACATCTTTTGCTTTACGACTTTTAATAATCTCTTAGATTTTATTATCATACAAAAATAACAAATAATTCAATTGCCCGCTTGAATGTTGATAACTCTACGCGCATCGCAAATATTAGGTAAACGAATGACTACACTACGACGCGCGGAGTTGGTGACGCGGTGCCGCGGTGGAGCGGGGCGCATCGCAAGCGCATAGTACGTCGCCCTTTCGTTAAGGAATGAAACATAGACTTACAAATGTCACGACAGTACAATTAAAACTTGAAATATCATTTTTCGTTCATGTATCGTGTTACCTTAGAACTCGTAGAACAAAAGTTGTTGCTCATAATGTTAGCTATCTAGTCCTGCGAGGTAGTTTGTGTTCTACAAAGAGATTTAAAATACTATAGAGCGGGCATGTTAAGGAAATGTCATAGAAAAACTTTGATCCCATGTCTCAGTAACGCCATCTAGAATAATATATGAATATTGGAGCGGCAGCGGAGCGTACTACAAAAAACTCATAGACTTGTATCCAGCAGGACACTTTTTCGGACGAAAATTTTGTTCGTGATGTCCGGTCTATAGGTATTGAATGTCTTTGGTGTTCTACAAGTAACACTGTGGAGTACATGCCTTAAGTCTTTACTAAGCGAATACTACTTTACATAAATCGACTATGGTTGAATTTCTCATCGCGTCATCGTCACTCGTATCATCTGCGATAAGACGATTCCTGTACGACTTCGCTACGCTTCCCATGAGGAGCAGGGTGTAAAGTTCTTCATCCACCATTGAGAAGGGAGAATCCACCGACCAGACGGATGCTCTATTGTTTCATTGATGGCAACTGAGCTGATGTCGATTTCTGCCAGTGCAATGCGGCAGCTGGTTACGTTCAATCCCGCGGGTATCTTTAACATCGCGATATTCGTTTGTGACGACATATATATCCCTACAAGTCTACAGGCACAAAAGGTCACCCCCCTTTTTATCGCGACAGACGAGTGTTTTCGTAAAGCGCGTTCTCCTCGCGTATACTACGCGTATTAGCAGATAGTTCACGTATGTACCGATAAAACAGATAACAAAACGCACGTCGACCGCGCGTTAAATTGTAACTCTTTAGGTCAGCGCAGACAGAGAGGAATTTTCTCACATAGACAATGTAGATTTTGTACAGCGGGCCTTGCTCTTTATTTCAATAGTCATAAAGTTGATTGTCGTGTGCCTTAATAAAATCCTCTCCCCTGCGCTCCAGTCTGCATGCGCAGACTTTTACGGTTTTCGCAGTGAGCGCCAATATATCGGGCCAAAATGCCAGATTTGAGTTGATTTCTTATATTTTAGCCAATTTATACAATACCTTTACGGTATCTTATAAACGTAATAATACCAAGCAATGTAGGTTCCCTTGTAATCTTTTAAGATCGTTTTACTGTGTTTGTAAACAGATTAATATCCCATTAACCTGGTGAACAAAGAACCGTTAAGTAAATGACGTATTGAACTAATTATCGTAAGTAGGTATTATCGTAATCGTATTACACTTTTGTCATTAACGAACTGCTAGCGACCTGGTTATTGATGTTAGCTATAATTGTTTGTATATGTATGTATTTATACAGGTTTTTAATGGTATTTAAGTTAAAATCATTTGTCGGTGTCGCATGTATAAAAGGTTCGTTCACGGATTGACTGATTTGGCATTATTTTAATGTGAATCTAGCATCTTTTCTCTCAGTTGCTAGATACTTTTTGTGGGTGTAATTTCGTGAAAAGGGACGGATATGTGTTACATGAAACTGGGATAGCGCGCGCTATTTGATTTGACCAATGAGCGCGCGCTATTTGATTTGACCAATGAGCGCCTTGTGCGTGAGGTTGGTTACCAAGTCGTACTGTCATTAGAATATAATAGAATGGAAAAATAGAAAGATAGATAGGAGAGATAGGTTTTATTGCTTTTTTGTTACTTTCTTTTTTTCTTATTTATGCTTATTTTATACATCTATTGAGATAGTCATGTATGTTATATATTTATGTAAATAGTACACCACAAACTGCCTACTCATCTTTTCTCTTTCACTATCAAGTCCATCCAAAGGTTGTCTGTAAGAGATCGCTTTTAGCGGAAAAGCCGCCCATTGTAACACCCTATGTGCCCTTAAAGTTATAATTTGTAAGTTTTTATGGTGTACAATAAAGAGTAAGTTTATTAATTTATTTATTTAAATGATATGGAGGACTTACAGCTAAAACAAATCAGGTAAGAAACTGTAAGACTATTAATGCGGCAAAAGCCTCTTCTCATACTGAGATGGCACGAGCAATGATCGCCACGCTTATTTATCACTTTACTAGTAGTACCTAATAGCCCTAAACTGTTACATAATGTCATAGTAACGGCGGCGGCTTTTACTGCCAATTCATATTAATAGTCCCCTACTTCAACTACATCCTTCCTAATCATAATTCTAATAATACACATGTACGTGAATATGAATCATAAGCTTAAAATTTAGACATTTTATTTTGCTACGTCTAGTCTAAATCAGTGAGTCAATGACTGTTTAGTGTGTTTTTGGCAGCCATAGCGTTAAGAGTATTTATTAAAATGTTATGCCAATAAAAGCTTAAATAAAAAGATGTTTCTGGCAAAAGAAATATAATTTTAGGGGTATAAGGGAAGGTTCATATCTGACGGAACATGCGTCGCGTATTATCGGTCGCGTAACGCCAGAACAGACAAATGTATAGAAAACACTTGGCCGTTCACACTCACTAGATGATACGTTAGTGCGTCGAGCGTACATTGTCGCAAACACTCGGCGCAAGTTCCGTCAGATATAAACCTTCCCTAAGGGACAGGGAGTAAAGTTCTTCGTCCCAAATAGAAAAGCTCGGTTCTTCCAACCAGCCGATCGATTCAGTAAAAGTCACGCCGTGAAAACTTGAGTGAAGTGAACTGTCAATGCCTAGCATTAGTATGGAATGACAGCTCAATTCGCCGTCACTACGCCTACTACATATTCACGCGGTGATTTGACCAGAATCGCACTGCAGACGGGTGTTGTCTGGTAAGCTACTACTGCCCGACGGTTGTTGTCGGGATCTTGTTTACGTTCAAACGCGCGGATAACTTTAACATCGCGATGTAGGATGTCACTCGTTAGTTCGTTTGTGGCGAGATAGATGGCGCTACATAATCTTTAGAAAGGTCCAACAGCTTAACGTGCTTTTCGAGGCACGGAGGGGTTTTGTTAATGATCACCCATTCAAGCACCGGCCTTGGCATGTGTGGCACCTTCGACACACATCGCCCAATTTCCGAAACCAACGTTGAATATACCGGAGATCACGTCAAGATGAGAACCGTATAAACACAGATAGTATAAATAAATTTCTTATCAGTCACGTATAGGCGTATTGAAGATAAATCAAGATCAATGACATGACCAATTCGCGTATGTAGGTAGGTAGGCCGTTTAATTCTAATATAGGTAACATAACATATATAACATCACGACTGTAATCCCCGAAGGGTTAGGCAGCGGTGTACAGTCAAGAGCAATAATTATGTTTACATTGTCACATTTTCTAAAATATCTTAACTTCTACTATTCAAAAATATGTGTACGATATGTTCTTAAATTATAATAACATATCTAAGATGTGGCAATGTATATACATATTATTGCTCGTGACCATACCTGTAGTAAACCCACATTTCACCAGTTATGATAGAGCCCCATGTAATAGGTGGCATAATTCGGGCACAAATGTAGACTCCGGGCTGCTGCTGAGAAATTCCAGATGGAATAACCCAATAACACTTTTCCCGACCCGGGAATCGAACATGTTCTTCAAACGAATCAGACAGATGTGTTGCTGGGGAGTTTGTTCCGCCACTTCTTCTTCCCAGCAAAAACACTAGGAAGTGGTGGTGGCGGTGGGGGACTGTCTTCTGTATTTTTTTTTTGACGTTCAAAATGTGCTGATTTTCGGTCTAATTTGAATAAAGACTCATAGCTTGTACAAAGTTCTTTCAAGACGCTTAATTGACACTTCGCGTGACCCAAGGGCTGGTTTTTACCTTGGTCAAAGGATAAGCATTGCCATACAACGTGGCCATGCCGCCAGTCTTTTGGGTACACTTCCAGTGGACAGCGATGCGGATGAGTTTCTTGACGCAATATTTTAGAGTTAGTTTTTAAAGATTTTTGATTAAGATTTTCAGTTTAACAAGAATGGAATTGGCAAACAATTTTGATGCGGAACTCCGCGCAGTTAAGTACCTACCCACGTTAATAATAGAAATGCAATAGATAACTAAGAATTATTTATCAGTCACGTATTAAGATAAAGGGAGATCAATGACATTGTTGATCAACGCGTGTCGGTTACGCGGTCAATCTTGTGATTAATAAATTTATATTTATTTTATACTAGCAAACGTCCCGCGGTTTCACCTGCGTAGGTCCCGTTCCCGTAGGAATATAGGGATAAAAAGTAGCCTATGTGTTAATCCAGGGTGTCAGCTAACTTCATTCAAACTTTTGCATAGTAGAGTTAGTAGGATTTGTACAATAAAATTAAGTGCCTTAATCTTGTGGCGCAAAAAACGTTTCTGTTGTATGAATGCAATGTATTGATCGTAGGGAATACATAGGCCTTCTCCTTTTATTTAGGTCGGTTAAAAATGAACTTAGCAGCGTGAGGTGTATAGAACATGATCCGTTAGTTGGTGAAGGTTAATTTAATTTCAATTAAAAACATAATAAAAATTAAAGTTAACGATCTTCACACACGAATACATTTTTTTCTTAATTTTTGACATTGTCGTGCTCAAAACAAAAGAAAAGTTTCTACAATCTGCTACTAAGTCAATTTTCTGTAGACAAAGTCCGTTTCTACGGTGGCACAGATTATACCTTTCCCGTAGAACCGCCCACATGCGCCTGCGCATAAGCTAGACAAACACAAAAGCAACACTCACGACATCCACCAGGTTCGTGTCCTCATCATCATTCCTTTCCTTCTTAACCCTCAGCGGCTCAACCACCATCTGGGAGTTGTCGTTCAGCACCACGGCCACTTCACCAGCCAAGTTGTAAAAGTCCAGCCTCAGCGGTTTGACATGGATGACCACTTTGAGTCCATGGCTATTCGTCAGGGTTAACTTGCCGTTCTCGTTTGAAAGAAGTTTGAGGCTGTAAATAAAATTTGTTTTAATATTTTTGATGGCTCAATTTTCTTTTTTTTCCTTTTTATTTGCTATCAGCCGTAAGGCTATGAGCAAATCTGTTCTGTGATGGCACAAATGGCACAAATATCGATGGTGCTTTGACAAATTCAAAGTCAAATAATTTATTTCATAAGGCCATTTAAAAGGCACTTTTGGACGTTAAACTTACAAGTTAAATAAAATATAATGATTGCCCCTTCCAAAAGGTAGTTTCGTATGGAGAAGAATGGGCAAGAAACTCCATACTTACTCTTTTAGAATAGATTTTACAATATTTTGTGGACTATAAAAAAATACATTATAATAAGAGAATATGATGTACAGACGCCAGCACATCAAGTTACCCCAATGTGTCAAATTTTCCCAATTGAATATGAACCTTATTCTGTTTGTCATAAAGTTGAAAAACGATCAAAGAAATTTGACTCATTGGGGTAACTTGACGTGCTGGCGTCTGTACAGACGCCAGCACTTCAACCTACACCAAACCGTCAAATTTTCCCAATGGAACATGAACCTTATTGTGATTACAATAAAGTTGAAAACCTATGAAAAAGTTTGACACATTGGAATGGGGTAGGTTTATGTGCTGGCCTCTATACCTAGAAAAAACAAATAAAAAAAAACACAACATACTGTACTAAGATAGGTTCAAGCGGTCAAAGAGTTAGACAAGTCTTAATAATTTCATGTTAATACAAATCTACAATTGACAACATTTCAAAATTGACATGACCCTAAAACAAAAATACCGTTTCTTCATTTTTGTATGCTGAGTTCAAATATATTTTTTTTTTTATTTTTTATAGCTTAATTTCTGAGAAAAAAAATAAAAACCAAAAACCATGCGATGACGTCACTTATACGGTGGAATGAGGTGTTTACCTTTGCGAAAGCAAGCTAATTTTTAAGATGAAAACTATAATGTCAAACAAGACATTTCTGTCAAAAATTACGTATCTAATGTCAAAAAAGACATATCTAATGTCAAAAATGACATATCTAATGTCAAACAAGACATATCTATTTTTATTATTTATTTTTATTTTATTTTTTATTTTAGGAAACTCAACAGTTTATTTATTACGTTACATGAGTAAAGAGGGTCCACCTCACTATCAATGCACAACCTAATGCAGATTGTGGAAGTTACTAACATATAAAAGTTAAGTCTACACACGCTGCACATTCATAGTGAAATGGTGACAATTATCACTTAAACCAATAACAGAGTTCCACGGCATTTATAAAACTATGTTAACTAAAATTTAGTAAACGAAAAGATTTAAAAAAGATTGAAAGGGTAAGAAATCACCATAAGATATACTATTACAGTTAAAGCTAAATCAGGGGAATAACAAAACATTAAATTGTGTAATCTAAACACTGTAAGATTAAAACTACATTTCACAACTATAATTATGATGCTTCGCTTTTGAATTACTTACACCTTGCATAGTTATTAAAAAAACAAATGATATGAGTTGAGTTACGGTACAATTTGTCTACTAAACAAAATCTGCTTAATTTGTTTCCGATATGATTGTTTGGATAAGAGAAATATATCGACATTTTCAAAATACTCAGAGTATATGCGATCTAATGTCAATGTGTGACATTGACAACTGCTAAATGACAGTGACATCTAAGAAACTGATTTTTTTTGACGTATCACAGTAAAGCAAAGGAATTATCGCCATTCCACCGTATGAATGACGTCATTTGGCGCTTACGTCTTTTTAGAATGCACCGAATTTCAAAGTTAAAATTATGAATGAAAAGTACATTATTTCGAAAAACCAAAAAATATGGGTCCTCTAGTTTTGGATTTACTTTTAGATAACATAATAAAACATGGAGGTTAAAATTTTGAAATGTTGTCAATTGGCAATTTTATGCTTAATGCCTACTCTTAAGGCTTGAAGTATGATTGAACTATTTGTTTTGATTAGGATTGACATGTTTGAAGTAGGCTTATCAAAATGAACGGAAACAAGTTTTATTTCAATTAGCTACACATGGTTCATTACTATAAACACTAGTTACCATATGGTAGCTACTAACTAGTGTGTTAAAAAACTAAAACACACAAAGACACATGTGCAATTACTACCAAAATTAAAATAAACAGATAAATCTCTTGTTTGAACCATGACATAATAGGCATGTTGATGGTATATTTATTATCAAAATGTAATCAGCCCATCAGTTACGATTATAAAAAACTAGCAGAGGTCACGCGGTTTCACCCGCGTAGTTCCCGTTCCCGTGGGAATACAGGGATAAAAAGTAGCCTATGCCACCCGGGGATAGTGTAGCTTCCTAACGGTGAAAGAATTTTTCAAATCGGTCCAGTAGTTTCGGAGCCTATTCATTTGCAACAAACAATCAAACCTTTCCTCTTTACAATATTAGTATAGAAGTATAGGATAATACACAAGTATTTTTTGACTTTTTCAAATTGATGGAAAGAGGAGGAAGAAGATTGAGCGCATTAAAGTAGAGGAGAGGAGGCTTGTGACATCATTATTCAGTATAAACTCTACGGGATAGTGTCGTCATGCGTCATGCCGTTATTGTTTGATTACGTGAAAAAAGAAAAAATATGTGGCGAATATTTTCTAGTAACCTAGATAAGAAACTAAAAACTAAAATTTAGTCCACTAACCCGTTTAGTGCAGTCATTCGGAACCTATGGGATTCATTTTTATTTATATACAAAGATTGTCTTACCTATCAGCCTTAGGTTCTCCGTTGAGAGCCAACTGTGTCCTGTACCTCGGGTACAGAGGGTCTGCTTCATCAATCTCGACCCTGAACGTGCCGTCTACCAGAGCTGACAGCCTCAGAGCGTAGTGCCACTGTGTGAAGGGAAAAAGAAGAAAAAAATATATATCAATAGGCATAAAATCTGACAAAACGCCACTACTTATTAGAAAGAAGAAAGAAATATTTACTGATATTCCAAACATTTCGTTATTTTTGTATGGAACAGAATGTATTTAATTTAGTTCAATGATTGGTAAGTTTATTGGTCAATTATTTTATTGCAAAAACAATAACCTTAAACTCCGCTGAGCTTATTTCAAGGTTTACATGCTACATGCTTGAGCCCTGGCAGTGATACAGGTGCCAGGTATGACACTGTCATTATTGTTTTGACAGCTGGGCCATAAATAATTTAAAATTATATTAAATAAATGAGTTTATGTTAAATATTACATTTAATGCATGGATTTATTCAATTTTATCACCGTTGAGCAATTAACAAGTGTTACTGGAGATTTCGCCACTTCTTCTTTCCAGAAAAAATACTATGAAGTCTCAAGTTTGGACCCAAAGCTTGTGTAGAATTATTACATGCTTCAAAAATGGTGAAGTAAAATATCGTGAGGAAATGCCTGAGAGATATTTTTCAATGGCAAGTGAAGAATCAGAGGCCCCAGGCGGCATTAAAACTCTGACTTCATCAAGAAGATTGTTATTATTTTGTAGACTTAAAAAAAATATACAAAATAAACTAATGAAATAACTATTACTAATGGGCAACCATAGTGTAAAAACTAATGATTACATCTTAACAAAAGCTACAAAAACCTATATTTAAACATAAAAAGACAGTATGGTATTTTTATTATTGTGTTTATTATTTTTGACTATTTTTAGTTACCCAATTATAGTATATACCCAAATATACACAACAACAAATTGCGTGACCACCGTAGAATATTAGATTTTGTCAACAGGAGAATCAACAAAGCGGGGGGGTCTGTATTTATGCTTTCGCGGTTGCACAACGACATGCTTGCTTTATCTTGCTTGGTAGTATAGATGCAGGCCTACCTCGCCATCTCCTTCAGAGATGGTGGGGTGGCGTTGGTCTTGAGGGAGAGTGCATCGGTCATGTAGATCCTCAAGGCAAGTCCGGTGGTGTACCTTCTCGCGGTTGCCACCCTGTTATCGGTCTAGTTCCCTATGAAATAGACGCAACTAAAACCACCGGGCGTCCTGGCACAGTGGCGGGTGCTCCACTGTCTTCACTTACTGCGACCCTCCCGTGATTGGAGGGCCGCGGGCTCGTTAGTCACCAAATCAGCTGACGACGGGTAGTAATTTGCAATCACCTGCGCTAGGACCTGCGCAGTCGAGCGCCGTAAGCAGGGATGAAGGAGTCCTGGGGGGTTGAGCCGATCGGCGCTGGCGGTTATGCGTCCGTGAGGCAACACGCCCCCTTTGGTCTGGATTTCAGGCGAAACGGTGGCCCTACCCAGTAGCCGGGGGTAGGGAAATTGGCCACAGTGTCCCGTCAGAGGGCCACAGGCGAGGTGCGTGAGGTCCGCTGACGTCGTCTTCGGGCGGCTGAAGCGGTAGGTAAAGGTCATGCTGACGGTGTAAGTGAGGGTTGATCAGTTCGTGGGAGGTGGGCCTTTCGACCCCCTACGCCAGCCCGATCAAGCACCCGATGTCGCACTGTAAACCAGCCTTGCGCCCCTATATCTCTTTGGTACTCCTAACGTTCGAGCTTTTTGACAGCGAGACGTTCCCAGTTGCGGGCTCCATGGAGGGTGGGAAGCCAGAGAGACGAATTTATATTTCATCGACATTATGGATACATTTAGGCCATCAAACACCAACAACACCGGAGTGAAGTCGGCGAAAGCTGATGAAACTCCTAAGCGAGGTGCCCTCAGCACCCCGCTTGCCCCTGGAGGTCTTGCAGCTAACGCTGCAGGCGCCAGCGCGGGCGCTGGTCTGGCTGTGGCGACAACCGCGGCTAAGACCAAACCTCAGTCCCAAAACAAGCAAAGGAAGTCGGCGCTGCCTGGGACCAGTACCGACCCTTCTTCCACACATGTGAGCACCACGGCGACGATTAATACCACAGCCGGTCCAAGCCACACTACACACGCACCTCCTCCCCACGTGGCATCTCAAGCCACCTCCCATCTCACTGGCACCGAGGACGAGTTCGCTCGAGCCTGGCAGGTGCAAAAACGCAAGGGCAAGGGTAAACGCACTCAAAAAACCCTTAGCCCCTGCACTGACCCCTCAGGTCCACCAGCTCATAAGGAGCAGGGTAAAGGTAGAGATAGGTCGACGAGGAAGTCGCGCCGTCAAGAACGACGACAAGCACGCAGGCGGGAGATCAAAGCCTCTCGCCAGAAGCCAGCCGCTGCAGCCGCCGGGTCGGGTAAACCGACCAGCGGCCGTGTCAACTTCTCCGCTGGGAAGCGTTCGCAGGCCGAGGCCGGTGCAAACCGTCCAAAGCCTAGCCAACCGCAGACCGGCGGGGAGTGCAGACCGGCCACCCAAGCCAGCTCGACACAACAATCCGAGGGGAAGGATCAGGTCACGGCCAAGCGGGCACTCAACGAGACAATCTCGCCTCGTGGAGAGCAAAAGCGGCCGCGTCTTGATCAGTCCCAGCGGATTGCCAGCAGAAGCTACGCCCAAGCTGCCAGCGCTTCCCTGAGCGTCGCGATCACCTGCGACCGCACGGGAATAATCAGCAAGGCTGTATCGGATCAGGTACTCGCTGCTATACACAAGCAGATCATCACCGAGGCCAGCTCCCCCATGCAGAACTCTCCAGCGCCCAACTTCAACGCCAAGCCGCTGCACGCCGAGGGAGTTCTAAAGCTGTGGTGCGGTGACGACCACACCTTAGCGTGGCTAAGAAATGCTGTTTCCGGCCTGACTCTCCCAACTAGCACCTCGCTAGTCGTCAAGAGCCAGTCGGAAATCATAAAGCGGACCCGATGTGGAATCGTGGTGCCAGACGAGCACGGAGTGTACGGAGAGCCAACCAACATCGGTCGCCTTCTGAGTTATCAGAACGCCTGGATCGACGTCAAGAGGTGGGTACTCCTGTCCGCCAACAAGCAAGCCGAAGCATGGTTCGTGGTAGTGGGAATCCCCGAGGACCAAATTCCGACCCTGATGCAAGCCGAACGCCGACTCTCAATGGGTTTAGGGAAGGTGTACGTGAGGTTCCAGGGTCCGAACGGTAGGTTTACCGAAGTACCTCGAGGATGGGGAACTACGACGGAGACCAGCAATGAAGCTACAACACAGAAGCTAGATCCGGAGGAGACAGCTTCTTCAACACTCACTCCGGCAACATCGGCAGTCGAACCAGCTTCGGCAGGGACGGCCACCGCCGCGGTCACCATGGACGCCGTCCCCTCATCGGGTGGGGAGTTCGACGACATCATGCTGTCGTCAGCTTCGGACCCGGTGGGGGACGGCCTCGATGAGGACTTCGACCTGTTCGCCGGTCTGCGACTTGGGGGGGACGATGAGGGTTCGACCAGCGATGGCATCCCTTTCGTCGACCTGTAAAGTCCTGCAAGCCAACCTCCACCACAGTCAAACAGCGACGGCTCAACTCCGCAAGTGGTTGGAGGTTCAACACACTGCCATTGCCCTGATCCAGTGGATTAGAGCGGGCCACATTCAGGGACTCTCCAGACTTGGCGGTAAGATCCTATTTACCCTAGCCCACGACCATCCCAGGTCGTGTATCTATGTCAAAGGTAATATAGAAGCACAGCTCTTAACAGATTTCTGTTGCAGAGATGTCTCTGCAGCTAGGCTGCTTATACAGCGCGGTGACACAGCAATGCCAACCGTCTTCGCATCAGTTTACATGCCGGAGGCGGAGGAGCCGCCCCCGCACGATCTCGCCCGCCTCGTGAACTTTTGTGAACGAAGCGGGCTGGAGGTCGTCATCGGGACCGACGCCAATGCTCATCACCCACTGTGGGGTATGGATACGCATAATGCAAGAGGTAAGGCCTTAGTTGATTACCTTTTTACAACTAACCTCACTCTACTAAACACAGGTTCCGAACCAACTTTCGTTACCCGAAGAAGCCGCACAATCATTGACCTAACTCTGGCCTCAGAGGGAGCAGCGGAAATCGCCACCGGGTGGCAGGTTTCTAAAGAAGCCTCCTGCTCGGATCACAGGTGGATCCGTTTTGACATCCAAGTCAGCGTAACACCAGCACCACCACGACGCAACCCACGTAACACTGACAGAGCTGTTTACACACGCACTCTCGGTGACAAACTGGTAAATATAAACATTCCGACAACTTTTACGGACATAACGGAGATTGACTCGCAAGTAAACCTTCTTACTGCGTCAATGATAGACAGCTACCAAACCGCTTGCCCATTAACTACACCGCCGAAAACGCCAGGTAAGCAACCCTGGTGGGGCCCCGTACTGGAGCGAAAACGCGGTAAGGTAAGAAAAGCCCTGAACAGGGCCATGAACACATGTGCTGACGAAGACTGGGACGCTTACTATGCGGCCAAATCCAGCTACAAAAAATGCATCAGATTCAGAAGTACCACAGGATGGAGGAAGTACTGTAGCAATATCGAATCTTGCCAACAAGCTAACAGGGTAAGGAAAATACTGGCGCAACAGAGCACATCTGGGCCCAATACTCTCCGTAAGCCTGACAACACACTTACTACATCTCCGGAAGAGACGAGACGCGTCCTGATTGAAACTCACTTCCCTGGGTGCGTCTTCTCACAGGAAATCGACTGGCTAGATGTAACCAAAACACCATCGGTAAATGACTGGACATACGCGAACAAGATGATCACGCAGGAAAAGCTCCAATGGGCCATCGAAAGCTTCCATCCTTTCAAGGCAGCTGGTCCGGACGGTATCTTTCCCGCCCTACTGCAGTGGGGTGGGTTCCCCGCGATCTTGAAACTGCTGCCAATCCTGAGAGCGTGCCTGGCCCATGGCTACGTGCCTAAAGGATGGAGGGAAGTGAAAGTAATATTCATTCCTAAGCCAGGTAAGAGTGACTATACAAACGCCAAATCCTACCGACCAATCAGCCTGACCTCCTTTCTATTAAAAACCCTGGAGAGACTGTGCGATAGGGAGTTAAGAGATGGTGCGTTGAAAAACATACCACTGCACGGTAACCAACATGCATACAGCTCAGGTAAGTCAACGGAATCCGCACTTCACTTGGTGGTCACCCGCATAGAAGAAGCGATTCAGCACAAGGGTACCTGCCTGGGCACGTTCATTGACATCGAAGGAGCCTTCGACAAAACAAACTTCTCGAGCATTAGCACCGCTCTCTCCAAACACGGAGTCGATCAGGTGCTAACAAGCTGGATTACAAACATGCTGAGTAAGCGAGTGGTTCACCTTGAAGGAGAGCAGCACTCGGCCATGATAGCTAGAGGCTGTCCCCAGGGAGGGGTGTTATCCCCTCTTCTATGGAACTTGGTAATAAACGATCTAATTCATAAACTCAATGCTAATCACTACTATACCATAGGTTACGCAGACGACCTTGCAATCCTCGTGTCGGGGAAGGTGACTGGGACGATTTGCAACCTTACCCAACAAGCACTACGAATTGTAGAACGATGGTGTAGAGAATTTGACCTGTCAGTGAACCCCACAAAAACTGAACTAGTCATGTTTACCCATAAGCGAGCTCTAGGCCCTTTTTGCCTACCCAAACTTTTTAATACAGAACTACAGTTGGCCACCGAAGTCAAGTACCTGGGGGTCATCCTTGACAGTAAGTTAAACTGGAGTAATCATTTAGACAATAAACTAAACAGGGCCTGTATCACCTTCTGGCAGTGCAGGAAAATGATAGGTAAGAAGTGGGGCCTATCCCCTAAAATCATACTCTGGCTGTACAATACGGTTATCCGGCCAATGATAGCCTACGGGGCCGTGGTCTGGTGGCCCCGAACTAACCTAGTCACAGCCTCAAACAAATTACAACAAACACAGAGGTTAGCTTGTATGGCTATCACAGGTTGCATGAGGACTACTCCGACCGCAGCACTCGAAGCCATGTTGGGACTTCCGCCGCTTCATCTGTTCATAAAACAAGAAGCGACGATGGCGGCAGTACGCCTCAATACACTAAATCTTTGGGGTAAGAAAGAGACGCAGCATACCAGGTTATTGGAAGAGCTCAATACTGAACTTCCCATGACTAAAGCCATAAACGATCGTATTCCCAAGCAATTCATGTTTGATAAAAAATACAAAATTCAACTCCACGAGGATCGCAGGTGTGAGGGGTTACGCCCTACAGAGCTGCGAATCTTCACGGATGGATCCAAGACAGGTACTGGTACGGGTGCTGGTATCTTCTCGGAGGATTTCAACATACACATAGCTACACCGTTGGGGGCCCACAACACGGTCTTCCAGGCCGAATGCTTGGGCATTTCATTGGCGGCCACAGCTATCACAGCAAGGAAGGTACAGGACCATTCGATCCGCATACTGTCGGACAGCATGTCAGTCCTGCAAGCCCTAAACAGTCACACAACCAACTCGGGACTCTTAAACGAATGCCATCACCGACTAAATCAGGTGGGTACCTTCAATAAAGTAACCATTCAATGGATCAAAGGACACAGCGACTCGCGGCAATGACGCCGCTGATGAACTCGCCAGAAGGGGTTCAAGCATGGTGGCAATGGGACCTGAACCTGTTGTACCACTCCCCTTCGGATACCTACGCACCCTGGTAAGGAAACGCACCAGGGATCAACACGGCAAGCTATGGTCGGACCAAAGTGAGTGCAGGCAAGCCAGGGAAGCACTTCCCACAATTGATAGCCGTTTCACGAGACAGGTTCTCCGGCTGACTAAGCAGCAGCTGCGAATACTCACAGCTGCCATAACAGGCCACGGGCCATTTAACAAACACCTCTTTGTATTAGGTGTTACAGACAGCCCACTGTGCAGAGCATGTGTCGAGGAGGACGAGACGGCATCGCACGTGCTGCTCAACTGCCCAGTGGTTGCCGCATACAGGGCTAAGTTCTTCGGAAACCCAGGTACCCTCCGAGAGATCGCCAGTAGCGTTAAACCGCTGCTGGCCTTCTTCGAGGAGCTAGGATGGATGGAATAGGGCACATTCCCACCCGTACGCAAAATACGCGCTTGGTCGTGGAGTTGCGGACACCTGCCCGTTAAACCTAACCTAACCTAACCATCAACAAAGCGACAGATTACGACAATGTCAAGCATGATGAGAAGAAAATTAAATAATACCTATGTAGTGTTCACTCGACAATAGCACAGTCTAAAAACCTACAGTCGCCTGACGAAACCGTCTAGACAGGGTAATCGTGTGGGGTGTGAGGGGCGAGACGCGGTAAAGCCGGTCCCGAACTGCGATTAAAACGTTGTTTGTAGTTCGGGAGGTATTTTTCAGGGCTAACGCGTTTAGACATTGTCAGCATTTTTCCAGAGATCAAAGGCGTCGTCCTACTGCATTAATATTTATACTGTGACAATAGTCCACAATACCGAACATTAGTTACTGTTCTTCTATAATCGGCAGGAATGTTTCTACAACTGACACTTTGTTGATTCTTCTGTCGACACACCGGGGGCTCGAGTCTGCTATTGCAATCATGGAAAAATATTTGACAACTTTGACAGTTTTTGTATGGGAACTGTGTCATAAGTTTGACATTATACGTCAAAAATCAATCATTGACCGGTCATTGAGACACAATTGCAATAGCAGACTCAACCCCCTGTTGGTATGGTGATCAAGCCATGCGTGCAGATCAGAACCAGGAATTATGTGTTTTTAAGCTTTTAGCTATGTTCCTTGATCTAGAATATAATATTTGTTTTGGAACAAATTATGTTATGGAAAAATTCTTTCCATTCTGCATCTAAGAAGTTTATTACAAGAATAGATTGGCAGACGCCCAATTACTAATGCAATTGTAGGTATATGGGACATAAATAAAAAAATTACATTCCCACTTACCAAAACGGTTTCTTGAGGCGTTGATAAGTCCACAGTGTTGACCTCGGCTGACAAAACATTGCCATGAACCATTACAGTATCCAAGTTAAGCGTATACTGCGATTTTTCGGGCTTAAAACCACGCAATCTCTTGCAGAAACCCGATTGATCGCAGGTCTTAAAATTGTTCTTGTCCACGGCATAGCTGCCGCTTAACGCCAAAACGGCAACCAGGAGAAGGCCCAAAGTCTTCATACTGCAATGCAAATAGTTTATTTATGCCAAAAGAGTGAAATCGGTAACAAAGACCGGTGTCAAAGCTAATCCAAAAAGTAACACGAGTTGTAATTTGATATTTCACCACATACCTGGCCAAATTTATATATTTAACACCTAAGTTACGTAGTACTGATACGTAGTAATTTTTCTATTTATTCATTTCCGCGGAAATAATATTATTGAAATAATTGTGATGAGAAAACGATGGGAACGAACACACACGTTACGTGGAGATATCCCGTTTGACAACTATTTAGGGATGGGTAAAACATATCGAATATCGATATATAATATTAGTGCGAAACATTGATGTTTTTTTAGAGTTTTTAACTTACATTTTTTTATTTTATTTTACATTATTCCAATTGATGAAAATCAGTCGTGTTATGTTATTGTAAGTTAACACGACTAATTTGTCAACAAAACTCTACAAACAAGTAATTACAATGTTAAGTTGTATCAGTATGTTATTGTAAGTTACAACTTAATAGCGTAATTACTTGTTTGTAGAGTTTTGAGTGTTTTGGGAATGAGCAGTCAAGTAAAAAGAAAAAGATAAATCTATTTACCTAAATTTTTACTAGATAATTATATTGCATCGATACATTATCGATATTATTTTCTAATCCTCTCCATCCCTACGACTGTTTTTGTGTGTTACCAGCACTAAAAAATTACAGAACTTACTAAACCTTCGAATCTGTTTTTTCTTCTTTTGCACGAAAATAAAACATAGTAAAACAAGTTTTAAAATAAATAAATTCCACAACTTTCACACAACGAACGCCGTTTAGTCCCAAGCTAAGCAGAGCTTTTGTGTAAAACAACAAATAAACATGGATCATAACAATCACGGAATCAACAAGAATGAATGGATTTCTATTCCTTCTTGTTGATTTAATGATTGCAGGAGTTTCTTCATGCATAAATTAAAACAAGAAAGGGTTTACTATGCGTTTCAAATGAGAATAGGATCGACTTTACGCATTTTGCGCAGACTATAATTTTCTAAATTGTGCTATTTCTCGCTCTCAAAGTATTTGTGTACATTGAAGATAATCTCTTGAGCCCTCCCATGCAAAACAGCGCCTCGTTTACTCATTTTCGAGCAGTCAGCGAGACAAAAACAAATAACAACAAACAAAGAAAATTAATAAATAAAATATAAGCACTCCACAAGACTAATTAATTTAAGGCGTTTTCATTTTGAATAACTGCGACTCGGTAAAGCAAAAAAAACAACCGACTTCTTAAAAAAAACTAACAGGTGAAAAATAACTCCAGTTTCGGAAGTCTGTGGCTTTGGTGGTTTTGTTTTGTTCATTATTGGCCACCGACTTCCGAAACTGGAGTTATTTTTCACCTGTTAGTTTTTTTTAAGAAGTCGGTTGTTTTTTTTGTAAAAAAGTTTTTATTTTGTAATTTTTAGTTTCTTTGTATGTAAAGAAAGTCTTTCAAAACTTGAAAGAATCATTGAAATTGGATAACAATTGCTAAAGAAGTTCTATCTCTAAACATTAATCTGTACATCTCTGCCGGCCCCTTTTAAAATAGAATGGCGTAATGTTATGTTGTGGAAATACAAAAGCTCAGCATAGACATCTGACTATAGCAATCGCGAATAATTTGCTGTTATGCGTTGAAGAGTTCCGTTGCCTGTCTTCTTCATCAGTTTTCCTTCACCAAATGATACTTTCTAAATGAAAATGCTTGATTTGTTACTAAAAATGTTGAAATCGGTGCATGTGTGCCTATATTTTTTGAGGAGTTCCCTCAATTCCTTGAAGATCCCTCATCAGATACAAGTTTTGATACAAATAAAAAAAAAAATAAAAAAAAATACAACCGAATTGAGAACCTCCTCCTTTTTTTGAAGTCGGTTAAAAAGATAAAAATTATTGATACCTTTAGGTTTCTTTGCAGACCGTACTTTTCAAGTGACATCTGATAGATAGAGGTCATTGACGTTCCTATTCTTATTTGAAACGCATAGTATCAACTCAGGCGAAGCTGTAACTTTCACAAGGGGGAGTGGGGGGGGGGATCGGAGGATACAAAAATGTATAAAGATAAACAAGTTAGTCCCGGATTCTCACAAAAAAGAACAGAATTTTAACGCAAATCTCAGTCATTTAGAAATTGAGTGCGGTACGCAATCAAGCAATTGGCATTTAGGGTACGGCTGCTGGGCTGCACGATTTACGAGCAGATGCGGACTGTTACCTGTAGGTACCCTGTTTGCAGGCGTCTAATGAGCTAATCATTGATGATTGATGACCAAAAATGGTGTCGCGCGCAGGATTCAATTCATCGTACAGGTTGTAGATATGAACTTCGAAAGCATTCAACAAAACTTAGCGTTTAATATTACTAGGCCGCGTTTAAAAGTTTCGGCACGGGCAACGCGTTGGAGGTCTCATTTTTAACTAAGGGGGTCCTTATTTATTTATTTATTTGAGGGGCGTATCGCATATCGTGTCCTTGAAGAGGACGTGTATAGCTTAACCGGGCGTCTCTGTAGAGATATCTTAAAAGTTAAGACCTCCAGCCAGAGTATAAAAAACTTAAAAACTAAGCGACTACGCTAAGGGCACCCCCTGCGGGGTACGAGCCTCGGCTTAGGGCGTCGCTGGGAGAGGACAGCAAGGGACGGCTGGATCTGTGTGGTTATTATTTGGGGGCAGCGAGTTTATTATAACTACTGCTCAGCTCGCGGGCTGGCACACAAGCAAGGGACGGGAGGACGGGTAATTAACGGGGGCGTCGCGACGGGCCTCGACGGCGAGGCCGGAATCGGGCTGCGTTCTTGCGAACTGTGCTGGTAGACTTATCGCTCTCCTGGAGGAGGGTGATAGCGTCGTCAGGGACGGTGAGGGTGTGTCTCGGTCGCCGTATCTTAGAGATGCGGGACGGAGTGTATCGGGCGGCCGACACCACGAGGGGGTTGGGGTGTTTATCAGCTACGTCCATGAAACGCTTGGTGAGGCGTTTCATGAACTGCTGAATTGTGGGGATTTTGAGATCTACGTGGAGAATCTCATTTCGGACATAGAAGGGGGCTCCCGTTATCCTACGGAGGAAACGGTTTTGGAGGGTTTGCATCCTATGGATATGCCTAGGGTGCGCATGTGCGAAAACTGCGCAAGCATAGGTCATGATGGGGCGAATGACCGCGGTGTAGAGACGCAATTTGCACTTGAGTGACAATTTGCTTCTCGGGGTCGTGAGGAAATGAAGCCTACTGGAAGCGAAAGCGGCTCGCGAACGAGCCATCTTTATGTGCTTCGCGAAGGTAAGGTGATGGTCGAGAGTAACTCCTAAGTACTTTGCCTCCGAGTCCCAAGGGATGGGGGTGTCGTACATAGTAATTGGATCGGGGGTTGGGACAGTGCGACGCGGTCTCGTGAAGAGGACCGCTTGGCTTTTTTCGGGGTTGACCTCTATTCTCCATTTCCGGAACCAATCGCCTAGGGCGTTTGCGGAAGATTGGAGAGTGCGAGCTATCGTGACTGGATTGGTGCCAGTGTAGTAGATTGCCGTATCGTCGGCGAAGAGAGCTAACTGGGACCTATTACTGATGGGAATGTCACTGGTGAACAGTGAGAAGAGGAGAGGGGAGAGCACGGAGCCTTGAGGGACACCCGCGCAAATCGGATGGGGGGAAGAAAACGCCCCTTCGATCCGGTAGCGGAAGGAGCGATTCGACAAAAAGTCCCGTAATATGAGTACGAGACGATCCGGCACACCGAGTTTGTACAGCTTGTATACTAAGCCGTTGTGCCAGACCTTGTCGAATGCTTTCGCTATATCGAAGAATAGTACTCCCGTCATCCTGGAGCGCATGAAGCCGAGGCTTATGTGCTCCACTATGCGGTGCACTTGTTGGACGCACGAGTGCTGGGTTCGAAAACCAAATTGCTCGAGAGGGATGAGACTCTTTGCTTCGACATAATCTTTGAGTCGCTTATAAATAAGTCGCTCATAGATTTTGCCGAATACGTTGAGGAGACTGATGGGGCGGTAGCTGGAGGGCGCGGACTTGGGTTTGCCTGGTTTAGGGATACCTATCACGGTGGCATTTTTCCACGTTTGTGGGAACATGTTGTTGGATAGAGCGCCATTGAAGATGGCAGTCATCAACATGATGAGGGGGGCTGGGAGGAGTTTAAACACCTTATTGGTGATACCGTCAGAACCGGGGGCTTTGCGAGGTTTAAGACCTTTGATGAGATCGTGCACTTCGTCGGGAGTGACGGGAGGCAGAGGATCGTCGGGGTCTTCTACGGGGGGCAGGGCTGCTCTACGTTCGACTTCGGCGTCGACCTCAGAGAGGTGGCTTTGGTCTACTGGTTGAGTGCTAGGGGTACATTGGGACTCTAAGCTGGCCGCAAGGCAGTCGGCTTTATCGGTGTTGTCAAAGGCGACGCTCTTATCGGGGCGTACTAGGGGGGGCATCGTGGCTTCTTCAGTGGAGCGTAGTTTCCGCTGAAGCTGCCAGAAAGCTAAGTGGGTGGGCTCGAGTTCGCTCAGCGTCTTGTCCCAGGTTGCAGAACGAAATTCCAATATGCGTCGCTTTGCAGTTTTCTGCAAGCGGCGCATATGGCGTTTGTTTGCAGCACAGGGAAAAGCACTGTAGGCACGGATAGCCGCGTTCTTCTCGGTCACGAGAGCCTGTACATCGTCCGGCAGTCGCCAGCGGAGGTGATCCTCCGCTGGCACTGTCCGTGAACAATCGTTCAAGACTGATTGTACGTGCTCTGTGAACGAGTCGATCGCGCCCGTCGTGTCAGCGACTGAGGCTATTTGGTCGGGGATAGAGTCTAAGAGAGGCGACGTGGTGGATTTCAGACTTTCGCTTACTTTCCTCCAGTCGGTCACTATTTTAGTCGGGGGAGGTAGGCTGGGGTCAAAGGGACCCGAGCGAGGGACTAGATACAAAATGACCGGGCGGTGGTCAGAGTTGAGCTCGTGTATAGTCTCGATTGACTGTAAACGGAGGTTTACATTCTTAAGGAGAGCTATGTCGAGAATATCCTCACGTTGATCGGGACAGTGAGGGAAATGAGTGGGAGACATCGGAGCGATGACGTCATAATTGAGGGTGGAACCTAAGTTAAACACTATTCTACCCCGGGTAGAGGTCGTGTTGCTATTCCAAGCGGGATGTTTGGCATTGAGGTCGCCCGCTAATATAACGGAGTTACTCAAGCCGAAGAGGGTTGTGAGATCATGGGATATAGAGGTAGGGTCCTCTCCGCCACCGGACGGCGGGAAATAACCGGAAATGATGGTAATGGGCTGATGGCCCGTCATACCGAGTCTGCATACCGAGCACTCCAAGTGAGATGTGAGGGTGGGAGGGTCCATAGGGGTGCAATAAAGTTGCTTCCTATAGTAGATAAGAGTGCCGCCTTTGTGACAACGGGACTAGGGCTTGCAATCCGGATATCCGGATATCCGTATTATCCGGATATCCGCCGATTTTAAAATCCGGATTTTACTTGCATGACAATCCGGTTTTTTCGGATATTACGGATAGTTCTATTTCACTTTGAAATATTAAATAAAAAGCTGTCATCTGTAATGAGCATTACTGTTATTACGTTATTTATTATTTCAATATAGTTAATCACTCTCGCTTTTGTTTTTTTACTTCCCAAATCATACATAAATACATAAACGCACGCCTTTTTTCATGAGGGTAGGTTGAAATGAGAAAGTACAGAGTGCCATGTGCTACGATTCTGACATAATTCTTTTGCTTCGTTTACATTCATACATGCTGTCATACACATCATAATATTGAGTCAATTTAGTGGCAGAGATTATAATTAATTCCAACATTCTATATACATAGCCAAAATACAGGCTTTGCTTAGCTCTGCTTGGCTACAGATGGACACTCCACACCAATTAGACCGACCTAACTTAGCTTGTACAAATATTATGCCTGAGTTTTCTTTTAACAAACATTATTATTAAAATTAATGACCACTGGCCAAATTTATCAATCAATCAATTCATTTATTAAATCAAACAAATGACACACATCCATACTGCACGCATTTTCAAGATTGTGTTGTATTTTACGGCACGCACGGTAAAAGAAGACTGGACCAAAGTTTCAAAATCAATCGCTATAGTGGCATTTACAAAACCTCTCACATTTTTATTAAGAACAAAAAAACTTCCAACGAATCTGTGAGACTAGCGATTATTCAAATTATATCCACGTTTAACACACAACAACCAAATCAAACAGTCATAACTTCTACGGACAATACACGATATAAAGAAGGTTGCTCTTCTTCAACTGAAAACGTATCAATCAAAACATGTTCAAGTTTCTTCATGACACACATGATATATCTGAGGTCATCAAAAAACTTGAATCTTTAGGCCCATGCATACCACTAATTTCTACGGAAAATTGTTCTCAGTGGAGGCTATACGGTTATGGAATGCTTTGCCTGTGTCAGGGCGACAAGATCAAACATTAGCATCATTTAAAAATATATTATTATCTTTCTTCTTTCTTTCTTTCAACACCAGGGGCGCGTTGCCGACCCTTTAAAAACCTATCTACTCCCCTTTTGAAGAACCCCATACTGTAGCCCTCTGAGAAAACCTCGGCAGGGAGCTCATTCCACAATCCAAGTGTACGCAACAGCTGTAATAGATGGTTAACAACTAAATAAGCAACGCATAGCCAATTACAGGTAGAAACAAAGTATGTTACAGAAATCTTAGGATTACTAACAAGCACGGTAATAACAGAAAAAAAAAATAGAAAAAAATACAAAAAGCACTCACATTATAATGTTTTATACAGGTCGATTGGATTGCGATGTTATGATTTGTAATAAATGTAAGATCTCATGTTTAATTAGAATTGTTAGTATGAGAAAAGTACATTCGATTGTATAGTGCGATATCGGTGTTTTAAAGCAAAATTTTAGAAAGTTAACAATTTTGTAATTGTTACTTGAAATATTGGTATAGTTTAATATTTCTTGTCATTTTGCCTGAGAGACTAATTAGAACGTGTTACAAAAGCTTATTAATTTAATTTATGATAAAAACAAAAAAATATCCGTACTATCCGAAATATCCGGATAATCCGGATAGTAATTTTTTAAAATCCGTATTATCCGGATAGTAAAAACGAACGGATATTGCAAGCCCTAAACGGGACCTATCGTTGCGAATTAACCGGTAATTTGCAATTTTGGGATCGCGGTTGTAGGGTTTGAGGAAGGTTTCCTGTATGAGGAGGATGTCTAGCCGATGGTCGCGTAGGAATTTAGCGATCTCATCACGTTGGCCGTTAATGCCATTGGCGTTGAAATAACCTAACTTAAGGGATCGGGGTTTGTGAGTACTAAGCCTTTCAGTATCCATTGATTACTTCTGGCAAAGGTTGAAAATGGCTTCCGATACGGAGGGATAAGCCTTGAATATGTCTACAAGGGCATCGGGGTTGGTTTTAGCCGCGATTTCGACCTCTGCTGTCATAGCATCGGCCGCGGGAGTGAAAAAGACCCTATAGGCTCCGAATAGGACCTTCATGTTGTGGCAAGCCTTGTCTAGGACAGGGTTGCCACTCGAGGGCGACGCGAATGCGGGGGAGGGGGTAGTCACTGGGACTGTTGGAGCCCTAGGGGCGATAGGGAGAGGAATCTCCATCAGAGCTGGGATGGAGGAAGCGGGGGTTTGAGAGGGCACCAGGGCCGGGAAGGCCTTCTGGTGGTTGAGCTGATTCCAGGGGGAGGCTCTCTGGGGGCTTAGGCGAGCGGGCATCTGTGAAGAGGGGACTTTCACGGATGGGCTTTCGCGTTGCTGTTTGGCGGCAGCGAGCTTAGCGAGTCTCGCGGCGGAGGGTTTGGGGGCTTTGGGGCAACCACGGTAGTTAGCCGGGTGCCCAGACTGACCGCATAGGACGCACGAAGGCGGCTCTGTGCAAAGGGAGACGTCTTTTGGACGGGAACACTCAGCCGTGCTATGGTCACCCAGACACTTGACGCATCTGGGTTTCGCATAGCAGTGGGCCTGCGAGTGGCCGTACAGTTGACAGCGGTGACACTGACCAACTATAGTGGGACGGTAGGGTTTCTCTACGGTTATGCCGATGAGATTGCAGAGGGACTTAATGTCAAAGATCGGATGATGGCCTTCTGTTGGATGACAGATGACAAGGACCATATCGTATTCTGCTCCGCCGCGTGCTCTATGCAAACGGTGGACGGAGATGACGGGGATGTTTTGTGCCACTAAATCATCATAGATTTCTTGCACGGGCATCTCAAAAGGAATGCGCCTGATAACCACACGGGTGGGCTTTTCCTCCGGAAGGGAGTAAGTGTGAAAAGGAATTGCCTTTTCACGCAGAAGACGGGAGAGACCCCTGTAGTCGTTAGACGTAGGGACAATGACTTTAACGCCTTGTTGGCATGAACGCGCGTTGGTGTAATTGATCTTTTGATCTTTACACCAATTCGAGACGGTGGTCCACTTGGCCCTTTCTTGGATGAAAATGGGCGGCGGTGGTTTTTGCTTCATAGAAGCAGACGAAGAGGGATTAGCACTAGGGCTAGAAGAGGGACCCTGAGACGCGGGGGAGGGGGAAGGCGCGGGTTGGGCAGAGGGCTTCTTAGCCTTAGTGGCCTGAGAGGAAGAGGCTTTCGTCTTTTTCCTCTTCCCTCCCTTACCGACGACTTGAAAGTCGTCTTCAGAGGAGGATTCGGAAGCGGACTCGGCTTCTGAAGCGGATTGAGAGCGAGGCACGGTAGTGTCCATGCGCTCAGAGGGATCGGGGTCGGCGACGGGAGTAACGGCCGTGGGAATTTTTGCCGGCTTAGCGATAGCCGGCTTAGCGGTTGGGGGCTTTTTGGAAACAATCGGTGTTTCCGAGAACGCGGGCATAAGGGACGGTACCGACAATTCCTGAGAATTTATTCTAGAAGGCATCGAAGCCTTCTGAGAAATGCAGCCTTTGTCGGCTAAAGGCGGCGATAAGGGGCTGTCGAGTACGTCACTGAAATCAGTGACGTCACGGTCGCATACCTGAGCGCAGGTAGCCGACGAACCGGTTTGACGCAGTAACGCGTCGAATTCTTTGCCATATTTGGCCGAGAAATCGGGGTCCTTTAAGAGGACGTTTTTAATAAACGCTATAAATATAGCGTCAGACATGATTATTGGAGATTTTACGCGGGGAAAATTGCGGTGGGAACCTAACAATCCTAACCCTAACAACCTAACTTCCCCGGGTGGGTTTTGCCCGGGGATGTGTAACCCTCCCTGCCGGGTGTAGGCAGGGAGGTGAGTAGTGTGAGTACCTAATGGTGAGCCCTAAGCTTGTAACCCGTCGCCAGTCTTATTGTGCGAACGGGGCCCTGACCAGTCTAGTGCGAAGGGGTTGAAACACCCAACCGACACTAGGTGTGTAGCTGTGAACGAAACCAGAGACTAGATTTGACTAGGAGATCCCCCAAGGCCAAGGTTCTAGCTCTCGACTCCAATTGACTGCCTCACCCTTAAGGGGATCGGCGGGTGTGTCGGGTCAACACCCCACTCGGTTTCGTTGGCACCGTAAGGTATCCACCGAGGACCACGAAACTGTGGTTTTACCCAGAGGGGGTCAAACGTTTAGACGATGTGAGTTGATCGACCGCTGCCTTGAAAAAGGCGGCTTTGGATCCGTGGTTGTAGTCAGAGACTACGAAGATCGTTGCGGCGAGCGGCAACGGAGCGAAGTAGCGGCCGTACGGCGGGCGGCGGACAGTCGTGGAGCGTAGCGCAGCACGTCCGTTCGCGGCGAGCGTCGAGCGGCGAGTCGCTAAGGGGGTCCCTCTTGGACTGAGCTTTTATATTAAGGATATTTTTATGTGATGCCACGTCAACTCGTGATACGTAACAAACGCCACGGTTTTACTAAACTTTTTTGGTTGAAATCGACTAAACTAAGATGACGTCAAAATTGACAACTTAGCTTATCTGCGCATCTCTACGAAAATGTTATCACCGGTTTTGCGCAAGGTTTTTGATAAAATTTTATTCGTTTGTCAAAATACCGGACCCTACAACACGCATTATTGTTCTTTATTAAAAATGGGTGAGCCTAAATGGAAAACTGAGAAGAACAGGTTACTCCAAATGGAACCAGAGGAAAGGAGGAAGATGTATAGTAATAAAACAGTTGTAAATTTGGATACTGTTGAGTGTTGACCCTTGGCACAGCTATATCCATAGGAATAAAAATATCGAGAAGGACCGGCAACACACCCTTGACGATATAACGGAGTTCAAAAAAATCAAAATAGACAGCGAACAAAACAAAACTCTGACTCAGAAAGTATCAATTTTTAAAGGAGATTTAACTCAACTGGAGGTACTTGTGAAACTTTAAGAACTTCGTAATAAGTATAGCACTCATAAATATTTAGGTTTAATTTTCAAGATGGCAGAGCATGGCTGTATTCCCTGAAGAGTTTCAAAGTGGACCTATCTTTAATTAATTAAACCCTAAGGGGACACCGGTGTCCTCTGAGGGTTTAATGAATTAATTTACCCACATTTGCTTAGTTTTTATTAAGTGCATGTATCTTTTTATTCAGATCAAAGTCCCATGGCATCCCTAATATATGCAAAAATATATAAAAAGTATAAAAACATCTTGCAACTCGGTTTTCAGTCCCAGTTCCAAATACTGGGAAGTTCATAGTGGAAAAAATATGAAATGCTTTTGGGTAACTCAGAATTTGAACCCAAAACTTCATGTTACCCAGTAAGTAGCACTTGTAGTCAAATATTTCTAACCATTAGACCAACAGTGTAGAATCTACACTGTTGGTCTAATGGTTAGAAATATTTGACTCAAACTCATAAGATCTACACTGTAGATCTTATGAGTTTGAGTCAAATATTTCTGACAAAAATACCCAATGAAACTGCTGGACCTGGAGCTCAAAAGTTTATTTTATTTTAAAAAAGCTCTATTTAAGTAATAAAAAGGTGAGCCAAATAGTAAAACCATATTGGCAAATCCAAACAACAATATCAAACTTTTTAAAAAAAATATACTTATAAAAAAAAATGTTTTTTTTTTCTATAAATATATTTATTCTAATTTTAAAAATAAGATTACTTTTAAAATACTATAGAATTCATATATCCCCCCATCTGCCGATAAATCTCCAGGAGATTTTTGTCTATTGTCTTACTGTTGTGTCGGCCATTGACCACAAATGAGTAGATAAAACGAAAAAAAATGTTTTTTTTTTCTATAAATATATTTATTCTAATTTTAAAAATAAGATTACTTTTAAAATACTATAGAATTCATATATAACGACTTCGCTTATTACGACTAACCGTTTTTTGGCGACGATAATGTTTACTCAAGTTAGGTTTCATAATTAACTCCATACGCAAAATACGCGCTTGGTTGTGGAGTTGCGGACACCTGCCCGTTAAACCTAACCTAAAGGTTTCATAATTAGGTACTCAGAAAATATAACTTAGGTTAGGTTTAAGCAACCAACTGCTTATAGCGACCAGTATTTATGATAGTATGTCCGGTTAAAACGACGCGCAATGTTTTGTTCACACTACCAATTAAAAGTTTGTCAAAAACAAACACAAATCACAGACTTTCTACATTAGTAACACACAGTTTTTTCGTGTATTGCGTGTGTATTTTATCTCTTTTTATTACTTACAGTACATTTTGTACCTATGTTTGTAATTTGGAATGTTTAAGAACCATTAAAATAAAGCATAAGTGATTCCTACAAAATGTTTTATTTACCTCAATAGGAAAATCAAACTTTCGCATTTATAATACATATTGTATTCGTAAGATAAGTACTTGAGAAATAATCCTGCCGTTTTGTACGTCATTCGGTTAGTACGACATAGTATCGCCGGTCCCTTGAAGGTCGTTATATCCGGATTCTACTGTATTGATGAAGCACTACAATATTGCAAATATTGCTATTCTTATTGTTCCTATTCTTATTGTTCCAATTCTAGTTCTTCTGTTCATCAGCATTTTTTTTGTTTGTAGCCTTTTAACTCAAAAACTACTTCCACCATAAAAAGCTAAAAATTGGTTGCATAATATTATAACTTTGTATAAAGTAGGTATAAAGAGGTAAAGTTTTTAGTTTGTGACAATGTGGGGGAATTGGATCTACTAAATGAACCGATTTCGAAAATTCTTTTACCAGTAGAAAGCCACTTTATTTGTGAGTGTGGGCTATATTTTATTTTCAAAACTAGGTATAAAGGTCATGGCACATTATAACGGCACCGCAACTGCACAGCTGCCGCACGGCGTCGCCTGTAATTTAGGCTTCGGCTAGCTGCCAGTGCGCTAACTACGCATCGTCGACAAAGTGCCAGCTTGCAGTCCGCACGCTGCCCGCGCACTGGCCGCGAGGTGCAAGCTAGCTGTCACCACAAACACAATTGTTATATGGCATTTATAATTGAACACGCCGAGGACTTGCACGTTTTTATAATGTCTCGGTTTACGTTGTTTTGCTGGCGCCTCGGGAGTCGGCGAGTAGTAAGCATGCGATCGGCGTGCGGTCGCCCGGTCGACGCGCTGTAAGCACATGGTCCGCTCGCTATCGGCACGCGGGCTGTGAGTCGAGTTGTGTGGTAGTGGCAAGCGCGCTGACTGCTCGCCGTTGGCTTTTTCTGATTGACATTGTGAAATATACTATAATACTTTCGATTTAATGGTCTAAATTGAATGACAAGTCAATTGCTGGTTTGGAGCGGAGCCGGTGCCGTGCCGGTATAATGTGCCATGACCTTAAGGGGGTTGAGGGATTTTTTTTAATTTTTTAGCTTTAGCTTGGCACCAAGGGCACTTTTTCGTTTTTTTTTTGTTGTGACCAGGTTTTAATAATAATGAAATTAATGATAACACTACACTTTCTTTGCAGGTAAGCGCCATTGTGAATGCTGCTAATTCGAGATTGATAGCAGGAGGAGGTGTTGATGGGGCCATACACCGTGCTGCTGGACCGCTTCTACAGGTATATTTGTTCTCCTACTTTCCATAGACTATAATGAACTAGATTATTATAATGCTGCAAACTTACACAGTTAAAATAAAGAATAAAAATTGGAGAACAATCTAGTTGGGGTTTGGAAGCATTTTCGGTGCCTAACCTGAATGAAATGCGATAGCATGCAGCCAAAGGGGATGTTTGAAGATACGCAACTGGGTAGGTATGTCAAATAGAAACTCAAGTGGATAAGAACAAAACTTGAGGAGATTTTTTATGCCGTAAATAGTCAAAGTCAAATCATTTATTTCAATTAGGCCATTTAAAAGGCACTTTTGAACGTTAAATTAAACTTAAAAGTTAAATAAAATATAATGATTCTAGTTGCCCCTTCCAAAAGGTAGTTTCGTATCGAGAAGATTGGGCAAGAAACTCCATACCTACTTACTTTTTTAAAATAGTTTTAACAATATTTAGTATACAACAAAAAATACATTATAGTGTGTATATGATGTACCTTTAAAAAAATAACATACCTTACTAAGATAGATTCAAAGTATATTATGATACAAACTGCCCGTCGCTCCCCGCGTCCCTCGCGCGGCTCCCGGTACGCCATGCGCCATGCGCGTGTACAAATGAGTCAACAATATATAATATCTCAACTATTAAAAACATACAAGAAAAGCCGCCCTCCTGGGACAAAGGACATCCATATAAGGAGACACCTTACCATGACCAGCAAGGCTTTTGGCTATCTTTTCAATGCTAGTGACTAACAGGCATCCAGGGGATTGAGTCTGCTATTGCAATCGTGTCTCAATGACCGGTCATTGATCGAAAATTTGACAACTTTGACAGTTTTCGTATGGGAAATGTGTCATAAGTTTGACGTTATACGTCAAAAATTGATCAATGACCGGTCATTGAGACACGATTGCAATAGCAGACTCAAGCCCCAGGTTGCACACCGAATTTTGATGACAACTAAGAATTTACAAAAAAATGGTATTGCACTTTAAGTGGACTTCAAGTATCCATTACTATCAAATGGGGTAAGGCGCTTCTTCACATCTCTGTGAGTGCGTATGACGTCGTCCTAGATACACACTGATGATAGCCAATACGAAACTAGCTGTTTGACATTTAATCGTTGAACACTTTGCCCAGTGAACATCACAATGAACTGTCAACAGTGTCAACGGAGTTATGCAATAGCGCTGCTGCAGGGTAGTTTCGAGCTCTGGCATTTTTTGTGCGAGTTTAAAAACTCATTGTCATCGTTTATAAACGCCAAACCACGATACAACAGAAATTCCCTGTGTGTGGCAACAAAAATATGTCGTCAGATTATTGATTCATTCCAATCATTCGTTTGCTGATTTTTTACTGAATTAGGGAAGGTTCGTATCTGACGGAACATGCGCCTAGCGTTTGCGACAATGTGCCTCGACGCACTAACGTATCATAGGTTGAGTGTGAACGGTCAAGTGTTTTTCTATACATTTGTCTGTTCTGGCGTTACGCGACCGATAATACGCGACGCATGTTCCGTCAGATATGAACCTTCCCTTAAACCTTTAAATCGTGTCAATTAGAGACACAATAGAAAGACGATGACAGCGCGGACTCCGGTGTCCTATTGTGGTTTAATGAATTAAGCGCAATAATCAAATAGCTAAGGCATCGGGCTGATGATGGAGAGGTTGTAAGTTCGCTCCATACCCATTGCACTATTGACGTAAACCCACTCTAGACACAAGCGTATTTAGCTTAGTTGGAGGGTTTAACAAGACTAGGTACTAGTAATGTGCATTTATGCAACCTACAATCCAAGTAACTTTAAAACAAAAAAAAAATGATAGTATCAAATGTGTTATCTATACTTCTATACTAATATTATAAAGAGGTAAAATTTGTTTGTTTTTTTGTAAGTTTGTATGTAGTCGGTAGGTAGCGGTAGGTAGGTAGTCTTCGGAACTAATGATCCAATTTAAAAAATGTTTGCACAGGTGGATAACTACACTATTCCCGGATGACATAGGCTACTTTTTATCCCTGTAATCCCACGGGAACAGGAAATACGCGGGTGGAACCGCGTGATGTCTGCTGGTGTTTAATAATTTTGCATAACGTAAGGCAAAATGTATCGGGACACTCGTCAAAATAACCGTCATATCTGTATACCTACATTGTTGGCAAATAAAACATTTATATTTGCCAACTTATTTCTAATAATAGATTTATGTTTAATTTTCAGGACGAATGTAACACACTCAAAGGATGTCCAACGGGAGAAGCCAAGATCACTTGTGGCTACAATCTACCAGCCAAATGTAAGGAAAATAATAATATTATTAAATCTTTGGGTATTTTTAGAGGTACAATCAGTAATTCAGTACCGAATTGATAACCTTAAACCTTGCTTGTAGATAAGTAATTATGTGATAGGTAAACCTACAATTTTACAGGATCGTATTTGTTTTAACTGCCTGGTAAGTCTTGTGGTCATAAGTGGCGTGTGTGTGTCCTGGGTTCAATGGGCTACTACAAACTAAATTTAAGTTTTTAGTCCCTTATCTAGATTACAAGAAAATATACAACACATATTTTTTCTTTTTTCACGTAGGTAATCAAAAAATAACGGCGATACATCGGGTCAAAATGTTGCATGACGTAACTACACTAGCCAGTAAAGTTTATACTAGCTATGACGTTACAAGCCCCCTGCTCCTCAACTTTAATGCGCTTAATCTAAGCAGTATTCGACCAATTTGAAAAAGAAAAAAAATCGTGTCGAATATATTCTTGTAACTAGATGAGGGACTAAAAACTAAAATATTATATAATAGCCCATTCCCGGGTTGGGCAAAAGAACAATAACACCAGCAGGGCTAGCATGGCCGGAGATATTCTTTCCACGGGGAGAGGATAAAATACTATTCCATCCACCCTCCGAGCATGGCGACATGGGTGGATAAACTATTCACGGGGATAAACCAGGGGAAACGCTTGTCCTCGAAATTATTGCCATTATAAGAAAACTTTTATGAAATTACACAATAGTCGAGAATGTCATGTAAACCAAAATGTGAAAGTGTAAATGTGAATGTACTTTCATCGTTTTATTACATCTGTACTGGATATTTATTTTGTTTTGTTGTCAATTGGGATTGCTCGAATCGCGAAATCTTTCACTAGTCGCCATGCTATAAGCCGTGGTTGAGTATCCACGTCTAATGTCAAAAAGTGATATAATTCTCTTTCCCCATGTTGCCGTGCTTTGGCAGGTGGATAAGATAATTGTATCCCTTGTCAGTGGAAATAACCGGTGGATAAAAGTTATATCCCCAGCCCGTGCTAGTCCTGCAGAGGGTATAAAGTCTTACGATGGTGACGTGCCACAGTATTGGATGACTTGACTCGAACAATATATTATGCACTCTTGCGCACTTATTTTTAAAATATAATACCAACCACTAAGAGCAAGCTTACACACGAGCGTGGTGACTGCAACCGTCGACACATTTCTAACCCATTTTTTTCAACATATTATTTTATTGAACATCAACTCTTTGCTTTATATTTCGGTGTTATGAAAACTATTTTTTAAATTATATAATCTTTGATGCCGAGGTGAGGAGGTTTTAAAAACAAAAATCGTACTCATAAATAAAAATGTGCAAATGCGCCGCCGCGGCCGCCGTGTATATTTTCAAACCACACCGTAGCTGAGGAATTGACCACCCGCGCTCTGTTCTAGCTGTAATTTCTAGGCATTCACAACAAATAAGCCGAATAATAACATCAGTCTTTGCCTTGTGGTTTTCAAATTCAATTATTATTAGTATTTTAGTAATGCCAAATCTCAAACTCCTCAATGCGCGCAAATCAGCGCAATATTCTTGAAAAGGATGTAAAGTATTCACTTCATGTAATAAATGAATTTTCCATTACAGATGTCATCCACACTGTCGGCCCTCAAGATGGCAACGCAGAGAGTCTTAGAAAGTGCTATGAAAACTCACTCGCTTTCCATAAATCACACTCGTTGACATCTATAGCATTCCCTTGCATTTCAACTGGCATCTACGGCTTCCCCAACCGCTTGGCAGCCCACATTGCTCTCCGTACTGCAAGAAAGTTTCTTGAAGAGAATGAACAGATGGAACATATAATCTTTTGTCTTTTCATGCCTGTTGATGTTGAAATCTACGAGACTCTGATGCAAATGTATTTCCCTGTACACGAGTTGAATTATAATGATGATGCCAGGTCTGAGTAGATTATTACCAGTGATCGGAGTAGAGTAGATTGATTTGGGGTCAATGAACTGGCACATATACAGGATGACTTTGAATAAATGCGACAAAATGAAATGGGAGCTTCAGTTACAGTAACACAGCAATTATCAACTGTTTTTCTAAAATCTAAATCGTTAAAAAAAATCGTAATTATCATTTTAATATAGTCCATTGACGTTGTTATCTTCATTTAAGTACTCGACTCTTCGTTTTAGTAGCAGTGATAGCCTAGTGGTGTGACCGGCGGATTGTCAAAATCATAGGTCTCGAGTTCGAACCCAAGGCACGCACCTCTGACTTTTCGGATTCATGTGCGTATTGTATAATTATCACTTGCTTCAAAAACGGTGAAGGAAAACATCGTGAGGAAACCGGCATGCCTGAGAGATATTTCTCGAGGGCTTGTGATGCCAAGTCAGAGGCCCATGGGCGGCATTAAAACTCTGACACCAGGTTAGTTACTAACCACACGATAAGAAGAGAAGTACGAATTATCGGTATTCCAGAAAAATAAATAATATGCAAAATAAATAAGAAAAACTAAAGTATCAAAACATCTCGTCCGACTCATCGCAGTGCTCAATATTATAATCGTCTCGTCGAGTACTCATGTTATTAAACGTTGCCGTTCATAGCGGTCATTTACCTAATTTTGCCTATTTTGTAGTGAAATGTCACGCGACTTTATTTATTTTAATGTTTTTCGTAACACTGTTAAAAGTTAATTAATTTTACATTTGATATGCTCTAAATTTTATTGTCAATTTCATTGAATTGTATATTTTAAATTTGTTGCATCTATTCAATTTCACCCTGAACCTTTCAATCGTGTCAATTAGAGACACAATAGAAAGACAATGACATAGCGGACACGGGTGTCCTCTCGGGGTAGATATTTTAGGAATTTCAAATATGTATTGTAATGTGTAGGAAGAAGAATATATCAATATGAATAAAAAATGTTTAACCCTTTTGCTGTATGTTTCCTTTCAATTGCGTCAACTAGAGACACAATAGAAAGACAATCACAGGCAGACACCGTTGTCCTTCCGGGGTTCAACAAATTAATATAATCTTTGATCAGCATTCTTTAATAAAAAAAACTACGGCATGGCTAAACTTGAGTAATTTTTATTTATTTATTCAAGAATATAATCATTACAAGCAGAGTGAAGCAGCAGATAATAAACTTGCAAAAAATACCTACTAAATTAGTCATATGTACCAAAGTTCCGAATGGACGCACAAAAGTAAGATTCACTTTATTACTTGATTATATAAGAAAATTTTATAAATTTCAAATGTATTAGTTTTAAAATCTTTACATTCACAATATTTGATTCAATCCCGTAGCTACCGAAATGAAATCCCGGAAAAAAGGCTTATCCATGTTTTTTATTGGTCTGAGTATCCATGTTATGACTTCTATGACTATTCTTGATGCAAGTACGTAAAAACTTCGATCACTAATTATTACATAGTCTTATTTTAATTTAGCATGTGTTTGAATTTTTCCTAAAATATTAAATGCAGAATTGATAAGACTGTCCTTAAAAAGTCTGAATCAAATGTACTGTTTTTATGCTTCTAGGTACTTTGTTTACATTTGATGCTAGTTGATAGGCACTTGATTAATTTCAATTTCATGTGATGTTTCTCATTGTAAATCTGTTAGTTTTAGCTTTTGTTAAATAACTTGTCAGTTACAACATTGTTTCTTTTATAATAAAACATGTATCACATAAACATGATGTTTTAGTAGCACCTGCACCCGTTCTCAGTATGATGAGAGCGTTCAACCGAGACGTGTCGCCAAAAATGTAGTGCGTAGGTACAATAGTGTTTAGCAAACATGTACATTTTGACTTAACTACAGAGGAAGTGGGCCTGCCAGTTTTTTACGCGGGTTCTTGTGGTTCCTCGCAGTTCAACCTAGAAGGTTGTCAGGTGGTTAACCGAGCAATCAGGTGGATTTCTGAAACTAAATTAAGGCCTCCAGCCATGAAATAAAGTATTAAATACTACTAAGCGACTTTTAAGGGCACCCCAGTGACCCCAGCCCTTATGACATAAGGGCCCCTACTTGGTATATCACTGGGCTTGGGTAAGGGATGATTATAAATACAGTGGAAGATTATTTATATGATTTTGTCTGCTGTCACAAGTGCAGACTCGTGATTGTAACTAAAATAATTTCTTTAACACCGTCCTAGGTCCTAAGGGAACCTTTCTAACTTTTAAAACTCGTGCCCTATCTAGATTTCATAGACAACAGTTTTGGACCAAAATTTACATATAGCCTTCGCTCCTCTCATCTCTGGAAGTACCCAAAACTTTTAGAAAAAGTCGACCAAATTATTAGAACTACTCTTACATCGATATTAAATGTGGCCTTGGACGACCGAGTGTGGCAACAAGCCACACTTCCCATTCGCTTGGGTGGTCTCGGCGTCCGCAAAATTTCAAGTTTAAGTTTACCGGCCTTCCTCTCCTCGGTCCATAGTACCGCTAAATTAACCAGGAATATTTTACCTGCGTCACTGGATTTTGAGGTACCATGTTTGACCGATGCGTTGAACGCTTGGAAAATGACTTGTCCCAATACGAATTTACCCGACAACTTGTCTTCCCAGGGTCGGTGGGACGGGCCGCTTTGCAGTGCTATTCGGAATTCCCTTTTAAATACGTCATATAGTGCTGCTGAGCGTGCCCGTCTGCTGGCCGTGGGAGAATGGGAGTCGGGTTTGTGGCTTCAGGCACTTCCGTCAGCCACCATAGGCACTTTGATGGATGACACTTCATTTCGGCTCGCTACGTGTCTACGCTTGGGTGCTCCTTGTGTTGCTCCTCATCGGTGTCACTGTGGTGAAGCTGTCGACAGCTCCGGGCACCATGGCCTGTCTTGTTGCAGGAGTGCAGGTCGCATAGCACGACACGCCAGCATTAACGATATTATTCGTCGTGCTCTTGTCACCGCCGGCGTACCAGCAATTTTGGAACCTAACGGCTTGGTACGAGACGATGGAAAGAGACCAGATGGAATGACGTTGTTGCCTTGGAAGATGGGTAGGCCTTTGGTGTGGGACGCAACCTGTGTCGATACCCTTGCGCCATCTCATATTCCAAGTACGGCGAGTTGTGTTGGCGCTGCTGCTGCAGCTGCTGAGGCCCTCAAGCGGCGCAAATACTGTAACCTCATTGGAAGTTACGTTTTTGAGCCGTTTGGGGTCGAAACGCTCGGGTCATGGGCTCCGAGTGCACGCAGCCTTTTTAAGGAGATTTCTCGCCGACTGGTCGACACTTCGCGTGACCAGAGGGCTGGCTTATTCTTTGGCCAAAGAATTAGCATTGCCATCCAACGTGGCAATGCTGCCAGTCTTCTGGGCACGTTTCCAGATGACAGCGATGGGGAGGAGTACTTTGACGCCTAAGTGTTCCGATTTTTTACTATTTTATTTGTAGTTAGTTTAAGTGTACATATTTAAATTAGTTTTATTGTGTTTTCTGTATTTTTAATTACTATTATATCAATAAACAGTTACGTAATCTATGTTATGTTGACAGAATGTCAAAGTTAGAAAAACAAAAACGTCATAGACAAACAGTGTGACCATTTGTGGCAGATTTCTGCCATTTTGGCAGATTTAGCTCCTAAATTTTGTCCGTGGCATATTATGTTGACGATTTACAAAAGTGGCAGATTTAGGCAGATTTTAAAGATTTCGACTAAAATCACATTATTTAATATAATTTTCAATTAATATACTTATAATTAAATTATAAACTGTATTTTTATGTCCTGATATATGACAATTTCAAAAGTCAACAATTTTAACACTATATTCCAATGACATTATGTATTAAAACAGCAATCAAAGACATTTCAGAAGTGTATTGTGTCTATTGTTATTTGAAAACAAAGATCCACTTTCAATTCATCCGAACTCCACTGTGATCTCTTTGCCCCTGATACACATGTAGGTATTTAGGATTTCACTTATCCGTAGTAAGTATGAAACCTGGAATCCAATTATTACTTCAAAGAATGCAAACCTTTCTGACTTAACTGTGTACTTACTCATTAAAGTTTACTACGATAAATTAAATTTGATAGAAGAATACAAGACATGTTACAATCAGGTGGAAGTAGCACCGCTACCGGGACCATTTGTAAAAATATTGAACTCGAATGGTGCTACAAATTATCCAAACAGCAAATTTCGCGAAAGCGTTATTATGGCTGCCGAGTTTATTAAGGACACGGAGACTGGCTTCTTACCTCCTTTAAACCAACTAAAAACATGGTCAAAAAGATGTAGTGCATAAGAAAATTGTTTAATATTATTGTTATTACAGAAATTTCATTTAATTCGTTAGAATTTTTTCCTTTTTGCGTGATGGCATTTTTTTGGCATTTTTGGCGCCTAGTGTGGCAGATTTTGGCAGATTTTAGCCCAGCTTGTGGCAGATTCGCCATTTATGAGATGGTCACACTGTAGACAAACTTCGTCTATATCTATCAGTCGATGTCACTCGATGTCATTATTTATAATTAATTACCTATTTGTTTTGGAAATAAAAAAATATCCACATAAACTAGACACTAAACATATGCTTTAAAACCTATTACACCGAACCTAGTAACTAGAAAATAAGTGTACAACTGTGTAAAAGAAATGGAATAGTCTAAAGATATGTTTTGAAGAATAAAAATATCAACAATGTCTTCTGCCTTGGAACATGAGGACCTGGAGAATGTGGCTCTGGTTAGAATGGAGGACGTGCAGCCATCGCGAGACAGAATAAACAGGACTGTCGAAATACATATTCCTTCTGCAGACGAAGAACTATTCCAGTATTGTATGGATGACAAAGTAGAGTATGAAAACGAGTGTGAGATTGAAGAAGACAGTGATTCAAATATTGGCAGTATGGTGTCAATTCAGTCTGAAGAAATGGTTGAAGAAGAAGAGGAAGACAGCGACATTGGAGAACTGATTGTGCCTGAGGTATTGGAGGTACCCTTAGAGATAAATGTGCCTATGGTGAGCTTGTTATTTTCGCGCCCTTGAACGCAATTGATTTTGTTGCATTATTTACTTATGGTCAAGATTTCTTGGAAATCGCCCACTCATATCTATTGATTATTCTGTTAGAAAAACGTCATTGCATCTATTTTAGTCTTTTGTATTTTAGTTTTAGTGCAAACAATATCTTTTTCTGTTATTTAGTTACATTATTATGCCTTTGCGAGTTCTAGTAGCAATACCTATGTTTATATGTATGCGCTACCAATGCTATAATTCTAATATCATAAATGGAAAAGTTTGTCGGTAAGTTTAGGTGTGTTTAGTAATACTTGCAGCCTGTGAGTATGACGAGATGTATGAACGTAAACCAAGCAAAAGGTAGCATGTTGTAGTTTCAGTCTACCCCCAAAGGCTAAAGGCGGAAGTTTATACATGTCTATAATAATAACAATATGGTATTGCATGAATGCAAGAAGTACATATTTTTAATTGTATTCATTTACACAGTAAACATTAAACTGTAAAAAGACATGATTTCTATATAACCCAATGAGATTTTTAATAAATTAAGTGATTTATTTACTGTCAGCGGACATCACTCGGTTGCATCCACATAGTGCCAATTTCAGTGGGATAGAAAGTAGCCTATGTCACTCAGAGATAGTGTAGCTTCTTAACAATGGAAGATTTTTTCAAATCAGTCCAAAAGATTTAAGTTTTTTAAGACTTGTTACATACAAAAATACAAATCTTTTCACTTTATAATATTATATTATCAATACATTTGTGTGGTTAACCACATTTAATTACCAATTGCCGTAATTACCGATACAATTTAAAAAGCATTGTATTTCACGTGGATCCATGTTTAAACACATGAAGGGTTAAAGTTTTAAATAAATAATTCATTTTACTTGTTCATTGAAAATCTCATTGGTTTAAATTAAAACCAATGCAATGTTAACAATCCATTTTATTTCTTCAACAGAAAGCCAGTGACATAACATCTGAAGCCAAACCAATCCAGTCCGACAGTTGGCCAACCTTAGAAATATTACCAGGCGGTGTCATCAAGAATGCTGTTGACTGCGTATCATGTCCTGTTAAGATAGAAAATAAAGCTCCCGGGAAGGGAGAGATGATGTACGCTTGTGCGAAGTGCTCACAGGTGTTCAAGTACCTGTTCTGTTTAGTGAAGCATGTGAAATGGCATGAAGATCAGAATAAAATGATGAATGCACCGCATTTAAGGAAACTGAGTGGGTATTTTTTATTTTACTTCTTGAAATTATTAAAGTTTTTACGAATGGGGTACATTTGTGCGCTATTTTATAACGAGTTAAACTTAGAATAATGATACATAGAAACATAGGCATCATATACCTAGCCTTTTCCCAACTATGTCGGGGTTGACTTCCAGTTTAACCAGATCCAGCTGAATACCGGTGTTTTACATGGAGCGACTGCCTGTCGTACCTTCACAACCCAGTTACTGGGTATTACAATATCCCTTGGTAAAATTGGTTGTCAAATGTTCAGGCTTCTGACTATCTGTAACGACTGCCATAAATCTGCAAATAATAGCTGGGAGCAATGGCTTTACGTGCTTTTCGAGGCACGGAAAAGTCTTGATATGTAATGATTAACCCATCAACGGGCCAACCTCGTCAAGCATAGTTTCATTTTTTAGCTAAAAATGAGCCAGAACTGGCTTGTTTGCTTGTCGAGCCGTGTCAGCAGGTACTAACACAGCTCGCGAGTAAACATTTGGCTCACGCACACAAAAATAATAAAGTGGGCACATGTGCTTTCTATGTGTCATTATTCTAAGGAGTTGGATTATATTCATCTAAATCTTGAAATTGAATATATTGAAATTAATGTTGGTTGTTTGTTCGCTTTCTATTCGCTGCCATAACGTTCATTTGTCAAATTATTACTTGCGAAGGTTATAGGCATAGCACACATGGCAGTTAGTCATAAATAAATATAATTCTTTTAAAACATTCGCCCATAATCAAATTTACTGCTATTTCATTGTTTCTTCTTGAATGGTAAAACTAAATGAAAAAATGTATGACAACAAATTGATACTCCATATTTATAATAATTATATGGCCATATTGTGGTAATTGTGGTGTCAAACTTAACAAATAATCAAGAAAAATAGAGAATAAAATAAAATGAAGGTAAGTAATTTAATTCAAAATACTTATTAAATATCTTAATAATTCCACGAAAACATATAAGTATTTAAATTTAAAAAATATATATCTGCCAGTTGCCACAATATAGCTTTTGTTTGGTACTACTGGACACCTCTGGCCAACACTTTTACCTCCTAAATCCCAATGTCCTATCTAAAGTACGTCCGAAATAAAGAATTTTGAACTCTATTATTATTTTTTTTTTTCTGACCACTTTTCTGACATAAAAACTCTTTGCTAAGTTTAAAAACACTACAGTTCTTTTTAGTCGGAGACTCTTGGTAATGTAAAACCGTGCGTTTTACACTACCATAACGCACAAGTGCGTAATGAGATCATTACGGTACTGGATTTGGTGGAATAAGAAACCCTTTACGAGCAAATGTGTTATAAACTAGATTAAACAACTTGTGTCCACGAGTTTATTATCTGATGAAAATTTTGTTTGTAATGTCCTGTCTATTAAGTGCTGAATACTCTGAATACTCTCTCTGTGTCTTCTTAACGTATATCACTCAATCGCTGACAGACTTCAACACTCCTCCCACACACCGCAGCTACTTAGAGCACCAACCCAGTTAAACAATAAACTCACCTATGTAAGTTGTAACAAGCATGCTTTTCAAATAACCATAACTATCTTCTTGTATTTTTGTTTTCAGCACAACTAGAAAGAGAGTTAATTTTAATAAAGAAAGAGAGGAATGAATTGGACAAGATTTACAAAATGCAGAAGATTGATGTTTTGGCCAGGTATGTAATAGTTGATATAAGTAGAGCATATTTACTCAAATTTCGAGGAAGTAAATAATATAGAGAGGGTAAAAAGGAGGGGTAAGGTTTTTAGTTCGCAGAGTCATTTAATTTTAAGTTTCTTTTTATATTGTCAATTAAATGTCCTGCAATTATATTAGCGGTTAAACGAACAGCTAATGTTCCTGGTCAAATAATATTTCTAATGGTTTCAATTAGGTTCCTATGGATTGTAATTATCCGACACTCTTTATTGTACACCATAAAAACTTATAAATTACTAGCAGACGTCACGCGGTTTCACCCGCGTAGTTCCAGTTCCTGTGGGATTACAGGGATAAAAAGTAGCCTATGTCATCCGGGAATAGTGTAGCTTTCCACCAGTGCAATAATTTATAAAATTGGATCATTCGTTCCGAGGATTACCCCCTAAATACAAACTTACAAACAAACAAGCAAATTTTACCTCTTTATAATATTAGTATAGATAACGTTAAGGGCTACATAGGGTGTTACAATGGGCGGCCTTATAGGCTAAAAGCGATCTCTTACAGAGAATCTTTAAAGCATAAATCACGAAAAAGAAACGGCTGTTGCATACAAAAGTTCGATACCTACTCAACCAAAATGTCGATTTTTTTTCTTGATTTCCGAGTTGGTTCCTTAGTAAAAGAACACCCTGTGAAAATTAGTCAGACGATTAAAAAATCACTGTGTATAGGGAGGCCTATGTTAAATATCCAGGCCTATTTTATAAATCCAGTACCTATATTAGTGTATTGATACTATTTCTGTTTTTTTTTTCAGAATCGCAGCAACAGTAGGGAAAATAAATAAAGCAGACATTTTTAAAATAAATTGTCTAACAAAATAATTCCTGGTTTTATTTCACTATCACTACCTTCGAAAGCGTTCACTGCTGGAGTTAGGGTGCTGACTTTGTCTTATATAGGGTGACTGGTAATTAGTGACCGAGACTTAAACACGTGATTTTACTGAAAACGAATAACTTTCCCAAAGAAACTTTTTTTTATACTCATTAACTTCCAATTAATTTAATTACGTCAGTACTTGACAACGGGAGCGGTGGGAGTGGCGGGGGAGCATGTGACGCGTAGTAGTGTTTGCCCTCCCCGAAGTCAGACTATCTGCTGATAGATCGTGCCGATTCGTGTCAACTGTGATCGAACATGGGCGCGCGCGCGGGAATTTCAAACAGTGTTTTTGTTATTTTATTGTGTTATTGTGTATAAAAAAAAATAACTTTGGGAAAGTTTATTGAAATCATGAATACAATCACGTGTTTTAGTATCGGTCACTGATTACCAGTCACCCTATATAAGCCCAGAAATAAGGTTGCATTGAAGAATGAAGGTTGTATTCAAACCAATCCCCCATCTCCCTTTGATTGCCCTATGTCAGGCCATAAAGACACACATCATTTTCATTGTTAGGCTGCGTTCATACTAAACTCTGGATTTCTATTAATCGTGACAGTCACCAGTCATTAATTCATTAAACCCCGAGAGGACACCGGTGTCTGCCTGTCATTGTCTTTCTATTGTGTCTCAATGTGCACTTGCATCTTCTAGAGAGAAATATTCATTGCCACGCCTTGCTCTAGGAAGGTTGGTGATTAAGGACTTAATCTAACTGTTTGTTTGGTGTGAACACGGCTCTATAAGAGCTTTAATCCAACCGCCTACCATACAAAATATTATATCCAAAATCTTTAATCTATTTCAGAGAATACTCCCGAAGAATACATCTGCCTGCACACAGGTAACAAAAAAGTAATGTTACCAGACACAAAAAAAAGTAAACGGAAACAACCAAAGAGGTTAAAGTCAAAGTCATAAGATTAGTCTTAAAAAAATATATATTATTTCACACACACTCCACTTCTGCAGAATTTGTTTCAAATCCGTTTCAAAAATGTAGGAATCATTTACTTTGAATGTGATCAACTTTCACTGTGGGAAGAAGTCTGAAATCACGAGAAAAAATCAGCCGTTTCATACATGTTTGTCGAGTAGGTATTAAACTTTTCTTATAAAACCGCTGCTTTTTTTCTCGCTATCATTCGTCCTGTGAAAATTTGCGTACTAAACAAAAAGTTAACCCGTATGTATAAACAAAATGCTGACTGGAAAAAAAAATAGGTATTAGTTGTTCGTCTTGGCGACGAATGTCTTTACATCGTTGGGAAACCTGCATATCTTATTTATATTTATCTACCAAAAGTACAGTTCGGCAGTTAACCTTCAAGCGCCGCCGTCAATGCATGACGCTGGTAGAATAGTCAACATAGACTCAGCTTCCAATGTAGAAAAAAGTATAGCCAGGCCCGCCTAATTAGTCTAATTCTTTTGTCTCTGTCTGATGATTAAATTTCGTGTGTGCGATTGAACACAGTGACTGAAAACTGTACATGTGGCTTGATCTGAGTTTTATCCAGTCAAACCAAATTATATTTCCTTTAGTTCCATCGTGGTCATAATTCGTTTCTACATTTTTGACACTGATTGTGAAGCTTTCAAAATGTTAGTAGATGATCCAACAATAGGCTTTTAACTCACTAGAAAACCGCCCCTGCTTCGCACGGGGGCAATTTTTTTTTTGTATTGAGGTTTTTATACGAAACTGCCATCCAAATATTCGATTTTTCCGGGGTATTTCATTAAAAATCGTTTATTGCATACCTCGTCCTGAGTCCAATTAGAATCAGCCGCTGTGAAGTGATGCACAAACAAATGTTCTTAATTTTAATTTTAAATAAAATTCAATTTATTTTGTCGAACTACCCACATCGGATTAAAATAATAGATGCCAGTACCCACAGTACTGTCAATCGCACAGTAGTAGTTTTTTACTTGAGTTTTAAAACAAGGGAATCGGCACTATTTAAGGCAAAATTGTGGCGTCTCATTTACAAATTTAGCCATTAATAAAAAGTTGAGGGGCGGTATTTTTGTTGCGCTAATGTTACCACTTTTGTGCGATTGTCTTTACTTACAAATAAAAATGTAAAACTAAAAGTATTTATTTATAAAAAGACGCTATGGAACCTAGTTATATTATTCCTTTCAATTAAAATGTTATAGATAGCATATAGAGGCATAAATCAATGTGACCACTTAGAAAAAAGGTGTGAGCGAATTTTGTGCTACCACCTCTGTGTGTAAATAATAATTTCTACTTTTTGGGCCAAAAATGCTATCTCTTCCACATAGCTTTATTGTCAATTAGATGTAGTTTTTTTTTGCAGTAATCGATTGGCTTTTTGCACCGACATATTTTGTTATTTCATATTGTTGTTTGTTTATATACTAACAACAATGGTTAAAGTTTTTTTGATTCTATTTCACTGGGTTTTAGACATCATCAAGTTACTTGTCAGGATCCATTTAATATATTTTTTAATAGCGAGACATTACTCAGGCTTATTTTTGTGTTCTTTACAGAAAATGTGTTATGTGGAAATAGAAATAGCAGTCATTTTTTAATGGCCAATTAATATTTGGACAGATGTGTCAACGAAAGAACTAGAATTATATCAGTCCGCACAATCTACAATAATATACCGTGTTTATTCTAATTCTCTTATAAAGGGTGACTGGTAATTAGTGACCGATACTAAAACACGTGATTGTACTCATGAATACGAATAACTTTCCCAAAGAAACTTTTTTTATACTCACTAACTTTCAATTAATTCAGTTACGACAGTACTGCAGGAGCAGTGGGGGTGGCGGGGGAGCGTGTGACGCTACTACTACTAGTAGATTTTACCCTTCCCGAGGTCAGACTATCAGCTGATTGATCGTGCCGATTCGTGCCAACTGTGATCGAACATGGGCGCGCGCGCGGAAATTTCAAACAGTGTTTTTGTTATTTTATTGTGTTATAAGTTATTGCACCTATATAAAAAAAAGTTTCTTATGAAACTTGATTAAAATCATGAATACAATCACGTGTTTAAGTGTCGGTCACTAATTACCAGTCATCCTATATAATTTTATATGTATCAAGTGTGTTACATAGGTGTGTATTTATTGTGTAGATTTATCTAAGTAGTAGGTATAAGAATAATGATATTGACTTGTTTAAGTTGTTTTTAGTGAGTAAGCAAAAAAGTGTTTAAAATTATGTAACTTGCTCTCGATCTTATCCTTGCCCGGGTCTTTGAAAGGTTTATTATAGTGTTTTTTGCGTAGATAATAAGGTGTATATTTTAAATATGTCAATTCGCTTCCCACCATTTCACCCTTTGACCGCAAGTCACGGATGTCAAAGCGCGCCACGTGTCCTGACTAAGGTTTAATTCGTAGGTAGGCGTACGTGGCCGCTTTGATCGTTCTTTAGTGACAATAAAAAACAACAAGCGCTGTAGTCATCGTGTAATAAAAAAAATATAAAAATTAATCAATAATATTCAGGATAAAATTGAGAGCGAGATTAAATCGAAATTTTATATAACGGCAGCATTGTTTTCCTTTATTAATTAATTTTATTTTAAGAATTTTATTTCATTGTTATACAGTACAGGTTGTTGTTTTTTCATAAGGGACATAAAACGCATTTTTTATTGATATTTTATGTTCAAATACTTTTGGGGGAGTGCAATTAATACATAACTATTTACCTAGTGTTCGTTTTCATATGAATGGCGCTATACCTAGCTTCATCTCTTTCTCAGACTTGTGTGTACTTCATTCACCTCTGTAGCGCCATCTATGTCGCCACATACGAACTAACAACTGGCATCCTACATCGCGATATTAAAGTTGTCCGCGCGATTATATTCGCGATATTTAAGATCCCGACAACAACCGTCGGGCAGTAGTAGCCCACCAGACACAACACCCTTCGACGAGGCGGATCCTCCCTTGTCTCTAATAACTCCATAACTATAAGCCTAGCCATAACCCGACTATGCTGAGGCTTCAAGTCCAAAAAGCCCAGACGAAGCCAGTACCTATATCTGAAATCAGAATACCGCCATACTTTATGGCTTCTAACCTGTAACGACTGTTAAAGCTGCCCTGCTTTACGTGCTTTCCAAGGCATGAAGGGGTAGTGGTATGCAATGAATGCCCACCCATCTGCGGACCGACCTTGGCGAGCGTAGTTTAACTTTCGATCGGAACTTTAGGACTTAAAAATCACGAGTATGTCCCTTATTTAAAATATTCTCGAATGTTTATGTTATGCGTTTTACAAATAAGTAATTTCAGTCCATAGTAATCAGATCTAGTTCATAACCAATGTTGTTGTAATATCATGTGTTATGTGTTGTGTATCGCTCAAAATACATTTTTTATGCATTTTTGTTAATTTATGTATTAACTGTGTTTGTTAAGTTATACTTGAGTCAATATCGTTGCAAATAAACTGTTTTAAAGCAAAATCTAAAATTTAAAATGATTTAAAACTATGACCAGGTGTATTTTTTTTCCAATTGAATATGAACCTTATTCTTTTGTAGTAAAGTCCAAACTTATTTAATGAAATTTGTTAGATTGCGGTAACTTGATTTGCTGGCATGTGTACAGAGTCTAGCACATCAAGCAACCCCAATCTGACTTTCATAATTTTTCAAATTTACTGCAAAAAGAATAAGGTTCGTGTTCAATTGAAAAAAAAAATAACAGATTGGGGTAGCTTGATTTGCTAGCCTGTGACCATAAATATTCGAGTACGGTTACCATTTTGAACTGATTAAAGGACTAAGTACATTAATATCCATCTCAATTCAGCTTTTGTTCATATGAAACACCACTTTTAGAAAGAAGGAATTAAAGAAAAAAAATATGTTCTTTTGGGACACGCACAGGAAATTAACAGTTTAAAACAACAAATAATAACAACATATATAATTAACAGTTTACTTTTGAATTAGATGCGTACGCGTCCGCTCAACTGAACGGACGCGTACGCATCTCGTACAAAAATAAAGAGGGGTTTTGACAATAGATTATAGATAAAAGCTGTTTATTTGCAACTATAGTGTACCTATGATGTATCATATCATTTATCATCATATTCTTGTTAGAATTTGGAGTGAGCATTGCCAATTAATAGTCCAATAATTATGGATCCGGGCATATACCAATTCTTAGAGGGTTGTCTTAATGATTTGAAAGATTGTAATTCTGTAAATACATACGTGTAAAGCCACGGCCCCACTAGGAGCATTTCTCGAGCGACATGTGTCCCCTGTGACATCGGGCGATGTCGGGCGACGTCGGACGACATCGCCGCGACATTGTTGAAACTGTTCCTTGTCGCACAGTCGATGAAGAGTAGAGGTTCGACTGAACTGATGTGGACGGAGACAAGACATCGGGCGACGTGGGGCGACGTAGGGCGACATCACCCGAGTTCTCCGGAGACACATGTCGCTCGACAAATGTTCCTTGTGGGGACGAGGCTATATGGTCGCGAATCATACTTTAATCAACAATAAAAAAAAACCAAGAGAATTTCGCGAGTTACTCTGTCACATACATATACTATAAGTAGTCCGGAGTCTACCCCGGACAAACATAGTGACAAGAGATTTTTATAACTAAGAATAAGTCTGAAATCGCAAATTCTCCTTGAGCAAGCGTACTGATTATGCTCGTGCCTTCTCTGTATGAGGAGAGGTCTTTGTCCTGCAGTGGGACAGTAACAGGCTGGTGTTATTATTGGCTTTACAATTGCGAATTCCTTACCTGTAATTAGGTACAGTCAGCGTCAATAATATAGGGACGAACTGAGCATTCAAAATGATCTAAACAACGATGAAAATGAAAAAAATAACTCAATAGGAGGAATATTTCAGAATGAAGATAATACATGACAACTGTCATTCTGACAAGAACTTTTTCCAATTGAAATAAGGTTTAATTTAAGTTGAGATAATTTTGTGGCTAATTGTCGTATAATATTATTGTATCAAATTCATAGGCAAAAGGTACTGATTTTTAATAAGGGATGCTCACTTTAAATCGTTTCATACACTTAATGTAGATAAAAAATTGTATTATTTGGTTCGAAGGGGCCACATATTGTTAGTCAATTAATAGTTAAAGAAATCTATCGTATGTTGTAAATTTAAAGCATTTTATTGTTTTTTTTTTAAACAATAAACTTTTTGATTTTTAACATTACTTGTTTATTTTAAACTTGAACTACTTCTAGATCTACAAATGCAGTTTTGTGTAGTTTAACAATACTATTGCTTTTATTCAATACACAGATATACGCGACGTATTTCATCTAACGATTCCGTATCTTTGCCTTTTTAAATTGCCATTTCATTAAAAAAAACAATAAATAAACATTTAATTTTTCAACGGAAACATAAGTACAGACTTTAAATTTAAAACTCATTGACGGTTAACTATTTATATAGCTACTATTCTATACAGGCACAAAATAAATAACGCGACTGTTTTTATGGCCCAAAAGGACCATGTGGATTTTTGTTTGAACCTTGGACTACCTTCCAGTTTGTCCAACAGTGATGAGGCCTATATGATTTTTTTTCTGGTTTTTTATTTTAATTAAACCTTGCTTTTGCAAACATTTAAACTAACAAACAGGACCCAACTACTACTTATAGGCCAAATAAATTGTTCCATGCGAACCCGCGGTACACAGCGAAGCAGCCAGTTGTTGAGCCACTGCGCTAGCCGTGCCGTCTATGGCAAGTAAACGTGTCGTCTAAATAAATAAATTTGGATTGATTTGTTTTTCGGTACCAAACGATATTTCAATTCTCATCACTGACTTAGTTAGTGGCACTGACTGCTTTGCCGGTCGTGTGTTCGAATTCCACCCAGGGCAAATGTTTATGTGATGAGCACGATCATTTGTTCTGTGTCTGGGTGTTATTTATTTATCAGTGGTTTAGTACCCATATAACAAGCCTTGCTTAGCTTGGGACTAGATGGCGTTGTGTGAATAATTGTGGAATATTATTATTAACACTTTTAGACAATGTTGAAAAGTCGTTCCAAAATATCGCACGGTCCTTTTGATCTGCCAGTCTTACAGCTATTTAGTCTAACTTCTTCTAAAACTACATCATCAGTCTTTGCAATCCCTCGATTTCTTTCTTTTTCGAATCTAGTTTTTCTCTGTCAATTTGTTGAGCCCACTGCGGTACGTGGGCCAGGTAATGCCCACTTGAAAATTTCGCTTCTAATTTCGACAAACTATCTTCTAGCCTCTTAATTTTCTTTTCTAGCCTAGCCTTAGCTGCAAAAATAGCTACTTCAAGATCTTCGCCTAACAATTCCACTTTTACTTCAGTTTTTTTATCCAATACAGCTCCAACGTAGTCTTTATTCGGATGTGTTTTAAAAGAGACCTCGCTACAACGCGTCAAATTCAAAAATACCTGTTCGTTATTCTGTATATCCGTTCTCAAACTCTCATCGACGCTATCAATGCATATCGAGGGCCTTAATTTATTAGACATATTATACAGCCCCTTTATTTCTCTGACTAGAAACACTGTGTTCAAAAGCTTGTTCACTTGCTTCTCAAAGTAACCATCCTTCCATTCTTTAAAGTCTTTATGTTGCGGGAAATCGTAATACTTATTATCGGCATCTTCAAAATTATAAATGATGCTGTTTGAACATGTTGGTACTTTCGGAATTAGTTCTTCTGTCAAATAGATCATGAAAGGCGCAAGACATCTAAGGGACGTGTTCAGAACAGCCGATAATGTGTGCGCGTGCGCATACGCTATCGATGAATTAGTACCGTCAAACCCTGGCTTAGTGGCTTCTAAGTAAATGTCACAGAACTCATTGTACATAAAAGTCCTTATTGCTTTGGTTGCTAAATGAAAATCGTACTTCTCCATAGAATTATTAACTATTTCTATCATGCTAGACAGTCTGCTAAGGATCCATCTGTCGAAGTAAGTTAAGCTGTTCTTACTCAATTCAAAATCGGGAGGTAGTTGTAGCTTTTTAAGTTTTTCGTAAGACATCTGTGTGTATCTCACGCTTTGCCAGATTTTGTTGCCGAAGAGTTTGTTCGCGTGGCACATTGCGATGTCGAAGTTAACGAAATGCGATTTTATATCCTGGGAGAGCAGAGTGAACCTTAATGCATCCACTCCACATTCAGGTATACCCTTCGTAGCCGAGTAGTTATCTTTATGATACGCTAATGCCTTCTCCATTTCCGCGTTACTCAAGATCCCATTTTTATTCATTTCTTTAGTCTTATCTTTAAGGTTCGTTAAGCTAATTCCGTCTATAACATCCAACGGATCAATGACATTGCCCCGACTTTTGGACATTTTCGCCCCTCTACCGTCGCAGATGACTCCATGTAAGAGAACCTTTTTGAACGGCAGTTCTCCTGTCAATTCTAAGCCGAGAATCACCATTCTATGGACCCAGAATCCCAAGATATCGTGTCCAGTGGCCATTAAATCAAGAGGATAAAAACGATCGAAGTCTTTGTTCTTTGAAGTGTCAGGCCAACCTAACGCTGCAAACGGGTATATTCCTGAAGAGAACCAAGTATCAAGTACGTCAGGATCTCTTTCAGCTGTAACTAGATCTGGCAGTGTTCTTAGATATATCGAAGCCTGTTTTTTGGCTTCCATTTCGGTTTCCGCGGCTATCCACGCTACGTTTCGATTATGGGTGCATTTGTAGGCCGGGATCCTATGCCCCCACCAGAGCTGTCTAGAAATACACCAGTCCCTATCGTCTCCAGTCCAGTCCAGCCAGTATTTGACGTACTTTTCTGGTTCAATAACCAACTGGCCAGTCTTGACCAACTCAGCGGCTCTCTCGTTAAGCTTACTACAGGATACGAACCACTGTTCTTTAGGCAGATGGTCAATAATAGATCCTGTTCGACTACATGTGGGTAGAGTCATGCTGTGTGGTTTGATCTCCTTCATAAGACCCAGAACATCCAAGGCTTGAACGACAGCGTCACGGCAGTCGTAACGTTTCATGTCAGTGAAACTTTCAGCATTTTTCATGATGCCATCTTCGTTTATGACTTCTAGTAATGGAAGATTGTTAAGTTTACCTATTTCGTAGTCTGTTTTGCTGTGTGCTGGGGTAATTTTGACGGCGCCTGTGCCAAATTTTGGGTCGACTCTGTTGTCAAATATTATGGGTATATCAACATTTCTAAAGGGATGCCACGCTTTTTTACCCGCCAAATGTGAGTACCTGCAATGAAGAGAAATAAGTTATTAAAATACTTGCAAACGGCTGTGATCAATAAGTAATAATCAATTTATTAAATAAAATAAATAAATAATAGTCCACAACTTTTACACAATGCCATCAAGACTCAATTTAAGCAGAGCTTGTGTTATGGCTATATATTTTTAAACAAACCATACATATTATCAATAAATTACTCCCAGACACAGAATAATTGATCGTGCTCATCACACAAACATAAGTCCTGGGTGGGAATCAAACCCACGACCTCCGGAATAGCAGTCAGGGCCACTCTACTAGACCAACAGGCCAGTCAAAAGCAGGTCAAGTCAAATATTGTATGAAAAATATGTCTCACTAGCAGACGTCCCGCGGTTTCACCCGCGTAGTTCCCGTTCCCGTGGGAATACAGGGATAAAAAGTTGCCTATGTGTTAATCCAGGGTGTCAGCTAACTCCATACCAAATTTTATTAAAATCCATTCAGTAGTTTTACTTGAAAGAGTAACAAACATCCATTCATCCATCCATCTATCCATTCTCACAAACTTTCGCGTTTATAATATTGTAGGATTTTGTAAATAAAAAAAACAAAATGTTTTTTCTTAGTTTGACTGTAAAACTTTCTCATTATAGACTACTAACCGATTAGTCTTTTGAATTTAAATTACGTCATAAGCTAGAAAACAGTTGTTCCCGTCAATCGGTCGTATATCTAAACTGGCCCGGTAATTGAAAAACACGACAAACTCAGGACTTTATGTGCAGCAGTTCTGCTTGCAACAACTAAACGAAGAAGCTAACTAAAATAAACCAACCTTTCATCTTCAGGATGTACCGCAATTGCAGTGTCACCCAACATAGTCTCCGGCATAGTAGTAGCAACAACAATTTGCTCATCAGAATCCAACAGCATGTACGCAAAATGGTACAACAATCCAAACTTCACTTTTCTCTCATATCCTGGTACCGCGAACTCTTTCGGTCCGTTTATAACGACATTTTCTACTTCGATGTCAGAAACTGTAGATTGTAACGCACTACACCAGTTAACTAAAGCCTTCTTACGATATATAAAACCTTTTTGGAATAGCTCTATGAATGCTGTGTTAACAGCTTTTGTGTGCTTCTCATCCATGGTGAATGTTTGTCGAGACCAGTCCAGAGAGCATCCGAGGGTCTTCAATTGATTGCATATGGCGTCCCCATGCTTTTCCTTCCATTTCCAGACTTCTTCTAGAAACTTTTCGCGCCCAATGTAGTAGCGAGTGATGTCTTGTTTCGTTTTTAGATATCTTTCTACTACACCCTGGAAATTTAAGATGATGACAAAATGATTATTTGATTTATGATGATGATGATGAAATTACTTTTTTGCAGTTTGGTGACTTTTTGTATGTTTTTGTTGTACCGTTACAAGAAACAAAGAAAGGAAGATGTAGATATAAGCACTAGAGCCTTACTTGATAGGCTTCAGCAATAAGAAAAACACTAATAATTGAAGTAGAATTAGGTCAGTTGTTGGTGAAATAGGAATTACTCCTAAATTAATTAAACACGCCTTTGAATTCTAAGGGTCCGTTCACACAGACCGGCTCGGAGAGCATCGGCGCGAATTTACTTTTCACACAGACCGGATCGTATGCGCTTGGAGTTGGTCGGAGCGGAGTCGCCAACTATTTCACATAGACCGGCTGGAAGCGACCTAAAAGCGGATGCGCTCGGAGCCGGTCGGATGCGCTCGCAGCCGGTCGGAATCGCTCGCAGCCAGTCGGATACGCTCGCAGCCCGTCGGATGCACTTGAAGCCGGTCGGATGCGCTCGGAGCCGGCTTTCGCTTGGTCGTTGAAAGGATTGTGCTATCAAAATGGCGGTCGGCGGAACCGATTGGCTGCGCAAGCGAGAAAGAGCACGCCATCGGAGCCGATCGGCTGCGCGAGCGAGAAAGAGCACGCAATCGGAGTCGATCGGCTGCGCGAGCGAGAAAGAGCACGCAATCGGAACCGATCGGCTGCGCGAGCGTTAAAGAGCATGCAATCGGAGCCAAACGGCTGCACGATCGAGAAAAAGTACGCGATCGGAGCCGGTCAGCTCCTCTTATTATTTCACACCAAGCGCCTTCAGAATTCTTAATCACAAAAGCAGTGCACATGCAAAAATAAACCTTAATACAAATACTAAAAACTCTGTTTTCAACGCGATAAGAATCTGCTCTCCTCTCCGAGCCGGTCTATGTGAATGGACCCTTAAACAGTCTTGGTACTTTTTCTGGGTCTGTATCTTTGAGTAAGTATGTCAGTTTAAACTTTTGTTAACATACCAATGACACAGAATAATTCCGGGTGTGGGGAAACGTTTTTTTTTAAAGAAAGAAAGAAGTAGGGGGCTTATGATGAATTGCTATGATTTATGCTGTTTTATCTTTTTTTACTGATGCCAGACTAAAACACTAAGCGATATTGTTTGAAAAACTAGTATACCTGTGTAGCAATCCCAGCATGGTCTATGCCTGGTAACCACAAAACATTATGGCCCATTGACCTTTTATGCCTGACAATCACATCTTGAACTGTGCAAGCTAATGCGTGGCCTGGAATTAGATAACATTATTGTTTATTTTATGACTTTTAAAAAAACTTACACACACGTACTTATACTTGACTAATTACATATTATCAGGTAACAACAATTCAATAATCAAGCTGTAACAACAAGCCTTCACAGAAATTTTATAACAGAAACAAGTAACACGCACATTAACTGTCTAGCATTTTCTCAACTACATAGAGGTAGGTTAACTTCCAGTCAAAATCAAAACCAAGTCATCTATTAAAATTATGCTGAGGATGGGAGACTTTTTAAATGTTATAAATTACGTGAGACAGTCCCCCAAAACGCCCGCCCTTTACCACTTCCTAGTGTTTTTGCTGGGAAGAAGTGGAGAAACAAACTCCCCAGCAACAGTCTAAACAGTATTTAGCCTACCCTCACCAACCAAGCGCTGTGGAGCTTGTTGACACTTCGTCCTACCAGTCCTTTTTGTTGAGGTTCTTCAGAAGGGAGAGGGGAGGGGGGGGGGGGGGTATAGTACTCTCAACCAGCGTGTGTGTATGACTACATGTATGAATGTAAACAAAGCAAGAGAAGTATGTAAGAACTATAAAGTATAGTTATGCCCTGGCCAAAAGCATGAGTTCATATATGTAGGCATTCTTGGGAACCTTATGTAATTTTTGACATTCTAAACTACTTAATATCAGCCTAATTTGAAGTAATGACTTTTGATTTTATATAGTAATTGATTTAGGTATATGATGCACCTTGGTTACTTTGGTAAGACAGGTGGCATACTTTAGGGCTTCTGCTTCTGATCTATTAAATATCAACAAATAAGAGCCTGGACCACCAGTTCAATGTGCTTTCAGTAAAGTTTGAGCCTTGAGTGAACCTAGGTACTGGTCTTTTAGTGCTATGAGAACAATATTGAAAATTGCAGCGGTTATTTGGTCACAGATTTTGTAATCGATGGAAACCTTTCAAGGACACCGAGTTTGGAGTAGCTTCTAAGTCATCAACTAAGATATCGGACAGGTTCTAATAAAAAGTAAATAAAAATTAGGTTAACTGAATAAAAACTAACCTAGATGAAGAGTCCCTGTCACATTTGGAGGAGGCAGCACCATGCTAAACCTAGGCTTTGGAGTAGTAGTTACACTCTCAGCTGTAAAGAGATTAGTCTTTTCCCACTTTTCATATTTTTTACTTTCGACGTTCTTAGGTTGATAAGCAGCGGCAGCTACATTTGGTTTCAAAACTAAGTTTGTAGTTGTTGTTTTGAGCCTTTTTTGTATGTGCAAGTGCACTTTAGAATTTAGTAAATTAAACATGTCGAGGATTTATCTAAATAACTCCAAAATTCTACATTCGGCAATCTTTGATTAAAATTTTAGCCAACTGTTTTTGTTATTTTTGACAGACAGAGTTCGTTTCAAGATTTAAAATATTATTTTGTCTTCTTTCTCTTTTTTACTTGTTGATAAGAGATCTTTCTAGCTCTTATCTATGCAATTAATATTAATAAAGAAAAGAGCTGAAACGTGACTAGGTTTGACATATGTAATTACGTTCCATTTGTGTTTGAAAAAATATATCAAGCTATTAAACGCGCTTTTTCACGCTAATAAATACTTTGACTTTGACTTTTGACTTTGACTATTGACACGTGAAAAACATCCGTTTAATCCTTAAAATTAATATGAGACTCCTTTTTTGGAAAAACTTTTAGTAATAGAGGGCAAAAGTCTCTTTTAATATTGTAGAGCTGACAAGCGTTTGTCAACTAAAATTTTTAAAAAATATTGCGTCTAACAGAATGGTGGAATTTGACAGTAACAAAAAAGTATTGCCTATCTAAAAAAAATCCATGTGTCTTGGTAAAAACCTTTGAACTTACCTTGACATTCAGTACATTTTTTACGCTATAAGGAACTAGCAGAGGGGAATTTTATTTTTTTCGATATGGGTGCCCGATCCCGAAGTGAAGTTTCCCCACAAGAAGTGTCAAATTTCAAAACAGGGTTGTATTGTGTCCTGTCATAAATTCGGCGTTATCTTTTATCAACAATAACAAAAATATTACTACATTAATGACTGACCTCCATCGCTTATCTTATTAATCTCCAAGGATCCGTGGTGCACTGCGTCATCTATCACGCTTCTATCAACAGAGCGGATTTAACCCTTGTACTAGCGATAATGCACTATCATAGTAACACTTTTATCTACCCTCGATTAAGCACAGATCAGTTTCCTGAGCACAAATAAAAAAGAAAATGTTCGAAAAAAGTGTGTTGCGTTATTTAAATCCTTTTCTAGTGGCGAGAGAGTATGTCCGGAAACCAATTGAAGCATTTATTGTCAATCAGTATGTGGGTTATAAGAAGAAAACAGATGAAAGTTTAACAAGTGTGAAGGAATTGATGTACAGGGTCGCCATAGTGACGTTATTCCTGACTGTTATTCTGTGGTTATCAATATTTTTATATGTGGGATTCTATAATATTTATATGCCAAATGTTACTCATGTGCGGCCGGTGCACTTTCAGTTCAAGTAAGTATTTGTTACATTTATGATTTTGAGCTACCATCAAACTTAATTTCGACTAGTTTGACTATAAACAAACCTTCTTTGTTAAATAGAATAGTAATACTCTTTATTTATGAGCTACATAAGGTTTTCCTGATCTGACCTGCCTCATCGCTTAAAGCTATCTTTTGCAACTTAATTTTGAATAGACTTGATAGAGAATGATTTAGATATATATTTTTTTTTTAGGAAAAACAAAGCATAAAGTAGACCAAGGTAGGTAGTGCTAGTAGTGTGGAGTAAGTAGAGATAGTGTGCAGTAGTATTGAATTTAGCCTGTTTCAAAAAATCTCACAATTTCCGCAGATTTCAGATGAATAAGTGATCACAGTTTGTTGTTATTGGAGCATGAGGTTATTGTGGATACCTTTTAGAATCTAAAGCAGGAGTTGCTAAGGCATTACAACTCTTTATCATGAATTTAAATTAATAAGCATTTTTTTTTCTTTTTGCTAGTGGTTTGTCCCAAAGTCCTCCCCTAAGTCCATCCAAGTATAATAGTATGCTATAAAAATATGTATAGTGCATGTTGTAGGTTGATTGTATAATTATATGTAAAAAGAGTATAAGGTACATACGCCAGCACATCAAGTTACCCCAATGTGTCAAATTTTTCCAATTGATTATGAACCTTGTTCTGTTTGACATAAAGTTGAAAAACAATCAAAGAAAATTGACAAATTGGGGTAACTTGATGTGCTGGCGTCTGTACAATGGGGTTGACATATCCATGTGGATAAAAACCCTTCATTAACTAAGAAAAAAGAAGTCCATCCAAGAACACTTTCTTATGCCAGCTCAAACAAGCTCTGACCTCTTGTCCAGGTCATCTCACCACCTCCTTATCTTAACAAATACCATATTTGTTTTCAGACCATGTGAAGACAAGGCAGGAATATGCTCATATCCATATGCTTACGTACAGCTAACGAAAGCCAGCAACATCTTGATGCCGAAGCAGCCATACAGGATCAAACTGGTCCTGGAGATGCCCGAGTCTCAAGTCAATAAGGACTTGGGTATGTTAAGTATTTTGAGTTTTATGAAGAATTTATAGTTTGGAAAGACCAATATATAATTGTTTTTTTACAACATTTTATTTAAGTATTTATTTTGAATGTAATTTAAAGTAAGAATCTGTTTTAAGTAGGCGCCAGCACATCAAGTTACCCCAATGTGTCAAATTTTTCCAATTTAATATGAACCTTATTCTGTTTGACATAAAGTTGAAAAACGATCAAAGAAATTTGACACATTGGGGTAACTTGATGTGCTGGCGTCTGTACATATAAAATAAGTAATAATTATAGAAGAACAGGTTGCCTCACTATATTTTCCTTTTTTGAGTATACCTATTAAAAATATATTTGGTACCTACTACCTGCTGCTCGCGATTTTTCTGCACGGAATTAAACTACTTAATTATCTATTTGTTGATTTGCACAGAATCCCATAACCCACTTCCCACTTCTGCTTTCCAGCTAAAAGTAGCGGGCTTATTGTGTAGTGTCTTATGTAATTTGACATTCAAAAAGTGCTGAGTGCTGGGTGCCTAATTTGATTAAATAACTTTATTTTTATTTTGACCAACCATATAATTCCTTAAATGTATTTTAAAACACATTTGCTTGTGAAGGGTACCTATCTTATTCCTCCAAATTCAGTATCGTAATGTATCTCATTACGCACTTGTACTAGCGCGTTATGGTGGTAATGTAAAACGCACGGTTTGCAAGATGCTCCGACTAAAACAAACGTTATGAATAAAATTAACTTTGGGAGATAAAATATAAAAAAATAATCATTACTTTTATTAATTTTTACAAAAAATTACAACCATTTGTAACATAAACAAAAAATATTAAGTAATTTACTTTATTAGTAGGTAGTACTGGCTGTTTTTGTGCCTTTGATTAACTTAAAATAAAAAAAAGTGCAGATGCGCGCGCATCGCTAATTTGTGAACAAGTAAAAATTATCGCTTTTTCTTTTCGCTGTATTGTTTTTATTTGAAAAATTCAGTCCGAGTTTTTATTATTTCCTCGCAAATATGTTATAAAACGTCGCATTATGACATACATGCGCTTAGATAATTACAGCCACTGCTTTCTTGAAGCCCGAGCCGCAGGCGAGGGCTAGCAATATTGCCTCGGCTGTAATTATCAACTTACCGCACTTATAGGTAAGTGCGGTAAGTTGATTATTACACAATAGTACATTATGATATAGGTATCATAATGTACTATTGTGTAATAAAGGTACTTTTAAATTGTATTAGTAAAATGTTTAATGTCGACATGACTTATTGCACACTGGCCCCTATTATATGGGTCTTAAGAATGAAAACGAAATGCGGGTGTGCACACTGCATATTTGCTTAAAGCTTAGGGGAAACAGGCGTCAAATTTTTCATGATATTATAATAATGGAAATATCCAACATTATAACTACCACGTAAATCATGAAGAGAACAATCACCCTTTCAAAGGTCAAAGGGGTCAGCAGAATTCAATCATGGGTAGATAACAAGGTCCGCACTCCTTATCTTTGTCTAACAGTTTTCTATTAAATATGAGCTTACTGTAATTTATTGAAATTATGACACAAGGCGTGGATGGTTGAACAGTGGAATTCATGTAGTTTTTAAGTACATCCAATGAAAAACTAATCTTTGAAAGGGATTTTCACGTTAGTTTATTATTATTTGTAACTAACAAAGTATTGATAATATCAAATAATATCCCACTATGCCTAGGTAATTCATATTAATTTATTTAAAACTCTTAAACTATCATTACAGGTTTTGAAACCTAATGCGATAGCTAAGACTACTTATAATATTACTACTTTCATTCGAAGAGACCATGTTCCCGGATTTTCTTTCGATGTTTCTTCTTAGGGATTTACCTACTAATTGACTATTCCTGTAGGTAATCCTACAGGAATAGTCAATTATTAAATGCCTTTTAATGTTTTAAAATACCTATTAACTTGTAAAAGTCAGTACCTAGATAAATATTTCTGTCTGACGTTCAAGTGCCTTTTAGGTGACGAAAATAAATATCAGTGAAATAAACTTAAGTTGAAATAAATATAATTTAATTACATCGTCATTTAATTTCAAGTTGATAAGTATTAGGTCAAGCTAATTTCAACATTATACTGATTGGAGTAAAGTCTAAAATCACTTTTCTTCCTGACTAAAGATTTGAAATACACATTGGTTCAAAAACTACCATTATTTTGCAGGTATGTTCATGGTTTGCATACAGATGCGCGCAAAAGGAGGTTACTTAGTCTCCTCATCATGCAGATCAGCCATGATCAGATACAGGTATGGAAACCTATTTTAAATTAATTGACGGGCCTGTTGGTCTAGTAGTTAGTGCCCGAGACTGCTATGCCGGAGGTCGTGGGTTCGATTCCCACCCAGGACAAATGTTTGTGTGATAAGCACGATGATTTATACTGTGTCTGGGTGTTATTTATCTATAATACGTATGTATTTAAAAATATATAAGTATGTTTATCAGCTGTTTAGTACCCATAACACAAGCTCTTACCTTAGCTTGGGACTAGAATGGTGTTGTGTGAAAAAGTTGTGGAATATTAATATTATAAATTGTGCATGTTGATATTTTTAAAGGGTCTAAATGTGGTCGATCGGAGGTTAAGCTGCGCTTGCTGTGGTTATTCCGTGGATGGGTGATCGTTTATTATACATACACCCTTCGTCCCTGAAAGCACGTTAAGCTGGCTGTTATTTGTAAATCTTTTTGTGCCTGCTAGTTAGTTACGAGTGATCTAAAATCCCGATAGCCTGACCAAGAAATGTTTCAGTTACGGTTGTGATAGTTAGGTAAGCAGGATATTGATGTGAAACATTGGTTTAGCTGCATCCGGCTAGACTGGAATGCGAACCAAACATACTTGAGAAAGGCAGGCCCCTTACCTAAATGCAGGTACCTTTTTTTTGGTGCGGGGTGCTAAATCTTCATGATGGTCCTCAGCCTCGGAGAGGGTCTGTCTGACTCTTACTGTCACCGCCCTGGTGTTCCAATACACACCTGCGCCGGGGGTAACGGGAACAGAAGATACTTATCAGCCCGGAGTCTGGATTCGAGTCCGGCTGATGACAATAGGCTATAATATGCACCACTATTTTTTAATTAGTACAAAAAAAATGGGCTGGATCCGTACCGGTTACTGATCATATTTGCGTAATCAAAAGTAAAAAAACGAAGTTCAATTTTTAAATATGCCACTATTTACCTACTTAAACTTAAATAACGCAAACAGCTGTTGGAGGCGGGCATGCTTGAGCGAGATCACGCGAACGTGAGCGAGAGATGACGATTAATGAATTACTATGTCATGAATAGCCTGTACAATATTTCCATAAATTAGGTGACTTTTTGGGAAATAAACAAACGCTGATAACTTTGCTGTTTAAGAATATTATTAGTTGATACTTTACAAATATAATGAGAAGACGGTCTAGAATAAGCCCTTGTAAGTATTTGTACTAATTAAAGATAGGCTGCCTCTAATACATGGGACTAAACATAAATGACAAAATTTGGGTGTAACAACTGCTTCCATGTTACGACATCATAGCCTTTTGGCGCAGCCGTGAGACATGCCATTTTTGTGTTATTATTTTTTTACTGTGCGTGTTTCAAGCTGTTGCCAATAAATGTTTTTTTTTTCTTTATTTCTTTCCCTTTACCCTTAGGTCCTTGCTGCATTACATTATGCGGACATTCGTATATTCCCCGCTGTACCTCGGCGGAGTCGACGAGGAGAAACAGCATCTCCTAGTGGAACTCTTCAGTGACTTCGAAGATGATCCGGTGAGTACGAACTTAGTATGATGGACAAACAATCGTGCCTCTTGATCTACGAATACCGCCCTTATTGCTACGACATAAATGCGCTGTTAAAAGCATTGGTGGTACAGACACGACTCACACAAATGAAGAATCAATTAATTATTTGGCTTGTTAAACCACGAATAGGTAGAATATTTTAAATAATTGTATGTTAGCTCGATACTTAACCCCTGACTCCTAAGTCTGCGTACCTAGTTCAGGAGCTCGGGAATGCCTCAATAATTTTCACTGAACTTTACTACCTACTCATTCTCTATGCTATGTTTGCTTTTATGTACAAATACACTTATTATTATTATTTTTATTTCGTGTACACTATGTACAGACGCCAGCACGTCAAGTTACCCCAATGTGTCAAATTTCTTTGATCGTTTATCAACTTTATGTCAAACAGAATAAGGTTCATATTCAATTGGGAAAATTCGACACATTGGGGTAACACATTGATGTGCTGGCGTCTTTACTTTAAATTGACTAAATACACTTTATAACATTTTCAGGAGAAACCCGCAACAGACGCGTACGTAGAACTACAATCGCGTTTCGCCGAAGTATACTCAAGTGAGCTGCAAGTGCAAGCGCACTTCACCGGTCTTCGTTACCTCATGTTCAACTGGCCCAAGATATCTGCCGTGTTTGGTGAGTTAACCAGAGTAGTCCTCACTCATAGAACTAATTATACAGTTTTACTCATTTATAGTTCTAATTATACAGTTGTACTCACATATGGGGCTTTGTATAAAGTTGTACGCAACTTTAAAACAGAGTTTATTGCTGTTTGTAGGTACTCGTCTATGCAACTAAGTACCTACACAGTTGAGAACTTAGTGATTTCACTTGTAGGACTTAGTATAAAATTGTACTCAATTTTGTAGTTTTAATTTATATTTGTTTTTCTAATCCAATTTAATCGATGTTTTATAAATTTTTGAATTGTACTGTATTTTAATTAAATTTAACTACTTGACATTTTTAAATTCAATGTATACTTTATAAATTTTAATTTTGCTATTATCATAATTATATTTCCATTTTAATTTTTATTATTGATTATACAAGTGCTGTGCACACCTATAAGTGACGAGTTCACCGCAACGCTGTTGAAATAGATTATAATTAATGTAATGAGTTAGTGAATAAGTCGTTGGTGTGTCAATAAATAAATAAATAAATAAATAAAAGAAAGTATCAAAACAGGTGTACTCACATAAACAACCAAATACACAGTTGTACTTAGTCGGGTTTTATTTATGAGACATGTTTATCTGTTTCAGGTATCTGCACAAACTTATTCTTCGTTTCGTTGGTATTTATTTTGAGTTGGTATCATCTGCAAGACGGCTTACCCGACTTTATCAAAGTAAGTATATTTTAACTATGTATAATAATATATCAAATGACTTGCGGACGTTACGCGGTATCACACGCGTTTTCGGAGATAGTGTAGCTTCCCAACGGAAAAGATTTCTTTATATGGGTCCAGCCGATTTTTAGTTTATCGCGGGCAGACAGACAGACAGACACGGCGGTGGACGTTAAATAATATTATAGTGATGTTGAATGATAATACATATAATGAAAAAACGAATATTGTTTCAGAATAAGTTTCGTTCGGAGATTAAGACTGAAGAAGATGACAAAGGATTTATTGGGAAAGTCAAGTTGGAAAGAGAAGGTAGGTTGGCTACAGTCTGTGTGTCTTTGTTAAAATAATAGACAACAGTCATGTCTAGTGGTAAATTTTCTTAAGAGGGAAACAGCTTAGCTAGGGGTCAATTTTCAAAAGATGGAAACAGTGGCTAGGGGTCAATTTTCAAAAGATGGAAACAGTGGCTAGGGGTCAATTTTCTCAAGAGGGAAACAGTGACTAGGGGTCAATTTTCTCAAGAGGGAAACAGTGGCCAGGGGTCAATTTTCTCAAGAGGGAAACAGTGGCCAGGGGTCAATTTTCTCAAAAGAGAAACAGTGGCCAGGGGTCAATTTTCTCAAGAGGGAAACAGTGGCCAGGGGTCAATTTTCTCAAGAGGGATACAGTGGCTAGGGGTCAATTTTCTCAAGAGGGAAACAGTGGCCAGGGGTCAATTTTCTCAAGAGGGAAACAGTGGCTAAGGGTCAATTTTCTTAAGAGCGAAACAGTGGCTGGGGGTCAATTTTCTTAAAAGGGAAACAGTGGCTACAGATAAATTTTCTTAGGAGGAAAATAGTGGCTAGGAGTCAATTTTCTTAACACAACTTTTATTTTTCTAGGTTCTGCTTCATACTTCGAAGAAGATGCTCTTCTGAAAGAGTTCCAACAAATCGAATCGAAAGAAGAAACTAAGAAGACTTAATTGTGATTTACGATATTATATTTTATTTTAATGTACTTAGTAGTGATATTTGAACGCATGGATGAGTTATGGGCAAAAACGGAAAACACTCCTGAATTCAAATAAAATAATAGTAGGTATTAAGTAGTACAAATCGAAACTGCTTGACAGTCAAGATCTGCCTAGCCTTTTCCCAACTATGCTGGGGTCGGCTTCCAATTTAACCTGATGTAGCTGAATACCAGTATTTTACAGGAGCTACTGTCTTATCTGACCTTTACCAAGCGGTGTTGTCAACAATAAAAAAATAAACATCATCTACTTAAAAATATCCTGTGAAAAATAGGTACCAATATTTTTGTTTATTTTTAACTAGCATTTATTTAAGTAATCCTTACATACGTTTTAGTGATAAAAAGTGCCATTTATTATTTTTGTTTCATAATAGAAACTAATCATAAATACAAATCTACCCAAAGAACCTCTTTATCGTACAGATACCAGCTCATCAAGCTACCACAACTATCAGATTGCTTTGATCTATTTTCAACTTTAATTCAAAAGCATAAGGTTCATATTCAATTGGGAAATTTTACAGTTTGCTATAGCTTGGTGTGCTAGCGTCTGTACATTAAAAAATGTGATTTATGTACAAATAGTAGCATTTATAGTAGCTCCGTTTACTTGTTGTTAAACCCGTTACAAATTGCATTTTGAATTCAAGGAGTCGTTTTTAGTCTTTGATCCTTTAAACGCTACGTCAAATAAGCAAAAACGTGTCTTCAGCGTCAAGCTATGAATTAACCTTTAAATTTGCGCGTGGCGTGGCGTTCTGGGCACATTTTCGTTTGTCATCTATATTATATGACTGTGGCGGTCAAATAAGTTTTAAACTATGAAGTCTGCAATTTTAACTCTAAAATGCTCCACTTAACACAACCAGTGAAAAGGTGGAAATCGACTCACTAAATATAAAATAAATAGGTACCTACTGTTGATCTACTTAATTTTGAATGCACATAAACTATTGTTACTACCGAATTAGTACTCTGAAAAAACAATCAAATTTGTTGTCAGTCTACGTAAGACTTGTAAGTAATATGTATAAAACAGTTCTAACCAGTGAATGACTGATAGACAACGCACAAATATAAATCATATTTAAATATAGAAAAAAACAATGTTAAAGGGAATGGATTGGAAAGCGAGGGGGTCATACGAATAATTATTAAACGACTATAAGCTTATTGTGGGGGGTCATGACTACATTGACCCCCGACAATAAGCCCCCTCCTCGGACCGCCACTGACTATAAGATCACTTCTGTCCTAAGCTTTCGGAGAATAGAAGCGTGATTTTATGTTCTTTTCGGGTATGTAGGATCTTACTACAAGTCTATGTTATAGATTTTTAAAAGCTAAGATTTAAAACCTACTTAATATAATCTATGTATCTGGAAATATTTTAATATATGACTGAAAAAAAAAATATCTGTAAAATAAAATTATGTATGTTAGTGCCTTCGGAAAAAAAATAAGCAACTTGCCTGACATTTCAATTCCGCTTTCGATGTTGTATAGATTAAAACTTTATATTAAGGGGAATTTAATGTGATAGAAGAAACTACTCGTATTAACATCGTGTTTTTTTATCACCATCCAATTAGTAATTGCACCTTTATCTTTTGTTGGATGGTGATTATAAAAATACGTTGTATAGTTAAATATAAATCTACTGTATATTGCTCATTTGTGCTATTTTTCGGTTGGCCAATCAGGCATTTTATAATAGCTACCCCGAGTCGATTGTTCCCCATTAAATATTTAGACCCCGGGAAATAGGGCGTGATCGTATATGAATGTTTTAATTTATTTACGTATGAAAGAAAGCTAAAATACCTATTAATAAAATTAAAAGTAAAACAATAAATTTAGTGTACTTAACTATTTTTCTAATTGGTCTACTTTTAGGGCCGATTGCACAACAAATTAGTCGCGTTTTTAAAATCGTTTAACATTTAAAAAATATAATTCCATCTCTGTCATCTTCAAGCGATTAAAAGAAACGGAACGTTGTTTAAAATTCGTTAAGGTTTATAAAAAATCTTCGTAATGCTTTGGACTTTCTGTATGTCTTCGTCATAAATGAGCAAAATATAATATTTTAAATGTGTCTATTAGAATGCCAGGAAAATATATAAATGTATGGAATGCATAATATTAATGGAGATAATAATGTGATAAATATTTTTTACTTTGGAATTAGAAAATAAATATGGATGTTGTCTATGTGTGTGGTTTGTTTTTTCATAACTTCACCCATTGGTTTTCCTGATCCCGAATATAAAATTTAAAAACGTCTCATTGGACGCGAGTTTAACTGTAGAGTAATAACGGACAGTGTTTAGGGCTTGCAATCCGGATATCCACAGATTTTCAAATCTGGATTTTACTTGCACCACAATCCGGTTTTTTCTGATATTACGATTTTTTTTTCTGGTATTTCACTTTGAAATATTAATAAAAAGCTATCATATGTAAAGTAAATAACTGTTATTACGTCATTTATTATTTCAATATATTTAATAACTCTCACAAAGTGTTTACCAACTTCCCAGATCAAATTAAGTCAATTTAGACAGAGATCATAATTCACACCAATATTCTATCTATTAGTAGTAATTAATTTAACAAGTAAAAACCATGCGAAGCGGGGGTGGGTGGCTAGTATAAAATAAATATCTAATAAGTATAAAATTAAACGGGAAAGTATGTTTTTAATGAGTTTTTATTACCATAAAAAATGTTTACATTGGTTATGACGATGAGGATATTATTATATTATTTATAACCATGACATGTTACCATAAATAGCATCATATTACAGCTCCCAGGCGGTAATATGAAACATTGAGTTTAGAAAGAGACAGTCATACAACATACAGGTATGAGGGACAGAGACAATGCTCTACAAAGTTGAAAAGGTAAAAATTCAATGTACAGAGGCCAGCTCAGCACATCAAGCTACCCCAATGTGTCTATTTGATAGTTTTTCAACTTTATTACAAAAGTATAAGGTACATTTTCTGTTGTGAGAATTTGACCGTTTGGGATAGGTCGACGTGCTGGTGTGCAGAAAGGGTATACATACGTCAAGGAATTTTAAAACGTCTTTGAAAACTGCTCAATATAAACGGCGAATTCAATTGAAATTAATATGTATGTCTATTTAATAAATGAATATTAATATCACAGTCTAAAAACATACAGTCGTCCGACGAAGCCGTCTAGACAGGGCTATCGTGCGAGGTGTGAGGGGCGAGACGCGGGAAAGCCGCTCCCGAACTGCAAACAAAACGATGTTCGTGGTTCGTGAGGTATTATTTAGGGCTAACGCGTGTAGATGTTGTCGGCATTTTTCCAGAGATCAAAGGCGTCGTCCTACTGTATTAATATTTATACTGTGATAATATCATACGAATTTGATGACGTTTGGTGTAATTATCGGCTACAACAGTTCTGTTAATTATACAATTTTCAACTTTATGATTTTTGTAATTTTATAAGAAATTCTAGTGAAACCCTTACTGGACTTGAAACTTGAAATTATCAAACGTCTAAACAGACGTGAAAACTCACAGCAGTTGCGAGAACCGCACTCGCGGCATAATTAAATTTTACACGCTGGGCGTGATTTCGTCGTTGATACTGCAATTTCGTGTAACTACAATTTTTAAATACTGCGAATATACACCTTCGCTGACTGTGATAAGGTGTCTATTTGCAGTATTCAACAATTGTAGTTACGCGGAATTGCAGTATCAACGACGATTTGCCGCACAGCCGTATTGGAAAATATGAAATCACAACCGGGTGTGCACGACCCGCACTGGCGTTCCGGCGGCGATAACACAGCGTATGTGAGTCCCGCAGTCAAGGAGTTAAGAAGCTACACCCGCATAAAAGTTAATAACTAAAAATGTTGAATTCAGCCATCTTGAGGGCAAATGAGCGACAGCAGGGCGTAGGTAGGTTTCACCTTAAAGGAAAAAGTCGCGCAACCAGAACTATAATACTTTTCGCTGGCAACACACAGATTCAATCATCCATAAATATTAATTGTTATTTATTTGGTAGAAAATGCCCAAGGCATTAAGTCCGCCTATGTACATTTGTGTGCTTGAAGTATTACATAAATAAACAACATACCTGTTACTGCTTACGGCTCTTCTGCCTCTGCCATATTGACTGGCTTGTCGGTCTAGTAGATAGTAACCCTGACTCCAATGCCGGAAGTTGTGGGTTCGATTCCCACCCAGGACAAATGTTTGTGTGATGAGCACGATCATTTGTTCTGTCTGGGTGTAATTTATCTATTATATGTATGCGTTTAACTAGCGTCCAGTTGCAGAACGAACTTTGATAACAACTGAGGTATTACAAAACATTGGTATTGCACTTTAACGCTGCATATTAATAATCTATCTCGGTTGCTATCTTGATCCCGATCTTTGTCTGTAACCAATCAACGACCGAATTCGCCTATCCGAGTCTTAAAGAAGTCCAATCAGAAGCAGCCGTCAAAAACAAAGGATCGGGATTTGGATTGAGATAGAATATTAATATTGGGCGTAGGTAAGTGTACTTCAAGTCACGTTGACTATCAGACGGGGTAATGTGCGCTTCGTCACATTTGACGTCATCCTAGATGAACACTGATGATAGCCAATACGAAACTAGCTGTTTGACAGTTAATCGTTTGAACACTTTGCCCAGTGAAATGTCATCGGAAACGACAACTGTCAACGCACTAAACTTGCTGTACATGATTCTGAACCCATAGACTACCTACATACTTCAAAACGTTTAAATTGTCATTCGTAATGTTGGCAACAGCGCGGGGGAAAAAAACTCAAGGTGCTCGACTTTATAATTCTTTGACAGTACTGTATTAAAGGCATATTTACAGAACATACTTATTTCATTGTTAGATTAATGTGGCCTCAATATACTGGCATGTCTTTTTTAAAAAAGACTGACTATATTTACGAATAACGACTGTGAATGTAGTAATTTTATAAATACATGGTATCATGACTGACCTGACTGGCCTGTTGGTCTAGTAGTTAGTGACCCGGACTGCTATGCCGTAGGTCGTGGGTTCGATTCCCACCCAGGACAAATGTTTGTGTGATGAGCACGATCATTTGTTCTGTGTCTGGGTGTTATTTATCTATAATATGTATGTATTTAGAAATATATAAGTATGTTTATCAGCTGTTTAGTACCCATGACACAAGCTCTCAAGCTTAAATTGGGACTAAATGGTGTTGTGTGAAAAAGTTGTGGAATATTTATTATTTATTTATTTATTTTATCATATTGATTTTGTTAACTTGGATTACGAAACAATTGTTAACAATACAGTTTTATATAGTGGTTTTGCTATAGACAATAAGCATTACTTTGAAAAAGTGAAAAAAATGACGATTAAAAACAAAGAAAAAAAAAATAAAAAAACGACTACTTACTGCTAAAAAATATTGAACTAGGTTACAGGTTCTCAGTTCAAACTATCATGGCCGCAACCATGTTGTGACGTATGTCATTATTCATGATACCAGCAGAAAAATTACACACAATAATGTTTTCACATGAATTTATATGTCACTTCCAGCAAAAAAATTAATCAACATAAAATAAATAAAAAATATATTAATTTTGATCTCGATGTTTAAAGAAACTTTTTTTTTAGATCATTATCAAAAATGACTTGAATTATTTATATCAGTCGAAAATGTATGAATGATAATTTTATAAATGGTTTTCTATACTTAGCACCATTTTGTGGCAGTTTATGATATGTACCTAATTTTCTACGAAGAGTGATGAATATATGTAAAAGGTTTTTTTACAATTACCTGAATAGCTGAAAACGGTAATTATTTTAGGGAATAGTTCCGATTCGTAATGGGAAATTAAAATATATATTGAATACAGGCATTTTTAGAGTACATAGCTATTTACGAGATTAAAATATTAGCTATTTACGCATCGGACCATAACTGCAAACAAAAAAAAATTGAGCTCAAATATCATGTTTTTATGTTTAAAAACAAAATAGCTTAAACGTAACAATTTTGCGTGAAATTACAATATTTGTTAAAATTTCATTGGTATATTCCCAAAAACCTCTTTGACACATGTAATATCAACACTTTCTTTTCTAATATTAATAATACCTTAAAAATAGGAACCGAAAATTTAAAATAATGTAGTTACAACCATTAAGTAATATACCCTACACAACATATACATAAAGTTCAAATTCATATTGAATCATTTTGTAGTTCATTCAACTTTTAACAATAAAATACCTAAAATGTAGCGATGTCTTTTTCTTGTTAACTTAGCCCTAGTTTCTGAAAAACATTTCAATTGAAATCTTTAGTTAACTTTTCAAAGTCAAAATTTTCAGTCCACTACTACTGGTGACTACGTGAAGAATAAAAATGGCCGTTTGACAGTTAGCGTATAGAAAATATATTATGTCAAACCGCCTGCCAATTTTTTTTTCATCAGATAAATGTTAGCCGACTATCAAAAATTTGGGCCTTAGTAAATTTATGCCTGAGGTTGTAAAAAATGATTTTACATTACAAAACAAAGTTATTTTTCTCTCTGCAGAACCCATAGGCCTGTAGTAAAAGTATTTCGCAGTAGATTTTGCGAGCTTAAAAATGTGTATAAACAGTCCTTAGAAACTAGCTTCATTTTTATAATAAGCTGCTGTAATTGGCTGACCAGACCAAAATATTTACAAACAATCACATATACGTATTAGATTCAGAAATGATAACAGACATCGAGTCTCATAATAGTAATAAACAACAAGAAAATTAAATACAAAATAAATATATAAAAAATATATCTGTATATAAATGATAATATACCTACAGGTGAATCTTTTTTCGAGCCAGTGAGATCTAAGGGGCCAAATTTTAAAGTAAATTGAAGTGTGTGTTTTAAATATGACACGATTAGTTTAAATTCGATAGCAAACCAGATAGCACATCAACTACTTGTTAATGGCAGACCAACACGCCGTTCCAGTAGGATCCCAAAATCACAAAAAACTGATGGCGTTGGTGACGATATCAGTAAATCATTCAACGTTACTGATATCGTTACAGCGATAAGTTGCCTTAAGTCTGGTAAAGCCTCTGGAGTCGACGACATCTCAGTCGAGCAATTAAAACAGCTTGGCCCAGTTGCTGTGTCGTGGTTGCTGCAACTTTACAACAATTGCCTGAAATCAGCTTCAATACCCCGTCTCTGGAGAAAATCTAAGATCATTGCAATCCCTAAGCCAGGTAAAGCAGCAGACGATCCTAAAAACTTTCGCCCTATCTCTCTACTATGTCACACATATAAACTATTCGAGAGACTGCTGCTGAACCGTCTTACGGGCGTCATTGATCCAAAACTGATTCCCGAGCAAGCTGGTTTCAGACCCGTGAAGTCTTGCAGTAACCAGACTCTTAAAGTGGTACAACACATTGAAGATGGCTTCGAGAGAGGAATGGTCACTGGTGCTGTATTCGTGGACCTATCAGCTGCCTACGATACAGTCAACCTCAAGAGGCTGTTGTGGAAGGTGGAAACCTTGGTCAACGATCAAAATTTCATCCGCATACTCCGAGAACTTCTCCACAACCGCCGATTTCAAGTCCACCTTCTCACGGAAAAAAGTCGTTGGAGAGCACAGAAAAACGGCCTACCTCAAGGTAGTGTCTTGGCACCGCTTTTATTTAACATCTATACCAATGACCAACCATCCAGCCCGCATACCTCCCGCTTCCTCTATGCAGACGACCTTGCCCTTACCTCCCAAGCCACCACCTTTGAAGAGGTTGAGGTGTCTTTGTCAAACGCTCTTGGTGACTTAGCCACTTACTACCACGCTAACTCACTCAAGCCCAATCCGAGCAAAACGCAGTCGTGCATATTCCACCTTCGCAACAGAGAGGCGAGCCGCAAACTAAACATCGTTTGGGGTGGGGTATCCATAGAGCACAGCAACTTTCCAAAATATCTGGGTGTTACTCTGGACAGGTCTCTAACATTCGGCAAGAACTGCAATAACATTAAGCAGAAGGTACACTCTCGCAATAGTCTTTTACGGCGACTAGTCTCGTCAAAGTGGGGTGCTTCACCTGACGTCATGCGGACTACTGGGTTGGCGCTATCTTTCTCTGCGGGTGAATTCGCGTGCCCCGTGTGGGGTCGTTCAGCCCATGCAAAGTTAGTGGATACAGCACTGAATGAAACGTGCCGGATAATCACTGGCTGCCTCAAGCCGACCCCGGTACAGATGCTGTATCCACTGGCAGGCATAGCGCAACCAGTAGTTCGCAGAGCGGTGGCGAGCTCTAGTGAAAGAGCCAAAATGGTCTCCGACGCTAGACACCCTCTACACAATAACATCATAGTACCGCAAAGGCTGAAAAGCCGCAACAGCTTTTTAAAGTGTGTACCCCCGCTCACTGGTGAACGCTCTAAGGAAAGACTTAAGTTGTGGCAAGATAGCGTTTCCTTACCCAACCCATTTGTGCCACTTGCCGAAAATCTTCCACCTGGACACGAGTTGCCATGGCTGACCTGGAAGTCTCTAAACAGACTCCGGACACAGGTAGGCCGAAGCAAAGAAAACCTGTTCAGGTGGAGATTCATAGATGACTCTGCCCTGGAGTGTAAATGTGGTCTTGCCCCACAAACTATGGGGCACTTGATATCGTGTCCAGCCTGTCCTGTTACTTGCACATCACAGGAACTGATGGAAGCTACTGAAAGTGCCGAACTCGTCGCCAAATTTTGGGCCGACTCAATTTGAATTGTCATCGACACGCTAAGAAGAAGAAGAGATTAGTTTAAATAAGACTTTGTGCTCTGAACAAAATAAAAAAATAAATAAAATAGACAAAAAGGTATTCAATTCATATTTAAAATAACTTCTAGCAACTTTAGACAACATTACGATTGTTACATGATTAAGTTTGTGATCTGATGTAGAGACAAATTATTATTATAAATAAAAAAAATAAATACATTATTTCTGGACATAAGTATTTGTTTTCTTTAAAAAAAACCTGTAAATTTTTAATTTACATTAAATTAACTTATACCTTAATTAAGATATCAGAAAAGGCCACCATTCTGTTCAGAACACGGACAACTTTTTAGTTTTTTTTTCTCTATGACACACAAAAATTATACTTACTGATTTTTTTTGTTTATTTATGTAGTACTGTATGCTTGAGCTAAGTGCCAATTAAGTTTATTTTCTTTCCTTCATTACATAAAGTTTTGGGCTTATCCATGGCCACTGGCTAGAAAAAATATTTCCATAAATTATACCTTAAGCAACACATTTTGCAAAAGTAATTAACTTTTAATTGCTATATTTTGTGCTTGACAGAATAAAATATATGGTGTAATTATTATGTGCCAGCACGTCAAGTTACCTCAATGGGTCAAATATTCCCAATTGAATATGAACCTTATTCTGTTTGACATAAAGTTGAAAAACGATCAAAGAAATTTGACACATTGGGGTAACTTGATGTGCTGGCGTCTGTACAATACAAAAGTTAATAATAATAGAGATGTGATTTTGAGAGCTTGTTTTTAACGTAAATATATAAAACTTATTATGTATAATACTTGGTATTTTGCTTAGTTATCATTACAACAAATATATCATTTTTAACGGAAAAATCTTATTGTTTAATTATTATTGTTATAAACGTTTTTTAACGTATTTCGGTTGCTTGATACCTGTTTCCTACCTATTATGAATTAAAATATTGTGCAAAATTTTAAAATATTACATAAATTATTAAGTATAAGGTGACTGGTAATTAGTGACCGATACTTGAAACACGTGATAGTACTCATGAATATGAATAACTTTCCCAAAGAAACTTTTCTATATACTCATTAACTTCCAATTAATTAATTAATTTATTTATTTAATAATTCAATTACGTCAGTACTGCACAACGGGAGCGGTGTGGATGGCGGGGGAGCGTGTGACGCTACTACTACTAGTAGATTTTGCTCTTCCCGAGGTCAGACTATCAGCTGATAGATCGTGCCGATTCGTGCCTACTGTGATCGATCACAGGCGCGCGCGTGGGAATTCAAACATCGTCTTTGTTATTTTATAGTGTATTAAGTTATTGTGTATAAAAAAAAGTTTCTTTGGGGAAAATTATTGAAATCATGAATACAATCACGTGTTTAAGTATCGGTCACTAATTACCAGTCACCCTATATAGTTATAACGTATTAGAGTAGAAATGAGCAAAACTATAAGATGGGATTTATATTTAAAGGTTATATTAACAATAAGATTATCATATCGCACCCCTAGATAAAAACCCCACTAACTCAAAAAGTACGAGTTTTGAGTTAGTGGCCTTATCGAATTCCTGACTCGAAGACCTATGCATCAATATAACTCGCGTAACGATACCTTCAACCATTGTTAAAAGATGGCGCTAAACGCTGCTTTACTTAAATGACCTTGCCCCGACAGGCGCGAGTACTAGTCCGCCATTTTTAGTTGTCTTCGGATTGGCGTAAGTGACACACGTTTGAATAGTGGCAGATTTTGAGTTGCTGGAGTTTACACGAAATTTATTGAGTAAGTTTCTTATTTATTTTGAGTTGATTGAGTTTTGCTGAAATTTCATTGTAAAAAGTAATAGTTAATTTTGATTTACGGGGGTTTTGATGATTTTATGTTGCAATATTTTTTTAAATATTTCGAGTTCCTCAGGTTTACATGAAAGTAAAAGTAAATTTCGATTTACCGTAGTTTTGTTGAATCTAACTTTAACTTTGTTTATTTTTGCCTGTTCAATGAAATTTGTAATTTTTAAAGAGAAAATAGGTTGTTTATGAAAGGTTCAATTTTTTTATTTTATTTGTTATACAGTAACTAAACACAGTACGTGCTTTTGAGGGTTTTTTGAGTTGGTTGACTTTACTTGATTCATTATTGAATTTGAATATTATTTATTTTTAGGATGATGACGGGGCGAGGAAAACTTATGGTACACATGATTAACGAAGAAAAAGAGGATCCTGAGCAACCAGCAGCAACAGATGATTCAAGACCTATTACATCTCCTGGTATAGTAACGCTCAATAGTATTAACGAGCCTGAGTTGCCAGCTGAAGGAAGGTTAGCTCCATCACCGAGCATTTTAGAATCTTCTTTGAGTCTTAATGAGCCTACAAACGCTGAGGAACGACGACGAGCTCCTAAACGTCAGTATGCTACCTCGCCAGTTCATAGCGGCGATGAAAGCGATTTCGACGATTCCGATGCAGATCCGCACTATCAAGACCCTATTCCCAAAAGAAAAATAATTTTCTCTCCCTTGCGTAACTCGCCTATTTCACAAATGCCACGAACTCGCTCCATTTCGTCTTCGTCTAGCAGTTCGAGTTCATCAGGCTCGAGTAGTAGCTCGAGCAGTAGCTCTAGCAGCAGCAGTAGTAACTCAACGAATGAACATGACGATACTGGCCCTAATTGCGAGATTCAACGCAACGAAAATAACAATGCCGATAATAACTACGAGGATCACAATCTGGGTCAAAATATTAATCCAAGTGATGAGACTCTAGCGCAAGAAGAGCCAAAACAATGTTAAAAGAAACTAAGGCAACCGGAGACATGGAAGGTCAATATAAACAAAACCCTCAAAAATTCAGGCAAATCTTACAAGTCGAGGGGTAAACTAAAAAAAGAAATTCCTGCTCGCAAAATTCGACCACCTTGCGGAGAAAAGTGTCGTTTGAAATGTAGTACCAAGATCACCTTAACAACTCGTCAAAAATGGTTTGAAGCATTTTGGAAACTCGGTGACCTTCAGCGAAAGAGGGAGTACATTGTACGACATACCCATGAAATAAAGCCCAAATACCGATACTCAAGTACGGAAAACTTCCGGGCTCTAAATACGGCCTTCTATTTTGAAGAAAATAACTCGCGCATTCGTGTTTGCAAGACCTTTTTTAAGGCCACGCTTGATTTAGGTGATCAAGTAATTAAAACAGCGTTAACCAAAAAGACGGAAGCTGGGTTTATAGAGGGAGAGTACAGAGGAAAACATAAAAATCATCCTACGATAGATCCTGTAGTTAAAGAAAGCGTTGTTCAATTTATCAACTCAATTCCACGGGTTGAATCGCACTATCTTCGAGCTCAGACTACTCGGGAATACATTCAAAGCGAAAGGTCATTAGCAGATATTTACCGGGACTATAAAAGCTTACGCCAAGCTAATGACTTGCCATTTGCTTCCGAATCAACATTTCAACGCATATTCAACTATCAATTCAACATTGGCTTTTTTAGCCCAAAAAAAGACTTGTGCGATTTGTGTGAGAGCTACAAAAATGCGGATGATGAAAAAAAATTGACATTGCAGCAAGCCTACGAACAGCATCTATTTGAGAAAGACCTAGCGCGAAGTGAGAAAGAAAGGGACAAGAAAGAATCAGATGCTATAGTAGTCGTTTATGATCTCCAGGCAGTAATGCCTATTCCTAAAGGGCAAGTGTCTCTTTTCTTTTACAAGTCCAGAATAAATTGTTTTAATTTTACCATAAGTGATTTGTATGCAAAGAATGTGGACTGTTTTTTCTGGGATGAAACTGAAGGAAAGCGTGGTTCAGTAGAAATCGGAAGCTGTGTTTTAGCTTTCATCGAAATGCTGCTCAATAATCATCCCACTGGAGACATAGATCTAATATTTTACTCAGACAACTGTTGCGGGCAACAAAAAAACAAGTACTTATTGTCTGCTTATGCCTATGCTGTGTTCAATATGAGAGTGAAGTCTATCACTCATAAGTTTTTAATAAGAGGCCATTCGCAAAACGAAGGGGATAATGTCCATAGTGTCATTGAGAAGCAGGTAAAAAGGCACATAAAATCAGGCCCTATTTATACACCACAACAATATACAACATTGATCAGGTCTGCCAAAAAATCTGGACCAGCATACAAAGTGCATGAAATGACACATGACCGCTTTTATGACTTAAAAGTGTTGCAAGAAGCTTGGGGTACAAATTTTAATACCGATGAAAGTAACAACCAAGTTAAGTGGCATGATATAAAACTCCTCAAAGTAGAAAAAGAAAGTCCAATGGCCTTTTTCTATAAAACTTCCTTTGCAGAGACTGAATTTAAAAAATGCTGGGTGAACAAGAGAAAGACTAGACGCACAGTAGAGTCAACACCTGGTAATACAATAAATTTGAGTTTGAGTAGAGCATACACAGAAAAAATTCGTTTGTCTGAAGCAAAAAAGAAAGATATTAAAGAACTTGTAGACAAAGATGTGATTCCGAAGCCTTACTATGATAGTTTTTACAAAAATGTTTTGTAATGACGTTGCCATTACAATTTTTATAGTAGAAGTAGGTAGACTAGTTTAAGAATTCTGTGCCATTAACAAATTAAATTGATTAGAGAGTACGGATTAAGAATAATAGACCAATAAATAAACTGTGATTTGCAATTTTAAGACTGTGGTAGGTACTATTACTTAAGTAAGTAAAACTAAGATGAAAATAGAGACTGCCTGAGAATTTTATAAAGACTGGTTGATTTTATAGTTTTTGGCTTTTATTAATGTTTGTTCAGAGGCTGTACTTATTTTAAGATTGTTCTGATAGTGCGTAAAGAGATAAGAATACTCAAATTTATATTTTTTTATGGGAGATAAGAGTTTTTTTTAAAGGTATTATTGCTGTGATTATTTAAAAACGCATAATTATTCATTATTGTACGTGTACGATCTCAATTTCATGAAAATGTGTAGTATTTAAGTAATAACTGTTATAAAAAGGACTTACCTAATATTTTATAACACTAATTATTGTATTTAGTTTTCTTTGTTATTCATTTAGTACTTAAATAAATAACTTTCTATTTGAGGACACATTTTATTTATTTCAACTATTTTAGATCTATAAAAACTAAAGCTTGCGTTCCTAAGATTAGCACGTTGCAATCACCCGTTCATAGCATAAGTAACTCAAAACCCCCGACAAAAAGTTATCTTATTTTTGGGGTGAAAAGTAACGTAACTCAATTTTATTTCAGATAAAGTAAAGTAACTTGACTTAGTACACAAAAAATTTGCTTACTCCCGCTGCAAAACTAGAGTAACTCAAAAATCCCGTTATTTTCCACGTTTTTAACTAATAAAATACAAATAAGCTAATTAAACAGCTTCAGAAAACGTTACCTTTACGAATCTCTCATTAGATCTTTGATATCTTTCTTATATACCCTAAAAACAGTTTTTCGTCATTTCTGAAAAATGAGGTTTTTTGAGTTGCCGGAGTCTTCATCTAGGGGTGCGATATATTTCCGAAACATTATTTGAGAGCTCATCATTACATTCTAATTTGGCAGTTACAATTTAAATATCGAATACATATTTTATTTCTCTATTTCTAACAATTTTGAAATCAACCATTACATTGTATAATCAAATTCAAATTCAGAATGTATATTCAAACTTGCGGATTGTTTTTAAGATGGCCGTTATGCTGCCATATTGTTTTTTCTTCAGTCGTTGATTGGATTCAGCTTGCAGTGGACGCGTATCTGGATAGTTCTGGTAAAACCATGCCAACAGCCTGGAAGAATTGTGCAATCTACCATGAGCTTGTTAACAACACCGTCCGAATGGTAGGAAGATGAATAGGATGGGTAAAGGAAGGGTAAGAGAGGTAAGGTAACGGGTAAGGCTTAGGAGTAAGTAAATAGGTAAGGGGTAAACATTTTGTCAAAGTAGTAGGTGGTTATAGAGGCCAGCTTAAAAGTTATCTCAACTTTATTATTGCAAAACAATAAGTTTCATGTTCAATTGGAAAAATATGATAGTTTGTAATAGTTTAATGAGCTGGCCTCTGTACATTAAAAGAAAATATCAAATAAATAAAAAAAATACAAATATTAAGCGCATCAAATTTCAGGAGTTAGTGACGTCATTTCTAGGTAAAAGTACTAAAATGTGACGTCACGCGAAATATATCAAAGTACTATTATTATATCATTGTCAGTGTTTATTTGCGTGACAATGAAAACTACCGGTCCAATACTTCATGGTGATCTATCTGACGGACCCAACTTTACCAAGATTCTTTAACGCTGGATATTAATAATCTATCTCGGTTGCTATCTTGATCCCGATCTTTGTCTGTAACCAATCAACGACCGAATTCGCCTATCCGAGTCTTAAAGATGTCCAATCAGAAGCAGCCGTCGAAAACAAAGGATCGGGATTTGGATTGAGATAGAATATTAATATCGGGCGTAAGTAAACTACTTTATGGTCATCTATAATCACAGATTTTATAAATATATACAGTTGGCAAGAAATTGCATGGTTACTTTAAACAAAAACGTTCATGCCAATCGATGATATTTCTAATAATAATACTGTCAGACTGTTACTGGCAAACGCTTCTTCTCACACCGAGAAGGCAGGAGCATTAATCACCACACTTGCTGGTGGTGGAAATTCAGAATTATACTAATTACAAGTCACGATTTCCTCACGGTTTAGTTTCACAGATGTCAACACACTATACCCTTCAATAATTACATAATGTTCAACAACATAATAAATTCCCCTTTTGAGTATACATGTTTTACATACATAAACTCACGCCTTTTTCCCATGGGGGTAGGCAGAAACTACAGAGCGCCATATGCTACGATTCTTACATACTTCTTTTGCTTCGTTTACATTCATACATGTTGTCATACACAAACGCCGGTTGCGAGTACTACGCACTTGACCTTTCTGAAGGACCTCACCAATAAGGTCTATGTATGTCCTTCTAGGGCGTCCCCTCCCGGCGTTCCCACTTACATCTGCGTTGTAAATACCTATCGTTAGTCGCCTTTCATCCATCCTTTCAACGTGACCAAACCATCTAAGCATACTCTTTTCAATTTTTGTTACTACATTTTCTTTTAAACCACAACGTTGCTTTATCACATCATTCCTCAATCTGTCATTCATTGTTACACCACACATACTTCGCAAGGAACGCATTTCTACAGCATTTATTCTACTTGCATGCATGCAAGCTACTTACTTGCTTGCTTACATGTTTTAACAGCCTTAATATACAAATCATCATCTGCATCTTCCAGTTTAACCGAACGGAGCTGAAATACCATTGTCTTACATGGAGTACACACACACAGACAGAGTATCACACAGAGAACGCACAGAGTTTCTTTTCTTGTTTTTTATTATCTGTATTGTTGTTCTTTTGTTTTATCAAGTTTTATGTTCTGTGCGTCCAAATAAAATATTTTCTTTCTTTTTTCTTTTTACATTGCCTGTCAGAACTCCACAACCAAGTAACTGGGTAACATGATACCCCTTGGTTAAACTGGTAGTCAGACTTTCGGGCTTCTGACTAAAAGTGACGACTGTCAAAGATCTACAAATGACAGCGGGGACCAACGGCTTAACGTGCTTTCCGAGGCACGGAGGAGTCTTGGTATATAATAAACCAACCATGTAACCATGTTATGTAACTCATGTTTCCACAAATAAATGAATCTATCTATCTATCTATAAATGGTCACCCATCCACGGACCGACCTCGTCAAACGTAGAAACAGTCGAAAAACGTGTACTCCGTTCGGGAATCGAACCCGGTTATTTTGAAAAAAAAAAACCTACGCTGTTTCTATTTAGATATCGATTGTGTAGGTCTTAAGAAGTAAATGTCTGTATGAAACATGATGTCTAAAATGAATAAAATGCATTGTTTCCACATACTTTAATTTATTTTAGTAGGTGCTCGAAGTGACCACGTTTACAATATTACTACAATAGTACCGATGTTTTTTTAAAAAGTATGAATGCAGTTTTTCTTGTTATTAAAATCGATGACATGGTTCCTCAGAACAGATCTTCGTATGTCTTATAGTTTCAGACTTTCCCATACTGACCGATTTGAATGAGACACCCTGTATATTGAAATAAAAGTTCTGCCATCAGCGAGATATTTTCATGTTATTTGTTGTCATTTAATCTTGATTTTGTGTGTTGTAAATAAATGCTTTATCTGTCTGTGTAGGATTAACAAGCGGGTTAAGTCGCGAGGTACAGCTAGTATAGAATATAATATGCATAATATCAGATAGTGGACCTATTTTACCTCATTTTCAGCCCTCTCTTCATCACTCTGGTATTGAACATCTAATTCGGAGCTGTTCACACTATTCTCCCAGTCTTCGGATGACTCTGTTGAAGATGCGTCCAGGTCCATTTCCGCTGAAAGAGGAAGAATATTTCAAATAACAAAATATCACGCCTGAATTCCGCGAAGGATTTGGCAATGTGCAATGTATGTACCGTTAGCATCAAAAGTATCAGGACGATACTTATTTATTCAAAAAGATTTCAAAAACTAAGTTTTTATTTTAATTAAGTACCATTGTGACTTTTTCAATTTATATGCACTTTCCTTCGACATCATTGACATCGATGAAGGAAAACATCGTGCATCGTTAGGAAACCTGGACTTATATCCTACTAATATTATAAACGCGAAAGTTTGTGAGGATGGATGGATGAATGTTTGTTACTCTTTCACGTAAAAACTACTGAATGGATTTTAATAAAATTTGGTATGGAGTTAGCTGACACCCTGGATTAACACATGGGCTACTTTTTATCCCTGTATTCCCACGGTAACGGGACCTACGCTGGTGAAACCGCGGGACGTCTGCTAATAGGTAATATTATAGGTGAGGATGGATGGATGTTTGTTACTCTTTCACGTAAAAACTACTGAATGTGTAGCGACATCTATCTCGCCGCATACGAACTATCCTACATCGCGCTATTAAAGTTATCCGCGTAGTTTGAACGTATACAAGTTCCCGACAACAACCGTCGGACATTAGTTAGCCCACCAGACACAACACCCGTCTGGTCGGAGGATCCTCCCTTTTCAATGGTGGATGAGGAACTTTACACCCTGTTCCTCATGCCTTCAAAAATGGATTTTAATAAAATTTGGTATGGAGTTAGCTGACACTCTGGATTAACACATAGGTTACTTTTTATCCCTGTATTCCCATGGGAACGGGACCTACGCGGGCGAAACCGCGGGACGTCTGCTAGTAGTTAACATACTTGTTTGAAATCGCCAATCCGCCTTGAGCAAGCCTGGTGATCAATACTCGTGCCTTCTCTGTATGAGAAGAGGCATTTACCCTGCAGCGGTACAGTAACAGGCTGCTATTATTCATCTAGTATTTTCGTGGGTTACTTACCAACGACCATAGGTTCGGCGTGCCTATTGGGTGGGACAGCGGGCAGTCGTAACGCCGTTGCGTTGATGGCCAGAGCTTGAGCTCCGTGCCGACTGCTGCTCGACTGCTGCAGAGACAAGTCCTGGGCCGGGTCGGATGTGGGCAGTTCTTCTGTGTATCTCACTAGGGGGTGTTCCTGAGAATAGAAGGATATTATTAAAATTTTCGTTTGGTTAAAAAACCGGGTGCGTTTCGGGACGAACGACAGAAGCCCTTATTAAAAAGAACTTTTTTAAGAAATTTTTTTACCCTTTATTAAAAAGAATTGAGGTCTTAATAAACTAGTGCGCTTCACGATCACTGATTGCATCACTGCTTACCACCAGGTGGGGTTGCGGTCAAGCACTAGTTTATAATATTAAAAAAAAAAAAAAAAATAGAAACTAGCCTAAAAGACTAATACTTACGCAATTTAAGTCTAACCTATTTTTATACGTGACTAGCACTTTGCCCGCGTTCTTCGTTCTGTTAGGATGGCGCTCCGTGGGTCCTTTAATTGAAACACGTATTTACTACTACACTGAATTTATTTTAAATTACACACCAAAATTACATTAGTCGGAAAAAATATGTGGTAAGAATGAATTTTGTAGGTTGACTGCCGCTGCTTGCATGGCGAGCAGTTTTATATATTATACAAATTCCCAAATCAGCTAATTTGTTATAACATCTCCCCCCTTAAGACGGAGCTTTATAATAAAAAATTAAGCGAAGGATAAAATTTAAATACAAGAATAAAATTGTTCCAAACGGAAAGGGAATGGTAGAGTAAATTTTTTCACAAAAATAAAAGTACAACTAGAGTAAATTAAAACATTACAAAATTAATGGAAAAAATAGTTAAAATTATACACAAATTAGTATAAATGAAAACCAATTCAAATAAGTAACAAGAGTACTACTTAATTAAAGTTAAGAGAAAATTTTGACATAACAAAATATTCAAATTACACAAGTTCAAGGGAAAACACATTTAAATATGTATAAACAAATTTAATTAAATTTAACAGCTTTATAAATAATTTAATTACAAAAGAACAATGCAAAAACACATTGAAATATTGGATAAATAAAGACAAATAACGGTAACAGTAAATTTAAACATTACAAAATAATAGAAAAATAATTAAAATTACACAAGTTAATACAAAATGAAAACAAATTCAAATAAGTTACAAGAGTAATTGAACTTAAGGGAAAACTTAGATATAACAAAAATAATTAAGTTACACAAGTACAAAGCAAAAATACATTTAAATAATAAAATTATGTTACTTAAACAGGGATAATTTATTTAACAGTAAAACTAAACATTCAAAGCTATTATTAACTTACAGAACAAAGACACATTTAAATAAGTTTATATAAGGAAAAACTTTTAAGGAAGTCCCGAAATGAAAATCAATAATAGGATTTTTATTTATTTAATAATTACTTAAATTTCGACTAGATGAAGCTCTGTCGACATTTCTAAAAGCGACTCTATTTTTATTAAGTTCCATTTCAGGTAGACTTCTAATAGACTTCTTGTCGCAATCTTCAGATTCATTTTGGAAATCTGTCATTTCGATTGAGGTCATTTTGGTAGTTTTCGGGTTCTCAAGTGTTTTTTTTTCTAAACATTGATTATGTAAAGGATTGCAACAAAATGTATATTTACCAGTATAAAAACATTTTGAATAAACTTTGTATGTAATAAAGCAAAAAAATAACAACAATAACAATAATCGTGAGTGTTGAATAGTATTGCCCATATTTGACTATGTGAGACTGATTTTCAGCTTCATGAATTTGATTTTCTAGATGGTCTAGTTTATGTGACGCTAATTTTAAGGACTCTAAATCAACGTCAGTTAAAGTTATGGAGAAAGCATATGAGCACTACTATTTACAAGTTTAATTTTACAGCAATCATCATCAATAATATTAAAGTCGATTTTTTTAATTGGCTTGGCAAAGTGTTTGGACACGCAAGACATCTGAAACAAATATATCTATTCAGGCTGGTTTTATTTCATTAACGTGATATTTTATACGTTTTCTATTTACACATAGGGTGACATTCGTTTTTCCGTGCGTCTTCATAATTTTATAGGGTCCCTTCCAGATTGGGGACAAAGCCTTACGCAATCTATGATGCTGTTTTAAATACACCATATCTCCAGTTTTGTAGTTTTTTCCTTTATTAGCAGAAATATCGTAATACCTTTTTGATTGCTCTTTGCTTTTGTTAATGTTTTCCAAAGCTCTTTCTCGCGAGAATTTCATTCTATACTGTAAAGCGCGGATATACTCGTGGTAAGTGGCATTATTATAGGATTCAGGAAAACTACTGGGAATAGTGGGTTTGTACCCGTATAATAACTCATAAGGGGTAAATTCAGTAGTACAATGTGGAGTTGTGTTATACGACAAAATTGCGGTTGCTAGATAGGAATGCCAGTCATCGTGATCGTCATTGACAAAAGACTTAAGGTATTCCTTAAGTGTTGCATGGCTACGCTCTAGCGCACCGTTTGTTTGAGGATGGTAAGGGGAAGAAAATATTTTTTTTATTTTAAGGATCTCGGTTAATTGCCGAAACAATTCGGATGTAAAACATGTACCTTGATCGGTAAGAATTGTTTTTGGAAACCCAAATAGAGAAATGAAATGAATTAGACTACGTGCAACTTCATCTGTTGCAGAAGTTACCATAGGATATGCAGATGAGAATTTAGTTAAATCATCTTGAAGAGTTAAAATGTATTTAAATTTCTGAAGACCAGCTTCAGGTAAAGGACCTACAATGTCTAATGCTAATCTTTCGAATGGTTTAGTACTTGATGAAGTTATAACCATGGGGGCCTTATTAGAACTACGCAATGGTTTATTCACTTGGCAGAGTTTACAATCTTTAACAAAACGTTGAATGTCAGATTGCATACTTTTCCAATAGTACGACGTTTTAATCCTGTTATACATTCTTTTGAAACCTGGGTGACCAGCTACGGTAGTCCCGTGGTTTTCTTGAAGGATATTAGGGACTTCAGCAGGATTTGGATATCGAATTTGGTTTTTATAAACATGAATTTTAATGTTAGTGCCGTGGAAAATATACGATATCATGTTATATATTTTTACATAAACTAATTTAGTGAAGGGTTCTGTAAAATCTGAAACAGATAACTCTTCAATTTCCTTGTGTGTTATAATTTGATCCCTTAATTTTAGTAATAGATTGTAAATTGTTTTGTAAGAAGTTTCTTCGTAATGATGAACTTTAGTAAATAAGAAATAGATCGTTTTATTATTTGCATCGACCGACTGTACGGTTTCAAGTTCACGCTCAGCTGATTGCAACTCAGCAGAATTTGGTATCATTGACAACAGCTGTTCGCAGTGCGGCATAGTGTTGTCGAAGTCAAGTGAAACGGGACACGCAATTATATTTTGTTTCGATAAATGTAAACTTGCATTGTGTTCTTCAATCTTCGTATCACTAGAGATGGTTTTAGTAAATTGTTTTTTCGTATATTCTTCATAGGTAGTTTTATTTAAATTGGAATGAACAATTGAATTTACTGGATAGCGAGATAAAGCATCTGCATTTGAATTTACTCGACCAGGCTTGTAAATAATCTCGTAGTCCGAAACGACCGAAACTCTGTCATTAATGTTGTTAATGGTAAATGTTTTTTCACGTAAAAGATTCGGATTTTCGAGAAATGAGGAACTGTATTTAAAATCTTTATTAAGAGACTTGGAAGTCTCTGTATGTGCACTAACCTGTGTTTGAGAAAAATTAGGAACACAGTTTGAAGGATTTAAATTACCTTTAGTAGCACTAACCTGTGTTGGAAATAATGTAGGAACACAGGGTTGAATAAAAACGTTTTTCGTGTCAATTAAATTGTGAACATTAGGTTTCGGCAGACACGGAACCGAAACCCTATTTAGTTTAAACCAGCATTTTCATTAGAAGTGTCAACATGATGTACATTAGAGCGATTATTGCTCGACACGTTACTTGAACTCGGTGCAGTTGCACTGGATAGTGTAGAGTTACGTGGATCGGTAGGCGAATTACTGTTATTGGCTTTTGCTTTAAGTTTACGACATTCGCCTATTAAATGACCACGTTTCTTACAATAAGCACAAAATTTATTTGTATAAAAATTAGAGTTATGATATTGATTAGTATGAATAATATTTTGCTCGTTATTATTAGCCGTATTAACGTGATATAATTTAGGCGAAGAAAGCTTATTTTTATTTTTATAACACTCGGAAGCGACATGGCCGCTCTTATTACATATTGTGCATTGTTTATCACGACGAGTAGATAGTTTCGATAAATTATATAATTTTTCTTCTTCAATAGCTATTGTGATAGATTCTGACAAGGCCTTTGGATTTCTACACCGCACAATATGGGAAAAATTAGAGTTTAACCCTAACAAAAACGTATTAAGAGCCAAATCTTCCATTGCGGCTATACGACCTATAAGTTCTTTATCATTTTGGCAGCTATAATGGATGTCAGCTTGTAGTCGTGTTAAACATGATTCAATGCGGATAGAAAATTGCATCACGTCTTCGGAAGGCAACTGTTTGCATTGTTGTAAATCTAATAGTAAATGAGTGGAATGTTTTTTCTCTCCAAAAGTGGTTCTAAGGAACTGTTTAATTTCTGACCAACTATTGAATTGTTTTAAGCAACAAGCCAATTGGGCTTTACCTTCCAATTGCGAGATGACATATTTACATAAAACGTTCTGCTGTTCTGTAGTTGCTAGAGAAATTGCATTTTCGCAATTTGTTAAAAACGCGGGCAATGACTCACGGTCCCCGTTAAAGGGTTTGATGAATTTTGTGAGGACAGAGAGCGTGATTTTGTCTGCCATTTTTTCTTTTATTTTTGGTGGCGGACTATCCTCTGAATAATCTGAATTAGATGAAGACGCAATTTCTTCGGAAATCTCCTTTTTTAGAGGCATTAAAATAATGATGATATAGTTATCGCATTAAAGCACTACAGAACATCAGAAACACAAAACACAAGAAAAATATGAAAGTAATATTGTATACAAAAAATGGAATAAATCTACTTTAAAAGAGTTCTAGAAAAATATTAAAATTATTTTGAAAATTTTGAAAAAAAATCACTTCACTGTAATTAACTTGATCACTTTCACTAGATAAATGGATAGGGAAAACTCACAGTAATAGGGATATGGCAGCAGTGCACGCGAACATTCTGGAAGGATGATGACACATACACGTAGTGTGGCGTGACACGACGTGGCGACCTGGCGATTCAGCGAATCGTATTGCAGGTCGATGACACGACACGTTGCGTTCAGCAGGCACGCGGTGCGACCACGTTGCTGATGAAGTGATGACGGATGATGGATGGTGTGCGATTGGAGGTCGTCAGCGAGACCTCGACGGAGGGTCCTCTTGTGATGCGAGCTTGCACTCGGAAGTGGAGACTGACCGTCGACCGCAAGGCAGTAGGAGATATTCCGGGGTGATGCGGGCTCTCGCTTAATAGCGGAGGCTTATCGTCGATCACGGGTAGCAGGAGGTGTTTCAGGGTGACGCGGGCTCACGCTGAATAGCGGAGGCTAATCGTCGATCACGTGGAATGCAGGTTTCCGGAGTGACGCGGGCTCACGCTAAAAGCGGAGGCTGATCGTCGATCACGTGGAATGCAGTAGCGCGGGCTTAGGCTTTTGGGGAACCCAAGGCTTATCGTCGACTACTCACCGAAAGGACTGCTAAGCCACGGAGCCAACAAATAATATGGTGCAGACGAGTGGCAACGAATCGCGACGCCTACACCTATATATCCCACTTCTGACACCAATTTGTTAGGATGGCGCTCCGTGGGTCCTTTAATTGAAACACGTATTTACTACTACACTGAATTTATTTTAAATTACACACCAAAATAAGATAAGAATGAATTTTGTAGGTTGACTGCCGCTGCTTGCATGGCGAGCAGTTTTATATATTATACAAATTCCCAAATCAGCTAATTTGTTATAACAGTTCGCGTAGCTTCCGAAAATGTAGTCCATGAGTATTACTCGATATATTGACGTCACGCAGTTTCACCCGCGTAGTTCCCGTTCCCGTGGGAATACGGGGATAAAAAGTAGCCTATGTCATCCGGGAATAGTGTAGCTTTCCACCAGTACCACAATTTTTAAAATTGGATCATTAGTTCCGAAGATTACCCCCTACATACAAACTTACGAACATACAAACTTACAAATTTTACCTCTTTATAATATTAGTATAGATAATACGGTAGCTACTTGACAGAATATGAACATCAAAATATAATTAGTCCAACAGTTAGATTATAAAAAAACTATGCACAAGTATGTTTTTTTCTTTTTCAAATTGATGGAAAACTGCTTAGATTAAGCGCATTAAAGTTGAGGAGAGGGGGCTTGTAACGTCATTATCTAGTATAAACTGTACTGGCTAGTGACGTCATGCGACATTTTGACTCGATGTATCGCCGTTATTTTTTGATTAAGTACGTGAAAAAAGAAAAAATATGTGTCGGATATTTTCGATGAGGGACTAAAAACTAAATTTTATCAAATAGCCTATTGTTTTAAACTTGTTTGTACTTTACAAAAGACCGTTCCACTTTCTTAGTCTGATATCAGCAATTTGTTCATGTGTTATATTTGTGTGTCATTGTCACTTTTGTTCAAACACTTTTTACACTACACTAACTCATACGGTCTTATTACAAAAACATGCATAAATGTAGCCAAAAATAAGTCTGATATGAACAGTAAAATGAAAAAGTCCGATTAACAAAAAACGCAAATAAAAAAATAAAAGTTATAGGTACTTAAAATACGGACAATTAAAAGAGAATAATTATAGAAAACACGCCTAACAGATACCTTGCTTGTTATGTTGTTGTCATTACAATTAACGAACAGTAGTTACTTAAATTACACATGGATATTTGTTATTATATATATGTCGTAGCGAACGATATTCAGAAATAAGAAGTTGTGTGTTGTTTAAACCAAGACTATAAAGTCTAAGATTGTTACGGTATTAAAATTAGTACCAGCTTTAAAATGAAGGTTTTATCCGTTTTAGCCTTCGCACTATATTTGTTTGGTCTAGCAGCTGAATTGCTTCGATGTTCACATGGTCGGCGGAGTTGCTGTAACTTGTCAGGTTACTAATTTGACATAAACACATTAAATTAGATGCTGCACTAAAACAAATAATACTCACAGGATGAGAGAGTTCACAAATGGGGTTCGAACGGAGGTCGATCATCTCGAGAACAGATAGGTAACAAGTGTCGAACTCCGTCGGAAGGTACGATATCTGTAAACAAAATAATATATTGTAGGTATAATTATCTGTTACCATTGAAGTGTATAGGGCAAAATGGCGAAATGAAACGGTGGTTTGAACGTTATCCTTGTATAATTAATTTCTCAACACTTCTGAGTCGCTTAAGGCTACAATTAAGTTAAGACGACAGCGGGGAAATTACTGGACACAGACAAAAAGCTAAGGAGACGATATCGAGTCAACTAGCAGAACTTAGGTCTACGAGCAAGTCTAGATTTGGTTGAAAGTTCAAGCGTGTACTGTTCGGGAGGTCAAAACGAGTACTGATCTACATGACGATGCTATAACGCTATTAGGCAAGTCATATGCTCCGATGAAAGCCGAGCTTTGCCGAACGCGCCCGAAGTTGCGTTCGGAAAGGCAGCGACCAGAACATTACAATTTTAAGCCTATATTTTGTATAGTGTAAATAATTATGCGTATTGTTAAATTTGTAAATAAATATTATGTGTGATGTAAATATAGCAACTAAATAAATATGTAAATATACTTCTAATAAAATATGTTAGTTTTCACCCACAGACAATGATCGTGTTTTGTGTTTGAAGTTTTTTGGTCTTTGGTTTGACGTTTGTTCAAATTTGACAGTTCGGTGTAACGGGACAATAAGGAAAAGTTTTGTATTGTGGAGTGTTTACAATTATAAAAAGTTTAAATTAATATTACGAATTCATACGAATTCCGGTGTAGCTGTGACCGCTACACTACTCCCCCCCTGAGACCGTGGCTACTTAGCTACGGGTGATAGTAGTCCGGGAAGCGAACGGTGCGGCCGGAGCGTGTTTTCTTCTCGACGGTGGGCTGCGGTGGCGTTGGTGCTGTGTTTGCGACCGTTGGTGCGCTGGTTACACCGGAGGGACTGTAGTCTGCGTTATTGAGGTAAGCGGGTTTCAACCGATCTATGGTTACTGTGGTTTCCTTTCCGTTTACCTCAATACGGTACGTTTTGTCGCCTCTTTGCAGGACTCTGTAGGGGCCGGTGTACGGCGGGTCTAGCGGTCGGCGAACGGCGTCATGTCGCAAGAATACATGAGACGAAGTTGACAAGCTGTCGGGCACGTAGAACGGCTTGTTGCCGTGTCGACTCGCCGGTTCTGGAGACAGCTTCGCCATGTGATGCCGGAGTCTTGACGCGAAGTCGGTATAGTCGACTGTGCTGGTGAGTGTGGGGGCGATGAACTCGCCTGGGAGTCTTAGGGGCTCGCCGTAAACGAGCTCTGCCGCTGATGCTTTGACGTCTTCCTTCCAGGCGCTGCGGATGCCGAGCAGCACCAGGGGTAGTGCTTCGGTCCAGTTGGTGTCTGTGTGGCAGCGGATGGCTGCCTTCAGCTGGCGGTGTAGGCGTTCCACCATGCCATTACAGGCTGGGTGGTATGCTGTGGTTGGGCGGTGCTGGCTACCGAGGGTCTCCGTGATGGTGTGGAACAGCTTGCTCTCAAACTGCCTGCCCCTGTCGGTAGTGATGCGCTGGGGGCAGCCAAAGCGGGACACCCAGCCGGTGATGAAAGTGCGGGCGCATGTCTCCGCTGTGATGTCCGCGATGGGGTACGCCTCAGGCCAGCGGGTGAAGCGGTCGACCACAGTTAGTATGTACCTGTAATTTGATGACACGGTCAGTGGCCCTACTATGTCCATGTGGACATGGGAGAAGCGTTGGGAAGGGACAGGGAAAGCGGAGGTGGGACTGGTTGTGTGCCGCGAGATTTTGTTCTTCTGGCACTCTACGCACTCTCTGGTCCAGGCCCTGCAGTCCTTCTTTAGGCCAGGCCAAACGAAACGCTCAGAAATCAGTTTGACTGTGGCCTGTCTGCCGGGATGGCTCAGCTGGTGTAGTTTTTGGAACACCTGCCTCCTGAAGGGTTCTGTAACATAAGGGCGGGTGTTACCAGTGGAGACATCACAATATAGTTCAGTGCCTGAGTCCGTGAAATGCACTTTACACAGCTTGAGTGACGTGCTGTTGTTATTTAAGAGCCCCTGCAGCTCGTGGTCTGTTTCTTGGGACTGTGCAAGAGCTGTGTAATTACACGCCGGTACTGCCACCGACTCCACACGCGACAGCGCGTCTGCCACAATGTTGTCCCTGCCTGCGACAAACCTGATATCCGTGGTGAATTGAGCAATGTAGTCCAGGTACCGGTATTGCCTCGGTGAACAGTTGTCACGGTTGTGTGCGTACACATATGACAGGGGTTTGTGATCCGTGTAAATGGTGAAGTGCCTACCTTCAACCATGTGGCGGAAGTATCTGACTGCGTCGTAGATGGCTAAGAGCTCCCTGTCATAAGGGCTATACTTTTTCTGTGAAGCTGACAGTCGCCTAGAGAAAAATGCTAGTGGGTTCCATGTGACACCTGCCTTCTGCTGTAATACTGCACCCATAGAAGTGTCTGAAGCGTCTGTAAATATCGCGAGTTCGGCGTTGGGCTCTGGGTGAGCAAGCAGAGCTGCCCTAGATAAGCCACTTTTACAAGCGTTAAAAGCGTCTAGCATTTCTTGCGATAGATTAATTGTTTGTGTTCTCTTTGTTTTAGGTCCTGCCAGAACTACGTTGAGTGGCGCTTGTAAGCGAGCGGCATCTGGGACAAAGCGGCGGTAAAAATTGAACATACCCAGGAAGCGACGCATCTCCTTGACAGTCTTGGGAGCTGGGAAGTCCTGGATTGCCTGCACCTTCTCCTGCAGCGGGCGAACACCTTCTTCGGATACTTCGTGTCCTAGGAAAGTTATGGTGGTACGGCCAAACTCACACTTTGCCGAGTTAATAATAATTCCATACTGGGATAACCGCTTCAGAAGCTGATGCAGGTGCTCGGTGTGCTGGGCTGCTGTCTCTGAGAACAAGAGAATATCGTCTAAATAACAGTAGCAGAACGGCAGCCCGCGCAGCACCTCGTCCATGAACCGTTGGAACGTTTGAGCGGCATTCCTGAGGCCAAAGGTCATGAATGGAAATTCGTACAGTCCGAAAGGTGTTGTGATCGCTGTCTTGTGAACGTCGGCTGGCTGGACTGGTATCTGATTGTATGCTTTAATGAGATCGATTTTGCTATATATTCGGCTGCCAGCCAGCTGATGTGAGAAGTCCTGTATATGCGGGATGGGGTATCTGTCCGGAACAGTACGGGCATTGAGTGCCCTGTAGTCACCGCATGGCCGCCAGCTGTTGTCCTTCTTAGGAGCGAGGTGAAGTGGGGACGACCACGGACTCTCTGACGGCCGTGCTGTGCCGTTAGCCAGCATAGCCTCGAACTCCCTCTGTGCTGCCTTCAGTTTGTCTGGTGCCAGACGGTGAGGTCGTCCAGTGATAGGCGGACCTGGTGTAGTGCGGATGTGATGTTCGGTACCGTGACTGACCTGTTTCTGTGTTCCAGCAGGCCGCGTGACTTCCGGGTACTGGCGAAGTATCTCGTGGTACTCCGTGTTGCCTCCTACGGACTTCACTGAGGCGATCATTGCTGCTGATTCGGCCGCTGGCGACGCCGGCGAAGACAGTTGGGTCAGCCCATCGATTAGCCGGTGACTTTTGAGGTCTACCAAGATGTTATAATGCGCCAAGAAGTCGGCGCCTATGATTGCCTTGGTGACGTCTGCAACCACGAACTTCCACGTGTACACGCGGCGAAGCCCTAAATTCAAGTGGAGCTCCACCCAACCGTACGTGTCGATGGCAGTTCCGTTTGCCGCGTATAACTGGTACGCCGTCCTGCTGCGCTGCTGTCGTAGGGCTGCACGTGGGTATACGCACAGATCGGACCCTGTGTCTACTAAAAACGTGGTTTTAGAGTCCCGATCTGTTACGAATAGGCGGCGTGGTTTGTGAGGGCAGCCATTTGCCGCTATTTCCGGCTGCCGACGGCGTTTCCCGCGTACGTACATGGCGACCTGCACCGCGTGGCCCTGTCACCGAAACTGTTGTGGTACCAGCAGTGAGCGTCGTTCCACGCGCTGCTGGAGCGCGAGCGACTGCGGCGTCGGCTTGGGGTCGGTTCTCTGTCACCACGCCGGTACCTATCTGTGGAGCGCGATCGATGGTGTACCTGACCTTGCTTTTGTAGAGCCGCCACCTGTAGACATAACTCCGCCATGCACTGTTTCAGCTCCGCGATGTCACTGCTGGTGCTCGTGCTCGCCACGGCGGGAGGTGTCGTGAGCGCTGGCCGCGTTGGCGCGATCTCGTGCACGCGGTCGGCCAAATCTGCGACAGACTGAAGCGGAAGGTTAGGCTGGGAAGCTATTACCGTCTGTATGTTCGTCGGCAACCTGCTCGCCCACAACGTGGCTAGGAATGTGTCTGGAACATGTGGTCCGGCCAAAGTCTGCAGGTGCCGCAAGAACTGTGATGGCTTCCGGTCGCCGAGCTCCTCTTGAGTGAGGATTTGCTGAACCCTTTTTTCACGCGAGTCGGATAGTCGACGTATGAGCTCAGCCTTCAGCTTGGCGTACTTGTCCTGTGCTGGTGGGTTCTCTATTATGTCCCGAGCTTCTACCATGTAGCGATGGTCTAGCTGCCCCACGACCGTGTAGAATTTTGTGGTGTCGGCGGTAATGCCGGCTATTGTAAACTGACCTTCTACTTGTGCAAACCAAAGTGTCGGCTCCTCAGGCCAGAATGGCGGCAACTTCACGCTGACTCTGCACACGTCCTGCTTGACCATTGCTGCGTCCGCCTGCGCTCCCTGCTCTGCTCCGGTAGGCATCTTTGCTCCGCGTGGCTACTGTGCTCTTTGACGGGGTCACCAATGAAGTGTATAGGGCAAAATGGCGAAATGAAACGGTGGTTTGAACGTTATCCTTGTATAATTAATTTCTCAACACTTCTGAGTCGCTTAAGGCTACAATTAAGTTAAGACGACAGCGGGGAAATTACTGGACACAGACAAAAAGCTAAGGAGACGATATCGAGTCAACTAGCAGAACTTAGGTCTACGAGCAAGTCTAGATTTGGTTGAAAGTTCAAGCGTGTACTGTTCGGGAGGTCAAAACGAGTACTGATCTACATGACGATGCTATAACGCTATTAGGCAAGTCATATGCTCCGATGAAAGCCGAGCTTTGCCGAACGCGCCCGAAGTTGCGTTCGGAAAGGCAGCGACCAGAACATTACAATTTTAAGCCTATATTTTGTATAGTGTAAATAATTATGCGTATTGTTAAATTTGTAAATAAATATTATGTGTGATGTAAATATAGCAACTAAATAAATATGTAAATATACTTCTAATAAAATATGTTAGTTTTCACCCACAGACAATGATCGTGTTTTGTGTTTGAAGTTTTTTGGTCTTTGGTTTGACGTTTGTTCAAATTTGACAGTTCGGTGTAACGGGACAATAAGGAAAAGTTTTGTATTGTGGAGTGTTTACAATTATAAAAAGTTTAAATTAATATTACGAATTCATACGAATTCCGGTGTAGCTGTGACCGCTACACCATTAATACGTATTTGGAGGTATGAGGAACAGGGTGTAAAGTTCCTCATCCACCGTTGAAAAGGGAGGATCCTCCGACCAGACGGGTGTTGTGTCCGGTGGGCTAACTACTGCCCGACAGATGTTGTCGGGAACTTGTATATACGTTCAAATTGCGCGGATAACTTTGATACCGCGATGTAGGATAGTTCGTATGTGGCGAGATAGATGTCGCTACACGTAGGTTTAGACGCCAGCACATCAACCTACCCCAAACTGTCAAATTATACCAATTGAACATGAACTTTATCGTGTTTAAAATAAAGTTGAAAACCTATATACTTATCAAAGAAATTTGACACATTGGGGTAGGTTGATGTGCTACGAAAATCAGCACATTACGCGACAAAAATTACAAAGTCCCCCAAAACGCACGGCCTTCACCATTGCCTAGGGTTCTTGCAGAGAAGACACGAAAAAGACCAATATTATAACGGTCCCGTTAATGACATTCGGTTACGGAACCCTAAAAAGTATAAATAAAAGGTTATCAGCTGAAACAACTTGTGAAGATACGCGTGTAATAAAAACGCGGGTCAATGTACTGTTGACATATTAAACTATATTTTTTTAAACAGAGTATTATATTGTACACCAAACATTCTTTGTGGGACATGGTAGTACAGACACCGTCACCAACTGGTGGCCACTCTGTACTATAGATTTTAATACCTGCAGGGCCACCATAAGTCATGCTTGCCCTAGGGCAGGCCACAATTTTGGAAAAAAAATATAAAGGAAGTGTCATAAAACCTTCATGAGGTACCTGATGTTTTCAATACTTAATACTTTATTGTATTCCACAATTAGTACATATAAAATTTTAAATAAATAAATATTCCACAACTTTCACACAACCCCACTTAGTCCCAAGCTAAGCAGAGCTTAATTCATTAAACCCCAAAGGACACCGGTGTCCGCGCTATCATTGTCTTTCTATTTTGTCTCTAATTGACACGATTGAAAGGTTAATTATTATAGATAAATTACACCGGACAAATGATCGTGCTCATCGCACAAACATTTGTCCTGGATGGGAATCGAACCTATCAATCAACCCACGACCTCCGGTATAGCAGTAAGGGGCACTAACTACTGGACCAACAGGCCAGTCATAGTTGCACCTATGTTAGGACATCGAATCAATTATGCACCCTGTCGGGCAATACAAAGTATTTTTTAATAGGAGAGAGGATGAAGGCGCTTTTTATTAAGAGAAATAATAATTAAAATAGTACCATTTGATATTTATATTTTGTTTACGTATTTATATATTTTATTGGTGGTTTAGTTGACGTCCGATTCTCTTTTTAACGCGTATACTATGAGATGTGTTATATGCAACCGTCACTCGGCCGAAAAGATGAATTTCTAACCAGCGCGGCAGCGTCAGACAATATCTGTCTGGTATGGCATTACCGCTGAAATGAGCCTTTTGGCGAAGCCGTGGGGCATGCCATAAGGTCTCTCGAATCATATTTTAATGAACATGTAACCTGACAGTGAAAGGCAAATTGCAAAAAAACAAAAGGAAATTTGAATTTCGGGGGCCTTTGGATAGTAAGTAGCCTTTAATTCATGCTCTCATCTCTCTCCTTGATTATACATATATACATGATAACATGATTACAAACACAAATACATGACTGTAATGCGGAAGAACTATGTGTAAACTATATACATATTCAAATTTGCATCATAGAACTGGTTCCGACATTGTACCAACTTTGTAGCGCGAAGGTCACATAAAGGTAAATTGATATAAAAAAATTGAGGACAATTCATAGCGAGTTACATTTAATAAGTGTCTTAGTAAAACGGTCTGAGCGAGTATGACTGAGTCGACTTACGTGGAAAATATTATAAACTATTGCCCTCGCGTAATTTAACAATTAATTGTTTTGTGTGAAACCGTATTTTTATAAGATATAGCAGACGTCACGCAGTTTCACCCGCGTTGTTTCCGTTCCCGTGGGAATACGGGGATAAAAAGTAGCCTATGTCCATCGGGAATAGTGTAGCTTTCCACCAGTACTTACAATAATTAAAAAAAAACTTTTTTACAAAAAATAAAACCGACTTCAAAAATAACACTAAACGGTGTAAAATAACTCTTAATTAGGAAGTCTGTGGCTTTGGTACTTTTGTCTTATTCTTGATGGGCCACCGACTTCCGAATTAAGAGTTATTTTACACCGTTTAGTGTTATTTTTGAAGTCGGTTTTATTTTTTGTAAAAAAGTTTTTTATTTTTCCATTTTTAGTTGTTCCCATACAAACATTTGCCATTAATTCATTTTATATTGTTAATTGTTAACAATACATGTCAATATAATAGGGTTATCCACCTAACCCTAGTAAATGAAACTTAACATACCTAACTGTCGAAATCTAGGTATATTGAACACATCTGCCTACCCCTCTGAGCATACAGGCTTGATGATACGTTATGATGTTGTATAAACAATAAACATCCAAGCAATTCCAGCAATCACGATAGATTTGCCGTCTATTTTTGAAGAGTTCCGTTGTATATCTCCGAAGATCAGCACCTCTTTCTCTTTCATCTTCACCAAATTAAAATGGGACCACCTCAGGAGTCTACTCTTTCAAACAAAAAAAGAATTTCGAGAATCGGTTCACAAATGGCGGAGAAATCAGGTAACATAAATAAAAAAAAAAAAAAAAAAAAAAAATACATACACACGAACATAGAACCTACTCCTTTTTTTGAAGTCGGTTAAAAATTGGATCATTGGTTCCTAAGATTACCCCCTACATACAAACTTACAAATTTTACCTCTTCATAATATTAGTATAGAAGTATACATTTATTTTTGTAAATAGGTTCTTACCTACAAACGGTTTACACGTATTTTTTTTAGCTAGAAGGTGAGGTCGGTGTTTCACTATCTGACTACTTTGAGAAGAAAGAATAAACCTAAAGAAACTCAGACGTCATAGTCTCTTTTAAAGTCCAGACATTATCTTGGTCAAATCATGTAAGAACCATGCAGATTAGTGTCTGAAATGGTCTTTTGAGGAAAGAACCACACAGATATGAGGGGACCAGATCAGTCAGTGCAATCATTTGTCAGTACTAATCATGAGCTCTACTCGGATCTTGAAGAGCTCCACGTGCTAACTAACAATACCAGAGAAAAAAAATATATAATAATATTCCATAACTTTCACGCAACGCCGTCCAGTCCCAAGCTAGGCAGAGCTTGTGTTATGGGTACTAAACACTTAAATAGCTGATAAACATACTTATATATTACTAAACACCTACATATTATAGATAAATTATACCCAAACACTGAACAACTAACCGTGCTCATCACACAAACATTTGTCCTGGGTGGGAATCGAGCCCACGACCTCCGGTATAGCAGTCAGGGCCACTAACCACTAGACCAACAGGCCAGTCCATATAATATTAACAATACATAGTTACATACTTACATAGAAAGAATAAGTAGCCTAAGTTATTCTTAACTAGCAGACGTCCCGCGGTTTCACCCGCGTAGGTTCCGTTCCCGCGGGAATACAGGAATAAAAAGTGGCCTGTGTGTTAATCCAGGGTGTCAGCTAACTCCATACCAAATTTTATTAAAATCCATTCAGTAGTTTTTACGTGAAAGAGTAACAAACATCAATCTATTTATCCTCACAAATTTTTCTTAGTCAGTGAAAGTCCCGCCAGAATCGGTCCAACCGTTTCGGAGAATAAGCTCAAAACTTACTGTAGACATCAATACTTAACTATAAAGACAGGACAACACAAACAAAATTTTCATCCGATACTTGTGCCCTAGTGGTCACAAGTCGAATAGTCTAGTTTAGTACGCTCCGTTGCCGCTCCAATATTGCTATATTATGCTAGATGGCGTTACTGAGACATGGGATTGTAGCGACATCTATCTCGCCACTTACGAACTAGAACGACTGACATCCTACATTGCGGTATCAAAGTTATCCGCGCAATTTGGAACGTATATACAAGTTCCCGACAACAACCGTCGGGCAGTAGTTAGCCCACCAGACACAACACCCGTCTGGTCGGAGGAGGTTACACCCTGTTTTTCTTACCTCCAAAGGATTACAGTTTTCGGTTACAATCTCAAAAAGACAGATAAAAGGACATTGTGTAATTCTGTCTCTTTGTTATTTCAACATACCTGATTATCATTTAGCTGTAAGAACATGAGGTCGGGGCACTTGAGTATGGACAGCGGGAACTCCTTCACCCTATTGTTTTTTAGGTTGCAGTGCACGAGTGAATCCATACAGTCGAAAGTACTGGGTAATGTTTCTATGTTATTCTTCTCCAGAGTCAACCATCTGAAATGTGAAGAAGTTGCAGAAATTTAGTTCCTCGTCGGCTTATTTATTTAAGAGTAGGTATCTGCTCCAGGCGTTAGTGACTTCTGTTATAGCTCTTCTTTGCGTGTCGTATTTTGTTTACCTTGAGCATGCTTTGCTACATTCCATGTTGACAGGTAGTGATTTTTTTCTCAATTCGACCGGTATTTTTTTTTCTTATGTATGTACCCCGATTACTCCGAGATTATTGATCCGGTTTACGTGATTCTTTTTTTGTTCGATGCGGGATAGTTGCCATTTGGTCCCATGAAAATTAAATATAGTTTGGGCCGGTAGTTTTCATTATATGAACATTTTTATGAAAATTTAATTTATATTTGAACATTTTTGTGTATGTTTGATGTGAAATAGTTGCTTTTTGGTATCATAAAAAATTAACATAGTTTGGTCTAACTAATTTCCCAACTATGTTGGATCAGCTTCCAGTCTAACTAATTTCCCAACTATGTCGGATCAGCTTCCAGTCTAACTAATTTCCCAACTATGTTGGATCAGCTTCCAGTCTAACTAATTTCCCAACTATGTTGGATCAGCTTCCAGTCCAACTAATTTCCCAACTCTGTTGGATCAGCTTCCAGTCTAACTAATTTCCCAACTATGTTGGATCAGTTTCCAGTCTAACTAATTTCCCAACTATGTTGGATCAGCTTCCAGTCTAACTAATTTCCCACCTATGTTGGATCAGCTTCCAGTCTAACCAGATGCAGCGGGATGCCAGAGTTTATCATGGAGCGACTGACTATCTGACCCCACAACCCAGTGACTGGATAACTCAATACTTCTTGGTTAGGCTGTCGATTGTCAGTCTTTTACGGAATCTGACTATTTGTAACGTTTGTCAATGTTCTACTAAGAGCCAGGATCAGTGGCTTAAAACATCCTTAACGAGGCACTTAGGACTCTTGATATCGGTCTAACTTCGACCGCAACGCAAGTTAGTAAAAATAAATCCGCAGGCGACATTGCGCGCGGCCGCTGGTTTAAAATTTCCAGAAGATTAAAAACACTTTAAATGTGTAAGTACATAATTCAATTCAAGGATACTTAAAGTGATTCAATAAATCTTGATAGGAGTATTTTTAAATAAATAATGATGTGAGAAACGAATATTCAAATAACATTAAAGTGGTACAATCGACCCCACTTGTAGTGAACCAGTTAGCTAATATAATGCTTTGGACTACGCAACGTGTGTTTGAATGGTCCAGCTAACAGGTCGAAGGCTGTGCAAGCGACTATAGACTCTAAGTTGATTCACCGGAACTGAGACTGACTGTACATTGGTGTTTTCTATCTATACTATGGGCCAGTGCAGATCTGGCGAAGCGCAGCAACGCGCGTTTTTCCATGCTAAACTAATATCACTGGTCTCTCAAAATAAAGTCGAAAATAAACCGCGTACTTCTTCCGGCATTGATGTTCTCGGATAAATGGAAGTTTATTTATTTATTTATTATTTACTTAGAACCTTACTTACATCTTATCATTTATATCTCATCTCATCATTTTTATCTTTCATCTTATTCATCATTTATATTTAACTCTATTTCAATCACATCAAAGTTGATAATTGTTTACCTCACCAGATGTGCGCTGGCCCTAATAATAATTGTAAAGTTTGTGAGGTTGTAGGGGGGTTACCTCTGGATCTTCGGCAATGATTTTTAAAATTCGTGTATTATTATTCGCGCTTTCTATGGGAGAAAGCCTCATTTTACTGTTATAGGCTATACTTTATTTTCTAAACTACGAAGGGGTGGAAAGAATGTTAAAGTTACGTAAGTAAAAGTATTACAACAAGCATTCGATAAAGTTTGGCACCTAGGATTACTTTTCAAAATAAAGAACCAACTCCCATACAACTTCTACCTGCTCCTTAAGTCGTACTTGGAAGATCGAATATTTAGAGTTAAAATCAATGACGCCTACTCTACCTTTCAAGACATAAAAGCAGGTGTACACAAGGTTCGATTTTGGGCCCTACTCTGTATCTTTTATACACTGCAGATATACCTACAACGGATAATGTCCTATCTGCCACCTTCGCAGATGACACCGCTGCGCTTAGCAATCATGAAAATCGCAATGTAGCGTCCTTAACTCTCCAAAGTCATCTCAACAAAATCAGTAAATGGATGGAAAAGTGACGTATCAAGGCCAGCTCAAGCAAGTCAGTGCATGTCACTTTTACCTTAAGAAAAGACAACTGCCCCCCAATCAAACTAGGAAACGACGTTCTTCCCCATCAAGATTCAGCATAAAATACTCATCTATAAAACTACCCTAGCATCTGCATTATGTGAACCACTAAGTAACAGAAGACTAAAAAGGCAACACATATGGGACATTTTACCCAACCGAAGCCGGAATTAAAATAAACAGCTTCTTCACTGGAGGAACATTTCTTACCTGACAATAACCCTCACAACAAATCTGCTAAGGGCTTGAAAAGCCGATTGCAAGATAATAAATAAAAAAAAAAAAGTAAAAGTATACTTTTACTTTTTTTTTGCTGCACGCAATTTTCGCAGACAAAGTCGCGGGCGAAGTTCTAATAAGTTCTAATATTTTCTAAAGATTGTATTTAGTGGAGCAGTCATGTGTGTGCATTTATGTGATCGTAAAAACTTTGAAAGAAAGTCTGGATTCAAGATCACGGTTTAAGACATTTATTTCTCTAAAAGAATACAATTCACTTAATATGAGAAATACAAGGTAATCTTAAAACTAGAGTTAGACTAGAGTTAGGTAGGTGCATATCACCAAATGGGATGTACCTCTAATGCCGATTTCATACAGTTTTTGGAGAAGGATACGATGACCCAATTGTCAAATGCCTTTTTCAGGTCAATAAATATACCAAGTGCTGCATGTTTTTCATCAATATCACATGAACTTTGATACCACCCATCTATTAATTTTTAAAACTCCCACGTCTTAAATGTGTAAACTATATCAGATACATTACAACCAGTTTAACCCAAAAGGCTATTGAGTTATGTACACACTCACTTATGTAAGAAACTGGAAACTGACCTCTACATAGTTGGGATAAAGCAACATTAGTGATGAGGCATACATATACATACTTGTGTAAAAGCAGCTATACAATGTTTAGGGTAACATTTTTCAAGTGGTGAAATTGGAACTGTTTTAGTATGACTATGTCTATCTGTGTATCAGGCACTGCTCCTTATTTTAGAAACTACTAATAATTTGATGAAATAAGTCTCAAAAATACCATACAAAAGAATGCTCTTTAAGCTTCCAATCGTGTCAATTAGATACACAATAGAAAGACGCCAGGGTTCACTTGGAGTTTAATGAATTATTGCGCACCATAAAAACTTACAAAATAATAGCTATAAGAATGACATACGGTGTTACAATGGGCAGGGTTGTTAGGCAACCTGTTGATGACTTGATAGAGAACCCATACTTCCCAAAAAATGGTGAAATATAAGTAAAAATGTGTAGATAGGTTATCAGCACTCAGCAAGCAAGACGTTAATCAATGGTTGCATGCATGCATTCGTGTGCCGTTTTTGAAGATTGAATGTCGTTTAGGTTACCTATATACACCTTTTTACTTATAATATCATTGGTGAAATACTTTTTTTAGTGCAGAAATGATGAAACTTCTGCCTCTAATGAAGCATATCCGCGCTCAGCACAAATAATCGTACCAAGGTGTTTAATACACCTTAATCTAGAAACTGATATTAAACCATTTGACTCTGAGCCCAATTATTACGAAATAGTTTAACAAATTATAGATAAAAAGTTTGTTTGTGAGGCCAAATCCAAGGTTTTATCTGTATTTCTACACAAGTAACCTTGACCAGAGTACATAGAGGTAGGTGGTTTTTTTTTAATGACAGAATTTAGGTATGAGGTCATTGTTTGTGTCTAAAAACAGATTCTAAGTTTAAATTTTTGGGTTTTTTTTCTTTCTCTGCACTTATTGAATACCTTTTAGTTCATTGTTTAATAAATTTCGTTTATAAATTAAATGAACATGGGTATTGAACTCAAGCCTACCCACATCAGTGTAATACTATAGATTTTTTTAAATAAACAGAATCTTACCTCAATTTTGATAACTTGGTAATTTCTTCAGGTAACGCCACGAGCTCATTGCCTCTCGCGCCAAATGTATCAAGTTTTTCTAACTTCCCTATTTCCTTCGGTATCTCTCGCAGCCCTATCCTGTTGCACCAGAACGCTTCAAGATTCTCAAGCTCACCAATTTCCGGAATCAACACTTTCAAAGGATTATAGCTAATATTTAAGTTCACCAAGTTTTTTAAATGACCAATCTCAGGGGGAAGCTGAGTAATATTATTATAGTCTAGGGTCAATGTCGTTAGATTTAATAACTGAGTTATTTCTTGTGGAACCACTGTTATTTTATTTCTATGCAAGTAAAGATGTTCGACTTCCGCACAGGTGTAAAGCAAATCAGGTATTTCAATGATTTCAAACGCGTTCAAACTCAGCCGGGATTTTTTCTTTGCAATAGCCTGTTCAATAAGGGCCAGTATATGGTTTTCGCGGATAAATTTTAGTATTGCACTCATTATTGTATCTATTTTTGGTTACATTTCTTCCTATTGCGCTTTTGATTGAATTGTGTTTGTGACAGGTGTGTGTGTGTCTAGTTCGCAAAATTATTATGATAAATAAACATTTGATAGATCTTTATGCAAAACTTACGAGTGAGATGTGTATATGCAGATACTGGTGTAAGACAGAGAAAGAGTAATAACATCGTTAACATTGCAATAATGATCTGGAACGTTTCTTTGACATTACATAATTTGCAGTGTTGCTACATTAACAAATTATAGTTTCTACTAATTTCTACTAATCAATAAATAAAGTAGTCTACACACTAAGCAATGAACTCGAAGTAGATTTTAATAGAATGAAAAATTAAAGTTCATGAATTCATTCATGAATAATTTCTCAGTAATTATTTATTTTTATAATTATATTTAATACAACATTACTATAAAATGTAAAAGTAGTCCACGGGAAAGTATTTCAGTAAAAAGGATCGTAGCAACAGTATCGATTTTCCGCGGTAATTGTGAAAATGGCAGGTTTTTAACGCCGCTTAAATAATTAAGTGGATAAACCATACTAACAATAACATATGTGGATTAAAACATGTAAATCATTTATTTTTCTTTGGTAAATTAAAACATTGATGATAATGTTTAACGTAGCTTTATAGTGTGAAAGGATAAAATAAACCACCATGAAGTCATATGTTTTCAATTTTATATTTTTGATCATTTTAACTAAACAGTGTTATAATGTTGATGCGAACGGTAAGAATTTATCAGTCTTTATTAGTAAAAATGGTTCAAACAAACAGCTTGTTTTCTTTGTTTACACTTGCAATAAATTAACTTGGGTACTACTACTACAATATTAACCTTGATTCAACTTCAGTTAAATGTTAATGGGTTATAATTAATTAGGTATTACTCACACGCACATTTCTATTCATTAATGCGTGCAGCGTATTGTAAACAATCAGGAACCCACACAACAAGGCATCTTACGCTGTAATTTTATTTTATTCTTGTTATTAACAGTTATCCTACGGTTAATATTAACAACTATTTATAAGTTAATTATTTTGAGAAGCATTATTATGTCTGTTGTGCTAAAATTTGGTGATGATGATAAAATTACAAACTTCATTGAACATTTTCAGCTCCCCAAAACAAAAGCTCTCATCATCTACGAAGGCTAGGCGACGATGACTACATAAAATCCAAACCATCATATCGATCCTTTCAGCCAGTATCCATCAGATATCATAAATCGACGTATCCTAGAGCTGATGACCGATCTGACTATGATATAACTTCTTATGATACGGAGTATGGTGGCGTGGTATCAAACTTTACATCTTCTATTTACGATGACAATCCTCAGTTGTATCCTAATCCGGAGTTTGTGTCCAGAAGTAATCAGGGTAAGTGACCATTTTTATTTCTTTTTTTCATAAAGGTAATAAAAAAAAAAAATTGTACACTTTTGGTTTTGTCCTTATTTTATTTTGTGCTGCTAGACAGTTTCAACGTATTCTGTAAGTTATAGATGATTACAATTAACACCGTAAGTACTTTGTTTGGCAGTAATAAGCAAAACTGCCGACAACAAAGTAGACTCGGAATCAGATCTACCAGATGACTCTCTAGCTGATGCGGATCTGAAAGAGCACAACATAATAGACAGCGTGACGTATCTATATGGATTCAATAACTGCCATGGAGTAAGAAACGAATGGATGATTCTGGTAAGTTAATGTAGTTCATGATGACATCCACCGTATTAAAGGCTAGATTCAATCGGTTAAGGTACCAATATCTCGCCCACGCAAAAACTGGCCTGTTGGTCTAGTAGTTAGTGCCCCTGACTGCTACGCCAGAGGTCGTGGGTTCGATTCCCACCCAGGACAAATGTTTGTGTGATGAGCATGATCATTTGTTCTGTGTCTGGGTGTAATTTATCTGTGATAAGTATGTATTTAAAAATATATAAGTATATTTATCAGCTGATTAGTACCCATAACACAAGCTCTGCTTAGCATGGGACTAGATGGCGTTGTGTGAAAGTTGTGGATAATTTTATTTATTTAATGGAGTATACTTTGATATTGCACATTTTAATTTAAAGAATTCTATTCTGTCATTGGATAACAGATGCGCACCTGGCAATCTAATAAAAACTTGACTAGGTTGTATTCTTTTGCCTGTTCTTTATTAGGATCGTTAAGAGGTGTTTATCGTCATTCTAATGATAACTTATCGCGAAGTTGACTAGTATTGGTTAAAACCTTTTAATGGTATGCCCCCCCCCCCCCCCGTGTTAACATAAGTTTAACCCTTAATGGCCTTAATATTCCACCAGATTTTCATCACAAGTGGCATAGCCGTTGTCCTTCTCATCAGCGCAGTGATGTGGCTTATGTGGAGCGAGTACGCAGCTGAGTTCCGCCGCAGTAGCAAGCTGTATCCCATCAATATTAACTTGTGTTGTTGTTTAGCTGCTTGCACTGCTATTTATATACAGGCTGTTATGGTGAGTAAGCAGTTGTCTATTTTTATTAGTATACTTTTGGTCAGAATATTTCGACTGGTTATCTTATTTACCGGTCTTGAAAAACAAGACAGCTAAGCCAAGGTAGCTCGTCTAAGTGATTCTTCTAATAAGTGTCAAAATCAAACACATGATATAGGTATGTGTATTTTTTATGAAGCACGAAAAAATAACCTGTCAACTACATTTTTTGTAATGAAATATTTGTAATCAAGCTTTTCCGTACAGATTTTTACCTGTACCCATAAAAGGACACTCATAACTGTCATAAATAGCTTGTAAAAGTTATTTGTAATTCAGAGCGAATCTTCAGCCTCTGACGCAAACGGGCTAACACATGCATGCATGCTGTGAAACGCTTTTCTTTTTCCCCAGGGCGTATCATCCCCCTCCCAATGCGAGAGAATAGCACTCCTCTTGCACTACACGCACGTATGCTGTGCGATGTGGATAGTGGCATTAGCCGCGGCGGTCGCAGAGTACTGTGCATGTGATACTTTACTGCCGCTGAAGTACAACTATTTGCTGGCTTATGGCGTACCTGCTGTAGTGGTTATGGTAAGAACAAGTTTTTTAGTTATACCTTCACCTAAAAGCCAGACTACCGTAAAAGTAAGATCTATCAACCTAAGCCTGCGTCTCGATACTAATTTGACAAAAGCTCTGGACACTTATATATGGAGATAGATCAAAATTGGCGCACAACTATTTACTTATAAGTACTTATTTGATAATCACTTATGATCGCAATGATTTACACCATTATAAAGGAGTGTGTAATTTTAAAGGCTAAATCACGGAATCCTACCGACTTAATGCAGTAAATTATAAAACAATCCATGTAGCTTAAAAACAAAATCATGAAAAGATAAATCAAATTAGTAACACCGCAATCATTTTAGAGTATCCAACACCACAACACATTTAATAATAAATTTATTTTCAGTTCAACTACGCTCTCTCAATGGAGCACTATGAAACAAAACACTACTGCTGGATGTCAATAGAAAAAGGAATGGTGATGGGTTTCATGGTACCAGCCATGATTTTAATCCTTATCAACACAGCCATCATCATTTTGGGCTTGCAAAGCGTCAATAAAAAGCAAGCAGAAACTCTGACTGCTAAAATACAAGAATTAGTTGACCACCATATAGCTAACTGGCCTAAAACAGATCAAATGGACGATAAAAATGGCAGTATTGACACCTTAGATAACATTTATACGCCAGGCAGTAGTAGAAAGAATACCGATAGTTCGGAAACGCTAGACAAGGATTATAATGGCAGTGAGGACGATTGCCATTACGTGAATATGGCAATACCGGGAGAGAACGGTGACACTGGCAGTGAGGTGAGTTGCCAGATCAAATTATTCATACTTATGGTAATTTTTAGATCTTACTGAAGTTGGGCTAATTATAATTACCTTTTTCTGTTTTAGCCTAATTTGGCGCAAGCAGCAAAAGCTCTGCATGATAAGAGCCTTCTCAATATGTTATACATGGACAATGTATCATGGAAATGGAGTTGGAATACGGAAGGCAACGAACTGAAAACTTATTTGAACTTATGTCTTGTATTGGAACCATTCTTTGCCATCAACTGGGTAATGGGTGTCGTGGCGATTGAAAATGCGGCACATTGGTCTACTCCGACGATCTATTTGATTCTCGTAGTTGTTATGGTGAGTAATTCTATAATAAGGACGATTAAAAGAAGGATGGAGGATGGAATAAGGATGTGTTAAAAGAAGGTAGCACATAACTTTGGCTGTTTAAGTTTTGTGTGTATAAGTTGGTATGATGATTGGTGAATAATATTACAAGACTAGACAAACAAAGTTTAACTTTTATAATTGGGTCATTTGTATTATTTTCAGTACATTTACCTAACCACGACGATATGTACAACACTGCCGATAGTTAAGCCCAAGACTACAGCACCCTGCTGCGAAGCCGTAATCAGTGAACCTACACTTACAAGGAACAGGTACATATCATACAAAATGTAATACTAAATATCATCTCAAGAATGGGACAAGCTTATAACTAAAATGATCTCTTACAGGACAACAGACAGTATTCCCCTACTGGACCCCACTATCCAGCAGCCAATCGTGACACCAGCACCTGCAGACACCATAAGTACTATCAGTATTTAAATAATTTCAAATACCATGACTTGGTTTAGTCGATTGAGTCGTAAAACGATTTTATGTATTACGAAATACTAATGAACATCGTATCGTTTAGAACATCTGTTCGGTTTTTGGCGGTAGTACAGACAATTAAGCTAATTAATTGTCTAGGAATGGAATCCCCAGTGTCTATTGTTAAAAAATACATGAACGCTTTGGAAATATATTAATTGAATCTCGAATTAAATTGTTTGTACACGAATTCAAGGGATCGCGTCCTGGGGGTTTCTAAAATCTGCATTTGGATGATACAACTAAAACTTAAGAGCTTCATCAATCACATTTTTAGTTTTAACTATAAAACATAGTGATCGATGAAAGGTATGGCATATTATTTATTGTATTATTTACAGTTGTCTTTTTACTGCGTCAAGAATAGTCAAGATGCAAGAATAAATTAAAATACTTTTGATGTGATCATATTTTTTTTCACTGGCATAAATATTGAAAATTGCCAGTTAAATATTGCCAGAATAGATTTTTCTTTTCCCAAATTTTTTACAGTGCTGCAAAATCAGTACTTTATTTATTCATTAAAATTTAGTTTGCCCTGCCAACTTGAAACGAAATTAAAATTAGTAAACGTGTTCGTGTTCAAGAGCTTTTGTCTTGTGGGTTTTCATGTTTTGTTTAGAAAAGAGTTTATTTGAAGATGTTGTTTAGTATGTTAGAATTAAATTGAAAATGTAAAGAGCCTAAATGACGGCGATTTTTCGTCACAATGTGACTTTTTAACTGTTAAGCTGTGTACGGTCGACAAAACGCGCAATGGCGCGGCGGCGTTGCATGATGGATAAATGAAGTCGGCCTCAGGTTATACTATTGAGATTCTCCTTTACTAACATTTGGATGAAATAATTTAAATATTAGGATGTCGAAGTTATGTATGACTTGGGGTTTTATTCTTAGGGCCAACTGTAATGAGGAATTGTGTCTTTTATCTTAATTGTAACTTGAAATATTTCTTATTCTTCATATCTAAATAGTGTAATGTAGGTACTGAACCCTGAAAAATTCAGAACAGTATAATTATCTCCCAAGAAATGCATTTACAATTTTATCGTTAATACCTACTTATTATTAAACTTAAATGTGATTCATGAAAAGGAATTTTAATAATAATAAGTGGTTTAGATATGATACATGTGTGGTTAAAAAAGTTAATTCTATTCTATCTCAGATAATTATTAGATGAAAAAGGCGTAGTTTTTTAACTAATATGCTTCTTATTTATTTCTGGGAGTTTTATGCCTATTAATAATAAAATCAATAAAAGCAGTGACAAAATATACACGCACAATAATATGTACTTTACGTAGGGCTAATAATTCCCGCACTTAGACTTATCATTATAGATTCTAAAGATTCAGTACTGACGAAAGTTTGCTATATAAAATGAAAGAGCAATAAATAAAGATGCCACTGCCTTCATTGATTTTAATTCCGAAAGATTAGGTCACTCTAGGTTTTATAATCTATCTATAAGGACTTTTCTACCGCAAAGTTTACTACGTATGTAGGTACTTATAAGTTGTAATTCTAGAAATCTTCATTTCATTCAAAACTTATTTACAACAAATAACAATAAACTCATATGCATGGTCAGGGTGCTGACAATAACATAATTATTTATATCGATATTTGTACATTTACAATATGCGCTATATTTATAAAATATAATCACAACATGGGCGCAGTTTAGTGGAATCAACGCCTCCTAATAAAATATGATCCCTCTTAATTGCTATAAAGCATATAAATAGAATGACAATAACTCGTAAAACAGACACTGCCTAGGGAATTGGCTGAAACCATTTCATTAGAGCTACGCCCATTTCCATTTATATAATTGTTTACGATTTTCTGACGTGTCAACATGGGTTTCAAACAGCATAGATTTAGATGATTTTAACTATAAACTCGAAGGTAAAAATAAAATTCGAACGCCGTCGCTTCGTTTCGACTACCAATCTGCATTAAGCGCTATGGCCTATTTACTGCGCTTCTGTAAGTCTAGGCCCATATTACAGAACTAGAAAAGAGAACATTACTTAACACTCGCTTAAAGCTATTTGTTTGTTAAGCTAGTTTTAAGTAATACTTGTCTTGAGTAAGCTTCTGTAGTGTGTCCTAATGAGTATAAAAAATCCTTACTAAACTTGAACAATTCTCAGTGCAAATAGGCCTACAAATGTGTTAAGATAAGGATAGCTAGCAACACTGCTAAGACAATAGCTGGCGATTGCTTAGATAATATACCTCTAGATCGAGCTACCGCGTGGCCGCACATGCGACAGCAATATAAAAGTTCAGTGTTGCTATTCCCTAAAAAAGTCCCAAAATACGACGTATTCAACGTGGTAATAAGAGTGTAGAAGTATCCATGTGTGAGAAAATATAATTTCACGTAAAATACCTACTTTCAATCTTACCTTGATTCTCACAAATAAAATACACTACTACCAGGTGAAGCTTGTTTTGATTTTTTCGCGTGTTATTTATCAAATATATTGAGGTATGGCTGACATCCAGTGTGATATTGACATTGCTGTATAATAACTATTGTCCTTTAGACAAAACCAACTTATTTTAAAAATATCTAATTTTTTGTTTATACTTAACATTTATTTATAAAATGAATTCTTACTTCCAAATATCTTTAAGTACCTACGCGATTGCCTTCAAGAGTAAAACTTAATGATTGTCGAAAGGGCTCTGTTCGTTCGTACACATGTTCACTTAAACTTAAAAATAAGGATTCGCCCACAAATTTGTGTGTTTAGCCACCATAGATTTATTTGATTATTATGCCTACCTTTTGAACATTAGGCCTGACAGTTAAGGGAAAAGATTTGAAACGTGTAGCAACACTGTAAGTAAGTATTACTAGGTTATGTGATATAAGAAATCAAGTTTATTTTAAGAAATCTTCCATTTTTTGGTCTGAAAGCCATGACAATAAAAGCGCACAAATGTATAAATTCAATAATCATACAATAACACAAACAGTATTGAATACTTACGAATGAAAAGAGATTTTGTTATTGGCCTTTTCTGAGCGGCTTTTACAGCCTATTATACTGAATCCTCCCATCGTAGCGCATTCACCATACACTAAACACTTATCTAATGGAGTCTATTTCTCATTAAATGACTTAAACTATTACAAAAATTGCAAAAACCATCCGAAAACTTAAATTAAATCGAGCATAATAATATACGTGACAGTGACAGCTCTTTGTTTGGCTAACTTTCAAAAGTTAGCCATGCAAAAATCCGGCACGCCGTAAGGGACAGGAGATACGATGCTTTGTCTCAATTTTCCTACGAACTTTGTATTATTGCGTCTCACTTCCACACTTGACACTGTAAATTGGGCTACGTCTAGAGGTATATAGTCTAAGGGCGATTGCCATTAATTTTAAAAATGTTGCCTGGTTAAAATAACTTACTACTAAATTGGGGTAAAATATTTTGCTACAATCCAAGTCAAAATTGGCTTTTAAATAATATGTAAAAGAACTGCCTGAATTACATACTGTAATGCTTATTAATGTATGTATAAATATATGAATATCTGTACGTAAATGCTTAGTTGTATTTGTGTTAGTTTTGATTATAATAATTACATTACATCTGATGAAATCATAGTCTACAGCAATAAAAATATCAAATCTCGTCAGAAATAAAGTATTTTAAATGTTTGGAACTTACTACTTTCATTGTAGTTAAGATTTCATTTGTGATAGAAGATAGTGTGATAGCAATATTGTTGCCACGACGAGTTTTAATGAATGTTTTAAAATATCATTAATTATTTTGTTTTATTTATCTTACCCACACCTGCCGATCCGATCAATCTAGCATTTTTAATTTATGGCTACTACTAATTTGATGTTTATTCTCAACGAGTTACTGCGATTATTTGAAAAACATATTTAATTTATTTTTCTCATCTAATATACAACGTGTTTTTTTTTATATCCCATAACTCTAGGGTATGATTGAGACCATATCAAAGAATCAACTGGCATATGAATTATGTTTCAATCCTTGTTTTTTTTTTTTACTATCATACAATATAATTCGACAAAGTCACGATGATTAACGTAAAACACCCTCACGTTAAAGAAAAGTGACGTTACAAAGAAGATTTTTGAACTAATTATGTACTAGAAATAATATTAATAATACTTTATAATAATATTCCACGACTATTCACACAACGCCATCTAGTCCCAAGCTAAGCTGAGCTTGTGTTACGGGTACTAAACAACTGATAATTTAAAATTATGATTGATGATATCTCCGAAACTATGCATTTTTGGACCATCTATTCTAGGAGTTTTAGTATTATTTTTACCTACAGAATATAACCCTAGAGTTACAAGTTGTATGGGATATAAAAAAAAAACACCTTGTATATCACTGGTAAATAGTTCATTTTACACCTATGCCAATAGTAGTATAAATTATGTCACCAGTTACACTCATCGATTAATACCGGTACTTTTAAAACCTGCGATAGCCTGTTTCATCAAGTCTTGCTGCTGGTGGTATACCTACTCTATTTACACCGCCGTGGAGTGGAATGGAACGGAAGCGTCAATTTCACCTCATGATGCGAAAAGGCGTGAAAATTCGCCAGGGGAATTCTCGAGAATGAGCGAAGTTTCCCCGGAAGACACTTGGCCATTTTTTGGCTCGAATTTAGTTTGTTTGTTATACAATTGACATAAAGTTCATTACTCTATGAACAACTCAGTTGCAAAGTCGCTTCCATTCCATTCCGCGGCGATGTATGAGCCTTAAAAACCACGACTATCAAAAGTTAAGGTTTGTCCATAAGTAACTAAAGTAGCTTAAAGTGCAGGCCACACCGCCAGCTAGCGGGCGGGCGAACATCGTTTCACCTCTTTACATACTTCGGTTCACACCGCGAGCTACCGACTAAGTATGTAAAGAGGTGAAACGATGTTCGCCCGCCTAGCCCGCCCGCCCGCTAGCTGACGGTGTGGCCTGAGCTGTGGCGCTCTGAAGTGTCTGCCTTTCCAAGTTAGCTAAAGGTGTCTTTTAGTAACTTGCAAAAGGCGTTGGTTATGTATGTATACTATGTATTAGGTTTTAACTTTCAGAAAAAACTAAATTTTCGATTGTAATTTGTTTTGTGGGTAGGAGATACTTTTAGGTACTTACAAGTCCTTGAAAGGGTAGTTAGGCTTATTCCATGCTTTACATGCCTATACGCCATGAGATTTATAGAACACAGTCACAAGTAACTGAACAGTGTGCGTTAGCAACATCCAATTATTTTAAGGAAATTTCGTCATCTACAGCAAACTATTACGTTATAATGGAGCAATGCGTCACACAGGAAGTTAAAGGTGATTAACATAGTGAATAACAAATAAAACAACTAATATTCTCTTATATCGAGTGTATTTCTGGATAAATCGGTTACAAAATACTTATCCAACGCCCGCCATGTATCGCGCCGCAGCTCAAGCTTCCATCTTGCAAGATGAATCTCAAACGAAACTAGGTGACCGTATAAAATCGTACATTCTTTATATTACAATCTAAATAGTATAAAAGCCGACCGGCGTTCGCTTACCAGTGTTTACAATTAAAAAAAGATCGACGCGTACGCTGTATTTAAATTTAGTTTGAGCTGAACTTACTCTTTAGTTATTTTATAGGAAAAAAATATATATAATAATTAGTATAATTTAAATTATTACATAAAGTGTCCTTAATTGCTTTAATAGAGGCTGTCGCAGAGTCGGCCGTGGGTTACAGTTGACTGTTCGACTGACGTGCCGCTCCGGCTTAGAATCGACTGCAAAAGCTTAAGGATTGAAACGATATATAAAAAAAACCCATGCGAAACTGTGGGCAGCACCGCAACCCGCCAGACAATACTGACTAAGACCACAGCGTAGGAGCTTCTGGCAGTGGTGCAGCGTGGACACGTTGCGCTACTGCGTGTAGTTGTGCTGTGGCGGCTGATGGTTGTTATCTGTGGCGGTCGCGCTGCGCCGCACGTCGGTCGAGGTGATAAATGCTGACTTATTGGCGGTCTGTGGCGCGCAGCTTCTCTTCTACAGCCTCCTGCGAGGCCTCCGAGAGGTCGGTCGCTTGGATGTACTTCTGTACTCCCACCAGCGACTTCTTCAGTGCGTCGAACGAGCTGGGGACAAACAAATATAATAATATTGTAGTAAAATAAGAAACAAGAAATCTACTACCGGTTAATTCTGAGATCTTCCCTTGAAATGACAGTGAACTAAATGCGCAACCCTTGTAGGAACTTTCTTCACACACTTCACCTTCAATTCAATAGCGAGAGTTTAGGGAAGGTTCATATCTGACGGAACATGCGCCGAGCATTTGCGACAATGTACCTCGACGCACTAACGCATCATCTGTTGAGTGTGAACGGTCAAGTGTTTTTCTATACATTTGTCTGTTCTGGCGTTACGCGACCGATAATACGCGACGCATGTTCCGTCAGATATGAACCTTCCCTTATACAGAATAGCTTTGTTTCAAGTCAACCTATCCAGTTAGTTATCAAGTAGCTCAACATAGACTTTAGTATGACCATTAGTAAAAATTGTAGACTAAATACATCATGCTTCTTACATGATCTGAGCAAGATAATGTCTATACTTTAAAAGAGACTGAGTTTCTTCTCAGAATAGACGGATAATTACCTCACCTTCTCGTTAAAATATGCCATGTAAAAGTGTTTGTACGAACCTATTTATTGAAATAAATATTGGTCTATAAAAATAAAAAAATGAAAACAATAATCTAGAAAGTATGGATGAAAATCTAAAATTCAAACGTAAGGAATGACTTTCACAATATCTGACTACGTCATTACTCACATATAACATTTTCAGTGTTTAGTTATCGTATCGATAAGGATATCTGGTTTCTTAGTACAAGCATGATTGGATTGTATGCGTCACCGCAAATGAGTGTAGGGCGCGGTCGTTTGTAGATACGACCGGGGAAAAAAAACGTTGTTTTAAAAAAAACGAAAGGAATGAAACAAAATACTCTTACTATCTAATTTTTCCAATTGAACATGAACCTTATTCTATTTGTAAATAAAGTTGATAGGCTCAGAAATTTGATACATTGGGGTAGCTTCGAGTAGCTTGTGTGCTGGCCTCTGTACACTATTAAACTTACAAATATGTAACGACTTTCAGGGCTAACTTAGGCATTACAATAGCATAAAAGCGATATCTGAAATATTACATGTGAGATTACCTCAAATATAATGTAGGTAGCTTGTGGTGTAGGTACTAACTAAATATATTATACAATACTGAACTAAGTTTCTTTAAATCCACCCCATAAAGCATTCTTGCATAGAGATGAGAAATAAAATGTAATAAAAAGTAAACAACCATAAGAAATTGAGATAATTTTGTCTTTAGGGCAATGAAGAAGTGGGTGGAAAATTACTCATTCTCAAATAATTAAAAAGGGAAGATTCTCCTACCAGACGGTTGTATCTAGAGGACTACTGCTCGAACGGTTACTGTTGGGTTTTTGTATGTTCAATCGGACCACTATAGCATTGCGATCTAGAGAACGTTACTTTTGACCCAATTTCATAATCATCAGCCAAGCCTTTTCCAAACTATGTTGAGCTCTGCTTCCAGTTTAATAAGATGCAGCTGAATACCAGTGTTTTACACGGAGCGACTGCCTGTCTGACCTACACAACCCAGTAACTGGGTAAAATGAATTGAGAAACTATTTCCCTACAAAAGGGGATATAAACACGTAGATATTATGTCATGAACCAATGTCTGTACCTTTTTGAGAGAAATAAATCATTTATTATTATTATAGATCAAACAAGTTCAGGTAGTAGATTGCTAAAATCCTTGATAATACCAACCAAAGTGAGCATATTTCTACCCAAGCGAATAGGCAATCTATTTAGCAACAGCATTTAAGTACTTTTAGCAACAGCATTTAAGTACTCATTATTGCAGTCAATAGCATTGTACCTACTTTTCTATGAAAATATCATTACGATTGTCAAGATAACAAAACAAAGAGATTTTTATCAAAACTTGCTGGAATTTATGTGAAAATAATTGAGTTTGCAGATAGCATATACAATCACATTGTCGAGCAATGCCAGCTCGTCTAGAACTAAAAATATCTACGATTTTGTCATTTCCTTTTCTATATAATACAATCAAAAGATTTTAATAAGCTGTATTTCCTATCGGATGGCTATTGAGATGAAACTCAGTGGTCACAGTCTCTCTTAAAGTCCAGACATTATCTTGGTCAGATCAATCATGTGTGGACCATGCTGGTTGATTGATGTCCAAGATAGTTTTTAGGGTTCCGTAGTCAACTAGGAACTCTTATAGTTTCGCCATGTCTGTCTGTCCGTCCGTCCGTCTTCGCTTAATCTCTGTGACCCTTAGCACTAGAAAGCTGAAATTTGGTACCAATATGTGTGTCAATCACGCCGACAAAGTGGTAAAATAAAAATTGGAAAAAAAATGTTTTATTAAGGTAGCTCCCCTATATGTAAAGTGGGAAGTGATTTTTGTTTAATTTCAACCCTAACGTGTGATATATTGTTGGATAGGTATTTAAAAATGACTAGGGGTTTACTAAAATCATTTTTTGATAATGTCAATAATTTCGGAAATAATCGCTCCAAAAGTAAAAAACAACATTGCTAGTGAGTAGTAACTAACTAACGAACAGTTGCACACCGAACATTGAAGACAACTGAGAATTAACTATTGACTGGCCTGTTGGTCTAGTAGTTAGTGACCCTGACTGCTATGCCGGAGGTCGTGGGTTCGACTCCCACCCAGGACAAATGTTTGTGTGATGAGCACGATAATTTGTTCTGTGTCTGGGTGTAATTGATCTATAATATGTATGTATATAGAAATATACACGTAAGTATGTCTATCAGCTGTTTAGTACCCATAACACAAGCTCTTAGCTTAGCTTGGGACTAGATGGCGTTGTGTGAAAAGTTGTGGAATATTTATTTATTATTATTTATTAACAAACAATTGGTATTGCACTAAGTGACGAAGCACATGGTACTGTGCGCTTCGTCACATCTCTGCGAGTGCGCATGACCTCATCATAGATACACATTGATGATAGTCATTAAAAAACTAGCTGTTTGACAGTTAAAATTGTTGAACACTGCCCAGAGATCATCACTATGAAGTTTGTCAAAGAAGATACGCAACAGCCTAGCAGAACTTACGCTGACCCAATTCCTTTAAAAATATTGACACTGACATATTAGCTCATAAACAATATTTCCGTACACTAACGCGATGTAAACGTCGGCTAAATATAATTTTGTGTTTTTTGGCAGCTGCAAGCAAGGACTTCAAGTTTATTATCACACTATTGCGTCTGGAACGACTAGGGAACCCAAATTAGATATAAACGTATTATCTCTCGTGCAATTCTGTCACAGCAGAGATGAAATGTGCATTTTAGTGAACAAATAATGCGTGGCATGTGTCTTGATCACAGAGTCTTCAACTTTAACCGTTTATTTCCATTATAAATGGTGTTGAACACTCTGTGATTTGGGGGAACAACAAAGAAGACAAGACAATTTCGCTATTAGACCCCGGTTAAGGCATACGCAATTGACACAATTACTAACTTAAAATAGTATTTGACGTGCCTCAGGGCGGCCCCAAATAGGCCCAGAAAAGCATAAATGCCCAACTAGTGCCTGAACCATGGTTTTCACTGAACCCCTCCTCTACATGTTAACGAAGGTGAATGTATAATTCAATTAAATATTTTAGCAATTCCCAGATTCTGCTACTTTAGCAAATTTACTTAAGTAGGTACTAATGATAGTCCATCAAACGATCAGTATTTAATTAGTAAAATATATCGTTTTTAGGACAGCGCAAAAGACAAAACAACAGATCTTACAAACAAAATATTTAATGAAAACCCTCTTACAAATAGTTTTCATTTATTTTGGTTTTTGCACAGAATTTTGTCCTGTCACGAACCGCTTGGAAAGATGTCAGTTTCAATGCGTCATTTAATGATAAATGGTGTTTATATATGTGAATTGGTTATCATAAACACATTTCAATGTCTAACTAGCAAAATAATTAAACTAGACAAGGTCGTCAGCATCTCTACAATTAAATGCCACAGTATCTTTAAGGTCTAGATACTAAATAAATAAATAAATATTCCACAACTTTTTCACACAACGCCATTTAGTCCCAAGTTAAGCTGCTACTGTCTTGGTCAGATTATGTAGGGACCACGCGGAGTGCCTAACGCCCGATATTAATATTCTATCTCAATCCAAATCCCGTTCCTTTGTTTTTGACGGCTGCTTCTGATTGGACATATTTAAGACTCGGATAGGCGAAATCGGTCGTTGATTGGTTACAGACAAAGATCGGGATCAAGATAGCAACCGAGATAGACTATTAATATGCAGCGTAAGTCGGTATTCTGGACCATATCTTGGATACCAAGCTACCATTACAGGCTTGAATTGATTTTTAGGAATACGCAAGAAGAAAAGAAACTAATTGAGACAGAAGAGAACGTAACATCCTGTATCAGCTGCAGTGACTCACGCGCCGGTTTCGGCGCCGGCGCAACCTTGACATCAAGACGTTATACGTCATATTTGAATCTCAGATAATTTATGTAAACATTGGGGACAGCATAAATAAAAAAATGCTTCTAAATGAATGGCAAAGCGCATATTTTTTTTTTTACAAAACAGAGCTTTGCATTCTTGACCTGATGATACATTTTATTTTAATAATAAATAATGAAGCAAAATTAATTATTCATCATTCGTCATTTAATCAAATTTGTTTGACGATCAGCACTTTTTGATCGTTTGAAATTACAAAGACAGTCCCCCGAAACGTCCGCCCTTCACCAATTCCTAGTGTTTTTGCCGAGAAGCTTTGCTCTGCAGTTGGCCAGATAAATATGCCGTGTGCATGACAAATTGTACATTTTTGGTATCACAGATTTAATTAAAGGTAACAATACAGGGTTCCTAAAGACTTTACTTTCGTTCGACAGAATGTCACTAACGATTTCTATTTCATTTGCACGCATTTCCGATCATACAATAACTTATAAAGAACATAGGCAACGTATTTCTATATCGCACTGATATATAATCGTTACAAAATTGTCGACAAAATGCTTTGTACCAGTGTCGTGTCACTTTGACAATGGCATTTCTTTGTTTACACAAATTAACTGACATTTAAATTGTATTATATCGCATGCGGTATTCTAAACGCAACGTCCTACTTCCATTGCGGTGTTATTATTGCAGCAGTGTGTAACAACATGACCATCCTAATACAAAATGTACTGAAAACAGATATCGCAGTAACGCATGCGATATTATCGACCTATAATAACGCGCCTGTGTGGGGGAGCCTTTATGGTGTATTTATTTTGCTGTAATGCCAATAAACGTGTAGCGACATCTATCTCGCCACATACGAACTATCCTACATCGCGGTATCAAAGTTATCCGCGCAGTTTGAACGTATACAAGTTCCCGACAACAACGGTCGGGCTGTAGTTAGCCCACCAGACACAACACCCGTCTGGTCGGAGAATCCTCCCTTTTCAATGATGGATGAGGAACTTTACACCCTGTTCCTCATGCCTACAAAAACGCATTTTTCATTCTTTATTACAGTATGTGCTTCCCATTCCACCAGTACGTCAGCCTTGTGTGTTTGAGTATTGTAGACGGATATAAAATCAAGAATATTTACCTGGAGTACAACATCTTCTTCTTAACCTTAGCGGTGTCTGGGCACCATGACATGAGGAACAGCTTCTGTTTCTTGCTGGCCTCCGACGTGCCCTGACACTGGTGTGTGTACTCGAAATCGAAGAGGCCATATCTGGAAATTGAGAAGACAAAATTGAGTAAAATAATCTTCACTTGTCACTGTCAGCGGGTTTATCCTGTTAATAAATAAATATTCCACAACTTTTTCACACAACGACATCTAGTCCCAAGCTAAGCTAAGAGCTTGTGTTATGGGTACTAAACAGCTGATAAACATACTTAAATACTTCTAAATACATACATATTATAGATAAATTACACCCAGACACAGAAAAAATGATCATGCTCATCACACAAACAGTTGTCCTGGGTGGGAATCAAACCCACAACCTCCATTATAGCAGTCAGAGCCACTAACTGTTAGACCAACAGGCCAGTCAATAATAACAACAGCCTCACGGGTCGATCAAAGGTTAAGTAACGCTTGACGAGGTTGGCCCGTGGATGGCTGACCATTCAGTACATATCAAGACTCTTCCGTACCTCGGAAAGTATGTAAAGCCGTTGGTTGTTACAGTAAGTCAGAAGACCGACAATCTGACAACCGGTTTAACCAAGGGGTATTGTGTTACCCACCCAGGGTACCTAATAACTGGGTTGTGGAAGTCAGACAGGCAGTCGATCCATACTCACGTTGTTGGGAAAAGGTTCGGCAGATGATGATGTCAGCGGGAGAATCTTACTCATCTTTCTAGTCTTAAAGCCCGGTTTCCACCGCGAGCGGAACGTACCCATTAATGACTTCGTTAAACTCGCAAGCGCAAACTGCACGCTTGTATTATTTTGTTTCAGCCAAATATACATCATCAACTATAGATTTCCATATAAAAGATATATCTATGTTTCGGTATTCTTTAATTGATACATTTGTATGCTGTTTGCGCTTGCGAGTTAAACAACTATGCAGAGTTCGGTTTGCAGTCCAACTGGATGCAGCTAAATACCAGTGTTTTACATGAAACGATTATGATTACAATACCTCTTGGTTAGACTGGCTGTCAAACTTTCGAGGTTTTGACTACCCTTAACAACTGCAAAAAAATCTATAAATGACAGCCAGGATTGGTCCTAGCTGTCACGAGCTGCTGTGTGAAATGATGGTGGTGACGTAATTAACAGTCACCCATCCAATAACTGACCTCGACAAGGCTCGTTTTTATTATAGCCCTGTGATCGAAACTGCTTGAAGTCACGGGAGAGGCATTTGATAAAATAAGTTTTATTACTCTTCTTAGGAAGTGAAAGAATCACATTCGTAGTTGACGTGAACTCAATGTGGAATGCCGCCAAGTTTTTTCTCCATAGCTCCATATGTATTTTGAGCTTGTGAATGAACGCGGTTCATAAAAGTGCAAGTCACGCATGCAATACTTTTAGTTATACAGTACAATATAGAAAATCTATGTATAAATCACAGTATTGTTACAATGTAACTAGAGTCATGTAAATAGACAAAATTGTATGCCACTGTACAATAATAACCCCCTATTTCTTAGTTTGAACATTTCTGAGGATAATCTATTTGTCTAGATGGCTATCTCGCGACACCATTTTTCTACGCCTAGTGTGGTTTAACAAGACCATTAAATGTTGATTCATAAGATGGCCTTTTGGCAAAAACGTTGGTCCACACTAGGAATTTTCCCTGTAATGTGGGTGCGTTTATAATTATGAACATTTTAACTCGCATGCAAAAACAGATAAACCTGAAACCATTCTTTGAGAGCCATAATTTAGCTCCGTGTAGGAATCAAACACGCGACTCGCTGCACAGCACCCGACAAAGTTGTCGGGATACAAAATTCCGATAGATTTCCTTCGCCTTGGGAAGGCCGAAGGGGTCTGTCAGACTTACTGAGTAAACCAACACATTATTCAGTCTCACACCTAAACCGATGAGTCGCGGAAACGTATAATTCTTTCACAGGTTCTATATTTTATTTCACTAAACAAAATGACCATTTACCTGCACTCTCCAGTGCCGCCCTTCTGCAAATCCTCAAGGAACTGATCGTACTCAGCGTTACGCTCGCCGACGGTCTCGACGTCGATCTGTTTCTCATCACGGATGTAGAACACCACGTAGCGGTGTTTCTTATCCTTCTTTATTTCCTCGTACGTCGTTTTACAAGCATCCGAAACAGTTACACCTGACGCCTGTAAAGAGAAAAAAAGTATAAGTATACAGAATGATTCTACACGACGCACGTCTTATTTGTACTATTATGGGTGTACTCAATGATAATAAGTAAGAGGGTGTAGGTAGATTATACGCGCTCAGCAAGTGACACGTTAAAATGTGGCTAACTAGCCACACTTCACCTCAGTTTGGCGTCGTGCCCCAAACGACGCGTGCGTGCGTTAGTGTACCGTATTTGAAGATCGAATGTTGTTTAAGTAACCTATCTACCACCTTTTTACTTCTAATATCATTGGGTCTACTATTAATACACCTCGTGACGAATGCAATTATTATTATAGACTAAAACATACATAATTTCATGTGGTAAACTACGAACCGCATCACGAAACGAGGGGGCGTTTTCTTTAAAAATAATTATGTTCAGTGACCATTGCCAATCGATTACCGTCACGGCGGTATGAGAATTAATTTCAGATTTAAAGATGACTTATCTGCCCATCCGAAGATGATACGGTCTATATATCTTGATTGAAAGACGGGAAAATTGGAAATATACTAAAGTAAGTAATATCTATGTTCTTCTTCAATAATAATAAATAATGATCCGAGTCTGTTACTGGTTCCCTGCAGGACATTCTCATTCCTCATACCTACACAGAAGGCACGAACATTTATCACCACATAGTCCAAGTTTCAACACGATGTTTTTACTTACAAAATGTCTTAGAACTAAGTCCTAAACTCATTCCCTGTCAGACAACGCAGTTTTGCACACTGTGTATAACAAAGATGAGTACTATAATAAAGATTCATACAAAATCAGTACTTAATAGGGTTATACCACAGTCTAAAAAACCTACAGTCGTCCGAAAAAGCCGTCTAGACAGGGCAATCGTGTGAGGAGCGAGACGCGCTAGGCCGCTCCCAAACTGCGAATAACACGACGTTCGTAGTTCGTGAGGTATTATTCAGGGCTAACGCGTGTAGACGTTGTCGGCAATTTTCCAGAGGTCAAAGGCGCTGTCCTACCGTATTAATATTTATATTGTGGTTATAAGGTGAATGGGAATTTGCATTTTTGCCGATGAGTAACCCCATCAGACACGCCTTGCCAAAGAGAAATTCCTCTACGTCGTTAGTAAGATAATGAAATATTTGAAGAGATTTCGAGAGCGTCCGAATAAAGACGGAGTCCTTTCAATATCGACACCCCAGCATTCTTTCTTTACTTAATTAAAATTTTCAACTCATGATCATGTTTAACGACCAAGAACAAACTGCTATAGTTCTTCCCTAAAATGCTATACCACCGTATGTTCGATTTTGGTTTAAAATCAAACAGGTATTAGTGAATCAGAAGTTTCTGTCAAACAACGTCTGCCTAGCCTTTTCCTAACTATGTTTGGCTAGGCTTCCAGTCTAACAGAAGCAGGTGATAGTGTTTTTCATGGAGTACCTACTCAACAACACAGTTACCCAGTGTAACGATACCCTAGGTAAAACTGGCACTGAGACTTAAGGGATTTTGACTACTCATAACGACTGCCAAAGATATGCAAATGAGAGCTGGGGTTAACGGCTTCACATGCTTTCCTAGACACAACGGGGTCTTAATATAAAACTAATAGGCACCCATTCACGGACGGACCTCGGTAAGTTTATTTTAACCTGGGACCGAACCGTGAGGCTATTATTATTTAGCCACAAGGTTCCCGAGATAGCAGTAAAACTCACCAACTAATGGCAAATAAGTTAACCGGTGCCCGTGAAGCCATAATAATCCTAGAATTAACCTTTCAATTGTGTCAATTAGAGACAAATGACAGCGCGGACACCGGTGTCCTCTTGGGTTTTAATGAATGAAGCCTAATGATGCATGAATGTGCTACATACAGATGAATGCACGATCAATTACAACTAGGGCGTTCCTTGGAGTGTTGCCAGAAAAACGGCGAGGTCAAGAAGATGTCCCGTAGTTTAAGCCCAAACGCTAGCTTTGTTACCACGTTGTCGTTGTTAGAGTGAAGAAATAAATGTTTCTTTGGTTCATTTCAGGCGAATGTTTCGTCTTTATACGAGGTTATCCGACTGACTTTGAGTTTTTTTTGTTCGTATTTAATTATTTGTTTATTTACATTCCGTAAAATATTGATAAGAAATCTGTATCTTAATAGGTATTTAAGAACTACATTTTTTTAAGCGCGCATGGACAAGTCCTAGTTTACGTGATTAAGTTAATTTGTTTCAATGATATATTAATTATGTTAAGGAAAAATGTTGTACCTCTTTTAAGTGCGCACGGAGTTTCCTGAGATTGACAGGCATTGTTAACGTAATTATTAAGGAGGGCGAAAAGTGAAAACAGTTGAATTATGATTCTGGACGATCACAAGTTCGTATTATTATATTTCTGTTAACTTGTACGGATTTTAAGCTTAATCAAAAAATCTCCTACTTCCGAAAATACAAAATTCGCTCATCAAATGCCCATTTAAAATTCTGAAAGCGACATTTCCTGTGGACCTAAACCCCAGTTGAACGGAACTAGTCAATAGGCATGAAATGGGTGCCTATTGTCTCAGGCGACCAGCCAACGGATTTTAAATAGACTGACGTAGCTACAACAGGCGTCATTTAGATGTTATGGCAGAGACACTTAATATGATTTTCTAGTGCGGTTGTAAGATTTGCGAGAAGATTAGTGTAGCTTTATTTTTGTTTCGTAGTAAATTAACATAAAATTTTGTAAATAAGGTTGACTATGTTTTTACCAAAAACAGTTTTCTTTGTTATCTGTTGAAGCAGAAATTGGAAAGCGTCTATGAAAAAGAAGTCAACTCTAATATGAATGGGCCGTAACAATTTTCTCTTTTGAAATCAATTATTCTGCCTTAAGGTTTTTGGCAATCAATTGCGTTCATTCTTATTCAAAAATGTTACTAATTTCTTTAGTGGACAATTAAACTTATATCGAATTAATTATTACACCAATAAATATATGTATTTGTGTCAACTAAACGGTGTCTAAACAAAACAAGTTCTTTTTGTGAAATACTTAGTCCATAAATTCTCTGAGTACCTACTCTTTAAATTTCGTCTGAAACTCGGGTCACTGGAAACTAAATTATGTAAGCATGTGGGTAGTCTGAAATAATCTGCGTTATATACGGAGGCAGCTGTTGTCGCATTTCATTCAGTTCTATTTCAATTAAACACAAGGTTGATGCAGTTAGTTCTAAACTATTTAACTTTAGATTTCTGAACGCATTGTAGGTACTGTTTCTTTTGTTGACATGTGGTTTCTTTGCCAATTTAAATAGATATAGGAACAGATCTTGGTAAATTTTGTCCTTTATTTGTTCGTTCGTAATTAAAAAAAAATACAGAAAGTTAGGTACTTGCTTAAGATTTCTAAGTCTAAACTTAATTTTAGACATTTATTAGATAAGTTTATCTTAAAGACCCTTTGCAACCAAATCTTATTTTCACTCCTCATTTACACGTACAATAATCACAGTATGTTTGTATATAGCTGTCGTAACATCGATACTAGAAAGGAAGGAAATATCAAACCTCCTTCAAACTGTACCAAGGAATTGCAAAGGCCTTTGACGTTTTCGCAAACTGCCCACTTTTAAAACGAAACCTTATTGCGATACAGGTAGAGTCTATTCCAACTCTCTATTATAACATATCGCGAGAGTAAACGTCATCTCATGACTCACCGGGAATGTTATCGTCTTTTATCTATGGTCGGGCTTCGAAGCACAAATGTAATGTTTCCATACATTTAAAATAGGTATAATTGTTCTGCTCATTTGTTTTGTTTGTACAGGTGGGTTTCGGTTCAATGAGTACCGTATTATTGTGGGATCAAGTGGGCTCGGTTTAGAGTTGTTTAGTCAACAACAATATGTAATGCTAGACTTGACTATTTAATGCCTTGACCTAGTCAGAGCTAGACCTTGTGGTCGATCGCTGGCTGGATATCGTACGTAATAAATACTGGTAGTGGGACTTGGATTACATTTCTGAAACAATGTAATAAATCCTGGCATATTTTCGGTCGCATTAGCAACAGGCAACTTTAAACTCATCTAGAAATTTTAGCAATGGTTTCGGCTCTGCAGATAGAAGCATTTATTTTGCCAAGGAAGGTTCATAGGCACATTTCGTATTCACAAACATTAGACTTTAATTCTGGGTAAAAATGTTGATGATTCATCGTCGAAAAATCTCTATTCAACACTTAACGAAACCGTAACACTGCTAGAGGGATCTAAAAGCGACAGTCCCCCGCGTGGTACGGTAAAAATAGCTCTAGTCCACACCCGCCGAAGACATTGGCCGTAGCACAATCTAATAATAACAGTGCATGTACCAACACACGTGCGTTCTAATCCTTCGAGGGACAATACACATGTTTAAGGTAGCTTTCGAATATCGTTTTGAGGAGGGGTTCGATCTTTGGGAACGAAATATTCAAGGTCTGGATTTTTGGCGACTTCTCCAATCGTGGGATTTAGTGCATTTCAAATAAGTGTAGTAACTGGTTTAGGACTTTTGGTTAGACCCATTAATCTTAATTTGATTAGGGAGCCTAGTTTTGAAAACAGTGTCGGTAAATAAGTCCCTATCATTTTGAGAAATGAATGTGAACTGTGAGCAATTAAGTCCACTCATTCTCTACTAACGACTACAATGAATCTATTTATATCGCAATATAAAAGCGAATCTATTTCTATTTCAGTATCTAATATCTGAATGATGTCATTGTTATTGCATTTCTTAATTTATAACGTGTAAACATCAGTACATTTATTTAGATTAGTTTTTCATTGTTATGATCGTGAATGTAAGCTTCTGTCGTTAATTTTTTAAACTATCTTGCAGGGTATCGCTAGTATCATGGGTTAACGAGTCGGGTGATCTCGCCGGATCATGTAATTGCCACAAAGGAGGATGCGGCTGCTGCAGTACAATATGATTTATTTCTTTAGTCCTTTCATGTACCTATTTCAATCAATTATTGAAGTAAGATTTAAACTCTTATTCCTCGTTAAAGATGAATTCAATACTCCCATTGTCAATATTCGCAAATAACATCTCACTTTTATGTAACCGTAATGGTCATGTCTTCACGTGACGTTTTACCATTTTACTGCGACATTGAAATTTACTTTGGGCGAACTAGGGATTTTGTTATACCAAGCAAATTTCTAATTTGGCAACGCCTTCTATTAAAGGGCGCAATAACCACCTTGACCTTTGCAAACTCAGCTATTTTCATGTTCATGACATGTGGTTCTGTAATATTATGCGTACAACGAAAGAATCCACTCCGCAATACACATAATTTAATGTATTCACAGCCCGTTTATTTAATCACCATGTACCTGTATTATTTCTGCCTCAGCGAGTGCATTTCCCAGACTGCACCATTTTGCCGCATTAGGCGAGATTATCGTCATGCAATCCTACGGCACTACGGCAGCCGATCGATTGGGTGTGTATGCACTGCGACTTAGAATACCCGACAAGCTTCTGAATTATTTATATGGCCTTTGAAGAGCCTTGAATTGGTGAGGCCAATTCCTTGAAGACGTTTCTGTATTCTACAGGAAGTAGACGATTTGAAAGCCTTGGAAATAGCGGAATTGATTCACTGAATGACTGAGTATAACAGAGCTTTCAAGGAAGCAATTTTGCTAGAATTACTGATCTGTATCGACTTAGAAATAAGAGAAAACAAGCTGAACATCACAATCTGCTTAAAACTCTTGTTTCTAAAGAGCACGCGGAAAATAACGTTAGCTTTAGAATCCGAGAAATGAATCAATGAATCAAAACTGATTTCAATTAACGCCAATTTTCTGCAACTTAAATTAGAAATCGCGGGACGAGAGAATTTTGTCCCAGTTACAAGAAAACGTTACGAATGCTCGTATATCTGTTCATGTCATGTTTCACACATGAATTAGCTTAATTGTTCATTACATTAATTTGCTCTGAAACTAAGCATTCCTGATTTTTTTCATACATTACAGAAGACGCGGACGGAATTTAATATGTTTAAGTAACACGAAGCATACTCTGTAACAAAATCTGAATTAGGTGATATTTTATTAATAATTTCTTCGTTTCACGAAAATTGTTACATTATTATTTGGGACCTTAAAAATAAGAATACCTTTTTAAGAATATAGAGCGCATGGAGTAAAAAGAGATTTGGCATGGTTAAAGATTATAATGTGAAGAAGCAAATGCATCAAGCTAAAGCTATCGATTAAGATTAAAAGCATATTTTTTTATTGCAACAACTCCCGTAATTAAAAAGAGAGTGCCTACTATACCTTCAACACACAATGATTTCTTTAAGAATAGAATAGAAATAGAATCAGTCATACTAATTTTGCAATGTTAACTCCACAATAGTGGACCCTTTCTCTTGACCGACTTTTACAAATGGTGCGGGACGATTAGCATCTCAAAAAGTTCTATGCCTTTCATTCGGCTGGCATTAAGCATAAATTAAATGGAAAGGAAACAATGAATTTGAGACTATGGCAGCCTTGCATTATAAAATAATGTGCCAGAAGCAATGAATTTGATTTAACACAATGTAACGCGTATCATAGCAGTGACGCCAATACGGACAGTAAAAAAATATACTACCCACATTAATTTATTGTCGTCCGACCAACTATGCTATTCCTGAACATTTGATTAATTTTATTTTAATCCAGTTCTTGCTTCGTGGCGCGGATTTTGGAGCAACACGCATAATTCTGCAAACATTCATCAGAAATGTTTTAGAATACTTTTCCATCGTTACATAAGAATGGTGGATCTTGACGTGTTGGCTTTTGGCATGGAGATAAATTTTAATGATTTTACTAAATTAAACTCATTTAATCCGCCTAGGAACGGTGAAGCTACATTTTCCGTCAAGTGTTTAAGTTGTTAAGATTTTTGCAAAAAATATGACTTCATTAGAAACTCGAAACGTAAGACAACTAAAATAATATGAAGGTATATGGGATTATTTTACCTTCTAGCTTTACTGTCATTATTTTACATGTTTGTGTTGCGAGAGTGCCTTTCGGAGCTCCGCAATCTAAATACTGAATAATACGGTACTTGACAGAATATGAACATCAAAATATATTAAATTAGTCCTAATGGACTAATTAGGTGATAAAAAATAATACACAAAGATTTTTTTTTCTTTTCGAAATCGATGGAAAACTGCTTAGATTAAGCGCATTAAATTTGAGGAGAGGGGGCTTGCATCGTCATTATCTAGTATGAACTGTACTGGCTAGTGATGTCATGCGACATTTTGACTCGATGTATCGCCGTTATTTTTTGATTACGTGATAAAAGAAAAAATGTGTTTCGAATATTTTCTTGTAATCTAGATGAGGAACTAAAATTTTGTCAAATAGCCCATACTAGAGTTTCCGGCTTCTGACGTCAAAGATGTACAAATGACAACCGGGACCAACGGCTTAACGTTCTTTACAGGATACACTACTACGAATTTCCACGATTGAATTATACTGTAGTGTTATTTATACCAAACTAGGCCAGTAATTTACATAAATGACGCATTCTAATGGAAATACGGTTTGAACATTTGACGACTACAGCCAAAGTTTCCACGACTGACATAGGTTTTGTTTTACCTAATTTATTGGACATAATGTGCCATTTTTAGGAAATTAGTGGATTTCTCTTTTCCTCATAACCTTTGGCTTCATGTATCAAACTCAATCCTGATCGGATCGAGCTCAGAATGCTAACAAATGAGACGCTTTTTTATATTATGAGATTTTAAGTACGTATATGAATCAATCATCGTATTGAAAACAGTTATGTTACCTCCAATTCTTAAAATAGTCGAAACTTTGGGCTTACAGTCAGGAAAATTATCAGAATTGTTGCGGTTGTCGCAAATATGCCGACAATATTTGTTAGAAGGAAAAAATAACTGAATTTTAGAAAATACCATCCATGAGACTGCCTCGTTGGTCTAGTGGTCGCTAGCGCTACTGCTGTTCATGAGGTCCCGGGTTCGATCCCCGGGTCGGGCAAAGTGTCATTGAGTTTTTCAATCTGGGATTTCTCAGTAACAGCCCGGAGTCTGGATGTGTGCCCGATGGATGGCAATAGGCTCGCCCCCTATTACATGGGACTTAAACATAATGGCGAAATGTGGGTGTACTACCAGGTACACCTCTGCCTAGCCCTTCGGGGATTACAGGCGTGACGATATGTATGTGTACCATCCATGAGGTGGTTATTGTACCAGACGGTAATATGGCAATACCACATTTTGTAACTCATTTTATAATGAAAAATCTAAAATAGAAATCCCGACGACATTGATTTGTATTACCATACTGTCTCCTTTCTGTCTGCCTCATTACATTATAATCGCCGCAAAGTATCAACGCGGGCGGCATTGTCCTATAAAAAAACTGCTGTGAAGGTCAACGACCTTAATGTCAGTCGGTTAAGTATAAAAGCATGCGTCACCGCCTGACTCAGGTGACTTGCGAATGAATGTACCTACTGATGAGTAAGTAATGGTTGACCGGACCAGGTATACTCAGTTTTTCATAACGTATTTTATTAGCGATGAGCCGATTGTATTGGGATTTAGGAGGTCACGGTTTGTGGGTAGTTGGTAAACAAAAATTTGTCAGCTGTTTCAGTTTGGCTGTATCGAGATTAATCAGTTTATCTCAAAACATTGCCCTGACGAGAGTTAGCCATTCTTGCTATTCTATGGTCATGGTTGTTGAAATCCTAGGTGCAATATTTGTTTAAAAGTTTAAGCACTAAAATATACAGAGGTGGAATGAGTGCGATAATAATTTTATATCAGTTAACCTTTACTTTGGGTGATGAAGAGACAAACAGTTGTAGGTATAATAGCATAAGAAAAAAATGCATGTAAAATAAATTAATGACATCTTATAAGTATGTAATAAATACCAGATGCTTTCATTAGTGCCAACTTGAGCTAGACACCGTTATATGAATAATTTAAGCGGATCAATACTGGCCGGTCACTACAAGCTGAACTATACTTCGGGGAATTGATGTTTTTGGGATGAAAAAGGGATATATATATATATCTCTGTAAAATGAGACAGATTACCAACATAAGGATCCGCTCAATGCGATCCTACATTTTGTTTTTACGATCGTACGAGATGATAGTCATAGAAGCTTGTGTTCGCCCTCGGAGGGGACTTATTAGCAAAACTCAAAAGGGGAGTTTTGGCAGGGGGCGAAGTGGTTCAAACTTAACGATTCATTCTGCTTGCCACCATTGTCGGTTACGGGCGGATTGTCAACTGTATTTTGTAAAAGAAGTATCCATGATTGCAGCTCTGCTAAGCCGACAGATACCAAAGACATTTAATACTTATTATAAATGGAGCATCACGAACAAAATTTTCACCCGATACTTCTCACAAGTCAATTAGTCTAGTTTAGTACGCTCCGCTGCCGTTCCAATATTGCTACATTATACTAGAAGGTCTCAAGTCGAAGGTTTTCGACCAGTGTGTGTTGCCAGTGATGACTTATGGCACTGAAACGTGGTCCCTCACTGTGGGCCTTATGAGTAAGCTCAAAGTAGCCCAACGAGCTATGGAGAGGGCTATGCTCGGAGTCTCTCTGCGAGATCGAATCAGAAATGAGGAGATCCGTAGAAGAACCAAGGTTACCGACATAGCCCAGCGGATTAGCAGGTTGAAGTGGCAGTGGCCAGGGCATATAGCACGAAGGACTGATGACCGATGGGGTCGAAAGGTTCTCGAGTGGAGGCCACGTATCGGCAAAAGCAGCGTAGGACGTCCACCCACAAGACAGACGACCTCATTAAGGTCGCAGGAACGCGCTGGATGCGAGCCGCTTCCAACCGGTCTCATTGGAGATCTATAGGGGCGGCCCATGTCCAGCAGTGGACTTCCTATGGCTGAAATGATGATGATGATGCTAGATGGCGTTACTGAGACATGGGATCACAGTTTTTCTTTGACACTTCTTCGCTTGTACCTACTCTCTAATAACATCTTAATCATCTTTGATAGATACGCTAGGGGACGCTGGCCATAAAATATTTCTATGAATTTAAAACAAAATGGAAAACGAAGATCGCAAGCGCAAGCGCTAGATGAGAAAACATATTCATGTCTAATTGAAATTCAAATGATTGACAAGTATGCTTTAGGAACCTGTTTGAAGTATCAACTAGTTTTGCTTTCTTGCTTTTCGATATTGATTTTTAAGCTTAGCTTAAAGCTGACTCATTAGTGTCAGACTTAGTCACGTCTAAGTAGATAGCTTTGAGATTATAAGTCCGATGTTAGCATAAAACTGTATTGAAATGAAAAATGGATAGCGTAAGTTAGTCCTATTCATCAATGGGAATTTGTACACTCTGGTGGAAATCAAGTCAATAGGTTTCTTGAACTTCTGGGCTGAGACCCCAGAGTCTGACTTGAGTTTAGTTTAATTAACAAAATAACATTTTTACAATGGAAATATGAGTATTGCTATATAAAACGGACGATGACTCAAATGGCAAATTAAATCGAATTACAAACTCATCCAGTTACGATAGAGCGATAAATTACAGATAAGGGAACGATGTTATCGTAACTAATTGATTTTACATAATGGTATTAAATTAATTTTATGAATCCAATGCGCTCGGCAACTCCCAAATGGCCTACCTAAAAACATTAAGCAGACTGAAGGCTGACAATGAAACTCCTTGAACCCTACATATTGTTTACGAATTGCTATTGAGATAAGAATATTAGAACAGGATCTAAAGAAGATTCGCAAAGAATTTGCACAATACTTTTGCTTATCGGCTATCATAGATAATGTGGAAAGCGTGCGAACAATCGAATCTTTCAAAAGACATTATACCTAAGTAGATTAGTATTACTTGCATGTTTTTAAATAAAGATGCAAACATTGCTGTCAAATTTAAGCCGGGTATACGAACATAGAAGAATTTCTCTCCTATGAAGTTGTGATTACACAAACTACGTAGCATTCAAGACATTTATCGAAAAGGCCTTATAAGTACTTCAAACACATGACTGTCATTTATAGCCAATCAGATTGATTAAACGTGGGAGTACTCTAGGTGCAATTCGGCCTAACTCTTCGGGGAATAAAGGGTCACATTTATGTTGCGTAGTTAACTATAGGTACATACAGAGAAAGTCTGAACTTGGTCTAAGCAGTACAGAATGACTCACAAGATCTAATGTGTATGACTCACAGTACGAGTGTTTGACCGTAAATGGTTAGAGAAACTTCATGTATCAATGAAGTTAAAAGGATAACCTGCTAACTAGGCTTTTCTGTAAATGGTTGAAACGCATTAAGGTGATATTTTCATTTATTTAGATAGGTAGGTTAAAAAATCTAGGCTTATACTTGAACAATCAATCCCGTGCCTTCTCTGTATGAGAAAAGGCCATTGCCCTGCAGTGACATACGCATTATACGGTAATTTAGAGTTGTGTCGTTCGCAACGATTTTGTAGCTAAAAAATGTGGATTTTGGAAAGGTCAGTGTTTTAAGAATATATAAAGTATCAAATTTCTGCTATTACTGTGCTGGTTAGCTACACTGTTAGATACGTAATTACTATGCGTTTCAAATAAGAATAGGAACGTCAACGACCTCCAACTGTCAGATGTCACTTGAAAAGTACGGTCTGCAACGAAACCTTATTGGTGTAGTGTAATCAATTATTTTTAGTTTTTTTGTTTTACTGAGTCGCAGTTATTCAGAATGAAAAGACGTCTTAAATTAATTTAGTCTTGTGGACCGTACTTTTCAAGTGACAACTGACAGATAGAGGTCATTGGCGTTCCTATTCTCATTTGAAACTTTTAGTACTAGCCCGGATAATATCACTACAAAGCAAAGGCCTCCTTATTTTCTTTCCACATCTTTCTGTCTAGTGCTTTTCGAGTGCAGTCCTTTACGGAGGAGTCCAGCTCATCCCACCGTCTGCACGATCTCGTTTGGCATGTAAGGGGACACATTAGGTCGTGCGTTTGGCCCATTGATCGTCTGACATGCGACAGATCTGTCTAGCCCAGTTCCACTTTAGTGTTGGTTGGATGCTTGCTAGCAATGGAATCCATCCTCTTAATAAGTTATGGCAAATCAGTTTGGTCGTCTCCGAATATGGCTAGAACACACGTAAATATCAAGATGACGGCCAATAGAGATGTGTGGAAGAAGACATGTCATATTGCGTCGACACTAAATAACTTGGGATAAGAGCAATACTGATGATACAAGACTAGCTATGCTTTTTCCATGAATGCCATATAATTCAGACATGTTGTAACCTAGGAATGAAAGGTCATACTCAGGGCCCTTCTTCTCAAGGTTACGACATTGGTCTTGAAGTAAAGGGCATTATGATAAGCAGTTTGTGTTGATTAGAAGTCTACAGTCTTTGTTAAAGTCAAGTTTTTGTCATACGACAGTATCGGATTTTCTCGAATCTCACATCATGACGGCTCCAGATATGTACGGAAGATGATGCGCTTCGCCTTCATCTTTTCGTGTAGGTAGTTAGTGACCAAGATGAAGTCAGAGATTTTATGCCGCCCATGGGAATCGGCTTCACATGACGTCGAGAAGTATTTTTCAGGCATGACGGCATTAATGATGAATGAATGAATCGTGGTTGCCACAAATGGAGAATGTAGGTAGGTGTTTTTTCTTAAGACAGCCTAAAATGGATTTAAACAATTGGGGTAGAAGAGTGCCAGGCTAAAAAGAAGAAAGGGGCCGCCATTAAATGTAATTTTTGTTTGTAGTTAGAAACTAAATTAACTCTTGACTTATCAGTCTTCGTGGCCTCTGCAGTGAGGTTTGTTTTTTCTCTTTTTGCAATTGTACATTATGCCGCATTCTGTATAAAAAGTGAGGAATTCCGATAAGACGCAACAAAACGAGGTGGAATGTGAACATAAGAAGTCATAATGATTTTGCCTTGCAAATATTATTGTACATTAATCATATCCTTACTTAGTATTCAATTTGTCTATAGTCATCAATGATTTACTTAGAACACGACTAATGGTATTTTAGAAATAGTAGGTACCTACCAACTGACGAAATGTGGGTACCTACATTTCAAACAGTACATTCGGGGATTACAGGCATGATGTTATATTACGTTCGAACAAAGAGGTATACCTACAATACTATTTTGTTAATATTGTGGTGTTTTTCTATAAACATTGCTTGAAGATTAACATGATCAGCTGAACCAATTTTTATACATTTAAAAGTCTATGTTTAAAATCATAGGTTTTAGAAGACATTTCATTGAATAAACATAGGAACTTGAGGGCTTGCTTCTATACAACAAAACTGTACAATATCAAGGGTCCCTACTATATCTAACAGATATATTGAATAAGAGATTATCAGATTACCTATTTCTGAAATCATCTGCTGGAAAAGTTAACAGTAATTTTTTAAGAGTTTGTAAAACAGAACAAAAATAAATACCCTAACATTTTTCAAATTTTGAAACTAATATGGGAACTTGCAAGTCACCCTTCCTTGGCTGGCACACAAAAAAGGGACAGCTGTATAGTTAAAAAACCATAAAATCAATGGCAGACACTGTGGGACTTGTAAACAGACACTGAAGTGATGACATATTGTCAAGTGTTGGAATGAGATGGCTATATTTACTGACTCCCCCAACAACTTACATAGCGGTGAAGAGCAATTCATAGAATACAAGTTTAGAATATTGTAGTGCTTATTACATTGACTTTAAGGCTTTAATTGACGTAAAATCATGAACAATTCTTTGTTTTCTAAACAAAGGTCCTAGACTATTACTATTGTAACGATTACCTACAACAGGGTATTCCAATTATTCTCAGTTTAGTTTTTATCCTCATATTTGATGGGTATAATGGTCATTAACAGTAACAAGATTTTGTCCAGGATATTGTGGTAAATATAGGTAGAGTAAGTTTACTTCAACTATAAGACACACCAATATTCAGTGATTTTTTAGATTCAATGGACAAGTAGTTCGGGAGTCCTTCTCTGTATGAGAAGGGGCCTTGGACGTGCAGTGGGATAGTAACAGGGTGTTATTATATCTATTTTAACTTGTAACTTTAGAAATATCTGCATTTAGTAGGATAGAACTGGAAGCGAGTACAAACATGTGAATAAGCTGTTATAATGACAGTAATTAAATAAGAATGTCTTTCTATCCAATTAGAATAAGGATAAATAAAAAGTTTTCTAGCCATAATAAATATCTTGACAGTAAAGTTAATTAAATGGAATCTTATTTATGGTCTTAGATTAGCATGTTTTTAATAGGTACTCCAACTGGAAATACTGGTCGGTAAACCGTAATTATTGAAATGGTGATAAGTAGCATTAGTCATAAAGTCAAGTCTAGTTTGATGTATCTTTTAATCATACCTTTTCAATTATTCATATTACTAAATTAAGGATAACAGTCATAAACTATTGTAAGTAGGAAGTTGTGGACAATTGAATTATATCCTTTAGTTTTACATAAATTCATAGGGTGTGGGACAATTTCTGATCGACATTTTCCTTGACAGAGTCACAGCATGCATATTAGAAGAGTTTTTATCATTGTTCAGTACCGTTTCAGCCAATACACCGTATTATTAACAGGAAAACTACAATGATAACACAATAAAATTAATCCTATTTAATACGGTCGGCTATCTGTAACACGGTTTGGCGTAATGCCATCTTGTTGGACCTTATTGATTAGCAGTAAAGACGAATTTTGCGCGTTGCAGGTACCTGTCAAAATGTCCGATTGATACAGCTAGATTTTCGTCAATAGAATTGAATAAGCTACGACCTTGACATTGCCCGGCCAATACCCCCGGTTCGCTTTGATAATGACGTATCACCGGCTGCGGTATTCATACACGCCTATTTACCCCAAAATAGACCCGAAATGTATGTGACAAGCAGTGCCGCGATCACTAATATCACTATGCCATATATGGTCAAACGTAAGTGCGATTGCGCGACGATGCATTCCCTGTAAAGTTCGTTGCCCCCGGCACGCTACACACCACTGATAACTCATCTGACCACTACCTCTGGCTCAACAGACCCCAAATATCATACATCACCGCATACGGCACTCCTGGCTCGTCAAAAAAGGCGTTGCAGGAATAACCTTTCAAACGTATGTGAAATCCAATACCGGCCCCTCAAGGCGCAATGGTCACTCGTTATGTCGCCGCAGCCCGACATCCCCGCGGTCATAAACTCGAAAACACAACACGTGGCATCAAATCACTGAACGGTGACAACGATTTTTATGAAAAGGCGTGCAAACTCGGAGGTGGGTTGTGCGAAATATGGCGGCACCGGTCACTGAAGAGCGATTTCCCGTGAAATTGCGGCATTCCGATTCGTAATTCACCACTCTTGTTATGGAAAAACACAACACGGCTGCAAAGCACTGTAATTTATTTTCTTCACTTACCATTTTTTGATGTTAAACACGTAAAAATTCCACCACTAACTTCACCGACACTACGACAACGGCGACCGGAACGATACTGTTCGGAATGTTGGCTAACCCTTTTTTACGACACCCAATGAGCGCATGCGTCAAACTGATTGACAAAATCAATACAACGTCCTTTTATAACAATGGCGAATTCACAGAAACCAACACAAATAGAGTAATTTAAAATTACACTTTTGTATTTTTAGTATTACTTGTAGGAACTGAATCGAATTCAATAATAAAATGTATTTTGAAAAGTCAGCAGCAAGGTGACAACTTTCAGAAAAGTACACTAGCAACTCTGTTGAGCTGCGCGATAATATACACTGAGTGCTCAAATAAAAATGCTACTGATAAATAAAAGTCACTCCAATGTGGGAAGATTAGATACCAGAATACATGACACTTTGCTGAGCCACGGATAAAAATACTTATATACAATCAACTTTAAAAAGTGAGTCACTGATGACGACAGCGCGTCAGCCAATCAGAACCTAGTATTCAACAAATGCCCATATACGGACAGGCGGAAACAGCCGCAAAATCGCAAATGACGTTTGAATTTGCGCGCGATTTAAGTTTTTACAATGCGAAACTTTTCAAACAAATTACGCTTGATGTGTTTACGTATTTTATTTTAACCTTGAACTACCTGCTATCTCAATTACTGAGCATGTAGGTTGTAGTTTTGTTTTCCTTACCATATATGGTAGTGAATTTTCGCATGACCATGTTGAAAACAATCATCATCATTTCGTTGATAATAATCTTGCGATTCGCGCTATTCAGAGATAAATAAATTATAGGGAATTCTCACTGCAGTGAATACGAGTTCAAAAAAAATATTCGCATTTTGACTTAGATTGAACTCGTATTCGTGTACTGACGGTGTATTTGAGTTAAAGAATAAGGCCGTGAGTGAGTGAGGTAAGGTAGCCAACTTTAGTTTAAGATACATAAGTACCTACCTATTTTGTTAGTTTGAATTTTCACTCAAGCAGTTTCCACTAACTTCTACTAGTACGGGGTTTTTTAATCTATAGAAATGGTCATTGATTATTAGTGTATTCAAATACAAGTCTCATCAATAAAACATTGCAGTATGATGTATTGCTTGGTGCCAACAATCACAACTGAATTTCAAGAAGTCTATTGCCACTCCTAGCACCTCCTAGTCGTAAATTAATTGTTATAAAGACATGTTGTCTTCTAAATATAATAATATGTTTGATAGACATGTAAGCATAATGTAAGTTTTGATATCCATTAACTATTATGGCCTAAAGCTTGTATCTATGGTATAGGTTGATCAATTGCAAAAATAAATAAAAATAAACAAGCGTTTTTTTGTTGAACATAGGGTTTCCTCTCCATCACATGTTTTTTTTTGTGTTTTCTTAAGTTTTCATCCTACACAGGACAATGTAAAGGCAATAGGAACTTAAATAAAAATTAACATTGTTCTTACAATATTTTTTTATTTGTCATCTTACATAATAAAAACAGCTCCAAGACTTTTGCAACATTACAAAGTATTTTCCTTAAAACAACAATATATCTAAGTGTTTCACATGAATAAAGGTATGGTTAGTTTAGGGAATTACGCATTTAGATAGACAAATAAAAATACCTATGTTCTTTCCTTGATACGAAAAACGACTGAATCATTTCGTCTATTTCAATACCGTTTTTAGATTTATTTTGCCAAGCTTCTGTAACTTGTTCTTAATATACAGGGTGTAAAAAGACCGATCACATAGCCGATAAGTACACATTCTGTACATTAATTAAGTAACTTTGACCAAAAATTTTGCAATGAAAAGCTCGCAACTTTCAATCAGCTTGGCGTACGGCCGGCCGCAGCCGGTCGCGCTTGGTGGTTGAACCGACCGAACGCTTGTGTTTAGTATCTATTGCAATTTAGTAACTTCCAATGGATTCCCAGGTATGTTCTAGAAGAAAAAAACTATCCCAGTGAAGGGTAGAATATGTAGTTTTCGTTTACGTTAAGGGTCTTTTTACACCCCATAGTTAATTTATACATCTACGAATTACCCATATACTTATGATATCTCTTATACATGGTGTACAAGTTACTCATGGTCATTTGACCCACATAGCCCACTAGCGCCCTCTTTAAAAATGACATGGCATATGAACTGTCACAGGCTTGTATGAGTAGGGCTACGGAATTTTCTAAATGTTGGCGGACCATTTTTGTGGGAGCGTTTCGTTCTAGGCAGGTGCAAAGGTCGGCGACTGTGTATGCTGCGATTCTGGAGACATGCTTCTTGCGTTTGCTTATTGATTGTGTTAATCTGTAAATATGATAAAAATTGGTGTTAAATTTTATAAAATATTGGCTGACCCACCATACTTTGTTCTGCATTAGAATCAGTTTAAATTGGGTTTTAACTGAAATTGCTGGATGGGATTCATTCGGGGGTGGACCACTCTCAGGCGTATGAAAAATAGTTTACGTTCAATCTCAGACCTACTAAATATTCACACAGAATTTCATCAATTAAAAAATAATATATTTATTTCTGTAAATAGGTTTCTAAAAACACTTTACATGTCAGTTTTTAACTGGCAGGTGAGGTCGGTGTTTCACTATCTGACTACTCCAAGATGAAACACCGAATGAAACTCGAGGTCACAGTCACTTTTAAAGTCACATTAACTTGTCAGTATAAGAATCGGTCAAGCAGTTTTGGAGGAGTTTAGTAGGTTTTACAGCTAAAGTAAGCTTTTTGGCGCAGTTGTGAGACATGCCAATTACTTTTTAATTGTTATTTTTTGTTACTTTGATTTTTTACAGCGTGTGCATGTTTTACCTGTTGCCACAATAATTATTTACCTTACCCCTTTTTATCTTTTCTTTTTTTATCTGTCTGTCTTTCTTTCTTTCTTATTTATTTCTTTCTTTCTAGAGAGGTATTTATTTATTTCTTTCCACCAGTGTATTTGAGTTGTGTCATAATTAAACAATAAGATGTTCAGTATTGTGATGGAGCTAAGCGCTCAGCTCTTGTCTCCGCTTTGGTGGAGTCTCACCCTAAGACTATAATCGTTTGCACCCGACGCCGGCGTCCTAACTCGGAGCTTGACCGTTCTTACGCAGATTGCGTAGTTCAAAACATTTTGTTAGCTAACTGATTTACCGCGATTGGAGACGTACGATAGTACGGAGGCGAACTTTTGCGTCAAGACTACAACCTTAAGAAAATGAGTGTGTTGCCAGCCAAAAAAAAAATTGGCATAACTTACTTCTCGATGGTATGCGCGATTTCAGCCAGTTTTTCTTCTATATTTCTTTCAACTTGCACGTGTGTCGTGGCTCGTTCACACAGCGCCGATATCAGAGCTCTGTAGCACTGCATGTAACATGGCCATCTTAAAAACACACACACACATAAAATTATTAGAATTTATTTATTTATTGCTGTGGCTCAGTAGTTCTAATATATTGAACCAATATAATACTAAACTTTTAAATACAAATACACTTATAAACAATTGTATCATTTATTGTTTATTGTTAATTCAAACAGTGACACCAATTACATTGAAAATGTAATACTAATAATAAACTAATTTGTATCTCATTTTAAGTGAACTGTAATATTTGTTCTTATGAGAATAAAAATTCTTCTTTAAACCTACATAAGATAAGTAAAATGATGAAAATATACTTATACAGGCAAGGTAAACAAAAATAAATAAGGCTCAAATATAGAGGTATATATATATATATAGCGTGACTGGTAATTAGTGACCGATACTTAAACACGTGATTGTACTCATGGATACAAATAACTTTCCCAAAGAAACTTTTTTTATATACACAATAACTATATTCCCACGGGAACAGGAATTACTCGGGTGAAACCGCGTAACGTCTGATAGTTTATGTTTATAATATTAGTATATGGATTACCTGTCTTCCAAAACCTCTTCTCTAGCCAGGAGTAAGTTGTTCAGAACAGCTACGCAACCCTCGAACAGCATGAAGAAGGCGTCCCAGGATATGTTGCACCTCACGCCAGACTTAACTCCTAGTACATAGTGTATTATATGCTGCACTTCGAATGTTATATCTACGAAGTTGTAGTCAAGGGATATCTGGAATCAAACAATAAATAAATAAGTCTCTGTTTCGAGAAAATGTCTTGTTTGCCAAGTAGAAAACCATTCACAGTATCAATGTGACTTTTTCAATTTCTATGAGTATGTAGGTAAATAATAAATAAATATCCACAACTTTTTCACACAACGCCATTTAGTCCCAACCAAGCTAAACAGAGCTTGTGTTATGGGTACTAAACAGCTGATAAACATACTTATATATTCCTAAATACATACATATTATAAATAAGTTACACCCAGACACAGAAAAAATGATCGTGCTCATCACACAAACATTTGTCCTGGGTGGGAATCGAACACACAAGCTTCGGCCGTAGAAGTCAGGCCCACTAACTACTTGACCAACAAGGCAATCAATGCCTATGTCTTTTCTGTATGAGAAGAGGACTTTGCCCTGCAGAGGGACAATAACTGGCTGGTATTATTATTTGTTTCAGTCGTTATGTAATTCCATCCTTTCAAAAGATGACTTTTGGCGCAGAAGTATAGTGGTGTGAGGCGTAAGGTCAACTTCCACGCGGTAAATAGGCAAGGGTATAATTTTAATTAAAAACTGTACGATTCATAATTGATAGAAGTAATTTACCTTTTTCGCTGCCAAAAGTATTTCAGATAACGAATCCAAATCCAATCTTACAATTTCACAAATATCATCATCTACTTTAATAATTTTCACAACAGTATCTTCGGTAGAAACCTCTTCACTTATCCTGGCAACACTGTCTTCAAGCTCGTAGTGTTGCCGCATCCAGTTTCTCAAATTCTTACACGCGCGGTACATTAATTTTGACATGGCGACACATTTGGGGCCCACTATGTTTGCTTTCAGGCATTGCAACCATAGATATTTGAATACTTTTCGAGATGTTATTTCTGTTTTGTTGTCTTTTTGTATAAGTGATGGTTTCTGAAATTGTGAATAAACACTAAGTTAGTAAACGTAGTTACATAAGTAGAGTTACAAATGAGCTCAACGCATGTCTGAAAAATTATATAGAGGGAAAATTTCAGTCGGAAAATAGTCTTTTACTAATGGAAAGCTATACTATCAACAATTCTTATACATGATTTATTGTATGTGACCTCCATGCGAACAAACTCGCGGTAAGAAGCCATGTAGTTCAATATTAAATACAACTCACTTTTAGAACCACCAAATTGTTCAAATCACCGACAAAATTGGTAACATAACAATCGACAGAGGATAATTCGCATACAAACTTCACTGTAGTACCCATTTCTTCTAAACAACTACTAGTTATCCTGTGATTTTCTTGTTCTAATAACAATCTTGTTTTGATACTCCGCCATATTTGTATGAATAACTTGTCTTTTTCAAGAAAGATGGTGTGTGTTTCTAACTTCTTTATGCGTCTTAGCACAACGCTTAGCAGTTGTATCGCGGAGTCGATGTGTGGAGGTTTCGAGTCCGGATTCTCTATTGTTTTTATCTGGAATTTCATTAAAGTTAATTATAGGTTAGGCAGAGGTGTCGTTATGGTACACATATTAAGTCCCATGAAATATGGAGCGAACTTATAGCCATCAAACAGGCACAAAGCCAGACTCCCGGCCACTAATGAGAAATTCCAAATTCAAATTCCAAATTGAATAAAACCCAGAACCCGGAAAGAAGCATCCTAGCCTTGATACAGCTCAATACTAGTTTTTAACACAAAACCATGGATCTAATTTGGACCTGACAAGAAACTCACTTTTTGGAACTCAAAAAAATATAGGCATGAAAATTCGTCCACTAAAACCTTAGTTTCACACTTTTGGCTAATCCAACGATTGTAACTTGCTTGCTCTGTTCAAAATAAAGTCTTGGGTCCATGTTCATACAAGACGAGTCAAAGGCAGCCTGTCTTTATTTTTAAATTGAAATTACTTACAGCATTTTGCACAAAGAACTCCAATGCGGTCAGCAAGCATTCCAAATTCTTGGCATCATCACCATCCGCAGCATCACAGTACCTCGAAAGAGTTAAAGAATACGCTACCATTGCGTTCAGTGTTGCCACGCTACTCTCAGATTCTACCACACTATCTTCGGTGTTACTAACGTTATTTTGTGAAAAACTACTATTGCTAAAATCGATGTTCTGGAATGAATCTAATAATGCTTTGTGTAGTTTTTCTTGTAAATCTGCCAATATTGACCTGAATGCACTTGCAGTGATGGCTTTCTTCTGTTTCACTATTGAAGGCAGAATAAGACAAGTGATTTGGAATACAGGATCGTTAAATGATTCCATTTCTGAAATAGTTTTCTTATTTTTCTTCAACAGCTTCTCTACAATGTTTTTGACTTGGTCGCTGTCAATACGGACCTTTTTAACAGCCAATTCTAAAAGGCTTTTGATGATTAACATACTGTTTGGTGTTTTTATTTTTAATGTTAGTAACTCTAACAGAGAGTTGTCTTTGAAATTGAAAATAGAATCAGCTGGGAATATCTGATATAAGTCCGGTCGTTGTAGACTTAATTCGTATATACTTTGCAGTACATAATCAATGTTGCGTTTTAGTTTCTTTGCACTAGAACATTTCTTGATTGCCAGCATAACAAAAATTGCTACCAATTGGTAGTTTTCTTCTAAATTGTGGATTGGTAATTGTTTAAATATGTTCACAGAGTTTTTAATCACATCTTGTGTTTCTGGAACTAATGCTATTTCATTGAAATAGTCAATTATAACCACTTCTGTTGCGAAGGAAGTCATATTGAAATCAGCTTTTCCCAACATTTTGCTCAATAGATCTCCGTTTTCAAAGCATTTAGCCAAGTTTTTAGCTGTTTCTAGTACTAACATATTTAATAAATCTCTGTTAGAAGCTATAGCGTAAATTTTTAATACTTCCAAATCAGGTTCAGCCAAGCAAAGTTTGATCAAACATTTGGCCAACAGTTTGACATGAGATTTATCTAAATCTGTGAATAGTATTTTGCAGAAGTAAGTATTTTGTAAAAGGGATGGGTTGCCGTTAATTTGTTTGATCAAATGTGTTTTAGTTGATGTTATTGTTGTAGTTTGATATTCTTGCCTGTTTCTTATAGATAATAGTTGTAGAGCTATTGTTTTGGCTAAGAGTAGGTTGTCCTGAAAGATAAAAATACGTTATGATTACTTATCTATACTAATATTATAAATAGGTAAAATTTGTTAGTTTGTAAGTTTGTATATCTTCGGTTATGTTAATCTTCGGAACTAATGATCCAATTTAAAAAAATATTGCACTGGTGAAAAGCTACATTATTCCCGGATGACATAGGCTACTTTTTATCCCCGTATTCCCACGGGAACGGGAACTACACGGGTGAGACCGCGTGACGTCTGCTAGTTTCATATATGTAAACAAAGACATTCAATACCTATAGACCGGACATCACGAACAAAATTTTCGTCCGAAAAAGTGTGTCCTGCTGGATACAAGTCTATGAGTTTTTTGTAGTACGCTCCGCTGCCGCTCCAATATTCATATATTATTCTAGATGGCGTTACTGAGACATGGGATCAAAGTTTTTCTATGACATTTCCTTGACATGTTCGCTCTATAGTATTTTAAATCTCTTTGTATGTAAACAAAAAAATACAATTATCAATTCATGTGACTGGAAGAAAAGGCCAAGGCAACGGAAAACGCTATTGCAACTGCAATTTTACTGCATTTTTAATATTATTATTGTTTACGTTGCTTGCGGTTTCTAGCCGATTGCAGTCGGTATAGTTATACCGTAGAGAAAATATATTCCCGAAACTCACCAAAAGCACAACGGCGTCATCATCCGCAATCTTCGCCGCGAGCGCTATCCATTGCTTGCTATCCAGACAGGGTAATAACACACTAAGGTCGAAAACCTCCGATGTATCACTACCAGGAGACATGTCCAGTTTAACGTTACTGTATTTTATCTTCAAGAGTTTGATTTGAGCGAAACTTTGACATAGCTTAAGGAATGATGTTATTAGAGGCGGATTCTGAAACGAGATAATTGTATCTTGAGTATTTTGCAATAAATATTGTTTGCTTGAGAGTCAAGCGTAAACTATTTTACGATAAGGTTAATTTTAATATTAGCAGCACCAGCACGGCATGATTACCGTAGAAATGGGTTATGTTAGATTGTCAAAACTTTTATGTTGGTTTGCGTAGAAATCAGGCTCGCCATTGTAGACTCCTGTCTACTGAAGAATACTACGAGAATTTCTACGGAAAATCGTTCACAGTGGAAGCTGTTCGTCTATGGGATGCTTTGCATTTAAAAATATGCTTAAAAAATGTTGCCTCTCTCCTAACACGTCTTAATATTCGTTAGTATTTATGTATTGTATATTTTATTTTTTTCTTATTTAAACTTGTTTTAACCATCTATTGAGATAGTCATGTATGGTATATATTTATGTAAATAGTACACCACAAACTGTCTACTCATCTTTTCTCCACTATCAAGTCCATCCAAAGGTTGTCTGTAAGAGATCGGTTTTAGCGATAAGGCCGCTCATTGTAACACCCTATGTAGCCTTTAAAGTTAATTTGTAAGTTTTTATGGTGTACAATAAAGAGTATTCTCTATTCTATTCCACTGAAGAATCAACATATTTCTTCTCTTTACTCTTTACAGTGTCATGCTCAAGACGGAAGAAATGATTCTACAATCTGGCACTTAGTCAATTCTTCTGTAGATAAAGTCCGTTTCTGCGGTGATCATGCTACGTGTAATGGGGCATCCAGGTGCTGAAGGTTGATGTATGCGACTAAAACAATCTACACTGGCATGCTTACTGCCTGCTTGCCTAAAAATGAAGTTATAAACACATAGACATATGTAATTAATCGTCACCAATACACGAACTTACTTCGAAAGTGTCACTTTTAACCAATCCATACAGATGAAATTATTTAGCCACATTCCCCCTAGAAGTACAAGTATAAATATCATACTTACATAACTAAGCTTCAAAACACACAATCCGAACTTGCTCAGGCACTCTTCCTCGAACTTAGTGTACAAATTCCAGAAATCTTCCGCTACATTCATTGGTACTGTGTGATCCGCCATCTTGTTGTGTTGTAAGAACGACGACAAAATGGCTGATAGTACTTCTGTCAATACTATGATTGATGGGCCTGGAAAATGTAATGAGATACATTATAAACTTTGACACTTTGATTGAAAATCGTATTAAGTAAATTAATAGTAATACATTTATGGAGGTAGGTTCTAAAAATTAGGTAACAATAAATAAATACAAAAATAACTATCTAGAAATGGGAATGAATCTGCTACAGGAAGAGAAGCCTCCCAGCAAATTGGCAAGGCTCACTGTGACTAAAATTACGACAGATAAACTATCGAGTATCGGACAAAAGCCAGCCTTATTGTTAATTGATTGCCATGTAGCAAAGAGAATTAATAAAACAAAAATACAGTTTTAGTATCTTATAAAACAACAATACTTACTGACAAATCCTTCTTCTAACATCATTAAGCAGTGAACTTCTAAATCTTTCTGCAATGACTCCAATAGCTCCTTATTTTGTCTGAACATCAATTCAGAAGTCAACTTTCCATACAAAGCAACAGACTCTTCAGGAAATAGATCTGAACCTATTATTATTTTACTTTCCACCTTTTCACAATCTACACCATTTTCTTTCGCCTCTTTCACCTTCTGTTTCAGTTCAAACTGCTCAGTGTTGCCAGCTTCCAAAATGTTTTTTACTAATGGTAGAATATGGTTAATAAAAAGAGTTCCTCTGCTTAGTTTGAATAGTATTTCTAATAAACAATTAATTGTTTCTGTATAAGATTCTGTTATGTTTGAACTGTTCTTCTTGGCAGTCATTATTGGAGGTAAAATCAGGTCGATTTTCTGCTCAATAAGTACAGGATCTAATTTTAAGGCTGTTTTTATGATTTGCAATGTTGTCTTGTCCAACTTTCCCTCTAATTTTAATTGACCCATCATGACAGCCTGAAGAAATGATGTGAAGTTTTTCTTTATTTCTACTTTCGATATTTTTTCCCCAAAAGTATCAGTTAATCGTACATTAATATCTACTTCGTTCTTAAACAGGACCTCAAGCATATTCAGAAAGAGGGTTCTTTTGATTTTGGCATCATTCTCCTCTAAAATTGGGGGTAGATTCATAGCAGGGACTATGAAATTTTGTTCCATGTTCAAAACATTCGCCACCATAATGTAGAAAGCAAAAACAATCTGATTCTCTTTTTGGAAGGAACTCACAAAGACATCAATGAAATTATGTAAGAATTGTGAATCATTTTCGGACCGATTTTTGGGAAATTCAAAGAATGTGTTCATGATTTTAATTACCGACTGTATGTTGTCCCCTTTTTCTGCAATCAACGCTTCTATATTGTCTTTACGAATTAACGTTTGCAGGAAACTAATGAAAAATGATCTCTTGTTGATAGGAAATAGAATATTCTGGCACACATCAACAGCAGATTTTCGACATCCGGTATCCAAGAAACTAAAAATTGTTTCAAGATTTTCACCATTCAACAATTTGATGATAAATTCTAACTTTTTCTTAGATTCCCTGTAGTATTTTATGAAGTTGTTCAGGATTCTTTCACTCAGTTGTGTGTTAGTGTCATCGTTTCTTAGAAACTGTAGTAATGTGATTACTATAGTGAGGTAGTCATCAATTTGTAGAGCTAACTGCGGTGAGATTTTGGGGTTTTCTAAAAAAGTCGAGATGTACTTTATGTCGGCAGTTTGTAGTGGGTTCCGCTGTATGAATTGGGATACTATCTGGAATAGGAGATGTAAGTTTAGATTAGTAATAAGTATTTATTATGTGATCTTTACAATGGTTCTCAACCTGGGATTTACATGGATATTTTTTAGTTTAGCTTATTTTATTTATTGTTTAATTATTGTTAATATTTCTTTACTTTTCCCCAACTAGCAATTCATACTGTATCATGGATAACAAACATTAAACTTAGATTAAAAAACAGTAAGATCCAGAGTAACAACTGCTTGTAAACCATTTAATAGGTATATGTTTGGTGCAGGGATCCTACCCGCAACATGCCATACAGCAGCCAATCACTCAGCAACTGTGACACTGACAACTGTGCCGTTAATCATGCGATACCACTATCAATAAACACACATACCTGTATCAATTTACTTTTCAGTTCACTAGTCAAGTCATCAACAGCTGACAGCCAATCAAGAACATTCTTCAACTCGTCACTATTTAACTTATTTTTCTCGGTCAAGGCATGAAGCCATTCAGCCACAATCCTTTCTTTAGGAGCAGTAGGGAAGTGGTGGGATTGCACCACATTTTTGGCAAGGCAAAGCCTTTTCGGTAATGGTGTCTTGTCATTTTCTAGTCGACGTTTTAATTCTGAAAAGGATAATATGGAAAATTATTCACTTTCATATTGTTATTAAATAAAAATGCTGGTCAAAACTGGTTTATTATGGCACGAGATAAAAGCCAGTGGCAACAAGGAGGAGGCCTTTACCTAAAGAGGGTGCTTTTAGTTTTTGTTAAGATTATTTATATTATTTTAATTAATTTATTTATTTATTTAGAACCTTACTTACATCTATCTTAACAGGCTAACCTAATGCTATAGAGAAGCTATTTTACGTAACAGATATCATTTTATCAGTAATATTATTATTCATTAATAAAAATTATAATATAAATTGCATAACTTAAACCTAACTAACATTCTCATAACATATTATTGAATACGCCTCCCTTGTGAAGTCGTTCAACGAACAGTGGACATTATTATATTGTCACCATCATCTATCTATACTCCATGTTGCATTCGAAAAAAGAGCCTCGTAGAAGCAGTAGAGTACCAGTATTTTATTTGGAAAAATGTCTATCTGACCTAATGTGCAAAGGCGAGCTTAATTAGAAAAAAGTTTTGGTCATACATTATTTTCACATTGTGCAATACAATAAATACACTAGGAAAGTTGCTGAGAATGTGAATGAATTTTTAAAATTGGAATCCAAAACGTACCTACTTGAAAACCTATTTCTGTTTCTTTTGTGCGCCTGTAACAATTATTCTAAGCGTATTTACTACATGAGCTAACATGACACAACCAAAAGGTTAGTTTCATAGATTTGAACCTTTTATTAAATAAAAGTAGTGGAAACTAGCTTAGATAATGCATGTTTACATGAAAACATCAATATTAGCAAAATAATTAATGTGGTGCCTACCAGGGATAAAAAGTTTTAACATTTTACATGCGTTGAGGTTATGTTTAACAAAAAACACTTATAAATTATGTTAAGACAAAATTCTTACCATTTAGTGGATTTAACGACATGTTTACACAATAACTATATAACTCATAAAACAATAACTCTTTAGAGAACACAAATTTTTACTTTAAAAACGTAAAGTGCCTTTTTACATGCTGCTTTGTTTTGTTGTCATTTGACGTTTTATTACAGCTGACTAGTGACTGACTTTCCTACTTACTACTTTTTGAAATAAAATCGTAATAAACAAAACTAAAACTATAAAGTCATTTAAAAAGGTAATTTTTTTAAATTAAATCATTTAGAGGTAGTGTAATCAAATACTCCGAGTAAGTAATTAATTATGACAATCAGGCCTCGTGGTAAAAATTAAACGCAATTTAAAGTGAAATATGAAAATAGTTTTTTTTTTACATTATCTCGTTTTTGATACGCACACACATAAAGCGTTAAAAAAAAGATAAAAGATACCGGGTTGGTATCCGCAACTCCACGTCAAAGCGCGATTTTGCGTATGGGCTATCATCTACCACGCGAGCCCAGTGCGAATTGATAGATGTCATTGTCTTCGAATTTTTGGTTCTAGGACAAGCCGGTTTCCTCACGATGTTACCTTCACCGTTTTTGAGGGCAGTGGTGACGAAATAAGTTACACTTGACAAAGTAATGCGCTTGCCTGGGTTCGAACCCACGACTTACTGTTCGTAAGTCCGGGCCGCAACCACTGGGCCACCGCTGCTCTCAAAAAGGGTTTTTTTTAATTAAATAAATAATGAATTATATATGGATATCGCAACATCTATTGGTGGGTAGTGCCTGACCTTGTACGCAGCATTAAAAACATGAGTAAAATTTATCATTAGTTAGGTAGGTACTACTTATAGCTATGATCGTACTTAGCCGGGATGGGAGTTAACCGCCGACACACAGACTGAGCAATCTAATGACTTACCTACTTTACGGTATGATTACATTTTGAATGTTTTATACATTATCTACTATTTTGTTATTACTCAGACTGCACTACAAATGATAATAGGTAGTACAAGCTAATCTGGGGGCACGGCAGTGCCCCCGCCAAGACGAGCCAAGCGAAGTGCAAGGTACTACCTACCTGTTCTCGAAGTGTTTCGTCGTTTTTTTTAACCCTCATAGAGTTGGTTTCCAATGTACATACCAGAGAGTTCATATTAAAAGGTCAAATATGATGTCAATGATAGACTAAGTAAACATACAAATTCTCAATTGAATAGGTCTAATACTTTAGATTTTATTTATATCTAAAATACACCGATTTTGTCACTGACACACTGATGATCATCAAAATGTTTGGCTACTTCCTGAAGTGCTAGAAAGCTGAAATTTGGTATGTAATCTAAGTAGTATATCTACAACCAACAAAAAAATCATAAACTTATAACTTTCACCCCCAACCCATAAAATGGGGGGAAGGTGTAAGTTTGTATGAGATAATATAATCAGTAAACCATCAAAGAAAAAAGGCAATGACAGAGAATGGGCTGTCAAAACCGGCACTGGTGATGTGCAAGAAATTTATACACCCCAAAAAAAAGAGAAAAAATGAACAATAAAAAGACTGCCCAGCTGCCTAGCAATTTACAAAATGAACTGAAATCCCACCAAAAACATTTCATGTAAAAAGTTGCCAAGACGACCACATAAGGTTTGCGCTGTGAAAAAGATATCAGATCTCATGTAAAGCCAAGCTTCTGAATCTACACGGCCTAACCTACCGACCCTAACTTCACAAATTCAATATTATATATCAGTACAAAACAACAACGTACGGCTGTGTAGCTCAATTTGTTTGTAGTGTCCTAGTTTGAAGCCTTCTGGTCACACTTTTTTACTTTAATATTTTTTTTTTGCCTTTTTGTCTCTATTACTTTTCATTGTGTCAATGTCATGCATAGGTACCTGTTATTTGTATGGTTACTGTAATGCCCTTTTGCCATGTATTTTTCATATGAATATTGTTGGTGACTGTGCTGTTGGTGTGCTTATTGTAAATAAATAAATAAATAAAATTATGGCATGGCTGTTTCGTTACTTACTTCAAAAACTAAATATTCGCGTCACCTCCACGACGACGCTAGCACATACCTACATACCTACTTTTAATAAGATGACAACAAATAGATCCAAAAAAATAATAACTACTACCTACTACTTTTTAATTAGCGCTCTTGAAACCTATGTGGTAGATGTCAAAGTCAAAGTCAAAGTCAAAGTCAAAGTCAAACCATTTATTTCAATTAGGCCCCTATAAGGCACTTTTGAACGTCGAACAAAATAGAATGACAACATATATACATTTGTATAACCTAACCTAACTTACCATAATAATAATAATAATAAGGCAACTCTGGCTGTCATAAGACTCATACGGAAATTTTCTTCAACAATATTTAATATTACTGTTTTACAACCAAAATTACATTTACGAAATCAAATATTATTTAGAGAAAATATATTTTAAACTCAACAAAATACCTATCCAAGATGAAAGATAACAGAAAAACATGTCACATAATACAGAACATTTTCAGAAGAAATGAGTAATTTACAATGATAACCAGAGCTGCTTCACGACGTGCACGCCTACCAACCCCGGACTCGTCGCTTAGCTCCGCGTCGCCGCCGCCGGACACCGGATCATCTGTGCCACCGACGGTTGCAGCCGCGTCGAGCTCCAGCGACGAGTATTTTTCCCCGCCGACGTCGCCTACACCTTCACGTCGACGGAGAGGACACCGGCCGCCGGACGGTTTAGGACCTCGAGGCCCACCGGCCTCTGATAGGGTCCCAGCTCCCGGCGGAAGTGTGCAGCGCATGAGATGGCCGCAATCCATTAACGAAAATGTCATGCGCTCATACTATGGGGCTACAGAGGGAGGAGTTAACCTGACCGCGTACCGTATCCGGATGCTCGCTCTGTTTCAGGTGCTTGAACCAGCTGTCAACGTATCGGCACAACGACTGTCGGATCAGGTGCGGGTCATACAACGTAATCGTATGTTGGATGACGTTGCACTTGATCGCCTCCGTACGGAAATGCAAGGTAACCGTGTCATTACTCCTCCGTCACAGACTGCGGTGGCACCACAATCCATTTTAACATCTAATTGTGTTGACGAAGGATGTGATGACAGGGTTACAAATGTAAGTACCCAATGCAATGAGGAATTGAGGAGCGCTTTGGAGGGTGCGCTTCGGGAATATCGTTTCATGCCGCCCGACCTTAGACCACGCTTACCTCGTTTGCCCATGCATAATAAAAATAGGGCGCTGGTGGCTGCTCTGGATTCGCAGTTGTCAAAGTATTTTGACGACTGTGAAGACCTCACTGATGCTCATTCAATCTTGTACTGCGCAGCCGTAACGGCATGTCGCGTAGCTCACGTCAAATTTTCTAATGACAGAACTACGCGACCAAAGCCAGCTGTAGCGGCTTGGCAGTGCAGGATTGAGCGTCGTATCGGTGAGGCCAGAGCGGTAATCGGCAAACTAATCTGCTTCAGAGAAGGTAACACTCGCCCAAGAGTGATGCGCTTTGTGAGACGGTCATTTTCCGGGACTAATGTCAGTCCACAAGACTACATGTCCCGTGTCACAGAGCGCATCGACTTCCTGAAGCAGAAGGTGTATGCATGGGCAAGCCGTATTCGTAGGTATAAACGGCGAGTGGAGCGATATACTCAGAATCGCACATTCCAGAGCAATGAAAGGTGGGTTTATAGGGCTTGGGAGCAACCAGATCAAACTGTGGCTGATACGCGCCTACCGGATGACGACGCCATGTGTTCATTCTGGCGCAACATCTGGTCGGTGCCTGTCAGTCACACTGAAGGTGATTGGACTCGGGAGGTCGAACAAGCGTGTGATACAATACCAGAAATGGGGACAATTATCATCAGCCCCCAAGATGTGGCCCGTGCAGTTCGTCCGTTGCCTAATTGGAAATCTCCAGGGCCGGATGGACTGCACAATTTTTGGATAAAATGGCTGCAAAGGTCCCACGCTTGTTTAGCATCTCGATTCCAGTCAGCATTAGAGACAGGGTCGTTGCCCCAGTTTTTAACGACAGGAATAACCCACCTGCTCCACAAATCTGGTAGTACTGCGGAACCCAAAAACTATAGACCGATAACCTGTTTACCGACGGTCTATAAGGTTCTTACATCCATTCTGAGAGCTAAAATCAATCAACATATAGACAGCAATTCTGTAATGTCTGCCTCTCAGAATGGATGTAGGAACGGGTCCCGCGGTACTAAGGAGCTGCTCCTCATTGATATGACCATTAGCCAACAGGTTCGCCGTTCCCGAAGGGATCTGTCGACATGTTGGATAGACTATAAGAAGGCCTATGACTCCGTGCCGCATACATGGCTTACGAGGGTGCTGGAATTGTATAAAGTTGATACAACTCTACGCACCTTCCTGAGGACGTGTATGGGGCAGTGGAGGACGGTTCTTCGCTATCCAGGATGTCGACAGATTCAGAGGAACAGCGAGCCGATTAGGATTGAGCGAGGCATATTCCAGGGTGACAGTTTGAGTCCACTTTGGTTCTGCTTAGCCTTGAATCCTCTAAGCACACTGCTGGAGAATTCAGGTCTAGGCTATCGATTGAAGAGAGGAGGTCAGGTTATATCTCACCTTCTTTACATGGATGATCTAAAGCTCTTTGCCCCCAACAATTTACAACTGATGGAGCTACTAAAGGTAACTGAAACCTTCAGTAGCGCCATCAGGATGGATTTTGGTGTGGACAAATGTGCAGTCATGCATGTAAAGAAAGGGGAGATTGTGGAGTCCGTGGGAGCCCAACTCTCGGGTTCCATAAACCTTAGAGCCCTCTCTCCAATCGAAGTATTTGGGTATGTCGGAGGCGTTGGGCATTAACACTGCTGATGTGAAGCAATCGTTGAGGGAGCGTTTCTTTGGCCGCCTGAAAAAAGTATTTAATAGTCTTTTGTCAGGCGGGAACAAGGTGCGCGCCTTCAACGGTTGGGTCATGCCAGTCTTGATGTACTCCTTCGGCATACTCAAATGGACTCAAACAGAGCTAGACACCCTGGATAGGAGGGTCCGCACACTGCTGACTGCATGTCGAATGCATCACCCACGATCGTCCGTTATGAGACTGTATATCCCGCGAAAATGTGGAGGTCGAGGCTTTTTAAATGCCAAGACTCTCCACAATCGCGAGATATATAGTCTCAGGGAATATTTCCTAAAAGCCGACGTGGGGATGCATCGCGATGTGGTCGCGGTAGACAAAGGCCTCACACCGCTCTCTTTGGCGAAAGAGAACTGCCGCAAACCTGTAGTGCTTGACACTCAGGTATTGGGATCGATCCATCATCACTGATAGGACTATCATGGCTAATAAGCCAGATATAGTGGTGATGGATCGAACCGAGAGGCGCGCAATGCTTGTTGACATAACGGTCCCACATGACGGGAACCTCGTGAAAGCCGAACAAGATAAGAAAATCAAGTATCTTGACTTGGCTCGCGAGGTTGTCGACATGTGGGATGTGGACTCAGCAATCATTGTGCCGATAGTCGTGTCTGCCAATGGTTTAATAGCAAAGAGCCTCGACCAATACCTAAAGAGGCTCTCGTTGGGCAGCTGGATCAAGGGTTTGATTCAGAAAGCAGTACTACTGGACACGGCTCGCATTGTTAGGCGATTCCTCTCCCTGGAGCCCTGACCGCCGGTAGCTTGGACCCAGTTCCCGATACCGGTGGGCTACTATTTTTTATATTTTTAAATGTTTTTTTTTTTATATTTAAATATTTAAAAATGTATTTAGTAGGAAATCTAAATGAATAAACGGAATAATAATAATAATCCTCCATACCGTTTCCGGCTACGGCGACCGTTTCTTCCTTACTGGCGTCTATCATGGGCTCTCATGTGGCTAGCAAAACCACCTTTGTTTACAAACACTCTTGCACAGAGTGGACACATGAGAGCACCATTTACATAATTGTAATTTATTGCCGCAGGTGGTCGGGCTTTTAGTTCGTCACGCTTAGAGTCTAGCTTTGAAAGCCGACGAGTTTCAAAGTCAAAAACTTTCTCTTTCACCAGTGACCTCCACTCTCCGCGGCAAGACGCAAGGTCCTCCCACCGAGAAGGATCTACGTCACAACCCTTCATGTGTCGCTTAAGCACATCCTTAAATCTCAAGAGTTGACCGCCATGCCTTCGCTTGCCCTCCCGAAGTTCTGAATAAAGGATGTGCTTCGCCACTCTCTGCTCCGACATGCGTGCCAAATGGCCGCACCACCGAAGTACCTAACCTAACTACCTTACTGAAATGCATTGATTATGTAAGATAGAAAATTCATTATTTTGAACTGAACTACTGCGCTGCGTGTCTCTATGTTACGTACAATACGAGAGGACGTGGTATTATTTGAATTAGTAGTCGTAGGAGGTCATAATTTAACTTGGTTGGTATCTATATCATCCATACATAAAGTACGAGTGGGATACGTGACTTTGAAGTGTGTAACACAGATTAACACTGTCTCATGTTATCCCAACGATCACCGGTGGTGGCAGTTTTAGTGGTGGCAGATGGGAATAAGCCGTCCCCACAAGTTTACGAATGCACGCTATCACGAAAAACTTAACGCCTTAGCCATTCGAACTCGAACAACTAAATCTGTAATTAACCTATTCAAAACACTTAACAAAGAATGCACGCTACCACTAAAAACTGAAACCGTAAGAAATATATTAATACCAGTCTGTTACTGTACCACTGCAAAGCAAATTAAGCCCTCTTTTCATACAGAAAAGGCATCAAACACCACTCCTGCTTTTGGTGGATTGGCGGTTTTAGACCTGTTGTATTGACTATACCTCAGTCTAGGTTCCCTTTCACAATATTTCTCCTCCTTCAACGAAGACAGTTATATTTATACTTCTTTATACTTAAGTCCTTCGGCGCGTCTGTCTGTTCGCGGTTACCTCAAAAACCAGTGGCTAAGTTTTTGCATACATTGGCTAAAATATAATGATAATTGTGAATGAAGGTGTCGCAAAAAAATATGTCGTCTGGGAGCTGGGCGCGATAACCACAGATATAGATAAACCTAGATAACGCAAGAGCAACTGTTCTACTTCGCGTGCCACTTCGCGTGCCTATAGCTTACGTACAAAAATCGTAAGTGGTCACTTTTGCGCTCCGTTTCCTTCCATCGGAAAGTCATTATAAGATTAGTATTATGCGTAATTAATTTAAAAATACAATTATTTTTAATCTAATACCCTCAGTAATACCTGGTAATACCAAATTTGAGAAACACAAAACATTCGTATTACATTGCGTACAGTCAAAAGAAGGCACGCTTGGTTTTCATTCAGATCGTGATATTTGCGCTATCTAGGTGTATCTATATCTGTGGCGATAACCGACATCCGAGGGCAAAGCCGCGGGCATCAGCTGTTATATTATAAAGAGGTAAACTTTGGAAATTTGTGACGTTGTAGGGCTTTATTTTTATTACAGAGAGGGAAGGAGGGTTAGTTACGAGCGAAGTTGAAGTTTCTACCATTAGACAACCGTACGGCGAGTTTCCACCATTACATAGATGGCACATCTACGATTCGGACAAAGCGTTTCGCCTCGTCGTTTATACCGCGTACATCGAAGGACTGGAACAACTTGCCTGCTGCGGTCTTCCCGTCCGATTATAATTTAGGTGTCTTCAAGGCTAGATTGAATAGGCTCATAATAAACTAGTGCACTTCACCATCATATTGATTGGATTGCATCACTGCTTACCGTCAGGTGGGATAGCAGTCAAGCACCAGTTTATAATATAAAAAATAGTCCTGGTGTTAGATAAGTAAAGAAAGTACCTAATTATGAATTAAAACTTAGTTTTCGCGCTACATCGGAACATTTATTATCGGATTGTTACCATGTAAGTGCGGTTAGATTGTACGTGTCGGCACCCGGTAGTAAACATTCCGTTTTGTAACCGGAACCGAAACGGAACAACCCTTCGTGTTGTCCGGGCCCAAACTCCTTTGTTAACGCCTGTCGACTACACAAATACGATACTGATCGATTGAAAAGTGGGCTGATACTAATTGCCTATGTAAGTAACAGTGGCTAAGGGTGAATTTTCTTAAGACACCGACATAAAAGAACTTAGTAAATAGGTATCAATATCATCTCGGAAATCGCGAAAAGTGAATTGAAAATTACGATATAAGTACAACATAAATACTTATAAACGTACACATTATGTTATTTATAATTATTACAATCCTTCTTCAAACATCGGGCTATCAAATGGAAAAAGTTCTATTTTTATTTATTTAATAAATCCTCATGTAGCGATAGACTCTTAGTAACTGCAATTCAACGTTTTATGTAGAAAATACTATTAATACTAATTCTACAAACATTACCATCATTTAAAGGAATGCTTAAAAATTATTACCTTTCTCCTAACACGTCTTAATATAGCAGTCCGTTTCTCTGTAAATTATTAGTATCTATGTATTGTATTTTTTGTTTATTTTTTTTTTTGTTTTCTTATTTATAACTACTTATTTTATATTTGTATGTTAATTATTTATGTAAATAGTACACCACAAACTGCCTACTCATCTTTTCTCCTCCTCCATCAAGTCCATCCAAAGGTTGTCTGTAAGAGATCGCTTTTAGCGATAAGGCCGCCCATTGTAACACCTTATGTACCCCTTAAAGTTATTATTTGTAAGTTTTTATGGTGTACAATAAAGAGTATTCTATTCTATTCTATTCTATTCTATTCTCCTTTATCATTTTTTAATCCGTCTTGTACAGTGTACTCAAAAAAAATAAACAAACATCTCGACACATTTATTGTTTAGCTAAAACATAACAGCACCTTCTTAGAAGGATGCGGCAGAGGTACCTACAGACGCCAGCACATCAAGTTACCCCAATGTGTCAAATTTCTTTGATCGTTTTTCAACTTTATCCAAACAGAATAAGGTTCATATTCAATTGGGAAAATTTGACACATTGGAATAACTTGATGTGCTGGCGTCTGTACCTTCCGCATGTATCGATAGTAAGTACACACACATTTTGCCATAGTTGTGATTACATCTATGTTGTAAGGGATGAGACCATTGCTATACAATTGGGCACAATTCCAGACTCCGGGCTGTTATTGAGAAATTGTAGAAGGAAAAAACTAACAACACTTTTCTCGACCCAGAAGTTAAACCTTGGACTTCATGGTCGACAGGTGCGCTTACGACCGCTAGACTAACGACGCAGTTGATGTAGTTTATTGGTAAATTAATAGATAAGTCCAGGTTTCCTTACGAAATTGTAAAATGTCTTTACCTGACATTAATGGTCTTTACCTATGTTGGAAATAGGCTACGATTAACTCAGAAAATACAGAAAAGCTAGCTCATCGAAGGGCGGGCATTTTGGGGGACTGTCTTATGTTTTTTTTTTTGACGTTCAAAAAGTGCTGATTCTCAGCCTAGTTTAGGTCAGGACAGCAGTGTGATTCAGTGCCCTAAGTGCGAGTTGTTTTTACGATAACGCGATCGAAACGTTCACCGCGTTTGGCTCTCTGATTGGTTAAAAGATTGGAGCGGGCCAATCGGAGCGCCGAACGTCATGAACGTGTCGATCGCGTTAACGTAAAACAAACTCACACTAGGCACTCTGGTCAAATCACCGCGTGAAAATACAGACGTAGTGAGCGCAAATTTAGCTGTCATTAGAATAGAATATATTTTATTTTAAAACACGAGTATACAATACAGCAAACAATTATGTGTAAGGTCTTAAATTAACAGATATATCTTCGTGTTCTGCCATTTATGGCGTACAAAATAATAGTAAGATTGGTTTTTAACCATACAACGTTTGAGTCTATACATTAAAAGCAGTAAAAAATAAAAATAAGAAATTTGATGGTGAAAATGTGGAAATATCGTAATTGTAAGAAAACATTTCAATAATATTAATTGCGGTCATTTAAGAATTCCGATATGGTGTAGTAACATTTGGCTATGAGCATTTTTTTTTAAATGTACATATTTTGAATAGAGCGGTAATAGGCATTTGTCTAATAGGCATTCCATACATTAAAGTTAGACATTGACAGTTCACTTCACTCAAGTTTTCACGGCGTGACTTCTACTGAATCGACCGGCAGTTCGACCTCACTTCGCCTAAATTTTCACGCGGTGATTTGACCAGAATCGCACTACTGGCGTCTGTAGGTACTATTCATAATTTGTTTCGCAAAATACTGTACCTACCTGATAGTTATTTACACAAACATTAAAAATCATTCACACGAAAGTGAATTCAATGCATTTGCAAATGCAGCTATATCCAAACTTCATTTACTAGATATTGCTTTTTTGCATGCAAGTCTATTTTCAACTATGGTTCAGATGCCAAGATATTAGACCTTACCTACATTCTGTCTGCTTTTTAAAATTGGCATGCAGCAAACAACAATTTTCAAACGTCTGACCAATGATATTATAAGTGAAAAGGTGTAGATAGGTTATAAGTGCTCAGCAAGCGACACGTTAAAATGTGGCTAACTAGCCACATTTCACCCCAGTGTCACGGCGCGCCGTCAACGGACGCGTCCGTCAGCGTTAGTGTACCGTTTTTAAAGATGGAATGTTGTTTAGGTAACCTATCTACACCTTTTTACATATAATAATTATCATTGCGTCTGTCTATGTTATTACTTGAAGCTTCAAATTGCAGTTACCTCGATATTTCCACTGGATAAAATGTTTGAGAAAATCGTATCTCCAACCTACTCAAGGTGATATGAACGTAGGTAATGTATGTAAAATGTGCGGGTCTGAAGATAACTCATACTTTTGTTATGATAAGAGAGTATGACAAAAGGTCAACCGCTTGAAAGGGCTTTCTTAACCTTCCTCCCTACTTTAACCTTTCAAAACAAAAAGCAAACCTCCAGACATCTCAATCTAATCACGTTAAGTAAACATCTAAATATGAAATGAATGAGCAAAAGCGATTCATTCATAAAAATGTCAGCCATTTTGTGAAAGGTTACATATTATAAAACGAAATGTGTTCTGTCATGGTTGGGATGCGTCGCGCCGCTAAATAGGCCAAGGAGAAAATTTGCGCAGGCGCGAAAGGATTGATTTTCCTTACGATGACGTCACAAATACAAGATGTCCGCCGCCTGAACGAGTGAAGCTCAGTATAAAAATTTTAAAATAAGTAACAGGAGCTACAGTTAGTAAATGGACGTCAGATGTAACAAGTTAAAGCCAAACTCTTCTGTGACTGATGCTAAAGAGGGATTCGTTTACACTATTTAATAGATAGATGATATAAAAACGCGTGTGTTTAGTTAGACAGTGATACCGTAGCTAAGGTGATGGTTTATCGAATAGTTCAGAAGAATTTTCTGACAACGTCCGACGTTACTACTACGATGCTGGTCAAGTTTATATGTTTATGTGAGTAGAATATCCATATTATTTGCTTTTTAACTCAAGCTTTAGGCTTTGACAACAAATTGGGCGATTACATTTAATTTTCCATTGTTTTTTTGCCTGTCTACGAGTGAAAATATGACAAAAGATGAGCGGAAATTTCTCGTCAGAAAATACAAGATTCTTTCTTTGAAACTATCAAAATGATTTCTCCCCGTGTCATAGATTTTAAAAGTAATCGTTTTTAATGGTCTTTTCAGTAAAATGGTATTTCAACATACAGCCAAAATATATTTTTATCCAAATAGGGCTGAATAATTAATATGTTCAATTAGCGCTAAAATACATTACACATTTTCCTTTGTTACGCAGTGTACGTGTTTTTTTAATAAATTTAATTAAAATCAAATTAGAAACTAGAGCTGTTATCGCGTGTTCCCTTCGGGGCCTTTATTAGCGCGTCCAAAGAGTATTGTAACAATTAGCTTTTTAATTTTTTAAGCATACGGCCTTCTGCGTTACATGTTGTTAAGAAAACATTAATTTGGTACGGTAGTAAATTGTACAAAGGAAAATAGGAGGCAATTATAATTAGCATTTAGTATTAAAGCTTTGTTATTTTGTTACCTATCAGGTTTCCAAATTACTTATTATAATGAAAAGTTATTAAATTAACATTTTACGTTAAACGATAAGCTCTTTTTTTAACACTTAATTTGATTAACCGTTACTTTTTTAAGTGCTTTTAGATGGTTTTAAAATGAATAGAGAAATATTTGTTTTCTTCAAATAACTCTGTTTAGGAGACTTTTATCATGCTTTTAAATATAATGTTGGTAGGTGATTATCGTTAGTGGACCCAAACTTTGCTTTCGGAGGTTAAGCTTAGCAGTTTGTTAGCTTTAAAACTAAGGTAATTAAAGTTAATTTGACAGATCGAGGAATGAGTTTTCATCTTGCTTGTTTTAAATATTTTTACCGATTTACAAGTATCATCTCACCGGTATTCGGAAGGGTTAGACAGATGTACATGTATATTAGCAAAAATCAATATAAAACTCTAGACTATAGACTCTTTTCGTGGCTGAAAGACGCGCCCCGAGAGTCGAACTCAGAACCATGTCTACTCAAAACGAGTAACATTAAAAATGTTTGTCCACCAAATGACACGGTCATATAGAATTATTAATTTTCCTTTTACTTTCGAGGCCTATATTAACCTAATGTTATTAAATAGTACCCAAGCGACAATATTGCCCATTCTCCTTACATAATCTTTTAGTGTCGCGTCTCACGACGCCCTCGGGAAGGGCGACATTCTTTCTAAGGATTTACATTATGCCAGTAGATTCCTTCGTACATTTTTGATGAAAATTCTTGGCAGTATTAATCGTAAAGTTTATTTTTAAGAGGGTTCTCTTGGGTCAAGAGACTACAGAAAGTGGTGTCCGATTTTATCGTGTTGACTGATCTTCGTAGCGATTGACTCTAGTGGCTACAGATTTTCGTAGCGATTGACTATAATGTCTACTGATTATCGTAGCGACTGACTACGATTATTACAAATTTCGTAGCGGTTAAAAACGGTGGCTACTTATTTTCGTAGCGACTGACTACGGTGACTACAATTTTCGTAGCTATTACTGTGGCTGGATTTTCGTAGTGATTGACTATACTTACTGCTGATTTTCGTAGCGACTGACTTCGGCGACTACAAACTTCGTAGCGTTTGACTACGGAATCGATTATTAATTCTACAGAAAATAAAACAAATTCTTTGAATAGATGTAGCATGACGATGACATTCTTAAATTATATTAATTTTACTAACATAGTCATAAGTGTATTATTAACAAATAATGGATCGAATATGGTCTGAAATAAATTATTATTGTTTATTTATTTATAGCTCAACCCAGAACTCTTAGTCTCAAGTTTTGGTCTGTTTCATAATTAAATTAAAATGGTAATACAAGCCTGTTACTGTCTTACTGTAGGGCAAAGGCCTCTTTTCATGCAGAAAAGGCACGAGTATTGACCTCCGTGCTTTCTCAATGCGGATAGGCAATTTCAAACTTATATTAACCAGAAGTCCAGGTTACCTCACGATGTTTTCCTTCACCGATGTCAATGATGTCTAAGATAAACTTAAAAAGTAGATAATTATTATTTGCCCGGATTTGATCTATAGCCTCGTGCTTGAGACGTACCTTGGGTATAATTAAGTTATTAAATATCCAAAAGTTCTACAGTACCTAAACCTACGATAGTAATCAATATACCCTATTAAAAATTAGTGCGATCATGGAAGGGTCACCTACAAAATCCATTAGTAACGCACTACTGCTTTAATACTTTTTTATTTATGAGAGAATGAGACATTTACACCTGGCTTTTTTAAGGTGAATCAAACTACTTTCTGTCAAAAGTATGTGTGTGTTAACGACCTGTATTTATTGGCAGATTTAATTTATGATAAAATTGTCGAATTGGGTTGATTTTGAGGTAAAGTTATGGCCAAATTCAATAGAGTGTAGTTCGATAACCGGATCAACTACTCCTACGACTTACTAATGTGCAAATTGCACATGAACAGATGCCCGCACATCAAGTTACCCCTATGTGTCAAATTTCTTTGATCGTTTTTCAATTTTATGTCAAACAGAATAAGGTTCATATTCAATTGGGAAAATTTGACACATTGGGGTAACTTGATGTGCTGGCGTCTGTACAACAAAATGTCCTTAAAATGCTGAATACAGCGCTATCTAGAGAGAAAATGGGATACAAGAGGGAAGCCCGCGAAAGTCAAATTTTCTGGTGTTTTTTTTTCAATTTGTCATTCAGTGTCAGGCAAATTACGAAATACACAAGATAATTTGAATTTCGCGGGGATCTCTGGCACATCCCCTTAAGGCTACAAAAAGTAACGCTGGCGTATCCAGGATCATGTGCTTATATTGATACTGCTAGCCTGCATCATCCCACAGCTGGGCAAAGGCCTCTCCTCATGACTTGCAGTTTTCTCGATCCAGGGCTCAAGTGGGCCGCTGGTCGTTTAATTTGACCAGGTACTGAACATATTACAGGGTGTAAAAAGACCGATCACATAGCCGATAACCACACATTCTGTACATATAATTAAGTAACTTTGACCAAATAATATTACTGGGAAAAAACTTTTTTTTCCATCTTTAAAAAAGAGATGTTTTTTTTTGTTGCGCGAAATCGAGCGTACGACCGGCCGCGGCCGCTTGCGCTTGGTCGTTGAACCAACCATACGCTTTAGTGCATGCGACTATCAATGTGTTTAGTATTCATTGCATTTTTTGTTAATAATAATAATAATTTATCTTTAATTCAAACACTCGTCCAAATTAAGATTTTACAAAAAACAGCGTCAGTAGGGTTGTCAGTCTTACACACAAAAATAAAAAAAACAAAGGGTTAGTAATTGGCTAGTAAACAAAACAAGTTACACAATAATTTCCTACTTAGGTCTCTTTTCTATGTCTGTGCAGGTGTACACTTGCCCAATACACAGCAAAAGGATTGTCTATTTTGCACATAAACGTTTTGAGGACAGTGTTGGTGCCAATACGGACCCTGCTCATCATCGATGCTGATGTGATGCGATTTTTGTTTCTTCAAATGCGTAATTTGTTTTGAAAAATCGATAATTTTGATAGTGTTACTTCGGAAGAAAGTTTACTAATGATACTTGGACAACGATTTTGAAAAAAAAAGACGAATAAAATTATTTAACTTTGACCTTCAATATCTCCAGAACCAATGTACTCCCAGGTGTGTTCTAAAAGAAAAAACTATGCCAGTGATAAATATTCCACAAATAAATAAATATTCCACAACTTTTCACACAACGCCATTTAGTCCCAAGTTAAGCTTCAGAGCTTGTGTTATGGGTACTAAATAGCTGATAAACATACTTATATATTTCTAAATACATACATATTATAGATAAATAACACCCAGACACAGAACAAATGATCGCGCTCATCACGCAAACATTTGTCCTGGGTGGGAATCGAACCCACGACCTCCGGCATAGCAGTCAGGGTCACTAACTACTAGACCAACAGGCCAGTGATGGGTAGAATATTTAGTTTTCGTTTACGTTAAGGGTCTTTTAACATCCAATATATAATATGTATTCGGATATTCGTCGATGTCCGACTGTATACAGTACTAGTGGCCACTGTCGCAATCCACCCTTGTCAAATAACTGCACAATTCCCAAAAAATATTCGGACATTTAATATTAACATTACAAAGTGCGTAGGTGGGCTCGCAATAAAACTGAGCCAGTTTTTAATTAAAAAACAAACAAACAGCCAGTATCATAATGAACAAAGGGAAGTTGAGTCTGATATGTTTGGCTCTTCGAAATTGAATCACGCTCCAGTTGTCACGCTGTGCAGAGAAGTTTCTTTATTCAGTGCTGATTGGAAACTACTCGTATCTGAGATTGTAAAGAGATCACTAAACATTGTATAGAATCGGTCTCAGTGTAAGCAGTGCGGTTATGGCAGTAAAATAGGCTCAAACTATGTCACGTGTATTTTATTTTGAAAATATGCCATATTTGAGCTCTTTTCTAAACTGTCACAATATAGCAGCGGTTGTAACAGTGATTTACGTCTTGATCGTGAAAAGGAAGGTTTTGTAATTTTTAAGAAAGAAAGAAAGAAAGTCTGTGGATGGGTGACCATTCAATACATACCATTCAACATAGTTGGGAAAAGTTTGGGCTGATGATTTTTTTTTAATTTATCATATTGTTAATGTTCTAACATTTTATTGCGTAAAAAGAGTGCACTAAAAACTATGTACAGCCAAACGCTGTAACATCCAATGTATGAAGATATTAAAGTTTTTACAAGTTTTTTTCTGGACTGGGTGTACGATAGAGGAGAAAATACTTTTTTACTTTAGAAATTCAAATGCTGGCAGCAAGCCTTGCGTTGCCAGCATTTGAATTTCGCAAACTTTCGTTATTTCCAATAAATTTGTATCTTGAATTACTGGACTGATCGCGGTTAAGAGATCGGGAGATCGGGTTAAATATAGTTACTTATGTACTTGTTTTTGACGTCTTACAATAGAAAAGAGAACTTGTTTAATTTAAGTATAATAGAAACATTTTACAAATAACCATGAAGTTTAAGCTGAAGCTACTATGAAGTTAAATCATATTCTAATTGTCACGCTGCGTAGAGAAGTTCCTTTATTTTTCTTTTAAATTAATGTTTAATTGAAAACTAGTTAAGACCAGGTAGTTTATCACTTGTATGATGTTTTAAATATTGGGCTGCGACTTGAATCTTCGCTACGATAAGTAAATTTTGTTTCTTATGGCTCAAATCGCGTAATAAAATAAAGCAGGTTAAAAATAACCTGTGGGTTTACCGGAACCTTGAGTTGTTGTTCCATAAACTTTAAAATAAAACAAAAGAAACCGTGGTGCGAGAAACACGGAACAAAGTTGAGTCCTACTCTGTCGGCTGTTGTTACTACTTTGAAATTAAATCTGTCACGCTTTATATAGAAGTTTCTGTATTTATCGTTCCAACTCAGTTCTGGTTAAAACTCTTTTGAGTAAAATTTTTCTAAACTTAAAACTACATTATTTATGATGAAATTCTAGGAGGTGACTATAATTAGTGCTTGTCTATTAATAATATTGGTTACCTATAACATAACAAAAAGCCTGTATTACCCCAAGGGTTCGGCAGAGGTAAACCCTATAGCAGACTTGCCTTTCACCAGATCAAGTCCCATAATATTTCTTTATTTAAGCAAAGAAATGTAAAAAGGCGGGCTTGTAAAAGAATGGAAGTCTATTGCGTAATTCAATTGGACACAAAACTAGCTTCCGACTTGCTACTTAGAAAACTTTGTTATCCGGTGTTCAAAATTATACTGTTAACCAAATCTCACACAATACATTGCGTGATTACTAAATTTTCTCTTTACGTATGCATAAATACTTGTGGTATAAATTAGTTTGTCTATTTAAATTAAAATTCAGCAGTTTTTAGCTGTCTAATCGCCTTCTGTATACACATTTTAAGGCAATTTATTCTCATATTTTTAAACGCGCGCAATACTCTTAATAAGGTATTTTAACAATATTATAACATAACACAGACTTTTACTCATTGTCATTTTATATTCTAATATCTGGTGCCTGTGTTGTCTATTCATAAAAACTCCTTCTATTTATCATAAACGTAGAAAGAAAAGACAGTTTCCTAAACAAAGAAAAGTAGAGTCCAACACAGTCACTGTTGTTGCAACTTTGAGATTTAATTCCGCTCTAGATGTCACGCAGCACAGAATAGATTATAATCTACGGTTTTTATTCCAGAAACAGTGGTTATTGTCGAAGAGTGATGGCACGACATGTGTATATGGCAGTTTCTTTAGTATAACATCGTAACCTTTAAATAAAGACTTAATAGTTGGTGTAGTAGACTAAAACTATTTCATCCAAATCCTAAAAACAGTTTGCTATCCGCCTCTCTTTCGTCATTTGCTCGCACAGCTACAGAGAAATTGCGGACAAACTCCCTAGCAACACGTTTTCGTAATAATAACAGATTCTTTGCAATTATGGACGGATTTATCAAGGTGTGGTAGTACGGAAAAAATGGTGGACATATTGTGTGTCACCTTCCTGATCGCAACATCTAATCTATAAAGCATAGTGTCTCTAGATGTCCTGGTCTCGTCATGGACGAATACTTGCATAGATACAAACAAAGCTCGTAGCTCTATATTTTCTACTAACCCTTGCCCTTTAATATTGTATCTTTGTAAAGTCTTTGACTTCGACGTATTATCAATTTCATCCAAAACCAATTCTCATCAAAGTTCTGCTACTGAGACAAATGGATTATCACTGACATAATGTTTTCAAAATTTAATATTACAGTGATAAAATCTCAATAACATACTAATTAATCGGCCGGTGCATCGCGAAATTATCACTCCTAAAGAAAATAGATCAGTTGCAAAAGGCGATTGTCTCAGACGCGGCACGTATTGTGACGAAGGTCCTCACAATAGATCCCTAATCATCGTTCCACCAAGATAAAATGGCCTGATACATCTTCACGTCAAAAATTGAAACCACACTCCAAAACACGTAACAAGCTTCTATTCTACTTCGGAATAGAATCACGCTCCAAAAACCAACACGCTGTACGCTCAACACTTTTCATCTGTCGGTTATTGTTGTAATATTACGTGAACGTAACGTGACAAGCTCTCTCTGATATATTAGGGAGATTCTGAACAGCGTGACAGCTGTCATCTATGAAATAAACGTTTGGTACTTCTTTTTTTTTGTGTAGAAATTTACTTGGTACGAAATATGACTGGCGGAATGTGTACACTGACAATACACCGGTTATGTTTTAGTCTGTTGTGCCTATTTATAATGAACGGTGTTTATTTCTGCTTATTTATTATGTTTTTACAATCTATTTGCACCATAACTATATAAACACATGCTAAAATCGTTAAAAATTAAACTAAACCTTAAAATAAATTATTACAAAGCATCAAAAAATATCCGTCTCTTTGCCAGCTGTTAAAGTGCAAATAAGACAGGCGGAGTCACATTGAGAGGCAATGGCGACTGTGGCCGAAGTAGAGGATGGCCCTTGGGTAACAGGAAGCGGCCACTAAACGTTTGTTTACTGTATTTTGGATTTGTTATATATATACTTTTCGTCAAGTTAAATTATGTTTTAAGCTCTGAGTTTCCCTGTCTGACTACTACGCTGACCTTGGATTCTCTCAAGATGTGATGATGACTTATTTCTTTGTCAAGTTGTCGCAAGCACTAGAACTCAGCTTGAGGTCCTGGATTCGACTCCTGAGTTGAGTAAGTGTTATTTAGTTATCCTATCTGAAATAACTCAGTGACAGCCCGGAGTCTAAACTTGTGCACTTTTTAAGATAATAGTCTCGTTTCCATGAGATCAGATTTGACTATAACTGGGACTCAGTAGAGATTCGAAATGTAGCTCACTGAAAAGAAAAGAGTGATACAGCTCTTTTGATCAAAAGAGCTGTATCACTCTTTTAGCTCTTTAGCTCACCGAATAACTCTTTTAATTTTTTTTCTTCTCTTTTAGCTACAGATCAAATTGAGACGCGCCACTTTACGCAAGTCAAACGAGACAAATAGCTCAATGGCTCTTTCAAATCTTTGAAGTTCTTTAGTTTATTTAACTTAGATGCGAGCCATAAATTAGATTCATTAGGTTGTTTTGTTCTTATTACAAAGAAATAAGTTTATGAAAGCTAATCCAATAAAGCATTTTTTTTCTTAAAACAATGATGATGAGAGTTATTTTACAATGACGTATTGAGCCGAAGAGTCAGTGAGCGATATGCAAAATCATTCACCTATTCGTCGGGGAAGTTCGGGCCCTTTTCGGGCATTGTCGGATGTCGCTAATGTCAGCGTTTCGTCGGTATCACGAAGGTATCACACGTCGTAACTCGCAATGCCACAGAGTGATGAGTAGTATAGAGTATAGAGTCAAGTCAATGAGCCATTGAGCTAAAAGAACTAGTGAGCTATTCCGTGAACGACTGAGTGACTGAGAGCTAGATTCTAATTAAAGAACTAGTTCAATTTTATCTCTCATTCGCGAGCTACCCAACTCTAGGACTCAGTAATGTAACATACAATCGCGCCTGCCATCCCCGAACGGTTCAGCAGTTATGTTTAAGTCATAGAGGGCGAGCCTATTGCCATCAATCGGACCGGAAAAAATCCCGATGGATAAACTCAATTACACTTTGCTTGATCCGGGGATCGAACGACCACTAGACACACAAGTCAGTCGAAAATCAGTAACTATTCTCTTAAGTGCAAGAAAAAAAATAGATGATTTACAAGTCAAACTCATTGTAAGTCTGGCAACCGCTCCTCCTTACTTTCAGTTCTAAGCAACACGGTTTTAACTTAATAAAGAACAGTCTATATTAAATCTACCCAGCACTACGCAGCGGGAATAATTAAACAGTTAACTAATTATAACGTAGTTCCTGGTAAAGATGAGGCCACTAATAGGATTAAGGAAATAGGATTAGCTGCGCCATGGAGGATGTTGCTTGTATTTTTTTGGCTTTTCCTGTTAACATTTGTACAGGGGAACTTGAGTTTATCAATGTCATATATGTCTTATAGAAAATGAAATAGAGTATTAGCACAGTCTAAATACATACAGTCGTCCGACGGAGCTGTCTAGACAGGGCAATCGTGCGGGGTGTGAGGGGCGAGACGCGGGAAAGCCGCTCCCGCACTGCGAACGAAACGATGTTCGTAGTGCGGGAGCTATTATTCAAGTCTAACGCGTGTAGAAATTGTCGGCATTTTTCCAGAGATCAAAGGCGTCGTCCTACTGTATTAATATTTATACTGTGGTATTAGTAAGCTTTCGCTGTACGTCTTCCCATTTATTAATTTATCAGACAAAGTCCATAGTATACACTTAATGTATATAACATGTATATGTTACATGTATTAAGTGTAAACTATGGCTGAGTGAGAGCCGGATTCGTACACAAAGGGTTCTGTAGCAGCGTATGTACGGAAGATTAAACGCGACAGCCCATTTAATTTTTTTTCCATTATTTTTTCAATAAAACTCACTTTATAAATAAAATGTGTGTCTACGTCACAATATTTACAATTGAATTGAATCTTTTAAATGTATTTTGAATGTTTGAATAAATATTATTGAATTTATTTACTTAATAATATTTTTCTAGTTTAATCTACCGTACGCTATGAACTGTAATGGCGTCACATTTAAGTCTTATATGGTAGACTTATTTCTCTTTACTTCATATATGGGTATCCTTCATTTCCCACGTGCGAACTTCGTAGCTACGAAACGCTACGTGCTACGGCGCTACGCGGCTACGGCACTACGCTGCTACGCCACTACGAGATTTTGGGATGTTGTGTTTTTGAGCGACTTTATGCATAATTAACACTTTTCTAGGCTGTTTTCACGGTTAATGGGTCTATAGTAATCCATTCCAAGAAAAAACTCTTTTTTTTAAAGAGGTCCCGTTACGTTCAGAATAGGTTAGCACCAGTGTCTTTGCGGAAAGATCGTCTGTTCCCTCGACTTCTGGCGCAGGTGTCAGACAAAAAAACGGGGTGGCTTATATTCAGCAAGAGTCTGACAGATTCCCCCCCTTTAGGCCGGCCCATGAGGGTTTTTCACCCCGAGATTAATAAAAAAAGTTAGTTAGTTAGTCATAAAATCTGAAAATGTATACAATATAAGTATTGTAAAATCTATTTTAGAAGAGCAAGTGTGAAGTTTCTTGCACATTCTTCTCCATACGAAACTACCTTTTGGAATGTGCAAGTAGAATCATACTCTCACTTTATTTCATTTGTAAGTCAGACGTTCAAAAGTGCCTTTTATGGGTGGAATTGAAATATATAAGGCTGATATATTTGAGCTGCTCTTCCCTTTCATAATAAAACTAGTGACCTTTGGAAGTTTCTAGTAATTAGTATCAGTAATTAGCAGTACTCACAGACTATAATTACACGTGGGCCCCAGTATGCGTTGGTTGTTAGTACTATCGCTTCTGTCCACTTAGTGTAGGCGTTATTGTTTCGATTACCTACTTAACATAACATTGCAGCACTCACGGCTATATTCTACGTAAGGGTGGGCAGCGGTGTATATATAGGATGACTGGTAATTAGTGACCGATACTTAGACCCGTAAATGTAATCATTCAATAAACTTTCCCAATGATTTTTTTTTTAACTTATAACACAATAAAATAACAAAAACGCTGTTTGAAATATCTATCACAGTAGGCACGAATCGGCACGACCTATCAGTTGATAGTCTGACCTCGAGAAGGGCAAAATCTACTAGTAGTAGTAGCGTCACACGCTCCCCCGCCACCCCCACCGCTACCCGCTTGTGCAGTACTGACGTAATTTTTTTTTAAATATTTTTTTTTATATTATAAACCAGTGCTTGACTGCAATCCCACCAGATGGTAAGCAGTGATGGTGAAGCGCACTAGTTTATTAAGAGCCTATTCACTCTATCCTTGAAGACACCTAAATTATAATCGGACGGGAAGACCGCAGCAGGCAAGTTGTTCCAGTCCTTCGATGTACGCGGTATAAACGACGAAGCGAAACGCTTTGTCCGAATCGTGGGAGTGCCAACGATGTAAGGGTGGACACGCGCCGAACGCCGGGTTGTCCGATGGTAGAAAGGTGATGGCTATGGCTGGATATGTGGCTGCTGTACTCCACACACGAACGGACCTGTGCTTTGTATAACATTAGAAGCTGACCAGGTGTGAAGTACCGCCGGACCTTTGCGAGAACGCCGAGTTTTCTAGCAGCAACCTTGGCTTTGGAATCAATAAACCGCCCAAAGTTTAGGTTTGAGGAGATTTCAACTCCCAAGAGCTGAAAGCGGTCGGTGCACTCCAAGGACACAAAGAAAAGAAAAGAAAAGAAAAATCCAATGCAATTGAAAGTTAATGAGTATAAAAAAAAATCTTTGGAAAAGTTATTGCTATTCATGAGTACAATCACGTGCTTAAGTATCGTCACTAATTACCAGTCACGCTATACATATATGCCGCCGACAAATTATCAGTTACGTAGAAGTTCCATGTAAGAGTTTTTCATCGTTTTCGTGTGGTAAAGTGACTATCCTGGTGTCACAGTTTTTATGCCCATGGGCCTAGACGTGGCTGGTTTCCTCACCATTTTTTCCTCACCGTTTTTTAAGGAAGTAATTATGGCGTAAGCTTCATACAGTGTAGTTACCTTATGTCTTGTAATTTGTACTAAATAACACCACCTGATAAACTGGGTAAAAATTCAATCAACTGGCTGTTACCTAGAAACATATAATAGAGCAGGTAAATGATCTATTAATTACGGCCATTTCTAATAATACTTAGAGGTCAAAGATCGTCGAATTGCGTGGGTAGTTGCAAGTGCACCCACGCCTGATACGAGATTTGACAGTTTCATCATGTATCCTTATAAACAATCTGCGTAGGACGTTACTTCGCACACTTCCGTCAATTTGGTCATTATGATTTAAGTGTAGAATTGTGTCGCTTGTTTGTTCCAAATTTCCAAATAACTACCGGCGCGGTCGAAAGCACAAGCTATTTGTAGTTTGGTAAACATGTAGGACAGTTGATTCCCAATACCGCGAGCCCTCGCCGTGTGGCGGAGAATAGACCGTCCAGGATTGAGCACTCAATGCCCTCCTAAACGGTTTATTCTCAGGTCATTACAATAATAAGCATTTGCACGTTTCTGCAATTTAAGTAAACGTTTTTATAACTGAGATTGTTAGATGTTTCACGGAAATTCGGGAGAGCACCGAACCAGCCATAAAAATATTATAATATAAAACTTAATTTTCAGAATAATGACAAAAAAAATACACCGATACCTGTCAGACTTTGTTCAGTAAATCTCTGTATTGATTGTTTATACAAAATCAAGAATACCAATGTTTCCAAACGTAACATTCCTCCGATATTGCCAGAGCGGCGTGCCAAAAAAGAACAAATGGCTTTGTCAAACATTTATCGGACAACTTTTAAATTGAATCACGCTCCGGATTTCGTGTCACGCTGTTCAGAACTTTTAACGGCGCTCCAGCGTGACACTAGAGCTGCGCCATGTTAATATATTTTTCATGAATGGTTGACATCATACTGAACTTTTACCGCTTGGAGTCAAAGTTCAACAAAAGATAAAGAAATACAAGAAAATGTTCGCCTGTTATGGTTCATTATGTAAATTCTTAACTCAGCTTTCACGCTTTCGCTAAAAAAGGGGTACAAACCTTTTTGTGTGTGAGTTATCTGGTCACTTACTTTGCTCTTCGTCATCTGCCGTATGATTTTCCCTACGATGTTGGGTTTTGTTTTCTGTCTAACTAGTAATAGGTAGATTCTATACCATTTTATACATCAAGCAACTGCCTATCAGACATCTCCTATCTCACATCTACAACCCAGTAACTGGTTAACACGATTTTTACGACCCAGAGTCGTAAAAATCGTGTTAACCAGTTACTGGGGCTTTTTGGCTAAAAGTCTTTGACAGTCGTCCAAGATCTAGAAATCAGCAGGGAGTAACGGTTTAACGTACCTACTTTACGAGCCACGAAAAAGTCTCAATATGTTTCTTGGTTTTCTTGTTTGTTTTCTATTAATAATTTATTGAAATGATTAGGGTATCTACCTACTGCGCAAAATATAAATTCCTAAACTCCGTGTGGAACAAGTTTCGGGTAACAGTCTATAAAAAATACAGTTTGAAACTAAAACACGCTTTGCTATCACGGCGTTCAGAGCATTTCATCTGCCGTTATTGTTGCAAAGTTCCGAACACGTTAATATTTCATGAACTTCTTCATCCTCCATCTTTGTGTATTATTATTTTTTGTCCTACATTTTCTTATGGTCTTAGATTGTCTTTTGTGAGACAAAGTGCTATGGTGACCGCCTTTTTTAATTCCAAGATAGCCGAAATGGTGTATTATAATGAACTTTATTAAAAAAAAGTAACAAAAGGAGTGGTTTCTTTATTTCTTAATTTAAAATTTCACTCAAAGGAACAGCAGAAAGAAACGTAAGAATTCAGGAACATGTATTGAACTCATGCATTTGTAAAGGAATTACGAAATTTCGGAGATAACCTACATATCTTAACTTTACCTGAACTAAGACTTTTACCTTTACGTGAAAAATCTTCTAAAATATAAAATTCTCTGGTCACAGTGTGTGTTGCCAAACTCCGCCGAAACGGCTTGACTTAGTTAAAATATACTGATACTGCTAGCCAGCATCATCCCACAGTTGGCCAAAGGCCTCTCTCCATGACTTCCTGGTTTTTCGATCCAGGGCTAAAGTGGGCCACTGGTCGTTTAGTTTGTCCAAGTCGTGCCGCGCCGTGGTCGTCGTTTGTCGTCGTACTTGAAATATAGAATGTAATAAAAAAATAGCATTCAAACTATAGTAGAATTTAAAATAATACACGTCCTAACACAAAAGAGAGATAAGTTAGCAAAGAAGAACAATGCGTACCACTTAAAGTAACCTCCCAACTTAGTAACCAGACTTTTTATAAGGTCCACTCAATATTTTTACGCCCTCAAACACTCATATTTCTTCAGCCCATACAAAAATACCTACGCCCAAATATGACCCTAATTTAATACAAAAATATATGGCTCGACGGAATTCATCTTTCATATTCGTTACATAAGCGTATTATGTGAATCAATAAGGATGCCTTTTGCGTTTGTTTTTTATCTTTTTGTGCCTGATTCAGCTGTTTCAAGGGTTGAAAGCAAATATTATGTAGATTGTGATCTAGTTATCTTACTAGATTTGGCTTGAAAGGTTTTTGTTCGGGCTTTTGTGTTATATCACGTTTATATTTCAATTTCATAAAGGATCGGCTGAAGTGTAGTGGTTACTTAACAGAACGACATGGCTGTATTTCTGAATTAGACAGACATATCATAAGCATAACGTCAAGGATGTAATCCCCTGTAAATTGTTTGCTTTCACTGCAACTTCATTTACATGTGTATTTGACTGCTCCATTAATTCTTCATTTGTTATTCTTTATTCCATCTCAAGGCAAAGGCCTCCCCACCTTGAGGTACTCTTTTTCCACTTCTATTATGTCTATGGCTTTTTTGGGACGAATCCTTATTAAAGAGGCCCAGCTCATCCCGCCATTCTCCCTGACCCATGCTCGTGACAGCCCGCATCGCTGGGCCTGTAGATATAACATAATATAACGTCACGCCTATAATCCCCGAAGGGTTCTGCAGGGGCGTACCTGGTAGTAGACCCACATTTCGCCAGATATGTTTAAGTCCCATGTTATAAGGGGCGAGCCTATTGCCATCAATCAGGCACAAATCCAGACAGAGAAGTTCCAGATGGAAAAACTCATTAACACGTATCTTAAATCTCATTGTTAAAATCCTTAACATCCTAATAAAAGGGTTAACCCTTTACATAAATAATAATGATCGACGTAATGATGTATTTTGACGACATTATACACGTGTAATGTTGATCAAAACAATCTACTTGATGGATATTTCGTGTCCGGCGCAAATGATATTTTGATGAGGATTTTTTTCTATTAGATATTTTGTGGAGGGTAATTTGTTATGGAGGATATATGTATTGTGTACCTAGATTAAAATTTCATTATGGCCCAATGGTTAAGGCTCTCATTACGAGCTTGTGGATTCAATTTTAAACCTATCATGTTTCTTTCTAAGTTTATCTTTCACATTATTGACACCAATAAAGAAAAACATGGTGAGGGAAACCTACATTTTTTGCCTGAAATTCGTCTTGATCAAGCGTGATGCTAAATGTTCGTGCTTTCTCGGTACGTGAAGAAGTATTTCTCTTGCAATGGGACAGTATAGCTGCCTATCCACAAAAGCGGAGCTAGGCTACAGAGCAAATAAACAGAAATATTAACAAATAGGGAGAGTCCACTAGAACGGAGCAAAAAATTTACGCAGTTCTATTGGTTTATATTATGCTGGTATTCCTATTTTCATCATTAAAAATGTAGAACAATAGACAATACAAAATCAAATTAAAATCGTAAAACATTTCAATGGAAAATTCGAACAAATTAAAACAACATCAAATAAATTACGTAATTTTTTGTAAGATTGAAACGTGTCGCTCGTTCGGACAGCAGAATATAAAATTTTATTCGTTCGACGTCCAGGGCCACCTGATGTTCGATACTAACCGAATAATATTTCAATTTCAATAAAGAAAATGCTTTTAGAGCAGGAAAAGTTATGGAAGTAATAAAAAAAAAGTTTAAACAGTAGCCGATAGTCGAGTTGAGAATCGGGTGCTTTCCTTGATTTATGATGAGCATTAAATGTGGAAAATCTTTTGTAGTAACTTGTTAAAGACAAAGTTATTGTTTGTTAGTTTTTATAGTGTACAATAAAGAGAATTCTATTATATTCTAATCTAAAGACAATTTATTGTCTATTAAAAATAAAATGGCAAATGATTTTGAACTGGTTGGAGACAATGTGGGTCAAAAATCGTGAATCAAATAAAGCACGGCGATAGTGAGGGTTATTTGCAGTAAAAAATATCTGTGATAGAGCCGATTCTTATGTACGTTTTCGTGTATTTATATTCAAACGAGTTACCTATACATTTCTTTAGGTTAATGGCTTTAGTCCATAGTGACCTTTTAGTAACGTCTAAGAATAGATTTATAGAACCGTTAAGTGCGTCCGTAAATTATTTATCAGCTGTTCGGCTCAATAAAAGGTTTATTCCTTCTGACTGACATTGTTCACTGTAAATTATTAAGCACTTCAGTTGATATTGAGCACTAAGAGTGTCGTAATAAAGTTTAACTTAAGATGACTTTTACGGAAAGCATTACGTGTTATTATATGTAGGTAAGCAGTATACTACTTAGAGATGGCGTAAATAGAACCGCAAGTTGTTTTAAAAATAAATACGTCACCTCATAGTCGGAATTTCTCTTGTGTTGTGAGTTTGTTTACAAAGATACAGATAACTTGCATATTCAAACAGCCAGACCACATAAAGCAAAAGATAAAAAAATATTTAGTGCGCACGCCAGACATAGCCCAACGCATAAAAACAAGATTAAAAACCAATATATAACATACAAATAAAATTAAACAGTTAGAAAATGAAAAAAAATACCTATCTACATTTAGAACTATGTGTCACACTGACTGAGAAAAATGAAACGTAATTTTCCCATCAAAGTACGGAACCAGAATGGTAAGTAAGACTGGTACTTTACCGTTTTTTTTTTTACAATGACTCATTCTTTTCAATAAAATACTATGAATAGCCATAATCGACTGTGATCAATCATCAAATGACAGGTAGAAACAACCAGTCTCTTACGTCACATGGTAAATGACGTCATAATTAAAATTAAATACCAGTCTTCACTGCAGGGCAAAGGCCTCTTCTCATACAGTAAAGGCGCAAGCATTGATTAACACGGTTGTTCAAGGGGGATTGTGGATTTCAAACTATGTTAACTGAAGTCAAAGACATTCAATACCTATAGACCGGACATCATGATCAAAATTTTTGTCCGAAACTTGTATCCTGCTTGGACACAAGTCTATGAGTTTTTTTTAGTACGCTCCGCTGCCGCTCCAATATTTATATATTATTCTAGATGGCGTTACTGAGACATGGGATCAAAGTTTTTCTATGACATTTCCTTGACATGCCCGCTCTATAGTATTCTCTCTATAGTATGCTCTTCGACTGAAGTCCAGTAAGTGCAAGTGACTTACTGGCGTCCACTTGCACACCAAACTTTGATGACAACTGAGAATTTATAAAAAATAGGATTGCACTTTAAGTGGACTTCAAGTTACGGTGACTATAAGACGGGGTACAGTGCGCAGTGTGTCATCCTAGGTACACTATGATGCAGCAGGCGCACCGGGCGCAGGCGGAGGGCGGACTACGCCCTCTTCCAGCCCCCCTGAATGGGTCCAGGGCGACGGACGCGGGGATGTCCGTCGTATATGGATCCGAGGTGGCGGCGCGTCGTATTCACGCGCGCCCCTCTTAGACGTCGCGACCAGTCCAACACCTCACTCCCCTCGCTGAGTTGGCGAGGCCGCGGGGCCGGCACCAGTCGGGGGTCGCAGAAGTATTTTCTGTTCACGTGATCCCCGGCGCAGGTGTGAGAAGGAACGCGGGGTGGTTTTTAGTCAGTAAGAGTCTGACAGACCCCTCCGCCTCCCCGGGCGGGGGAAATCCATGAGGATTTGCCACCCCTCAAAAAAAAAAAGGGAGAGCTAATACAAAACTAGCTGTTTAACAGTTTATCATTGGCCACTTTGCCCAGTGAGATGAGCAACAGCCCAGCTGGTTTTCTCACGATGTTTTCTTTCACCGTATCAATGAAATCAATACTAATATTATAAAGGGGTAAAATTTGTGTGTTTGTTTGTAAGTTTGTAAGTTAGGTAGGGGGTAATCTTCGGAAATCATGATCCGATTTTACAATTTTTTGCACTGGTGGAAAGCTACACTATTCCCGGATGACATAGGCTACTTTTTATCCCTGTAATTCCACGGGAACAGGAACTACGTGGGTGGAACCGCTTGACGTCTGCTAGTCTTAAATAAACTTAGAAAGTACTGTACATGAATTTAAGAGGTCGCCTTAACCTCTGAGCCATCACAACATTCACATGTTCATTGACGTACAGTTTTCCAGAGATGTCGTAACAAAGAAGGACAGATTAAGAAATGATGTGATACAGCAACGTTGTGGTTTAAACGAAGATACAGTTACAAAAATTGAAAAGAGTATGTTTAGATGGTTTGGTCAAGTTGAAAGGATGAATGAAGGGCGACTAATGAAAGGTATTTACAAGGCAGATGTATGTGGGAACGCCACCGCGCCGCCGGGAGGCCCTAGAAAGACATACATAGACTTATTGGTGAGGTTCTTCAGAAAGGTCAGATGCGTAGTAAGTACTCGCAACTAACGTGTGTGTATGACACCATGTATAAATGTAACGACGCAAAAGAAGTATGTAAGGCGATTCTCACACTGCCCCGCATGATGCAGCGTAGCGCGTGGATGCGTGTTTTTCCGTTGCTTGTAAGTATCTCCGTTTGTATGGAAAACACGCACAGTCCAACACACAGAAAATGCATCCACGCGCGTTCATTTCAGTTCAGAGACACGCAACAAGCAGCGTGATGCGTGGCAGTGTGTTAACCGCCTAAGAATCGTAGCATTATGGCGCTCTGTAGTTTCTCCCTACCCCCATGAGAAAAAGGTGTGAGTTTATGTATGTATGTCATATTAGTTCATTTTTTTTTAATTCGCCATGTTTTTGGCCGATGCGTTTGTAATGTCTACTAAAGTTAGAATTAAAACATAAGTAGTGTTTCAGCTACTAAAATTTATCTGCCACAAATTGCAAAGTTCGACGGCTTACTACGTGGATCTGCCGTCAGTATCTACGTGACGCTGGCAGAATACTTACTTAGTCGACATCGTCTTTTTTGCTGTTATGATCAACTTAAATTGACAGCTCTTGTATATATATGTCTGACCTTTTCTTATTTTAAATGAGAGGAAAAGTTGAGAGATTTAAGAATATTGAGAGGACATGCCATGAAATGTCATTAACACTTTGTATGCCACGTAGGTCACCGGTGACCTCAAACAATTGAATTTCTATTGTGTCTGGTAGTCTGGCAGTCAAGGTGTTAAGAAACTAACGCCATCTAGAATTATATATAGCAATATTGGAGGACATAAGTAACGGATGAAAATTTTGTTCGTAATTCCCATAGTTAACCCGTAAGTTTTAAATGTCTTTGGCCTAAATTAAGTTTAGATTAGCACCATTGACGAAAATATGGTAAACGTACTATTTTCGGTAATATGTAGGTATATGACGTGGCATTCGTTCAGCGGAAGCCATTTTAAAAATAGCCATCAATTAAAATGGTAGCCGCTATTTACGTTCGTTTTGCTCTAAAATGTTATTTTTGTTGCTTTATTTCAAGTGAATTGAGTCTGTGACGAAGTCGATGTTATATTTATTCGAGGTGGGGACGTTTATTTTGAAAATATCAATTTTAGTTATTCAGGTTAGATCTACTGTCTATTTTCGGTAAAATTCTATAATTGTATTTGATTATTTAGGCCTCTGGATTTATATTGGGAAGTAAGTGGAGATAGGTGTTTTCTATGTAAACATATCTAAATGTAGCGTTAGATAATGCTAACGAAAAGGTTTCTATGTAAGAAAGGATACTTCACCCGTGGAATTCGGTATGTAAAGTATTCTTCAGGTATTTTTTTTATATTTTTATTTCGTAAAACATTTAATTTTAAGCCACTAATTTGAAGCTTTTTTTTTTCCAAGTAACAGTTTTTTTTAAATTATATTTTAAAGTATTATTCGTGATGACGTCATTTCGTAGACTGAATAGCTTTAAATCTTTGCCACGTTTCAGTACATACAAAAAACACTAATAGATAACTTCAAACTTGACATTGTTAACAGTAGACACTTGACTAGAGATGGGTTTATGCCCTGGCAAATTGGGCGCATAAAATAAACGCCCGATAAATGCCCGTAAACGCCAAATAAATTCCTTTTGACTGGGCAAAAACTTTTAAAACCATTTCTTCTAATTTGAGTTTACAATAAGATTAATTTTCAAAAACATATTGGATATAGCTAATGTTTTGCAATAATCTTAGGAAATTGGTTCTAAACCTGTAGAAATTGCTTTGTTATGAATGATTTCTTGGTTGTGTTGGTCATGGAACCAATCACATAAGATATTTTTGAACTCGAGGATGATAATTATAACATCAGTAAAGTTTATATGACCTTCAAAAATATATTTTCAAAATTGCTATTTGCTTTACAACAACTATTCTGGAAACTTCAAATGTAGAAAGTATGAAGACTGCAAAAGAACATTGAATTACACTAGTTCTTAAACCAATATTAATACTACACTGCACATAATTATGCTGGGCCCAAAAGCTGAAGCACATTATCGTGTCCATAATGATTTATGGTGTTGTGCCTGTTTCTTTCGGTGTTTCTTCTCAGCGTAGTCACATAGTGAAACACCGACCTCACCTTCTAGTTATTAAAAAAAAAATAACATGTAAATGTGTGTATGAACCTATTTACAGAAATAATTATCATTTATTTAATAGGATATTAGAGTGTAGCCTGAAAAGAGCGTTACACATAGAATAAATATTTGTGCGGTCATGGGTTTTTTTGTAGAACTGTTAAACTTTCCATAACTTACATACGTGTAAATCTAACCGTTTTGTCAGCGTACGCCAGAATAGCTCGAAAATAGCAGATTTTTTTCCAACTTCCTTGACTCTTACGTATCGTCATGTTTTGGAAACTTTACACACTAACTTTATAAATTATAGCCTATGTGCTATTTTGATATAGCTATATTATTGTAAAGTTTCAGTACAATCAATTCAGAAGTCTTCGTGAAAGAGTAACAAACATCCATACATACATCCATCCTTGCTTACAAACTTTCGCGTTTATAATATTAGTAAGGGTAAAAATAATTTAATTTAATTTTGAATTTACAAATTACTGACATTCAATTTCATTTTAAGTTAATTTCCTGCTTTATTTTTACGAAATAAAGTTATTTGTTTAAGCATTTATTTGAGCTTAAACTCGTTTATGCCCAAAATGCCAAGTTTATGCCCAATCTGTCCATACATGTTTTTGCCCTCGACCCATCTCTACACTTGACAGATACGATTTTTAGACTAAAATATAGATGGGGCAATCCACCCACCCGGGTTTAAGCCCAGGTGGGTTTAAGCCCGGTGTTTTGGGATAAACACCCGATTTTCACCCAAATTTCGGGTGTAAATGATTTTTATATATAAATTCAATTCATTTAATTCAATTCATTTAATTCAGATAAAAAAATGACATTAAAAAAAAAAAACAAAATGACATTTAGTTTTTAATTATTATTCTTTTACTGAATTATACATAATTAGGTGAAATAAAATAATGCAACCATTTTTTTTTGTGCTGATCAAAAACAAATGGCCTACTTAACAATCAATCACTACCGGACTCTCCATTATCATTGTTACAGACGACAAAATGTAAAGGCTGTCTGGCTTCCCTTGACGTTGAAGGTGTAGGTTCGTAGTCATCCAATATTATCGGGTCTATAGAACTCTCTATTCCGGTTTCATTTTCATCATAGCTCTCATTAAGTTGGTCTACAAAACTCTCTATTATGTTTTCGTTTTCATTTTCTTCATCTAACTGAATGTTCAAACAAATCGGGCCATTACCACCGACTTATCGTAAGCGACATTTTTACCTAAACTGCATTTTTCATTGCATACAACATTTTAAACTATAACGGACCATGTCTTGTCGACATTTTTGCCAAATTAATTAAGAAACTTAAGTTATAGCAAACGCTAATTTTATCGTTAGCAGCGGTTTTCTATTTTTTATAGTATCCGACATTACCAATATTATCGTAAGTTGCAAATTTTAACTGTCAATAAAATTATTGTATGTTAAATTTCACTTTAATAGTGCAATTATTACCAAAAATATTTAATCAAAACCTTCTCCTGTAGGTTTTTGTCGGTTACACTAAGTCGGCGGTAATGGCTCGAAATCTTTAAAAGTATTTATAGGAAGCTAAGGGGTTTCATGTAAATCAACTTACAAATGATGAACATGACACCTAACACGCTTACGCTCGAGTCTTCAACGCTAATTACACACTACAACATAAAATAAGCTATTCAAAAGTTGAAATAACAGAAATTTCGTTTTTATCTCGTACCATTTTATTTTATGTTGCCTACAATAAAATAAAATGAATGAAAATCACTTTTAAAACATATTTTTTAACATCACTAATTTAATTTCATCAAATCAAATATAAACCCAATTTTCTGGGTGTTTATGGGTGCTTGCGGGTGTTTATCGGGTTTTTATCAAAGCACCGGGTTTAAACCCGGAGGATTGCCCATCTGTAGACTAACAACAACTTTTTTTTAATTTTTCTTGAAACACACGAAGGAAGTAGTCGGTTCAGGCTACTTTATGACGTCATATAGAGGTCAAATGAAAGTCAAATGGTTACAAGTATTATTGTGAAAATAATCACAATCTTGTGATATAGAGAGCTAAAAATAGAAAAATAAGGCTTAAGACCCTAAAATCTCCAAATGGTTTTGGAATCAGCGTAGGTTACTTTTTACTTTACATACCGAATTCTTAAATCCGCTGAGATTTAAGTACTATGCGTTTCAAACAAGAATAGGAACGTCAATGACCTCTATCTGTCAGATGTCACTTGAAAAGTACGGTCTGCAACGAAAGTTTATTCGCGTATCCATTTTTTATTTTTTCGTTCTACCGAGTCGCAGTTATTCAAAATGACAAAACGTCTTAAATTAATGAGTCGTAAGGAGTGCTTACGTTTTATTTATTCATTCTGTTTGTTACGCGGTGTGTATTGTTTTTATTTGTTTTTTATTTTGTGTCAATGACTGCTCGATAATGAGTAAACGAGGCGCTGTTTTGCATGGAAAGGCTTGAGAGATTATCTCCAATGTAGACAAATCCTTTCAGAGTGAGAAACAGCACAATTTAGAAGATTATTCGTTCATGAATCGTAAATAAAAAACTTTTTTACAAAAAATAAAACCAACTTCAAAAATAACACTAAACGGTGTAAAATAACTCTAAATTAGGAAGTCTGTGGCTTTGGTACTTTTGTCTTATTCTTGATGGGCCACCGACTTCCGAATTTAGAGTTATTTTACACCGTTTAGTGTTATTTTTGAAGTTGGTTTTATTTTTTGTAAAAAAGTTTTTTATTTTTCCATTTATAGTTGTTCATATATACAAACATTTGCCATGAATTCATTTTATATTGTTAATTGTTAACAATACATGTCATTATAATAGGGTTATCCACCTAACCCTAATAAATGAAACTTAACATACCTAACTGTCGAAATCCAGGTATATTGAACACATCTGCCTACCCCTCTGAGCATACAGGCTTGATGATACATGATGAGACATGATGTTGTATAAACAATAAACATCCAAGCGATTCCAGCAATCACGATAGATTTGCCGTCTATGTTTGAAGAGTTCCGTTGTATATCTCCGAAGAGCAGAGAGCAGAGAGAGAGCATCTTCACCAAATTAAAATGGGACCACCTCAGGAGTCTACTCTTTCAAACAAAAAAATAATTTCGAGAATCGGTCCACAAATGGCGGAGAAATCAGGTAACATACATAAAAAAAAAAAAAAAATACATACACACGAACATAGAACCTCCTCCTTTTTTTGAAGTCGGTTAATTATATTTAGAAAATACCTTGTATTGCTGACCTTACCCAATGGATTCGATTTGACAGCTATGACGTTACACCATGGTGCAAAGTCGATCCTATTCTCAATTGAAACACATAGTATCTATCAATGACGTATCATTGATATATTTACTATTTATATTAATACTTATACTTATTTAATATATAATTTACATAAATATAAAGACAAAGCACTGGCTGACTGAACAACTGACTGACTGACTCATCAACGCATATAGCTAAGTACTGACACTAACTAAACTCTAACAAAAGTAAAGTGATTAAAAAGGAAGCCTCCCGGTATAAAGGGCGTGCCTGCTTACATGTGCAGTGTTGGATTATATCCAGAGCTCTGCAAAACAATGTTACAATATGACAAATAAATCTCACAAAAACATTTCACGTAAAATGTTGCCAAGACGACCACATAAGGTTTGACCAGTGAAAAAGATATCAGATATCATGTGGAGCCAAGCTTCTGAATCTACACGGCTTAACCTACCGACCCTAACTTCACAAATTCTACATATCAGTTTAAATGTATGGCTTCGCCGTTTCGCTACCGTCGTGGAGGTGATGCGAATAGTTAGTTTCTGAAGTAAGTAACGAAACAGCCAAGCTATACATTGTGCCCTTGCGCTTGGCTCGTCTTGGCGGGGGCACTCCCGTGCCCCCAGATACAGGCTCTTCCATACATTTAGCAGAATTCCGTGTTGATCCATTGGTTACATTAGAAACGAACCCCAACATACATAGTTTGAAAAAGGTTTCGTAACGTAAAATTAACTTTACGAATGTGTGTTAAAGAATTTTTTCCAAAAAAAACACATTTCTGTTCACAGTTTTGGAAGGCAAATTTTTTAACGCAGAGTAGACATTACGTGAAGGTCGGAGGTAGATAAAATAACGGTTTTCTCTCAACATTTTCGGAGTCTGAGTGTCTAATCAGCATAAAACGATAGTAAACCTTTTTTACGTTGAACTTATTTCATCTCTGATGTTAAAGTTCTAGCTATAAACGACAATGTACAGCATTAGTTTCTGAATTAATCAAAATAAATCAAATGGAAGTAGTCTTAGTTTCGTAACAGCTCCCTGAGATTTTGGTAATAAGATTTGTTTTAAATATTAGATGCATAATAAGTGGATTCTGTCAATTGTCCCAATTTAAATGTGGTCTCCATCCCGGGTAAATATCCATCATCTGGGGATGTTTCATCATCATAATCTGCATAGGCTTTAGCGGTTTAGGCGGTAGCGGAGCCTAATAACTAGACTAATCGACTTGCGTCCGCTAGGAACAAGTATCGGATCAAAATTTTGTTAGTTTCCGTTTATAGGAAGTACTAGCAGACGTCCCGCGGTTTCACAAGCGTAGGTTCCGTTCCCTTGGGAATACAGGGATAAAAAGTAGCCTATGTGTTAATCCAGGGTGCCAGCTAACTCCATACCAAATTTTATTAAAATCCATTTAGCACTTTTTACGTGAAAGAGGAACAAACATTCATCCGTCCATCCATCCATCCTCACAAACTTTCGCGTTTATAATATTAGTATTAATGTAATATAATATTAGTATTATATGTCTTTGTTTTCACATTAAAATAAAAACTACTAAGTAACTCAAGGGTGGGTGACCTCACAATGTTTCCCTAACACCGTTTTACCAATTTTGTCACGGAACACGAACCTCTTTACGGGACGACACGACAGACAGTAATCATAACGCCAAATAATAAAAACTAACGATCAGAACCTTTCCAAGTATTATTCCGCCATTTTAACGCCAACCAACCCTGTTTTTATTATAATACCACCACCTTTTATAGTTATCACCTGCCTAAAATTTTCCCAACTATTTTAGGGTCGGCTTCAAGTTTACCCAGATGGAGCTGAATACCCGGGTTTGACATGGAGAGACTGCCTGCCTGTACTCCACAACCCAGTTACTGGGTGACACGATTCCCGTTGGTGAAGCTGATTGTCAGACTTTGACTTCTCGTAATGACTGTCAACGAACAACGGCTTAACGTGCTTTCTGAGGCACAAAGGAGTCTTGATATTTGTAATGAATGGTCCTATCCACGGACCAACTTGTCCGAATCAGTTCACTTTTTATAGGTTTTAACATGTTAATTTTATCTAATAACTATATGTTTGTTATGTGTTGTTGAATGTCGTGATGGCCCAGAGGATAAGGCGCCTACCTCTCATGCACGAGGTTGTGGTTCAAATCTGGGCAAGTATCAATGTGACTTTTTCAATTCATATGTACTTTCTAAGTTTATCTTAGACATCTTTGACATCGGTGAAGGAAAACATCGTGAGGAAACCTGGACTTATAGTTAATATAAGTTTGAAATCGCCAATCCGCCTTGAGCAAGCGTGGTGATCAATGCTCGAGCCTTCTCTGTATGAGAAGAGGCCTTTGCCCTGCAGTGGGACAGTAACAGGCTGGTATTATTATTATGTGTTACTGTTTTGTGTTAGGTGCATTTGAAAAACAGCGCCAGGCAACATCTCAGCATCTGTCTGGCATTACCGCTGAAATGAACCTTATGGTGCAAACGATGCAACCAAGACATGGGTTTTTCATATACACGTTGAATGGCAATGCTTAAGCTTTGTCAAAGAAGAGGCCAGCCTTTGGGTCACAGAAAGCGTCAACCAAACGTTTTGAGATGTCTTTAAACAGAAGACCAACGGCTTGAAAATATAATTACCAACAAGGTTGCCATATACATGCCGCTTCAAACATAAATAGATAAAGAGTGTTCTGTTCTAACACTGCTACTTACCCCTGAGCATTGAATTAGAAAAGATATGGAAACAGCATTGCACTCAAAAAGTAACACCACAAAAAGTAACCCCGAGTAGGCGTGGCTATAAAAGTATATTTTTTCGCGAACTAGTCTACCGCGCGCACAGTGACGGAAGGTCGCATTGATCAAAGCGTTTGACGTTTCATTTGGTTATAAACATTGGTGGAATTACAAAAAAATGACTTCCTGTATAGCAATATACAGGAAGTCATTTTTTGATTTTTTCAAAAAATGACAACATGGTGGTGCAGGAAAAGCAAAGAAGGCCGGAAAAGTGATACTGGAATAACTTTTGTGGTAAAAATCAATCTTTTTATTTACTGTTTTACCAGTTCTAGCAAATAAAACCTCACATTTTGACACCGTTCCGTGACCTTGATGCACCCAATCGCGCACTAGCTTCGTCTATGAGAGTGTGTGATTGTCTCGTTGCAATTTAAGTAAGTAAATTTGTTGGCGTAAAAATAAATTACGTTTCCATATCTTTTCTAATTCAACGCCCCTAAGGGAAATTAGAAAACAATACCACTAAACAAACTGTCAAACATGCTCTGAAAACAATTTAGTTTATTCCGCAGCGTAATGAAAACGCGGTTGAAAGCAATAAACATGAATAACCAAGCGACCGGGTGGTTAGCGTGGTTGCCAAGCCCGTTATAACTGCGGTTGCCGCAACCACTCGGTCCATTCCCGTCCATTAACGGTTTCGAATTGTTAATGAAACAGTCACCGAGATAATAGATTCTCGTTTGAATTTTCGTTAGTCGGATTTTAAGTTCATGTTTTTGGTTGTACACAGTTTTTATTAGTATGGCCTTATAATAATGAAATGAAAATAATACTCCTTAACTTTCACACAGCGCCATCTAGTCCCAAACTAAGCAGAGCTTGTGATATGAGCTGTACTGGACACTAAAAACATACTTATATATGCTTATATATTTCTAAATACGTATGTATAATAATAATAATAATAATAATAATAAATTTTATTGCAGGCAACACAGGCCCAGAGATAAATACCTTAACCTAAAATACATACATTAATACATTATTACTTAAAAACTAACACTTCACTAACACGCACTAGCGCTGCTCTGTGGAACTTGTCCGCGGAAGCGACGGAACACCACGTCCTGAGGCCAGAAGTTTTCATCCATGACGACGGGCAGATAACAATTCGGAACGCGTACCGCAAACGCCTTAAAGTTGACGTTGCGGCGCGACTCCAGTAACTGCACCCTCGGCATGTATCCAATCTTCTGGCGCACGTACTCCACGATGCCCTCCGCCTTAGTGGTGTAGTGTAGGCGGGAGATATACACCGGAGTGTTCGGGGCTGCGGCGCGCAAGTTGATTTCGAGCTCCGATTATATTATACATAGATAAATTACACCCCGATATTATCTTGGGTGGAGTTTAAACCCACAACCTCGGGCATAGTAGTCAATGAGACTAATCACGAGATGAACAGGTCAGTCATAAGACTATCTTAATAATAAAATCGTATCCCAATTACTGGGTTCCACTTCATGTAGAACATTGGTACTGAGCTGAATCTGGTTAGACTGGAAGCCAACCCCAACATGGTTGGAAAAAGGCTCGCGTGAGCATAACAAAGTTAGATATTAGTTTCTTTCTTTGACTTTCTAAGCCCACATCTATTCTTAAAACCTGGATCGAACACACAAAACACGTACAAACTTCAATCTATTGAGATTTTCTTTAGTTGGTGTTACGTGTGTTGGTGTTTGTTGTGTTCTGTTTGTGAGACGCTTCGTGAGACGGATCGAACCGAACGTGACCGAATCTACAGTCCATTTGAAATAAAAAAAGAAATCTAAACAAAACGTTTTACAGTCCGAACAACCGATTTTAACTTCTATTTCGTAATATTATTTATTTATTGAATACTTCAAGCACACTAATGTACAGAGGCGGACTTAATGCCATAGGCATTTTCTACCAGTCAACCTTTAGGTGATGCAGAGAAAAACAGTGGACATATTAAGGATGGCATTATGAGCAAAAACGCGGATACAATACCAATTGTTTCCTGCAGCTGCCATTTGTCATGCTACCATCGTAATAAAACTCAAAGTCGGTTGAAGGGACTGTAAAAAAGGTTTAATGAAATTTCTTTTCTTATTTCAAATGATTATAGTAGAGATGGACAAAAACAAAGTCTGTTTTTAATTTCCTCTCGATTGCTGGATACTTAAGGGAACGGAAATGTGTTACAAGAAACTGGGGTAGCGCGCGCTATTTGATTTGACTAATGAGCGCGGGCGATGTCGGAGAGATATCTGTGAGTTGGTACCAACCGATTTTGAATAAGGTTAGTTCGTACTGCTTCGTTCTTGCATTTTATTTGAACGCGACGGGTTATCACGGTAACATGACAGATGTAGAAAAACCAATAGCGCTTGTTTTTAAGAACAAGCTTTCTTGGTTATTATTGTTTATCAAGCATTCTCTGATCCTAAATGAACAGTGATAGCCTAGAGGTGTAACCGGCGAACTGCTAAGTCACAGGGGACTTACCATGAACTCTTATAGCAGGTCAATATTATACGAAAAATAACCTACCCTGTTATTTTGTACCACGAGTGAGTATAGCAGGTGAGCCAGCGATCACGAGACCTAAGCCGGTTATTGACCACTCCAGCAGGCTGGCCTGCAACGTTTTCCACCATGAAGGCTATTTGACATATTGACAATCAACAATTAACCTGCCCTGCTGTTGTAATTTGCGGGTCTGTGAAACTAAGTTTTATTGACCTGTTTCTATTAAATTGGAATACAAAAAAACTTTTTTACAAAAAATACAACCGACTTTAAAAAACACTAACCGGTGTAAAATAACTCTAAATTAGGATGTATTTTTTGTAAAAAGTTTTTATTTAATAATTTTTAGTTTTTATTTTTACGTATCTAGATGATAAATAATTATCCATTTCTACAACACATGTTTACATATTACAATCAAACAAATAAACAACAACTGTTCGCGATGAAATCAAAATGGAAAATTCATGAACAAATATGTTCATAAAATGAAAACTACCAGACCAAACTATGTATTTTTTTAATGAGACCAAAAAGAAACTAGTCCGCATCAAACTAAAAAAGAATCTCGTAAATCGGTACATAAACCTCAGCGTAATCGGTAAACATACATACAAAAAAGTGTTCAAAAATAAATGAAACTTTCATAAAATTGTTCATAAAATGAAAACTACCGGGTCAAACTATGTTATATTTTTATGGGACCAAATGGCAGCTGTTCCGCATCGAACTCGAAAAGAATCACGTGAATCGGATCATTAATCTCGGAGTAATCGGTGTACATACATAAAAAAAAAAACGATCGAATGGAGAACCTCCTCCTGAAGTCGGTTAAAAACGGAAAGACATCGTTAAAGTATGAGAAAATTTTCTCGACGGGATGCGAATGTGGTGCTCCTAAAGATCCGAGTTGAGCTCACGATTTCTGACAAATGCTTGCACTGACTGATCTCATATTCGTGTGGTTCTTTGCTCAAAAGACCATTTCAGACACTAATCTGCATGGTTCTTACATGATCTGACCAAGATAATGACTGGACTTTAAAAGAGACTGTGAGCTCTGAGTTTCTTTCGGTGTTTCCTCTCAGGAGTAGTCAGATAGTGAAACATAGACCTCACCTTTTAGATAAAAAATGACATGTCAAAGTGTTTGAATGAACATATTTACAGAAATAAGTATGAAAAAAAAGAAATACTGGGTTTGTCATCCACCATAAAATGAGATGAAGATAATATGAGAATATTTTCTTCTTAGGTTAAAAGAAAACACTAGTATGTGGTGAATGGCAGACGTTTTGGGTAGAGGAACTGTCTTGTTTAATTTTGACGTTCAATAAGTGCTTATCCATATTTCATCACATTTGAATAAATGAAATTCGCTTTTAAATACACACAGGTACATGAAGTTAAGTCTACGAGTACTAGTTTAGACTATAATTCTAAAACTATTATGTAGATCTAAACACACTATTTTGTATGCATGTACCTACACTACCTACAAAGTTGGGTCCATACAGATTCTCTTGTGTGCTAATGGAATTCGTCACTGAACCGAGTCGGACTCTTGACGTGACTTACTGCTATCGAGCTTATAGGCAACAACAAACAAACAACATTTAGGGTACCTTAAAAAGGAAGAAAACCCTTGTGAGATTATATCTTGAGCGTCTGTGACGTTTTCTTTGAGACTTAGGATTTTTAGTAACGTCTTAAAGGCCAATACTATTTAATTTTATTTACACTTTTTTGGGGATCAATTTAATCCTGAGAAAGTTATTATTTATTTATTTAATTAACAATAGCTATAATAATAAAAGCAAAATTATAGCCATTGCGATAATGCATCTTAAAGCAAAATTATAGCCGGTTGCAACAGTGTCATAATTAGCATAAAAAAAACATACCAAATGTGTATATTGGTTTTTAAAATTTAAATCGCCCAAGTCGGCCGCAGCAAAAGAAAATCTCCTAAAGTGGGATTTTGCAGATGGTAACCGACCTTCAATGTCTATGCGGTTTCTCTCCGCAGACCATGACCCACCTTTTATCTTCCGCCCCGTGCCCTGGCACCTGCACACGTGAGGACCTAATGACTGCATAAGTGGATTGTGTTGCTGTAGTCTGGGCCAAGCACAAAATTTAACAGACTTGATAAACTTAGTGTCTATTTTTGCCATCAATACGCTAAGAAGAAATTTAAATGTAATATAATGGTGTTAGCTCTATGAAATAACACATTCATATAATTTTTAATGTCAAAAGAGGGCTGAGTGTAGTCTGGTTCAGAACCCTTATAATTGTCCCGACTCGCTGTTGATCGCTTTTTTTCAGTCTTTTTTCCCTATTACATCGTTGTATAGGGAATTGGCTCTCGACCTCTGAAAATAAAAGGTGTTTTGTTAATTTGTGGTGTGGCTCGCTCTGTTTGTTTTCGTTTACTGTTTTTGTTTTCATAGTGAAGGCCGCAGTGGTTCGTTTATTTTTTAATTGGCCCTTGGATAATAGCTGACATTTCAAACGATTGGCTATTGTCTATTTCTGTCGCATTAGGAGCTTTTTGGAGTGAGAACTACATCTTTGGGCGCGTTGGGCATCGTAAAATCTCTGTCACAAAAAAAAACAACATTGGCACTCCGGGAGTGCCGACAGATGTGAAAACTTGAAGTCATTACTCCAATTTAAGTATTTGAGGTCAGCGCAACATGTCTTCTTCTTCAATACACCTCTATTCACCATTCTTTTGGCCATACACGTAACTGGAGTAAAAAAGAAAACTGTGACCGTGTAGCGACATCTATCTCACCACATACGAACTAACGACTGACATCCTACATCGCGATGTTAAAGTTATCCGCACGATTGAACGTAACATACAATATCCTGACAACGTCCGTCGGGCAGTATTAGCTCTCCAGACACCAAAACCCGTCTGTGAGGAAGATCCGAGCATTACTATGGGGGATGAGAAACTTTACACCCTGTACCTCATACCTCTAAACTAAGCCTTAGAAGTAGCCTAGTGCACGTAAATGAGCAGAAACCATAATTAAATAATAATAATAATAACTTGCTTTGAGATACCAGCTTCTGGATACTGAGGTACCGTACTACATTACTGATAGGACTATTGTCGCCAATAAGCCAGATATAGTAGTCATAGACCGATTAGCGCGCCGCGCAATGATAGTTGATATTACCATCCTACATGACGAAAATCTCGTGAAATATGAGAAAGATAAACAAATAAAATATCTTGACTTAGCCCACGAGATTGTCGACATGTGGGATGTGGGTTCTGCTGTCATTGTGCATATTGTTGTTACGGCTAATGGTCGTATTGCCAAAAGCCTCGACGACCATCTATCGAGGCTTTCGTTACACGGTTGGATCAAAGGCCTGATACAGAAGGCAGTACTCCTTACACTGTGAGGAGGTTCCTGTCTCTGCGACCCTAACCACCGGTAGCTTGGACCCTGCTCCCGCCATCGGTGGTCTACTATTTTTTTATATTTTTAAATGTTTTTATTTTTTAATATTAATTATTCAAAAATGTAATTTATAAGAATTTAAAATAAATATACGAAATAATTCAGATTTAAAATCCATAATTTTGTTAGAACTTAATACAAAAATATTTAAGAGCTAATTTTTAGTCAACAAAACACACAAATATAAAACACTAGCGACCCGCCCCGGCTTCGCACGGGTGCAATGCTGATACTAAATTAAATACACTACAGAAAAACTATGAACGTTGTATCCGACCGGTACCGCCCGCCGCAAACGCAAATTTTAAATTTGTAATATCTCCGAAAATATTTGTTTGATTTACATGCTGTAAGGAACCATATTGATCTATATTAATTGCACACTGTATTTAAGGTACTTAATTCGATAAGGATTAATGCCGTATTGCTTAAAATAGCTTCGTAAATAAGCCATTTTTTCACGTAAAAAGTAAACAATAAAAATGGTTAATGTGGGTTATCCCTAAAATATAAACATATACCGTCGCGGACTTTTTTGTAGACCTTTTTATGGTGTACAATACTGTAGTACCTATATTAATTTGATCTAACTCGTAGGGTTTAGGCAGCGTTTTTGCTAAATTGCTAACTAAGCACAAAAAAATAGGTTAATTTACGACATCACGTTAGAAACCTCTAAAATTAGCAATGTTGCCTTAGTATATGATGCATGTATTATACATATAAACCTTCCTCTTGAATTACTCTATCTATTGGAAAAAACCGCATCAAAATCCGTTGCGTAGTTTAAAAGATTTAAGCGCACATAGGGATATAGGGACAGAAAAGGCGACTTTGTTTTATACTATGTAGTGATAAAAAAAATAAAAAAATTTGGGACACTCCACACCAGCAATATCTGCTACTTAATTGCATGCAATGCTTATGTTCAAGCATCGGAGAGTCCCACCGGTCCGTTAATACGTTCAAGATGCTGTTGGAACTAGCACGCATGCGAGTAAATTTAAAAATAAATAGAGTTTTCTGACGACAAACGTGATTTTGTCGAGGATATTTGCTCAATATAGTGCGGGACCTTTTGTGCGCAATTTGACCTCGCTCTTGGCAGATTATTTCATTTTATTTTATAAGTGAAACTGAGTAACGTCCGTTCGTTGGTTCATACAATGTGTAATAAATTCTTATATTTTATGCATGAGTTCATTTGGCGAATCAACGCGTTAGTTATTCATATCATATTGTGTACAGTATTGGCTTTTATTTAAAATTAACATATTATAACATCACCCATATATTACCCGAAGGGTTAGGCAGGAATGCAACCAGTTATGTGGGAGTCTTATGTAAATAACTGGGTACAAATCTAGACTCCAGGCAGAAAAAACGAGCTACTGAGATTTGCCAGCAAGAATCAATTTTTTTTATACCACGACGGTGGCAAACAAGCTTACGGCCCGCCTGATGGTAAGCGGTTACCGTAGCCTATGATAAATGACTTTTATTTTTGTAAATAGGTTTTTACAAACACTTTTACACGTCGCCCTATGGACACTTGTAACACCAGAGGCGCCACACGCACGTTGCCGTTGCCTTTAAAAACCTATTTACTCCCCTTTTGAAGAACCCCATACTGTAGCCCTCTGAGAAAACCTCGGCAGGGAGCTCATTCCACAATCCAAGTGTACGCGGGAGGAAATTCCTCTGAAACCGCACTGAACGGGACAACTTCGGCTCCAGTGTGTGAGCATGAACTTCCTGTCAACGGCGAGCGGTGCGATGATAGAAAATGGCCGTGTATCACCCTATGTAGCCTCATAGGGTGATAAAAGCGATCTCTTTCAGACAATCTTTGGATAAACTTGATAGTGAAGGAGCAAGCTTAACTGCTCACCGTCGCAACAGATTTGTCTAAAAACTATTAATAGTTAATTTACTGTTCATGTTAACATTGCTTACTGGGCAGGTAGACTCGTTCGCCTATGCACCGTAGCATGATAACCTTAGAAACCAATGATATTATAAGTAAAAAGGTGTAGATAGGTTACCTAAACAACATTCGATAGGTATTCGATCTTCAAAAACGGCATACTATCGCACGCACGCGTCCTTGACGGCGCGACGCGACACTGAGGTAAAGTGTGGCTGGTTAGCCACATTTTAACGTGTCGCTTGCTAAGCGCTCATAACATAATATCTACACCTTTTTACCTAATATCTGTGGTAGAATCGGGTTTTGTCTACAGAAGAATAGACAAAGTGAAAGAGAATAGAATAGCTTACCTACTCTTTGTTGTACACCATAAAAACTCACAAATTTTAACTAGAAACTAACTAACTTAGAAAGATTTCAAAACTATTTATGTATTTAAGTATTGCTTTACCCTCGCATCAGAACGCCCCGTACAGCAATTACACGAGCAAAATGAAAAAAATAATAATATCAACTGTTTCTTGGCAACATTCTATCCTATGTCAACGAACAGCCTGCGTAGCATGAACACCGAATAAACGGTCTTTGTCGTGTCTCGGAAGAAAAAAAATTATAAGTGTTCATGCTACGCAGGCGTATTGAAAGAAATTTGACAGATTGAGGTACATGTCTATATAATCTGTCACTTTGCCGATTCGTCTGTAGACAAAGGCCGTTTCTTCGGTGTTCAATGTGTTCACATGCTACGCAGGCTGGTGGTGGCTGCTGTAGATTACACATATACACCAGTATTTTTTAATTAGTACAAAAAAATAGGCTATATCCGACATCGATAAAACGAACTAAAAAACTAATTAGAAGAATTACTTGTACTTGTAGAACTATCAAAAATCACACTTGAGAAAATGATTACTTAAATCGTATCGTCAACAGCAAAATGTATGTATAACTGAGAATGATACAGATAAAGCTTATATAAACTGAATTGTTAAATGACCCACAACAGTTATATATAGGAGTACATATAAGCCATCAATCGTGTTGCTCGTTCTGCCTATAAACTTTTCCACAATGGACTAACTAGCTTAGTGATGTGACACCTTCCGCCGAAAATGTCGATAGTTTTAGATTTAGTTTTGCTAGTTACTGTTTATGCTAAACTAAATGAAGACAAAACAGATAAAGATAATGATTCATTTATTTGTGCGTGCATGCAAGATCCAAAATGTCTGTTAGAATACAATCATGTTTATCCGTAAGTATTGGCGTACATATTTCTACAACAAACACAGTGCATACACAGTACAGTTCAGTACAAGAAATCTCCTTGAAGAGTTATTTAATTGAGTGGTTTATGTTAAAAAAATAAAACGAATTAAAATAAATAAAATATGTACCCTAAAAGTAACTACAAATAAAATAATAATAATAAAAGAAAACCCCAAAGAAAAACAAAACAGAAACACTCAGGCGTCAAAGTACTCCTCATCGCTGTCTGGAAACGTGCCCAGAAGACTAGCAGTATTGCCACGTTGAATGGCAATGCTAATTCTTTGGCTAAAGAATAAGCCAGCCCTCTGGTCACGCGAAGTGTTATGTTAAAACATATTGGTGATTTTTAATGTTTGTATATACAAATTATTTTATGAACAACCTGCCAGTTCTAGAGTATTGACGATATGCGGTTAGATTAAAATTCATTCATTCATAAATCCAGTGTTGAAATCAACCTCTCCCGCTATTATATGGGACTTAACAATAACTGGCGTAATGTTTACCACTGCATAACCCTTTGCGGAAATACCGGCAATACGTTATAATTATGTACCTTTACCAATGCTTTAAAAATATCCAAATTCAGAATTGCATCATTTTCTCGTATGCATTTCCTATAATGTAAAAAAAAGGATACAAAGTTTTAAGTAAGCGTAAGTACCAAGTTTCATAAACTATAGCAGCTTCAACCCAAGACCCAAAAAAAAAAATACTTTGTGTTACCTATGTATTGTATGTTCATTCTCTTAAAGTCTATCATTACTTACTGTCAATACAACAATGACAGTGTCATACCCTGTGACGGCTGGGGCTCAAACCGTGAAGGCTTTTTGCAGTAAGTTATAATAAAATTGGCTCATTTGCCAAAAAAACGTACTAAAATAACCCCAAAACTTTTAGAATATGTGTGTATATTATATTCTTATTCTATATAGATGTTTGGAGATTATTTTCGTTACACAGATGACGTAGCATTTTTGATAAATTAATTAATTCACGCCAACACAAAGATGTTTTGTACTAAAACCAGACTGATATCATTAATCATTTACTTTGGAATTCGCTCCTGAATGTGAGGGCTTTTACGGAGAGTAATAATCTTATGCTACAATTCTTGTTGAATCACAAATCTAGGTCAGACGTGTGTATAAGACAGATTATGCCCTTCACTGTGTGGTAGTCATAATGAAAAGACCATCTGTTTTGTCTTGCGACGTGTAATGTCTTGGTTGCGTAAGGGTTGGGTAAGAAAAACATCTGATTGTTAAGTTGAAAAGCTGTGTTGCTGAAAGACCATGTTTATATTTAGACAGGCGTGTTTTTATGCTTTAGTTTAATTCTTGGCAACGTCATCATCTTACTGCACTTATTTAGTCAAATTTGAAGACATTATGTCTTTAAACATGTCTATAATTTGCGTTCATTTCAATTGCCATCTCCATTGTACACATAGTATCATCTTTCACTCAAGTCATCTCTCTTTTATTTGGTTTTCTCTTAAACGGTCCGCCTTAAATGATACCCATCACAATATTGATTCTTTCGCATCATATGTCCATACTGGCTACAAATTAAATTAAATTAATAAACTATTTTTTTAATGATTTGTAAATAGATTTAGTGTTTAACTGTCAAGGATTATTCTCTACTTTGGCCATGTACTAAGCATTGTTTTTGAACTTGGCAATGTTGCCAGTTTTTTGGGCATTTTACCAGCCGCAATGCTGATGAATTATTGGACTATTACGTGTTTAGTTAGGATAGTTCATTGTAGTTTGTATTTTTCTGTTTAAAATGACGTGTATAATTAAGATGTTGGAAGTGCAATGACTTTGAGGAAAAATTTCAAATAATTGTTGACAATGTTATCGATAAACGTAAAACCCATCTCTAAGCAAATCAACGCTATTATATGCACTTGAACATCTTTTTCTTGTACACAGTATCCAAGAACACAAGTGTGTTATATTCACTGTGAAATTGTTAGGGCATCCTGTCAATAATAATCTAGTGAATAGGGCGTTATGGCAACGAGTGTGATAATAACCACGTGATTAAAAAGACATTGTTGAGCTAGTGTTGTAAAACAGAGAAATAACTTTTACAAAACAGGATAATTATTTAGAGATGTGCTCAGTTAAATTCGTGTTTTTGGCCTAGAACCGGTGTTTCAGAGCAATGTGAAGATAGCTATTTACAGTTAACATGAACTGGTGAACAAAAAGGATACTTTGGATAAACGAGTATCCAAACAGAGTGATCTAGTTAACTCTAGAGTGTTACACAATACAGTGCAGAGTGGTTATAGTAGCTCTATATCTATGCGGTGTGTGTTGGCAGTGTTGCTGGTGTGCTCAGTGCAGAGCCTGCAGCTGGACAGTCAGGCATCCACGCGGAGGCCGAGGGTCACGAAGTACAGCAAGACGACCGCCGCGCCGGGGGGATCAACGGTAAGAATGTTTTACTATTAGTTTTATACACACATAATAAAAATAAAAAGAAAAGCAAAATATTAAAGGGCATCAAAAAATTCATCCGCATCGCTGACATCGGGAAAAGGGCCCAAAAGAATGGCCGCAATACCATGTTGAATGGCAATACTTACCCTAAATAAATGCCAGCCTATTGGTCACGTGAAGAGTCTACCAACCGTTTGGCGATGCCCCGGATAACTAGATGGGCACTAGGACCCCATGGCCCGAGTGTTTCAAACCCCAACTAACTTCCAATAAGGTAGTTAAATTTTCGCCGTTTGAGGTTTTCATCACCTGCAGCAGCCGCACCGGCACAACCCGTCGCACTATGAAGACGGGATGGCGCTAGGGTGTCGACACATGTTGCATTCCATATCAAAGGCTTACGCCACTTCCAAGACATTGTGGTTACACCGTCTGGTCTCTTGCCATCGTCACGTGCCAAGCCATCGGGTTCTAATATAGCTGGCACTCCGGGCGGCAATGACGATATACATATTATTATTTACTATTTATTTTACTTCTTGTAACTGTTGAAGTAAGGTACAAGTCCTAGATCGGCCGCTGATGGCAAACGGCATGGGTTTCTATGAATCTCTATGAAATATCTCTATGAAGGCCAGCAGCCGCGGCGCGCAGCTTGTGGCCGTGGTGTTACCGTACTCGGAATCAATTTCATAAGATTCATAGAAACCCGTGCAGTTTGCCGTCGGCGGCGGCCCATCTCTGACTTGTGCCTGTAGTGTTATGATGGTGTTGTATCATGGTGGTTGAGGCACCTACCTCTCATACAAGAGGTTGTGGTTCCGATCCCGGCAATAGTGCCATTGTGACTTTTTCAATTCACTGTGCACTTTCTGAGTTTATTTTAGATACATATTGGATAAGGAAAACTCGTGAGGAAACCTAGACATAAAGTTAATATTAGTTTTTAATCGCCAATTCACTGCAAGTGTGGTAATAATGCTCATGTCTTCTTTGTAAAGAAACAAAGAAAAAAGATAACAGGAAAATAAACACCGTAAAACTATAAAATACATAGAAGGCAAAGATTGTAATGCTGAAAAGGCCTCCGCGCAAAATGTCAGACACAGATTCTCTCAGATCTGACGCTGATTTTCGGCTGCAACCCACGGTGCTATACGGAAGAGGCCTTTGTTCTATAGTGGTACAGTAACAGGCTGGTATTAACGGTTGAAAACCAGTAGCAATGAGTTAAAAGCTCATATTTTATACAGTATAGATGGACCTCAGTAAACATGCTGCTCCTATGATAAAAAAATTATAAAATGTCGTTTATTTTGTAAATAGGTTTTCACAAACACTTACACGTCATTTTTTAACTGGTAGATGAAATCGGAGTTTCACTAACTGACTACTCTGAGAAGAAACACCGAAAGAAACTCAGAGGTCATAAGTCTCTTTTAAAGTCCAGACATTATCTTGGTCAAATCATGTAAGAACCATGCAGATTAGTGTCTGAGATGGTCTTTTGAGGAAAGAACCACCATACAAATATGAGGGGACCAGATCAGTCAGTGCAAGCATTTGTCAGTACCTAATCGTGAGCTCAACTTGAGGAGCTCCACGTGCTGACGAACAGTACCAAAGAAAGAACATTTGGGTTGGTCCCAAATTGGTTTCTAACTTTTCGTCTGACAGTTTGAGTACTTTATGAGTTAGGTACTTACTATATGTTTAGTATATATGATTCAGTATATGATTCAGACCGATTAGAAATGTTTTCGTCGGCATTTTAAATTTATACGTGTATTTCTTCTCCTTATTTTACTTCTAAGTGTCTTTGATATTGGTTACGAGTAGTCAAGACGCCGTAGTTCGGTTTAACCAAGGGGTTTTTGTTACCCAGTCACTAGGTTGTTGAGGTCTGATTCGCAGTCGTTCCACGTGAAACGTTGGTATTCACCCGTGTTCGGTTAGACTGGAAGCCAAGTTCAATATATTTGGGAAAAGAATAGGCAGATAAAGATGAATAATGTATTATGGCTCGAAGGTTTTCATACTGTTCAGGTGTGCTCTTCGTGTCCAGTACAACTATGCATTCAGGATGCTGTTGGGGCTGCCACGCTTCTGTAGCGCGTCAGGTATGTTTGCTGACGCGCATACGGATGGCTTCGCTGCGATCAGACGCAAGCGTGCAGCGTCCTTGCTGTTCAGAGTGCGTGCCAGCTCTGACAGTCTCCGTGTCATTGTTGGTAAACTTGAGTGTCCATTTGTGCACTTTTTGAGTCAACTACACGTGGTTGGTTCAAAAAAGTCTAATTAACAAACATAGTTTTTAAGTAGGGCTACTAACATTTTATTATACATGCTTTTACTGAGTGATAAGGATTTTTGTCTGGATTAAATGAATTATTATTATTTATTAATAAAATCTATAGGTATGTTTGTACAGAAAGACATGTACCTAAGTACGTGATTAGTTACTTAGGTGCTTTGTAAACGCGTGTTTAGTTCCTCAATAATAAGCTTAGAGGTAATTTATATTATCTAATCAATTGCGCGACCTTGTTTTGAACGCAGCACTGCTTTTGTTTAAATTTCTTCCGGTAAAAATGTAGGTGAAGTGAAGGCGAAGTAAACTGTCATATCACAACAACTAGTGTAGGTTGGTTTTTGGCAGTAAGTTACTTCACGTAACTTTTCGCGGGAAGCTTTTTAATAGAATATAATTATAGTTACTGGTTTTCTATTTCAATCAACGTACAACCTGACATTGAGCGGCAATATACAAAATCACATAAAAATCGGAATTTCGCGGGCTACTTTGACATGTTCACCTTAAGGCGTTTGGAGGTATGAGGAACAGGGTGTAAAGTTCCTCATCAGAAGGTTGCGTGTTCATATCACGTCGGAGTCACCAGTTTGGAGGTATGAGGAACAGGATGTAAAGTTCCTCATCCACCGTTGAAAAGGGAGGATCCTCCGACCAGACGGGTGTTGTGTCTGGTGGGCTAACTACTGTTGTTGTCGGGAACTTGTATACCTACGTTCAAACTGCGCGGATAACTTTTAATAGCGCGATGTAGGATAGTTCGTATGTGGCGAGATAGATGGCTACAGGCGATTTGCCGGATCACTTTGACTTTCAACTTTCAACTTTCCCATGTACCACGAGGCTCTCTCTCTACTGATGTAATTATACGAAGACAGAACAATACAGCCTTATGAATATAAGCCAGCATTGTTAATATGAATATTTTAATTTACTTTTTTCTTCATGGTATATTGGAGAGCTAACACGTGACAATCATTCTGAAATGTAATGTTTTACAAAGTGTATAAACCTTAGAGCTATTTATTGAGCATTTTTTGTATGGATTCTTTGTATAGTTCTTCAAACGAATCAGACAGATCTGTTGCTGGGGAGTTTGTTCCGCCACTTCTTCTTCCCAGCAAAAACACTAGGAAGTGGCTAAGGGTGGGGCGTTTTTGGAGGACTGTCTTATGTATATTTTTGACGTTCAATAAGTGCTGATTCTCATCCTAGTTTGAAGAAAGACTTTTGATTTTGATATTTTTTTTTGATAATCTTATTACAGGAAGCAGTAACAGAAAGAAGTTTGAACACTGCTACATATCGACTGCTGGGCAGGGACGGGGAGACCTGCATCTTGCTGATGGTGGACGCGCTGCTAGATATATCATACGTCACCAAACTCAATGAGAGAGCCGTGAGTATTTTCTGATCAATTTAACAGAATATGTCTTTTTTTGATTAGGTTAAGAAAAACAACTATGTAGTTTAAAAAGCGCAAGTATAAAGTTAATTGACGTATCTACTATAGATTTACTATATAGTGGTATTATGTGCACTGTAGGAATACAAATTTCTGGAATCGACCTCGGTACCAAATTAATTAGGTACCTACCAAAGAAGCTTTTAAGTCGACGACCACAGAGACTTACAATTCCAGCATAATATTGATATATCTCTGGAAGTTACCAGAATGTTTTAGAGCATAAAATTAAATGTATGAACTTTGAACATATAAATCAAGTACGCTAGTAGCTATGTAGGTGGTTTTAAGTAATTAACCTATAGCTTAAAGTTCAGCGTGGTTGTACCTAATTAATTTTCGTGTTTTGATAAAGTTTTGCTGTAAATATCAGAGCTGTATGTAAAGGGGTTATAGATTATGATTATTTTAACCTTTGTAAGCGAGCTGACTTGTATGAAATAGTTATACCATAGAATATTAACGCATATAACAACCTATAACGAGTGCGAATAGTGAGGCAACTGAAATGGTTGTAGTATCGTCGCAACGCTAATGTTGTCCCTTGGCATGTTTATCATGTTCATGTGTTAAAGTTGTCTGTGTATCAGGGTGTAACAAGGCCGATCACATTGCTGATAACTACACATTCTGTACATCATATAATTATGGAACATTAACCAACAAATATTGCTGGGAAAAATCTTTTTTACATCTTTAAATAAAAAGAGATGTTTATATTGCGCGCAATGAAAAGCGCGCAACGCGGGCGCTCGCGCTTGGTCGTTGAACCAACCGCATGCTTGTGTTTAAGTAGTAATCATTGCTTTTTTGTAACTATACATGCGTAATTTGTATTGAAAAATAGATAATTTTGATAATGTTTGTTTGGAAGAAAGTTTACTAATGATAACTTGGAATACCATTTTGAAAATAAGACGAAAAAAAATATTTCACTTTGACCTTCAATCTCTCCAGAACTAGAGAATTCACAGGTGTGTTCAAAAACAATAAACATTCCACGACTATTCACACAACACCAACTAGACAACTGATAAACATACTTATATATTTCTTAATACATACATGTTATATATAAATTACACCCAGACACAGAACAAATTAATATTCGTGCTCATCACACAAACATTTGTCCTGGTAGTACAGTCAAATTAGCAAAAAGATTGGACGTAATTCGTGTAGTTGTAATTTTTTGTGGAATCATTAGAAGACATGAAAATAAGTTTTCTCTGAGTTTGCACCATTCCTATTATTTACGGAACATCGTTTAATATTAGGTAAAAACTTGAAAGTCCCAAAATTTTGAAATTTCATTAGTAACTAATTGTGCTAAGTATGCAAATATGTAGATACCCCTTTGGTGTATAATTACTGGTCACGAAAAAAGTGTGAGGTGTATGAAACATTAATAAATTAATATTTTTGATTTGCGGCTTAAGGGAAATTTTGTCTGTTGGTGCAAACTCATAATAAGCTTTTTATAGCATCATAAACACCCAGTTAAATTTGCACCCTTTTGCACCCCTTGGAAACCAGCATTTTACAATATTTGTAAATTGTACTTCGGGGCAAATTATTGTAGTCGTGGTTTTTTTTATACATGATGTATTCTAAATATACTATATTCGCACCTAATAAAAATAACAAATATATGACTGGAAGTTTATGTAAAATTAACGTGGATACATATCGCGCCTCGTGGCGTTCGCAGGGCGCGCGCGGGGTTGAAGCGGGACGCGGGGCGAGCGCGACCGGCGGGGCGAGAACAAAACCGTGCATGCATGATAATAGAAGATGCGTTTAGATCTTTGTTGTGGCAAGAAGCGATCCGCGCGTTACAAAAATTTACTTTTAGCTAAATTAAAAAAATAAATTAAAAATAAATATCGGATTATTACGCAAAGTGACAGTGTATTGTTAGAAATACACATTACAGTAATAAAAAATTTATCTGTACATAATTATAATAAAACAGTAACGCAAGAAAAACTGTACATTGAGAATTTTCTAAAAAAATAAGTGGGATTTGTTAGAAAAACGTAACTAATGACAAAAAATACTTTTTAGAATGTTTGTCTGTTTGTCTGTGTGTATGGTAGGCGCTTCACCCGAAAACTATTGGATAGAATGAATTGAAATTCTATGATCAAAAATGTTCTATGTAAACCAAGGTAGGCTTTAGGCTACATATTATCACGCCTTATGTTATGGGAGGTAAACAATATTGATTTTAAAAGGTTTTTTTCGTAATTGAATGCACAAATGACATGTTATTTAGTTAATATAATAATAACTCTGGGAACATAAAAATCACGCTATTTTGGCATTAATATTATAAATTGCAGGGGAACAACTATTCAACAATATGTCAACGGGGAATTTAGTGGAGAGGTCAAGCGACCGTTTACTACACTAAATGGTACGAGTTCAAACCCTATAACACTGTTTTAGAAAAATCGTATTTTTTTTTTGTTAGTTTATGTGCTAGTTACGATACTGTTATAAAATCTGAGAACTATACATGTCCTATCTAATTGTATGGAGAGTTTCACACCAATATTACTAAACTGATTGATTGGTGGTACAACAAGCTACACTATCATGAAATGAAGTCAGTCTAAATTTTTACTTACCAAGCACATTAAAATTTGTTGTAATTGGTAATTGATTTAAGTTTATAATTTGTAGTTTTGTTCCTTGCTGCGGTTAACATATTTTTTGAAATTCAAAAATAATGTAGTAACTTTGTCTGTTAAATTAACGACAATTTAGTTTTATTCTTAATTTAATTTGGGTAAATAATATGTAGTTTCCGTTTTCTAACTAGATGGCTGCATTGGCCTCGAGTTAGATAGCGCTATGGTTTCGTTCCCAAAAAGTGATGTCACATCGGCACCTACCGATGTGACGCTCTCATCCTATATAAAAATGATTTGATTTGATTTGATTTTTGAAACGGGGGATACCTTTGTTGTTTGTGTTGGTTGAAGTGTTTAATTTTCCTGCGAATAATTATTATTCTTGGTTGGAGTGTAGCCATGTAAGGGGCACTATGGAGCAAGGACTTAAAAAATTTAGCCAAAAAACTGTTATTTTTGCAAATCGTGTATTTTCTCGATTCTATCGTATAAAACACCTAAATTTAAGGCTAAAAGTATCTTGGTGTTTTTTGTCTCCGACTAACCGTTTGTCGTAAAAACGATGTGGAAGGGAATCAGGGGATCATCATCTTATGTTCACAAATAAAGATTGATTTGATTTGATTTGATTTGATTTGAATCATTAGGTTAGGATAGGTTAGAACTGTGACCAACTACCTCGAAATTGGTTTTGAAATTTTTCTAAGTTAGCTGCGCCACAGTTATTAACTTTTGCAGCTTTATCATCGTTTTTATTTTTTCATGACTGTACTGTTTTTTAACCGACTTTAAAAAAAGGAGGAGGTTCTCAATTCGGTTGTATACATTTTTTTTTTTTTGGAGGAATTGAGGGAACTCCTCAAAAAATATAGGCACCGATTGCAACATTTTTAGTAACAAATCAAGCATTTTCATTTAGAAAGTATCATTTGGTGAAGAAAAACTGATGAAGAAGACAGGCAACGGAACTCTTCAACGCATAACAGCAAATTATTCGCGATTGCTATAGTCAGATGTCTATGCTGAGCTTTTGTATTTCCACAACATAACATTACGCCATTCTATTTTAAAAGGGGCCGGCAGAGATGTACAGATTAATGATTGCAATTGTTATCCAGTTTCATGATTCTTTCAAGTTTTGAAAGACTTTCTTTACAAACAAAGAAACTAAAAATTACAAAATAAAAACTTTTTTACAAAAAATTTTTTTTTCCTAAATAAATGTTTTTTTTTTAAGTATTTTTTTCATAGTGCCCGCAAGACGACACTCTGACCTTATTTTTCTACTTACTTACCTACTAGCAATTCTTACGTGCTTATTACGTGCTGATTTGAATATCGTTAGTATCGGAAGAAATTTTTTTAGAAAAACATCAAATCTGTCTCGAAACTTAAGGGTTTCTAAGATGCGCTGGTTAGTTCGATCTCTCGAAACCGACGCAGAGCGTGTACAACGGCTAGGTTCTAACCGTGAGCGTAATGCGTTAAGTTTGTCCGCAGAAACTAGCACGCAGCGACAATTACGACTAAAATTTAAACGAGTCCGCACTCTTCTTTAACTCAGAAAAGTGTGAAACAACAAGAAATGCGTTTAGCTATCGACCGGGATCGTCATTCTTTGTCTCGCGCATCCGAAACGTTTACAGAGAGGGATCAGAGGTTGAATATTCAGAATATTTGCTCAGAGACTGCTCGGTCCCTCGAGAACAATCAGGAGCGCGATACATTTTGAAAATCATCCCCTAAGGGGGTAAAACGTGGGTGCAAAGTAAGTACTTGTAAAAAACTTTGTCGTTTTTGAAATTGTTCCAATGAAATTCAGTATGAAGGTTTTTCATTGAAAGTCATGAAAAACACGTAACCAATATTTTTTCGTAAATCATTTTTTAAGGGGGTAAATGGGGAGCGCAAAGTTAGTGTGAAAGTTCTCTGATTTTCAAAATTATTTCGATAAAATGAAGTATTAGGGTTTTTAAACTTTTGTGAATTCAATCCCTTAAGGGGCAAGAAAAAATAAGAGGTATTTTAGTATATATACATATAACCTAACCTTACCATCCTCATGGATGTCCCCCGCCCCAGGGGGAGCGGAGGGGTCTGTCAGACTCTTACTGACTAAAAACCATCCCGTGTTCCTTCTCACACCTGCGCCGGGGGTCACGGGAACAGAAGATACTTCCGCGACCCCCGACTAGTGCCGGCCCCGCGGGCCTTACCAAGTCAGCGACTGGAGTGAGGTGTTAGACTCCCCTCGCGACGTCTAAGAGGGGCGCGCGAGAAAACGACGCGCCGCCACCTCGGGTCCATGTACGTGGGGGGCTGGAAGAGGGCGTGGTCCGTACTCCGCCTGCGCCCGGTGCGCCTGCTGCGGGCAGGGTAAGTGGAGGTAATCTCCCTCTCCCTTTCCCAGCCATCTTTTGCGAGATAACTGTTTCGCAGAAGGACACCACCGCGTCCCAGGACTCGACGCTGCCGATTATCCTCTCGACCATGGCCGGCAGCGACAAGTCACTGCCTTCTCCAAAGACGAGGGCACGGCGCACCTATCCTATAGCTAACCTAATCACCTTACTGCAATGCATTGATTTTGAAAGATACAAAATACATAATTTTAAACTGAACTACTGCGCTGAGTGTTTCTATGTTGCTCCTAACACAAGCATTATTTTCTTAAAAGGAGGCTCTAAACACTAAACCTAAACAATGTAAACTGAAGCATTAATAAACTTATTAATAATATTATTATTATTATACAATACTAGAGAAGGTTGTAAGTATTATTTGAAGTAGTAAGTAGTAGTAGGAGGTAATAATTTAACTCGATTGGTATCATCCATACATAAATATTACTTTGACTGGTTGATCGAGTGGATCCGCACTTGCGTCGCGGTCGTCTGTCTGTCTGTTCGCGATAAACTCAAACATGACTACGCCAATGCTGTTTTTACCTGTAGATAGTGTTTTTCTCAAGGAAATTATAAGTATATTATTTGTCAAGCTTTTGTATGCATTGGCAAAAATATAATTGTATTTGTTGGAGGTTAAAAATAAACCTTCCAAAACCTTTAAAAATAAATCCATGCGGGCGAAGCCGCAGGCATTAGCTAGTTAAATAATAAATGAGTATGTTTGGAATAAAAATGGGTTACGTGACTAACAATATTTTATGGAAGTGACAAGCGCATGTCGCTTGTCACTTCCATGGCGTAATAGCTCTTTGGCAATTACTGTAATACAAGAAAATTATATGTTCCCTTAAGAAATGCCAATTTTTTATAGGGTGCAAATATAAAGGAAACCAAGTTAATATGACTGTATTAATTTCAAAACAACCAAAATTTCCCCCGAAGTACAGCGGCAGAAAATCGTAAAAAGCTAATTTCCATATGTCACACTAGGGTGCAAAATCAATAATGTATTTAGGTCAAAATGTATAACCCTTTCCTCAATTTACACAACTACACAGTTTTCCCCAAAGCTGCAATGACCAAAAAAGAAAAAAAAAATGTTTTTATTTTTTTTCTCACGCTGCGTTAGTCAGAATAAAATAAATAAAATGTAATAATGTAGATTAAGGTGTAATACAGCATACACAAAATTACGCAGAGTACACCTGTATTATCTAGTTAGTTATGGCCAATAAACAATTTTCACCCCCTTCCGTAGGGGTAGTAAATGTTTTTTTGTTTTCATACTCGATTTTCCACTCATACAAAACCATCAGAACCGTTTTTGTCTCTCCAGAGAATTTATTCCAATCTTTATCAAAAAATGACCTAATTTGACTGTACTATGGGTGGAAATCGAACCCACGACCTCCACAATGGCCGTTAGGGTCACTAACAATTAGACCAACAGGCCAGTCATAAAAGAAAGAACTATCCCAGTGATGGGTAGAATATGTAGTTTTCGTTTACGTTAAGTGTCTGTTTACACCCTGTATATTTATTATAAATAAATGATGTTTACTAAATTAAAGTTCTCTTTCCTATTTCTTAGGGAATTGCACCTATCACTGTTTGTCTCTGCATGACCTAAAGGTTGACTGGTAGAACATTTTTGTGCTTGAAGTATTAAATAAATAAATAAACTGGGCTAAAATGGGCTTCTTTGCTCCGCGAGCCGTGTCAGGATGTACTAAAAGTCACGTTCCGTCGAACACAGCTGGCTAGTACCTAAACACATTCGGCTCACGCACACAAAGATAATAAAGTGGACACAGGATTTCACCTGTGTTTTGTACTAAAAGCGGCTACCATGTGTGTGCTTCGTGGAATATGAAATTAATTATTTTAATTTTTTATTTGAAGCCCACCTACGGGTGTGCTAAGTGGAATACTTTGGGTGTGCTTCGTCTGGGTGTACTTTGTTTGGGTGTTTTCATGGTATACCTCACAGGGTGTCACGTTCCTCATCCTCCATAGAAAAGGAAGGATCCTCCGACCAGAGAACTTGTATGAGTTCAAATCGCGCGGATAACTTTAACATCGCGATGTAGGATATCAGTCGTATGCGAGTGCGTTAGTTCGTATGCGGCCAGATAGATGTCGCTACAGTTATTGTTCTAAGAGTTTTTGTAATCGCTAATCCGTCTTGAGCAAGCGTGGTGATCAATACTCGTGCTTTCTCTGTGAGGAGAGGCCTTTGTTCGCAGCGGGATAGTCACAGCTAAGCTGGTTTTATTGTTTTGTTTTTTATTATTACAGGATGCGAATACCTTCGTCCCGAATAATGCCAATGTTGCCGGTGTCTGTAAGGAAAGTGACGCAGAAACACTCTTGTTGACCTTCAAAGACTTTGCTCTGGAGTTTTCGTTTTCTAAAGTAAGTGCTTTTAATCATATTCTCATAAAAAGTCTGTGTATGTCTCCTCTCAGCGTTTCCACTTCATCTCATCACCATCTGCCTAGCCTTTTCTCAACTATGTAGGGGTTGGCTCCCAGTTAAACCGGATTCAGCTGAATACCAGTGTTTTACGTAGAGCGACTGACTGACTGACCTCCACAACCCAGTTTCTGGGTTCCACTTACATCTGCTGCCATATAAATGTACCTTTCGTTAATCGCCTCTAATTCACTTTTCAAAATCAAACTGCCTACCGATTCAGCAAAAATCTTTCAGTGAGAACTTTTATGAAGTGAACAGATTGACTGTTCACTTCATAAAAGTTCTCACTGAAAGATTTACGTCCGTGAAAACTATGACGTCCGCTGAACACGTGGATTATGCGTGCACTTTCGTTATCTCATATTCTTTAAAGATCCATCCATCCTTTAAAGGCCACCTCTCCTTTATTTGGCGTTACGTTAGAGTGCCAACTCTGTTCACTTCCTTCACGAATAAAGGTTAAAAGTAACCGACCGTATGGAACCGACTCGAACCATATATCGCCTAAAGGTGGTTGAGTACCCTTTACAATGAGGGTAAAATTATTGAAATACCACCCAAAGCTAACCTAACTTTATTAAGTTTTTAATCTGGCTCTGAAAGAAATATGGTAATTTTGGTAGAAGACTTAGTAATAATACGCGAAAATGGAAGTGGCTCGATTTATTTGCTCCCAAGTGTATTATGTTTCTTTCACAGACAAAAACAAAAAAGGGATTTCTCACAAAAAAATGCATGCCTAAGATTATCCATTTTGACAGTATCTAATTGCAGACAGGAAAAATTAGTTCACGCATTTGATTTCCAACTCTTTCTTCCAGACACCCGGTGGCGAACGCTGGTACGCCGACAGTCTCCGCCTGACTTACAACTCCAGCGCACGCATCCTCGAACACGCAGCGAACCAGGGACGCAAGGTCACACTCAGCACGGATTCGAGGGAGCTGCTGTTCCCTACGCCCGTCGGGAAGTCGTACTCATGTCCTGAGGAAACCGTTGTAGAGCTGGCGGAGGAAGATGCCAAGTGAGTTATGTTTATCATAGTTTTTTTGGGTCTAGGATTCTGAAGGAGCGTGGAATGGAAAGACAGCGTATTGAATGATGTCCTCTAATGAATGATGTCTCTCTAATGTCAAATATTACATACATTTGACAGTTCCCAAAACACCCGCTTTTAACCTTACTGGTGTTTTTGCTGGGCAGAAGACGTGACGTAGTTGCTTTCAGCTTGGTGTTCAGAAGATAAGAGACAGAAAGAGCATATAAAGATAGTTCCAATCACCGGACCAGTAGTCGCATTGCAGTTTAGAGTTCGACCACTGAGGATTTTACTATTTATTTTATTTAAGTACTCAACGACAGTTCTTGCCCCACTCGGGACCTCATGCTCAGAAGCTCGCTTGAATTAGGAAGTTTAAAATCTGACTCAAACGTTGCAGCCCCGCCACGATTCACCGCGCCAAGCTGTACCTGCGCGAGATGCGGCTGCAGGCCTTCATGTACAAGCGCGGCGGTGAGTTCGGGCCGCCGTGGGCATGCGCGCGCGCGGCGCGGGCACGGGCCGAGGCGGCGCCCGTCGCGGTGGGCGCCGCGCTGGCGCTCGCCACCGCCGCCACACTGTGCGCCTACGCCGCCTGGCGCTACCTCAAGGTCAAGAAGGTACAGTATGATACTATGGAGTAGGCAGCAGACACAGTCCTTCTTCTGGGTTCCGAATCAGTTTTTGTAATTTTATTAGAGTTGTTTTTAGTAAAGAAAAAAAAGTTGCTAGTTGTTTTTGGGTTTTTACAATTAATTATTAAATTTGTTTGAAGTAGTAATTGTTGCCACGTAGATTCTCAGTTGTAAAAAAACATTTATAAAAAAAACAGATTTAATATATCTATATGACATTTGAAGTAATGTACGTGATTTGAAGATAATAAATAAAAGAATACTTACATCATGTTAGATAAATTGACCCTAGATAGAGCATCTAAATTCACAAAAAAAAAAACAAATTAATCTAATTAAAATATTTTCTTTTTTCAAGGTAAACTTCTTTACACTTAAATGAGAGTGTATTTCAAATATAATGAAAATTTTCCTTCTATTCTTAAGTTTGTCTTTTTTTATTGTTTTCAAATCGAAAGATACCTTTTTAATCTATGAATTTCAATCTTGTTTCTGTTTGTTTGAAAAAAAAAAGATTGTTTTCCAAAAAGTATTTGTATAAGCAAGTTTTGAAGTAGATCGTTGATATAGTGTGATCTATAACGATTGTCTTGTATGCCAAGTGGTTAAATTTCTTAGTGCGGTAGACCAAACTGTTGTTATGTGTAAGAAACTAAGAGTCAAGTGAGAATTATTAATGATACTATGCATTGTTTAAACTTGTGCATATATTTAGGGGCCTATAATGATGAAAAATACTATCAGGTTGCAAAGAAAACCAAAAATACAATGAAATGAAAACGACATAATGATATGAAATTGAAAAAAAAAAACTATATAAGTCAAATTCAAATCATTTATTTAATCAGACCCATAAAAGGCACTTTGAAAATTCAGACGTACAAGTTAAATAAATTAGGAGAATGATTCTAGTTCCATATTCCAAAAGCATAATAAAAAGGTAGGTACTTAGATAATCATTCTAAAAGTTGAAAAAACCGTTGCATTTAAATAGTCCCCCTAAATGTGTCCACAAGTGTGTGTCATGAGATTATTGTATAATACGTTTTTGTAATAATTCTAGAATAATCAAAATCAAATGTCATATTTTTGTCAATTGTAACGAGAAAAATATACCCCTACGGAAAAAGAAAATGGTGGCGAAATCAACGACGTTAGAAAACAGTGCGAGTGAATGTTTTTCTCATAATAATTATCTTAAAACTGTTTTATAAAAATCCAAAATATTATCTTTATATCTAATAAAAGAAAATATTTACCTCTACATTTTTAGACTTATTATAAAAACGTAAAATTGGCGCGTAAAAATATTCACTTCGATCGACTTAGAGTGATGCGCCCTATCGATAAGATTGCTCGATATGTCGACATTTTAGGATAGTTACAGTAAAAACTATTAATCAAATAACTGTTTTATATTTGATATATGTATGTATATTCAAGGAATCTCTCAAATAGTCAGAAAATATTAAGTGATTGTTTAAAGATGTTGTTAAAGGTTGGTATGATGTAAAAATGTATTTAATCCCAATGTAACCCCAAATAACCTATGTAGGATAGTTTTATGAATTGTAACTTGTGTTAAAGAGAAAATTGGCTTACATATAATTTGAAATATTGTTAGAAATAGTTTAGAATAATTTTACTGTGGGTATAGCCAGGAAATGAAGAAATAAGATTTTATTATGTTTCGATAACTTATGTTCCAAGGAATGTATGTGGACATTATTATTTTTGACTTGCAAAATGGAAATCTAAGAAAAAAATTATGTTAAAAAAGGGAAGCAAGTAAGTAATATAAACATTTAATTATTCACTGTATGTAAAAGTACACCACTACTTATGTAGACAATTTTATTTGTTTCTTACGAAGAAAGTCTAGGTGCATACTTCGAAATTTAAAAAAGTCATGGTTATAAAAATAAAATGAGACAACAATTCGTTAAGGAAATCAATTAATTAGCCCCAACGTTAGGGACGGTTTCCATAAACACTTTTACACATCATACACATTCATCAAGCACAGTTTTTTTAAATCGTAGTGGGATTAGTGTATCATATCTGCCTATTTTGAGAAGAAATACATAAACAAATTCAAAGGTCGCTTTTTAACTCCAGAAATATCTTATTCAGAGATTTTGTCTAATCGCAAATTGAGTAAAAAGTCGTTACGCATGAGACAAGAGAAACTTGTAGGAGTAATCCTGGCTATGCCCATACAAATCATACATAAGTTATAGAACTCGAATTATTTAACCATGTAATCATAGTTAATTGATCATTACATTACTCATTTATACATATCAAAGGATAATAAAATATACTTTTTAATTAAAAATATCATTGTAATTATAATAAAAATATATTAATTTGTGATTGTTTGCGGTGTAGTGTTATACTACAATCGTCATTACGTGTACAAGCAATAAGTACGTTTTTATTGAATGCCGTCGTTACGACATTGTGGCTGAATAGATGTTGTATTTGTGCGCAAAACTTGGTATTCACTAGTGTTTTTTATAGTTTTAGGTAATTAAATTTAAGTAAACATGTATATGTACAAATTGTATTACTTTTTAGCTGGTAAATAGTGATCTTTTGTGTATATTTTACTGCTAAAGGCAACTTTTAGTATAACTTTACATTTATTTGTAAGATAAAAATAACATCCATCTGCGTTTAGTAGGTTTTTTTAAACTCAGAATATTTATTGTCGAACTACCTCTACAATCTTCCATACTACATTTTTTCTAAACGTTTTTAGTTTTCACAGCTTGCATAGAATAGGTATATATCTAAAAACACCTTTTAGTGTTTAAGTTGTTTGTATAGAAAAGATATATTTTAGAGTAATGGAGATATTTTTTAATGGTATTATAATCTCGGACACTAGTACCAAGTTTTGCTAGTTAAGATTCGCTGTGTGTTACGCTTCATATTAAAGTCGTGAGACTTTATATTATTTACTACTAATACTCATCAATTACTACACATATCGTTTATTAATAATATCTAAGTTAATGTGGAAATGCGTTTGTGATCATCGTTGTATCATAGGTTATAATTTGTATGGAGTTAGGCTAGTCTAAGTTAGTCTTATAGTCCCTTGTAATCGCTTAGCTGTACATAGCTTTTGTTTGACAACGGCTCCTTGCTTTTTTTTGTATGTTTAAATTTTTCGATATATTTATTACATTACAATAGCTTTTCTCATTCTATTGTATTGTATATATTTCTTGACTAAGTAAGCCACTTTTCGAATTTTACGATTTGGATAGCACTGTTTCATCTTCAAAATTTTTACTCTTATCTAGAGCTCGACTTTAGATCGTTTTTGGGCTCAGAGAGGCTCACAAAAGCTTAAAATGGGGGTTCCTAATTTTTTACGCACAGCAAAATGCCATTTTTACCGACTTAGATGTTTAATTTTTTGCACAAAATCATAATTTAAAAGAAACACTGATAATAATAATTACGAAAGAAATGTCGGAAAAAGCCAATGTTGGTCGGGCTCTAACTATCTAATAAATCTAAATAAAATTCATTTTAAGAATTCTGAAAACTTTTTCTACTAGATGAGAAAATAAATAAAATATAATTCTATTTTCCTAATATTTTGTATTGTACTCCTGTAGATTTTTTTCCTCAATAGTTTGGTAGCATAACGTACATATCGGTGCATTTGTATTAAATGATATTGTACTAAAATATTAAAAGCCATACGATTTGTCTTCCAGTAACTGATCTATATCAATAGCGAGTATTGTAGCTTATTATATACATAATTATGAATATAACGCAAAGGTGGTGAAATTATGGATTTATTGTCCCTCTCTAACTCAAGGTTCAAAACCTTTAAGGTTGATACTTCATACACATTAAATCCAAAAACTCGCTTCGAACAAATAAAATAACATGAAACACCAAATTTGTTCTAGTAATAGTGAATAAAATCATAATTATCACCACCGATTAATATTTAAGTGACATATCTCAAAATTATTGTAATTTAGTGCGTTCATTTATTAAATTGTCTTTATGAATAAATGACGACAAAATATATTTATGGTTTCTGTTATTTATTTAAATCATTCCCTTTTAATGTACAAACAAAAATAATATCGATCCATTTTCATTAACTTGTTGCACAACACTAAGAACATCTTAGTTGAATTTAACGCCATCTAGTAGTTGCAAAGGATACTTGGTTTCTGTTTTAGTACATCGGCTGTGGCATAGATGACGCTACACACCCTATCTGATTAATACGAATACTGTTAATTTAGTACGCAGTGTAATTTAAGGGGGAAAGAGAGTCTTGCCATTGAGTGTGTGTATCTTAAATTGTTCGTAAGTAGGTACTAGTCTGTATTCTTGCTTGCAGGTGACCTCTTTGGATCTGCATATAAAATTGATAGATTTCTTCACCTCCTCAAATCTTGATACAAAAATGAAAAAGGGTTGCAATGCACAAATATACATAAAAGCAAAGACATTCAATATTTACTATTGACGGGCCATCACGAACAAAATGTTCATCCAAAACTTGTGTCCTCGTGGACACATGCCTACGAGTTTTTTTTAATACGCTCTGCTGCCGCTCCCATATTCATATATTATTCTAGATGGCGTTACTGAGACATGGGATTAAAGTTTTTCTATACCATTTCCTTGACATGCCCGCTCTATAGTATTTTAAACCTCTTTGCCTAAAAGAAACGTCCTAACAATACCTACATGTTTTGCCTAAAATAGGCGTCCACATTTTTATTATTATTCTAAATATCTACATAGGTACACTACTTAAATGTCAGAATTTTAGGTATTGCGTATTAAAAAGTCATTCGTATAATATTACTAGCTGTACCCTGCCACGCTTCGCTGTGGCACATTGTGATTGAATGGTTAAAAACAATAAGATAAAAACAATCCTTGATGCGGATTATTTATCATGCTAAAATTTCAGCACGATCGGTGCAGAACTTTCTGAGTTTTTGAAGCGTACACAAACCAACATAACATTTTTATATAAGAAGATATAAGATATAACCTTTCGGGTGTCGACCTCCGTACACGCACATTACAACAATGTCGACGCTTTTACGAGTAAGATAATAACTTTAGGTAGGCCTTCAGAAAAAGGAAGATCCTGACCAAGCCCTTAAGTGTAACTGTCCGACTTAAGACACTTGGAGCGTTTTTTCTTATGTCGAACTGTGTAACTTAAGACATTCTGTATAGATTATTAAAAAAAAATCAATGAGATATTTCTTCAGCTTCAACTTATTGCGGCTGAAGTTGTAAAAATTTTTGAGTGTCAGGTTCCAGGTTTGATCTCAGGTCGGGAACTGTTTTTCCATCAAGAAATTCTCAATAGCATCCCTATCTCTGGTTTGGTATAACATGGGACTCAAACATAACTGACTGACCCGGGCATCGAATCCGGGATCGCATACCATTATAGGTACATAACTTTCAAATTTTCTTTCTTTGGTATTGTTCGTCAGAATGTGGAGCTCCTCAAGTTCCGAGTTGAGCTCACAATTTTTGACAAATGCTTTTTATTAACTGATCACCCGGTCAATTAAGTAAAAGTCACGCCGTGAAAACTTGAGTGAAGTGAATGCCTGTCAATGCCTAGCATTAGAGTGGAATGACAGCTCAATTCGCCCTCACTACGCCTTCATTTTCACGCGGTGATTTGACAAGAATCGCACAGCTGGTCCCCTCAAATCAGTGCGGTTCTTTCCTCAAAAGACCATTTCAGACACTAATCTGCATGGAAGAAAGAAAGAAAGAAAATACATTTATTGGCAACAGTTGGATATACACGCACATTAAAAAAATAATATAACATAATAACAAAAAAAGACACAAAAATAGCATGTCTCACGGCTGCGCCAATAGGCTTATTTCAGCGGTAATACCAGACAGATGCTGAGATGCTGCCTGACGCTTATTTTCAAATAAACCTTTGGGGACAAGTGACGGATGAGTAACATTTATCAATATAATAGTTAATAGAATGTATTGCTTAAAATCACAGCATGGTTAACCTAAACTGTACCTAAAAAGAGACTCTGACCTCTGAGTTTCTTTCGGTGTTTCTTCTCAGAGCAGTCAGACAGTGAAACACCGACCTTACTTTCTACGTTACAAAATGACATGTAAAAGTGATTGATTGTATGAGCCTATTGTATTGTACGAAAGGTAATTTACAAGGCAGATGTAAGTGGGAACGCCGGGATGGGACGCCCTAGAAGGACATACATAGACCTTATTGGTGAGGTTCTTCAGAAAGGTCAGGTGCGTAGTACCTACTCAAAACCGGCGTGTGTGTATGACAGCATGTATGAATGTAAACGAAGCAAAAGAAGTATGTAAGAATCGTATAGCATATGGTTCTCTGTAGTTTCTGCCTACCCCCATGGGAAAAAGGCGTGAGTTTATGTATGTATGTATGTAGATATGTATGAGACTATTTACAGAAATAAATATTTCATTTCATAGTATACTAGACCAACGAGTTATTAAAAAAACAAAGTTACTAGGAATCAGTCCCCTGTCGTACAATTTTACAATGACCAATTTGTCACGTCACCTGCAGTGAGGGTATATCAAATCACAAGGGATGATCCCTAGTTGATTACGGATAATTACACGCGCGCTTAGACATATGCCATAATAACCCTTGGAATAGGGTGCATAATCGTAAATTAAGCGTAAAATTTCGCGCAGCTTTTGTGCATTAAATACGATGTTTGCTTGTTTTGTTAGTCAACTGATTCATTTAAAAAAAAAAACGGGGTATCGTGTGTTTTTGTAACTAAACTCCACCGAAACGACTTGACTGATTTTTATGACATTTTGTGTGTAGACCTATTTAGCAGGTCTGAGAATAGGAAGTAAACTAATAAAAACAAAAATTAAAACTAAGACGAAAAGAAGTTTCTCGTGTCAGTTTTTGTAACAGAACTCTTCCGAAACGGATTGACCGATTCTTATGACAATGTGTGTGTATATTCAGTAGGTCTGAGAATAGGATGTAAACTAATAAATACTAAATAACACTAATGTATGAATTCTAAGGCAGAACGAAGTTGGCCGGGGTACCTAGTAGTTCTATACTATTATTCGTTATGTGCACCTTCAGGTTTATCAATACCAGCCTGTTACTGTCCTACTGCAGGGCAAATGACTCTTCTCATACAGAGAAAGATCTAGTATTCATCACCACGCTTGCTCAAGGCGGATGGGAGATGTCAAACTTAGAAGAAAGATCGAGCTGCAGTCATCACCACGCTTGCTCAAGGCGGATGGGAGATGTCAAACTTAGAAGAAAGATCGAGCTGCATTCATCACCACGCTTGCTCAAGGCGGATGGGAGATGTCAAACTTAGAAGATAGATCGAGCTGCATTCATCACCACGCTTGCTCAAGACGGATGGGAGATGTCAAACTTAGAAGAAAGATCGAGCTGCATTCATCACCACGCTTGCTCAAGGCGGATGGGAGATGTCAAACTTAGAAGAAAGGTCGAGCTGTATTCATCACCACGCTCAAGGCAGATGAGGAGATGTCAAACTTATATCAAATAAAGTTCAGGTTTCCTCACGACGTTTTCGTTCACTGATGTCAATGATGTCTAAGATAGACACATATGATATGGAAAAAGACACATTGGTACTTGCCCGGATTTAAACTTAAAGGTTAATAAACTTTGTTAATCATCATGTTTCTAAATGATTGTGAAGGGCAGGAGAACGGCTAAATATGGGTGTGCTTTGGGCACATACACCTATGGCTATGCCTAATCCTTTGAGAAGTAAGGCGTGATGTTACAGGTGTAGGTTTATCGAACAGGTGTCCGCAAAACTACATGTCCAAGCGCGTATTTTGCGTACGGGTGAGAATAAACCCTACTTATTCCATTCATTCTAAATTCCTCGGGAAAAGCGGTTAAATTCCGGTACCTGGGTTACCGAAGTAGTTTGCCCTATAGGTATGCGGCAACAACTGGGCAGTTGAGAAACCCGAGTGATGCCGTCTAGTCCTCCTCGATGTAAAGTCTACACATGGTGGGCTGTCTGTACTCAACTCCCAATCCAAAGAGGGGCCTGGTGTTAAAAAACATAAAAATATTGTGAACATTCTAAAAGTTTATCCTAATTCGCCCTCCGAAAAACTTAAAAAAAAATCTAACAAAGGGCTAATTCAGGCAGACTAATAATAATTTATGGCAACACCGCCGTCCCTGGAGAGTCAATTAAATTCATTAGCGAGCACAGATTATATTGCAGGGGTCGGGTAACAATGTTGCCATACCAAATTATTGTCTGCCAGTAATTGTGTGTTGTCGTGGACAAATTGGTATGCTATTTTGTTGTCTACCCCTTTTACACGGTTTATTGCCAACCTTTGTATTTACATAGAAGCGGTAAATCTTTTTCTTCTTTCTTTAAGACTAACCAGCCGATCAATTAAATAAAATTCACCTCGTGAAAACTTGAGTGAAGTGATCTGTCAATCCCCGGCATTGATAAGGAATGAAAACTCAATTCGCATTCACTTCACTTCCATTCAGATGGGGTGAAATTATCAGAATCATGGCGGCCATGGCTTTCTGATTTGGCTTCACATGCCGTCGTAATATATTTAAGGCATGCTGCTTACCTTACGATGTTTTCCTTCACCGAAGCAATGCGTTAAAGTGCAAAATTTATTTATTTTTAACCCCCGACGCAAAAAGAGGGGTGTTATAAGTTTCACCGCTATGTGTGTGTGTCTGTCTGTCTGTCTGTCTGTCTGTCTGTCTGTCTGTCTGTCTGTGGCACCGTAGCGCCCAAACGGGTGAACCGATTTAGATGCGGTTTTTTTTATTTGAAAGCAGGGTTTCTTGCGATGGTTCTTAGATATGATTTATCAAAATCGGTTCAGCCGTTTCAAGGTTATCAGCTCTTTTGTGTTAGCTACCGTTGCTATTTTAGACGTCTATGGGTATTAACTTTACTTACAAACATATGTGTGTCTTAAAATTTCAAATACCCATGTGTGTAATATTAATAAGCAACATTGTGGTGTATTTGGTCTGATGCAGCCAGGATATCTAGCAGACTAATACACTCTTGGGAAAATAACAGCAGTTATGTCGTGTTTGGATTCATTTCAACCAGCATTTGATTCTCCACACAATGCCTTGATGGCAACAGGATGAGCTGATGCTGCAGCCAGGCTATCCAGCACACCAGTAGGTAGACTCTTGACAAAATAATAGCAGTTATGTCGTGTTTGGATTCATTTCAACCAGCATTTGATTCTCCACACAATGCCTTGATGGCAACAGGATGAGCTGATGCTGCAGCCAGGCTATCCAACACACCAGTAGGTAGACTCTTGACAAAATAAAAGCAGATATGTCGTGTTTGGATTCATTTCAACCAGCATTTGATTCTAAACACAATGCACTGATGGCAACAGGATGAGCTGATGCTGCAGCCAGGCTATCCAGCACATCAGTAGGTAGACTCTTGACAAAATAATAGCAGATATGTCGTGTTTGCATTCGTTGTAACCAGCATTTGACTGTACATACAATGCACTGAAAAGTTCTCATAACTGTAAACTCTATAAAACAAAATTAATGCGTTTAAAAAATTTAAAATAAAAATTAAATTAAAAATTTAAAAAACCCCCACCGCAAAAAAGTAAACATTTAAAAAGTTAAAAATAACACTTTCATGGCTAAAGTGTTATTTGTAACTTTCTAAATGTTTACTTTTTTGCGATGGGGGTTTTTTAAATTTTTAATTTAATTTTTATTTTATTTATTAGGGACAAAAAGCAGTTAAATGTTAAGAGCAATACAATAAATCCTTAAATAAAAAAAAAAACAAAGGCATGGTGGGATTGGGTGTATATTGTTAAAATTTCTTGGTCTAGTGGTGTAGAATGACGTCATGCGTACTCGCACAGATGTGACGAAGCGCACCGTAGGTACCCCGTCTGGTAGTTCCCGTAACTTGAAGTCCACTTAAAGTGCGATAAGTACCAACTTTTAGTAAATTCTTAGTTGCTATTAAAGTTCGGTGAATGAAAAACCGACTAAAAAAAACACTAACTGGTGTAAAATAACTCTAAATTCGGAAGTCGGTGGCCCATCATGAATAAGACAAAACCACCAAAGCCACAGACTTGCTAATTTAGAGTTATTTTACACCGGTTAGTGTTTTTTAAGTCGGTTTTATTTTTTGTAAAAAGTTTTTTATTTTTCCATTTTTAGTTTTTTTCATACAAATATTTGCCATAAATTTAGTAGGTACCCGTACCCTTCAGAGCATACAGGCGTGATGATACGTCATGATGTTGTATAAACAATAAACATCCAAGCGATTCCAGCAATCACGACAGATTTGCCGTCTATTTTTGAAGAGTTCCATTGTATATCTCCGAAGATCAGCAGCAGATCTTCACCAAATTTAAATGGGACCACCTCACGAGTATATGTATTCTTTCAAATAAAAAAGAATTTTAAGAATCGGTCCACAAATGGGGGAGAAATCAGGTAGGTAACATACATTAAAAAAAAATACATACACACGAACATAGAACCTCCTCCTTTTTTGAAGTCTGTTAAAAATATAGTCAATCCAGCTCTGAAAGAAAGAAAGAAAGAAAATATTTTATTTGGCTCTGCAGGAAATACAAGTCGTGATATTATGGTAAAATAATATACTTTAAAAATAAAACCATGAATGCCTTTCAGTTTGTTTACCAACAAAAACTATAGTTTTAACCTTTAATTAACTAAATTAACCTAACGTGTGTAATGTGCGGTGTCGACTAGCGACACCCCGCGACTTTGCGTCACTGACAGATTTATTGTCACAAAAAATAGGCAAGTGCACGGACTTTCTTTTTGGGAGAGAATAGTGTGGATGTGGTTGCCGTTTTAGAAGGAACAATCAGATTGGATCGTTCAGTGTATTGAGAGCTAAGAATATAAAATAAGGATATACCTACTTAACGAAGCTATACTTACTAGGTACTAGTGGCATTATAATTATAAACAAACTATAGCAGACGTCACGTGGTTTCACCCGCGTCGTTCCCGTTCCCGTGGGAATACGGGGATAAAAAGTAGCTTATGTTACTCAGGGTGTATGTAGCTTTCCAATGGTGAAAGAATCTTTGAAATCGGCACAGTAGTTTTTGAGTTTATTTATTACAAACATACACACACACAATTTTTACCTCTTTATAATATAATATTAGTTTATGTAGTTAATAACTTTTAAAGACACATAGAGCTTCAACGGGCAGCCTTATCGGTAAATCGATCTTTTATAGAAAATGGTGATGTGGACTCGGCTGTCATTGGGCCGATCGTCGTAACACCCAATGGACTTACGGGTAAAGCCTCAATGAGCATCTTTCGAGGCTTTCGTTGCGCGGTTGGGTCAAGAGCCAGATTCCGAAGGCAGTAGGCTTCTTGATATGGCTCGCATCGTTAGGAGGTTCCTGTCTCACCATGCTACCGCTATCGGTGGTCCACCACTTTTTTGATATCAATATTTGAAAATGTCTGTTAAACTTATTTTTGATATTTAGTAAAAAAAGTAATGTTGGTAAGCGTGTGGACTGTATGGCTGACGATATTAAAGGAAAGTGATGGTACCTACTAGATTTGGTTTGCATAGTTTTACTTACTAAAATAATAAAGCTACTTAATAATCACCATCATTTTCCTTTATTATCGTCAGTCATACAGTCCACACGCTCACCAACAAAGTAAGTTTGTTTGTTTGTTACCTTTTCACGCTTAATCCACTGCATTGATCACCCTCAAATAATTTTTTGCAAATATGTTGTCAGGCATATCAGGCAGGACACCTTTCAGGTAAACAACAAACAACAAAAAACTCCCCAGCAAGCCAGCAATTATTTGTGTAAGTAGATATTTCCATACACTTTAACAGGTCAATAGATCCTTATTTTATTTTCATTTTCATCTGCGCATTGAGGGCAGCCATCAATGTTATCTCTCCCCGTCTTATCCTCTTCATTCCAAAGTCTCACTCTTCGCTATTGATTTAAAAAACAACTCAGTAGCTATAATGAGGTGTCGTGTGACAAAAAATCCAAAATATCCACTGGAAATGGTTGCGTTTTTGAAACAGTCTCCCTAAAAACATTGTGGAATCCGCGAGGATATGTTCTAAGGTTTTTTGCCGCCAATTTGTCATGTTTGTGTCAAAATTTTAACATTTTTGACATAATATCTTGTTTTTTTTTAAAATTCTAATATCGTCTTAGGTATCACCTTTTACCGACGGAACTTAAATGGTATCGTATACCCAGAGTATAAAAAAAGGACTAGTCTATAATTAAATTTATGTAAGTAGCAGATCTATTTCGACGCCTGAGATCCTAACCTAATTGAAGAACAACTCATTTAGCATTTATTCAGTTTCATTTATTAATAAACTGAAACAATAGAACAGGCACCACGCTCCACTTGCAAGCGACGTCGCGTGAAATGTAACTGTCACATTATTAGCGAGAATATGTGTTTAGGTATGACACGAGAACGTGCTATTTATAATATTTCTAAAGATTCTGTCAGGCAGGATCTTTTGACGTCTTAGCTCGGTTACTTGGCTCCATAGACAGGGTATGGACTGAGTGGTCAATTTTGTGCGGGTAATGCTTATTGCCCGCACAAAATTGACCACTCCCTGAAAAAGACAGAGGGACTGTGCGGCCAATACCTGTCTCTTTCTTTCTCTTTTACGTTCGCTTTATCTCTCTCACATTTTCTTACCATTAGTTACTTCACAGCTGAATAAGGAACACTCAGTACATTAATTTAGAATCTCTATGGTTTCAATAGAAATAAAGATTTTATACAGTTTCAACTCAAGTAAAAAGAACAAAGGGTAAAACTTGGATGTGAGGGAACAACGATAGAAAAATGTGTTTGGATTTGGTTTAATGTCCCTTCAACCTGTGATAATACCAGCCTGTTACTGTCCCACTGCAGGACAAAGGCCTCTTCTCATACAGAGAAGACACCAGCATTGATCACCACGCTTGCTCAAGGCGGATTGGCGATTTCAAACTTATATTAACTATAAGTCTAGGTTTCCTTAAGATGTTTCCTTTCACCGACGTCAATGATGTCCATGATAAACTTAGAAAATACCTACATATGAATGGAAAAAGTCACATTGGTACTTGCCCGAATTTTAACCACAACCTCGTGGATGAGAGGTAGGCGCCTTAACCTCTGGGCCATCACGACTTCACTCTGTGTATTTGGGAAAAGGATAAGCAGATTATAAAGAAACGTATCTATACGAAAATGCGTGTGACCGTTAGTAATTAATAAATAAATATTCCATCTAATTCTTAAAGATATAAAAGGAGGACATTTTTATAACATCGCCGCCATTTTTAAGTTCATATTACAATACTTCACATGAACGATAGTAATAATGGTTGTTATAAGAGACCCTGTTTGCAACCTGTGTCGGGTTACATAATGATGCGTTGTCGTTATGAAGAGCGGGGGTAAGCAGGCATGTAGGTAAGAAGATGACGACTGACTTTTATTTTAGAAATCTGTACGTTACTTCGATTGAGTACATAGTTTCCCCACTGTTTATACGAAACTTCAGTTAAGACTGTACCTAAGTACTTATCTATTAGGTAGTTTAAAAAATAATGTTATTAACATTATCACGCCTGTAATCAATGATATTATAAGTAAAAAGGTGTAGATCATCATAATATCATTGCTTACATATAACCTAACTCTCTTGCCTCGTTAATGTACAGACGCCAGTACATTAAGCTACCCCAAACTGTCAATCATCCCAATTAAACATGAACCTTATTCTGTTTCTAATAAAGCTGAAAAACTATCAAAGAAATTTGACACATTGGGGTAGGTTGAAGTGCTGGCCTCTGTACATACATTTGGTCATACACACATTTTTGTATACATAGATAGATAGGATTTAGTTAAGTACCTCGTTACGTCACTATATAATATGAAACCTCGACGTTTGTGTTTTTTTTTGTTACTATTCAATTTGTAGTTAGTTTAAGTGTACAAATTTAATTTATTTTAATTAGTTTGATTGTATAGTGGCCAATAAAAATATCCAAATAAAAAAAAATGAAGACTAGATTATTATTAAACTGTACAACTTCGTTACGTCACACATTATCATTTTCAAATACATACCTGAATGTGCCACATTCAAAATTTTTTCGCGCGATTTTTATCTCGTTCGAATACAATGCATTCAGTAGATGTCGCAAATGTGCGATAATCCCCTTTATATCCCAAGGATTACGATGGAAGATCAGGTCGATTTTGTCAAAGCTACCTTTAGTCGAGTTTATTTGAGTTTCTTGTGAATTGTATTCCCAAAAGATGAGGCTCAGTAAGTAGGTGAGAGAACAAAATAAATAAAAATTTGAGTGGTGTCAAGGTAAATAACTAGCTTGCTTTCTATGAGAGAGAGAGAGAGAGAGAGAAACACGCGCACGCCGCACGGCTGTAACTATAGTTGCAATTTAATTATAGTACTTAATTGTAACTATAGCAAAAAGTGTCGTTACAACTTTTGGTCTTAATTTTTCCGTCTAGCTCCCTTTCGCAACGCGCGATAAGGAACTTCGTTCCAATAAAAAAATATTCCGCAACTGGCAACGCCATCTAATCCCATACCACAGTATTAATATTAATACAGTAGGACGACGCCTTTGATCTCTCTTCTTCTTCTTCTTGAATAATACCTCCCGCACTACGAACATCGGTTTGTTCGCAGTGCGGGAGAGGCTTTCTCGCGTCTCGCCCCGCAGACCCCGCACGATTGCCCTGTCTAGACAGCTTCATCGGACGGCTGTATGTTTTTAGACTGTGCCCAAACTAAGCAGAGCTTGTGCTATGAGTACTAGACAACTTTACTGATGAACATACTTTGTACCAAAGAGATTTAAAAGACTATAGAGCGGGCATTTCAAGGAAATGTCTTTGATCTGATGATTTGATGATGTTTTTTGAAGAAAAACTTTGATCCAATGTCTCAGTAACGCCATCTAGAATAATATATGAATATTGGAGCGGCAGCGGAGCGTACTAAAAAAAACTCATAGACTTGTGTCCGACAGGACACACTTTTTCGGACGAAAATTTTGTTTGTGATGTCCGGTCTATAGGTATTGAATGTCTTTGCTTTGTACATTTCTTAATACATACATCATCATCTGCGTAGCCTTTTTCAACTATCGGCTTCCAGTTTTACCAAATGCAGCTGAATACCAGTGTTTTATACGGAGTGACTGCTTGTCTGACCTTCACAACTCAGTTACTGGGTAACACGATACCCCTTGGTTAAGCTGGTTGTCATACTTTCGAGCTTCTGACTACAAGGAACGACTGTCAAAGATCTACAAATGACAGCCAGGGCCGACGGCTTAACGTGCTTTCCGAGGCACGGAGGAGTCTTGATATGTAATGATTGGTCCCATCCAGGGATCGAACTCAAAAGGTAAAAGGTCAAGCACAGCTTGACCTATAAATGTGGCTAGTATTATTTAGCCACAAGCTCCTGCTATTTCTAAATACATTAAAAATGTTAATTTACCTACACCCAGGGACAGAACGAAATGATCGTGCTCATCACACAAATATTTGTTTCGTGGACCGTACTTTTGTGTGACATTTGACAGATAGAGGTCATTGACGTTCCTATTCTCATTTAAAACGCATAGTATATTATTCTAGAAATCGAATTCGTTAAATCTCTTTGTTTAAAACTAACAAGGTGTCGAAACGGGCGAAACTATTTATTATCTCAATTATCTAAAAGCTTTAGAGTCTTTGTACTTATGTAACAAACAACTTTTAACATAAGTGAAATATCTTCCTTTGAGTTTCTAACCACCCCGTTTTTACGGTAAATCATCTTTGCCAATCAATTAAAATGCAAACTTATGGCTAGCTAGTTCAAACAATTTCACGCCCTTCGAATTTTGAACTGCAATAAATCACCGTAGTGTCCCGACGATTTTTTTTTTCTACTCCATTGAGTTGGGCAAAGGCGTGACACTGTTAATCCTCAGTTAGGCCTGTTACACAATGGCGTGGTTGACAAAATAAAAGTCGTCATTGTTGCAACGCAATAGATTTTTGTAGTGATTTTATCGGCATTTACTGGAATATAGTAAATTGAAATAGAATAATAGAACTTAACTTATATAGAGATACAAAATGCTAAACTAAGTATAAGATTCTTCAACATTTTGAGATAAGATTGAAATATAATTATATTTTCCTATTGCCTCGTAAGTGTAGTAGCTGCAAATTCCAGTGCTGAGAATAAGATCGCGTAAGATGTTATTGGGTTATTAGATCTGGAATTTCTCAGTAGGAGCCTGGAGTTCATACCTACATGGGACTTACACATAGCTGGCGAAATATCGGTACACCTCATGTGCTAACTCACTCACTCAGTTATTATTCCAATTATAAGTATTCCAGTAAACATCGTATTGTTTAATTTCAATACCTACTTTATGCTATAAGTGTTTACTATTTATATAATAAGTACCTATAAAACTTGAAGTAGGTATTGTAACTAAAAGGCTCAGACATATTCTTAATTCAAATAGTTCGAAGATGCCATCTCCTAATATTCTTTTTTCAGAATTCGTCAATTTTTTTTTTCTTAACTTTTTTTTTCTAACATTTGATCCTGTTGGGCAAAGGCGTGCCAGTTAATCCCGCTACGAGCGACACAAAGCGACGACAGACCGCGGGTGCAAATGAACAACCCTATTGTGAACACTTGCGAGAGAGGTGTTAGGGTTGGCAAATTTTTGAAGATGGATTTTTTATGGAACTTCTATGAGTCTCAATGAAAAAATGAAGTTTTTTTCTACGTTCTTCCCTAAGTTAACTTAGATGTTTAATGTTGTTCACAGCTTTAGGGTAGGTGCTGAGGTCCGGCAGAATGTCATACAAATTGTACAGCCATTAATTACATTATTACAGACTTAGATACAGCCGACATTGAACCAGATTTGTCGCTAGTAAATATTTCATTATAATTATGTTGACACTTAAGACACAAACCTGCAAGTTTTTTTTACTTTGAGCAAAAAATAGATTAGACGTATAATTTGCAAAAATAACTTTTACCTAAGAAAATATTTCTCTGCCAGCAGTGCCAGCCCTATACCCAAATCAACAACAATGTGTATTACATCGCTAAATCTGACGATAACAATGAACTATTGCGCATTTGTGCCCCGCTGAGTACAGCACAACACTACTAGTGTCAACTAGCACGCCCTTTTGACGTTCCTGACGTAATGAAGTGGCGGGAAAAAAATGGATTACGATGTTGAATGAATGATGTCTTGTGCACATTTTGGTGAGGAATTAAAAAGTTGGGAGGAGGCCATCTTTGATTTGAAAACTGGGAAGATTCTGTAGTTTCTAGAAATTGAGACTAATGAAGGCTGAATTATGTAAATTAATTATGTAATTTGGCTTATATGGAGTAGGTACTGAGAGGACGCGTTACTTTTTGGTATCAAAATGGATACTTACTTAAATGGTAACTGTGAGCTTTCATACTTTATTTTTTACTTTGTTCATCATCACGGTTGTATTCCGAAGGGTTAGGCAGAGGTGTAACTAAACACTACACACACTCACATTTTGCCAGTTATGTTTTTTTTTAATACAAGAACAGCGCTGCTGCTCCATTATTGCTATATTATTCTAGATGGCGTTACTCAAACAACGGATCACGGTTTATAAATGACATTTCTTCGCATGTCTCCATAGCATCATAAATCTCTTTGGTTTAATATTAGGTAAACCTAATATTAGCCAATATATCGGTACGTACAGTCAAATGAGTTAATGAGGAACAAGGTGTTGAAATTATTGATTTCAATTAAGCAACTAAACATTTAGAAAGTACCTCAGCGTCAGGCAGCATTTCAGCATCTGTCTGGCATTACCGCTGAAATTGACCTTTTGGCGCAGCCGTGAGACATGCCATTTTTTTGTCTTTTTTTTGTTATTATGTTATTTTTTTTTGTTTTACTGTGCGTGTATCCAACTGTTGCCAATAAATGTATTTTCGTTCTTTCTTTCCTTACCTAAATAAAGTTTTCTTCATATAACGAACAACTTTTATTTGAATGCACAAATCCTATTCAAAGCTTTGTTTCTGAGTTTCTATTCAGTCGCACACTGAATTCCGACGGATTAATCGATACACTACAAAAGTATTAGTTTTATCTATCTAAACAACTGAAGATCTAAATCCATTCGTTTCCACAAACACCGTGATATTAACTATGCGGTCATAGTTATTATTTTTAGGGTTCCGTATCTCAGGAGGAAAAAAACATACAAACACTTAGTTGTCGGTCTGTCTGTCTACAGTGCTATTTTGTAAAAATCACTGTCTTGTGTGTCCACAACCTGTCCTGTGTGTGAACACTAGTAAATGATATTAAAAAAAAATAAGTATAGTCTAAGTATAAACTCAGAGACTCGATTCCAGCCTGCGTAGCATGAACACCGAAGAAACGGTCTTTGTCGTGTCTCGGAAGAAAAGAATTTAAGTGTTCATGCTACGCAGGCAGGTGTATTGAAAGAAATTTGACAGATTGAGGTTCCTGTCTATATAATCTGTCACTTTGCCGATTCGTCTGTAGATAAAGGCCGTTTCTGCGGTGTTCAATGTGTTCATGCTACGCAGGCAGGACTAGACCCGGAACCCTTGGTAGGCGATTACGACTCACACTTGTCCGGGTTTTTGATGATATGGTGCGCTGATAAAGGATTGTCCCCACTCAGGACTGTTCTCACGTGATGGGGTATGTGATAATATGATTTAAAGGAAGTAGCCTTTTTCGGGATTAAAGTCCATCAGTTAAAATTGTATCGATTTATTTAGATGTCTAACAGAGGTTGTGAAGCCATAGCCAGATAGTTAAACGTATTTATAAATAATAAATAAATAAATAAATAATCCACAACTTTTTCACACAGCGCCATTTAGTCTCAAGCTAAGCTAAGAGCTTGTGTTATGGGTACTGAACAGCGGATAAATACATACATATAGGTATACTAGCTTTTGCCCGCGGCTTCGCCCGCGTGGATGTCGAACTCCCCTATGTTTTCCCTTTAAGGGTTGAATTTTCAAAAATCGTTTTTTATCTAAGACTTACTCTTCACTAAGAACACCCCTTCAAGTTTCATGTCTCTAATACCAGCGGTTGAGGCTGTGCGTTGATATATAAACGCAATAATTTTAGCATAATACTTCCGGATAGACTACTTTCAAAGTTGATCCTTCCGATATGTATGCATAAAGATTTCTGGAACTACTGTCCCGGGAAAGAGCGCCGTACAACTGACCATGTGTAAAACAACTGATACTAAGATCAACCTGCCCAGGCGTATTGATTACCTACAACCGTACCAAGTTTGGTTAAAATCCCTATAATAGTTTTTGAACTATGCGGACAGAAAGACAAAACATTCACTAATTGCATTTTTGGCATCAGTATCGATCACCAATCATTCATTCAAAAAATTTTGAATAGATATTCAATGTGCATAATTATCTTCGTAGTGTGTGATAGTCCATTGAATTTGAATGGCGAGCTATATTGTATCTTAAGATTAAATATTATAATATCTTAGCCGTGTGCAGCGCCCTTTGGTGAACTCCACTGCGGGTGACGTAACCTACGACAAACTTATAATTTGCGGTTGGTACAGTAGTCGGGTCTAGGGATCGAACCGCAAAATTAAGTTTGTTTTTTATTGTATATACTTTTCCGGGATAAAAAGTACCCAGTGTGGTGCCCAGGATATCAAAGAATAAGTACACCAAGTTTCATCGTAATCGAACCGGTAGTTTTTGCGTGATACCTGAACATACAGACAGACAGACAGACAGACAGACAAAAATTTTTTTAATCATATTTTTGGGTTCGGTGTCAGTCTAGTAACACCCCCTGCTATTTATTTTTTTGATATTTTCAATGTACAGAAATTTTACTTCTACAGATTTATTATATGTATAGATAAGAGTTACACTGAGATAGTAAAAATGTTTAACTACTACGCTTGAAGCATAAACTCTAATAATAGCCGAAAAAGAGGTAACATCCCTACTCCGTGCTGTTTACAGGGTGAGAAGTGACACCGGTAGACACATGGAGGGGATAACTTACCAAGTGATTTGATTGATGTTATCGAGCGGGATAGAAAATGATAAAATTATTAAAATGACTATTAAAAAGCAAGGGTTGGTGATAAAAAAAAGTGCAAATTTAGAGTTGTAAGTATGTATTTCTTGATGCCACATTATAAAAAAATAAAAAAAATAAAAATATCAAAAAAATAAAAATTTGGTGTGAACACCCCTTATCACTTAGAGGTTAGAAAAATAGATAGTAGCCGATTCTCAGGCTTACTGAATATGCATAAAAAAATTCATGAGAATCGGTCAAGCCGTTTCGGAGCAGTATGGGAACGAACATTGTGACACGAAAATTTTATATATTAGAAAGAAGATTACTTATTAATATTATTTCTATTACCTAACTATGCACGATCCACATAATTTACATAGTTCAACTTACCACCTTAAAGACAAATGCCTGCTGTTGAAATTCAATAAAAATTTGCACAATACACGATAATGATTTGATGGTTTCCAATTTAAATGTTAGGAAACAAATAACTTATTTTTTTTACTTTTTTTTTCACAATTTCACAGTGAACACAATACTTTTCAATATTTACTTTTTGCCTGACATTATGTCAGTTGTCAATCTGTCATTTACTTTTCTCTAATTTTGTGTCTTAGTTTTTCATAGTGACTATGAAGGTTGCATCTGATTTATGTAATTTAATTTATTTTTATTAGCTCTAATAATGTAATGTATTGTTATTTTTCCTGAATTTTCTTTGCTATAAACCTCACGGAGCCCGAGACCTTTCCAACGAATGCAAAACCGTGGAAATCGGTTCGTGCGTTCTGGAGTTATATCGTCAGGAAGGAAAACCCGACTTATTTTTATATAGTAGATTTCTAAATACATACATATTATAGATAAATTACACCCAGACACAGAACAAATGATCGTGCTCATCATACAAACATTTGTCCTGGGTGGGAATCGAACCCACGACCTCCGGCATAGCAGCCAGGGTCACTAACTACTAGACCAACAGGCCAGTCAAATATTTAGTGTGTTCTTAATGAAAGATTTTTTGCTTTTGAATAGAAACTCAGAAAGAATATTTTGGATCTTTTAAATAGTAAAATTGTTTATTTATAAGTAGATAAAGATTGTAACATCATCTGCCTAGCTTTTTCCCAACTATGTCGGGGTCGGCTTCCAGTTTAACCGAATGCAGCTGAATACCAGTGTTTTACATGAATCGACCAGCCTACGTAGCATGAACACATTGAACACCTAGAAACTGCCTTTGTCTACAGACGAAGCGGCAAATTGACAGATTATATAGACAGGAACCTCAATCTGTCAAATTTCTTTCAATACACCTGCCTGCGTAGCATGAACACTTAATTTCTTTTCTTCCGAGACACGACAAAGACTGTTTCTTCGGTGTTCATGCTACGCAGGCAGCAGTTGTATCCATACTACTAATTATGACAAAGTAACTTTGTTTATTTGTCTGTTTGTTTAATAGCTTTTCACGAGTAAACGGCTAAACGATTCGTAATTAAATCAATCTGCCTTCCCTGCCCATTGTCAGGTGACAACTTGACAAGCCTTAAGCTACAACCAAAAAGGTAACGCAACATTAATTAATTCTTAAGGGCTTATGACACTATTCGATTTGTAGGATAACTAGGAAATCGGATGAAGTCATCGCAGTTAGGACAGATTGGATCCGATTTGGGTATGGTACCTACCGACCGCTACCAAGCGGTCGGTAGGCTTCTTCTGAATGCTTGCACTGACTGATCTGGTCCCCTCGGATCTGTGTGGTTCTTTCCTCAAAACACCATCTCAGACACTAATCTGCCTTGAACCTTACATGATTTGACCAAGATAATGTCTTGACTTTAAAAGAGACTATGACCTCTGAGTTTCTTTCGGTGTTTCTTCTCAGAGTAGTCAGAGGCTCGAGTCTGCTATTGCAATCGTGTCTCAATGACCGGTCATTGATCGAATAAAAAAAATATATATTTGACAACTTTGACAGTTTTTATATGGGAAATGTGTCATAAGTTTGACGTTATACGTCAAAAATCGATCATTGACCGGTCATTGAGACACGATTGCAATAGCAGACTCGACCCCCAGATAGTGAAACTCCGATCTCATCTACTAGTTAAAAAATGACGTGTAAAAGTGTTTGTGAAAACCTATTTACAGAAATAAATATAATTTTTCTTTTATCTAGGATCCTAGTTAGGATCCTACAAATTTAATAGTGTAATTAGCCCTTAAGGTGGAACGAAGTTTGTCGGACTGGTAATTTATTACAAGTCCCTGATTCCTGAAACGTAGTTTTTTATAACAATGCCAGAGAGGTCTAAACTACTTATAGGTGCTTTGTAAAATTTTCCCACATGGATGGAAGGATGGATGGATGTTTGTTACTCTTTCACGTAAAAACTACAGAATGGATTTAAATTAAATTTGGCATGGAGTTAGCTGACACCCTGGATTAGCACATAGGCTACTTTTCATCCCTGTATTCCTACGGGAACGGGACCTACGCGGGTGAAACTGCGGGACGTCTGCTAGTCTTGGATAAAAACACTTAGGTTACCTTCTAAAACACATTTTCGTACCAGTATTAATCCCAAAATCACTTTTTTAAGCATCCGTTTAAGTAACTCAACACCTAAACGCACCTGATATAATACTTAATTCTCATTGGTTGATATTTATTAGGGGGTGAGTTTGCCGCGGCCTGATTGGTTGTTCGAGAAACGGGGGTGGAACCGTCGCTTGGTGTCAAATAACAACCCTTATTAAGTGAGATTCGAGTGATTTAGGGGTTTTGATGTAGAAGGGTGCTTGTTCGAAATGTTTGGATAATTAATTTTAATTATAGATTTCGTTCTAGTCGTGATGGCACAGAGGTTAAGGCGCCTACCTCACATGCACGAGGTTGTGGTTCAAATCCGGGCGGGCTTTTTCAATTCATATGTACTTTCTAAGTTTATCTTAGACATCATTGACATCGGTGAAGGAAAACATCGTGAGGAAACCTGGACTTAAAATTAATTTAAGTTTGAAATCGCCAATCCGCCTTGGGCGAGCGTGGTGATCAATGCTCTAGCCTTCTCTGTTTGAGAAGAGGCCTTTGCCCTGCAGTGGGACAGTAACAGGCTGGTATTATTATTATTATTATAGATTTCGTTTTGGCTTAGTTTAGGTCCGAAGAGAATTAAAATAATATAAAATAAAGTGGATATGCGAGGAAATGTCATAGGAAAACTTTGATCCTCAGTCTCAGTAACGCCATCTAGAATAATATAGCAATATTGGAGCGGCAGCGGAGCGTACTATATTTATATTTTAGAAATGTGTATGTTTGTGCGGAAGCACATCACTAAAGCCAGCGATATTAATTCTCGAAGCCGTCGCGACCTCTACAGGCTCGCGTTAGATGTTTTGCCAAGGCTTGCAAAATATAACAAAAGCTGTATGTTTATGTGTGTATACAATAAGATACCAGATGAATTCAAAATATTAAATTCATGATTATTTAAAATTAAACTACATCAATGGTTGTCTGCTAATAGTTTTTCCAGTGTCAAGGAGTTTTTTGCGCATAACATCCGATAATGATTATTGTAGGTACCTAGTTGTATTGTTGCATATGTAAATTTGCATGCTTTTTTGTATGAAGCAAACAAAACATGTATGTTCCACAATTGTATTTACCATCGTAGGTATACCATGTTTTATGCAAATAAATGATATTCTACCAATGCTGTTTAAACTGTTCTTCTAACATATCAGACGTGTTGCTGGGGAGTTTGTTCCGCCACTTCTTCTTTCCAGCAAAAACACTAGGAAGTGGCGGGCGTTTTGGGGGACTGTCTTATGTAATTTTTGACGTTCAAAAAGTGCTGATCCTCAGCCTAATTTGAATAAATGACTTTAGATTTTGATTTGATTGATTTTGATTCTTATTCTATTATATTCAACTAAATTTAACTCATAAGACTTGTGCCTACTGGACACAAGAATCGCATGAAAATTTCGTTTGTAATGTCCAGTCTATAATATAATAAGTATTTAATATATTTCGGGTGTTGCCTGCCTGTATTCCCATGGGTACGGGACCTACTCGGGTTGGTTAAACCGCGAAACGTCTGCTAGTATTATAAATGCGAAAGTTTGTGTATAGGTTTGTTACTCTTTCACGCAAAAACTACTGAATGGATTTTAATGATACTTTTCAATAATATAGCTTATACATCAAAATAGCACATAAGTAGGCTATAATGTATAAAATATTGAATGAATTGTCCAAAATATAACGATAAGTGTGAAGGAGAGAATAGGAATAAATTCTGCCATCTGCGGGTTATTCTGGCGTGCTAAAGGTAATCCTGTGCAGACGAAGTCACGGGCACCAGCTAGTACTTAATAAAAATTGCCACAACACAACACAATACACCAATACAACACAACACAACGCTGATCGACACAATACTGAAGGTTCTGAATAAAGATAACTACTACTACTACTACTACTATAAATTATTGAACTAATTACAGCTAAGTGTAAAAAAGCTGCAGCTGCAGTGAAAAGTATAATAAATTCGGCGTCTATCGCTATCGTACCACGCTTATTGCAATTACGTTACAAAGTGAGCATTTAAAAACTCCTTTTTTAACTTCTGTCTAATGCTATTGTTAATGGAGTATACCTAGCTTAAAGTGAAACTCTTAATTTTTCAGTTACCATTTAAAATAACCCAAACAAAAATAAATGAATCAATCGTCATAACAATTTCATACGTATGTAACACTTTATTATTTCTAATGGCGCCAAACCTAACCTCAAAAGACCGCCCAGAGTGACAGCTTGAATTGGCGGCAAAAGGCACCGCGCCGTGCTTGATACGATGTTATTGTAAACAATGTATTTGTTACTGTAAACTAATTGTAATCTTAGAAAGCAAGTAGGTTATAATTCGGTCATCCGATCTTTTCTGTTCGTTGTTTTATATTCTAAATTTATATAATAGTACCGGCCTGTAATTACTAAAATTATCATCATCATCATTTCAGCCGAAAGACGTCCACTGCTGGACAAGGGCCTGACCCCCAAATGTCACCACAACGACCGGTCCTGTGCGTTTCACATCCATTGGATTCCCGTGACTCTCACCATGTCTTCTTGTGGGAGTCCTACACAGTACACTGAGTATAGTGTCTCATTTATGTGCCAGCCATCGTGAGCTCAACCTTATGGAGCTCCACGATCCAATATTATGTCTAAGTCAGTTATTAAAAAATAGGCATACTTACCAATTACCTAAACTACCTAATTATAGAATTGTAAACTGAAAGTACTAATCAATCTGCACAAAGTAAAGTAGGTAAAGTGTTTTCTTTCTCAGAATGTGGTTAAGAAGACTGACCTAGTGACAGAGTTCATGCCGCCCATGGGCCTTTGACTAGGCTTCACAAGCTGTCGAGAAATATCTATGTAACAAAGTAGGTACTAATAAATTTAAAAAGTTTCATAGATACAGACGTCAGCACATCATGATACCCCAAACTGTCAAATTTTCCTAATTTAACTTGAAAGTTGAAAAACTTTCTACTACTGTCTACTCATCTTTTCTCCTCCACTATCAAGTCCATCCGAAGGTTGTCTGTAAGAGATCGCTTTTAGCGGTAAGGCCGCCCATTGTAACACCCTATGTACCCTTAAAGTTATCATTTGTAAGTTTTTATGGTGTACAATAAAGAGTACTCTATTCTATCAAAAGTTTGACACATTGGGGTAGCTTAATGTGCGGCTGGTGTCTGTACTTGCTCTTATAAACCTGTGTCCCTACAATGTTGTACTCGAGTGGCAAGGCCTGAACTAATGGACTATCACAGAGTTACTACAAATAAATGATAAAAGATGTTAGTAGGTACTATACGTGGCAGTTTGGGCATCATGCAATAGATCTGAGCTTTTGACTATTAATGATCTATCTACAAATGGCAGCCGGGGGATGGGACCAACATCTTAACGTGCTTCCCAAGGTAAGGAGGAGTCTACATATGTAATTAATGGTTACTAATACTCGGACCAACCTCGTTAAGCGTTGCTTAACCTTTGATCGACTCGTGAAGCTATTATTATTTAGCTACAAGTTCCGGACTTTTTATTTCACTGGCAAAATATGTCTCTGCCTGATTAATCGGGAAAGGCATGCGTGATATAATGTAAGTTATGTATAAATAGGTGCCTACCGAAATGGTTTCATATCATATTTATTTCTAGAAACAAAAGTATTGTTTATTATGAAACATAAGACCCAAATAATCCGTTTATAAATGTAAGTATGTAGCTATATTAAGTTAATGCGTAATTGAAATTCGATTACGTACGTAATAAATTTACTTGTACCTAAGTATGTACTTACTACTTGTGCGTAGAAAGAGAAATACAGGGAGAAGGGTTAATAAAGACACGACTTTTACTAAATAGTACTCAGTCTATTTAATCATGAAATAATATATATATAAATAATGGTCTTTTTTACCTAAAAAGGGAGGTCGGTGTTTTACTATCTGACTCCTCTGAGAAGAAACACCGAAAGAAACTCAGAGGTCACAGTCTTTTATAAAGTCCAGACATTATCTTGGTTAGATCATGTAAGAACCATGCAGATTAGTGTCTGAAATGTTCTTTTGAGGAAAGAATCACACAAATATGAGGGGACCAGATCAGTCAGTGCAAGCCTTTTGTCAGAAATACTCGGCACTCAGATACTTAGTTGCTATAAAGCGATATCAAAACCACACAATATTATGTTTAAAAAACGGTTTACTGATTGTTTATCACCCTGCGGTAGACTGGTAGAAAATGCCTAAAGCATTAAGTCCGCCTTTAAGTTTGTACAGTTGTTTTTACTTGCGCATTAAGTTTTAATAAATAAATAAATAAAAGAAATATATATAAATCAACATTAAAGATGTCATTGGTAAAAAAATCCCACATAAACCCGATTAAAAAAGCATACTGTTACAAAAACCATCATCACACAATATCGTGGGAATAGACCTGAGGCAGCAGTTTTTATTGTAAATATTTCACAACATTCAAGTTCACAACTTAGTGCTTATTTCACTAACTTAGTGTTTATCAATGGTGTAAGTAATTAGTTGGCAGAAATACAGGAAACATCGTGTGAATGAACGCTTGTTATTACGAGTAAGTAGCCTTAATCCATTTAAAATGCGAATGCGCAGTTTTAGTTGTTGTTTTAAAATTTCATTTTTTTTTTCAACTCTTTATGGTAGTTGGCCATCTTTTCATTGCCGGCGACTGGCGACCATTTGTACACCTGAACTTTTATGACAACTGAGAATTCCCGAAAAAATGGTGTTGCAATAATAAATGATTGATTGATTGATTGCACTTTATGTGAACTTTAAGTTACGGTGACTATCACACGGGACACGGTGCGGTAACCATTTCAACAATTTATTTTGAAAATACATAAGTACATAAACTGACGCCTTTTTCCCATGGGGGTAGGCAGAAACTACAGAGCGCCATATGCTACGATTCTTACATACTTCTTTTGCTTCGTTTACATTCATACATGTTGTCATACACCTGATGTGGATTTCATTTAGTAAATGAAATAATATATATTATTTCATTTTAGTTGCAAATTATAGTGTCAATGACAAAAACCTAAAAGAAGCAGGGATGAACAACGACGTTCTTCGTTTCACTTTTATTCTTCTAAATTTGAAATAAAACAATTTGAATAAAAATTGTTTTCACATAACCTAAAAGAAGCAGGGATGAACAATACATGGGCACGGTCTTCGTTTCACTTTTATTCTTCTAAATTTGAAATAAAACAATTTGAATAAAAATTGTTTTCACATAACTTTTAAATGAAATGTTCTGCATTCCTGCTTCTACGAACCTCTTCTTTTTAATGCTTATAAATAGGGTATAGTTCAACTAAGGAGTATCGCGTTACCGAATAACTGGGTTGTGGACGTCAGACAGGCAGTGGCTCCATGTAAAACACTAATATTCCACTGCATCTGGTTAAACTGGAAGCCGACCCCAACATAGTTGGGAAAAGGCTAGGCAGACGATAATGTACTACACTAATGGAGGGACTTTAATACTTACCTACCAATCGTACACAAATCTGGGCTTCAAGCTGCTACTGTGAAATTCCGGATGAAAAACGGACGGGTTATCACAAACAAAATTTTCGTCAGAAACATTTGTCCAAGTGGACACAAGTCTATGAGTTTAATTTAGTACGCTCCACTGCCGCTCGAATATTGCCATATTATTTTAGATGGCGTTACTGAGACATAGGATGACAGTTTTTCTATGACATTTCTTCGCATACTCTACAAGTACTTAGTATCTTAAATCTTTTTGCCAATGACACTCGCAGCACACAGCTCGACACGGTGTTCAAATATACAAACGTTTATGACCACCACTGATTCAATTTCTAATTCCCTATGTAACCCATAAAGTTAAAATTTGTAAGTTTTTAGTATCTGTAGAAGAATAGAACACAATAAAGAGTATTATTCTATTCTATCCTAGCTGTGATAGCCCAGAATAGAATGGAATAGAATACTCTTTATTGTACACCAATAATAACTTTATAGGCTACATAGGGTGTTACAATGGGCGGCCTTATTGCTAAAAGCGATCTAGCCCAGTGGTGTTTCCAGTGCATTGCCTAATTTTATGTCTAGAGCTCGAACCCAAGGCACGCACCTTTGACTTTTAGGAATAATGTGTATAATATTGTAGAACTAGCAAATGTCCCGCGGTTTCACCCGCGTAGGTCCTGTTCCCATGGAAGTACAGGGATAAAAAGTAACCTATGTGTTAATCCAGGGTGTCAGCTAACTCCATACCAAATTTTATTAAAATCCATTCCGTAGTTTTTACGTGCAAGGATAACAAACATCCATCCATCCATCTATCCATACTCACAAACTTTCGCGTTTATAATATTAGTAGAACTTTCGCGTTTATAAATTTAATACAATAACCTCAACGAAATTATCTTAAGAACTACCGAAACTTATGAACACTCTGACCATATCAAAACCGTTGCTATATCCCCCCTGCCCATTGCACCGACGACGGTAAGTCGTGAACATACCACCATACCATTCGGAGTACATTAGGTGTAGTGTTCCCACGACCGGATTCCAGGTAAAACTGTCGTAAGATACACGACACCAGGAAAACTGACAATATTACCTACACGTTGATGGTAAATGATAATACACGGTATCGCTTTTATTTTTCAATTGTCACAAACATAAACTGTTTAGCAATGCGGTTCAATTGTTATACTTACATAAGTCTTTAATAATAGACGATAGAAACATGAGGATGAGATGTACCTATGTTTTGTACGAATATGTTTAATGGGTTAATGGATTTTTAGCCGAAACTAGAAACAGCATTGCCATTTAACGTGGCAAAGCTGTCACCATTTTAGGCAGTTTTCCCGTTGACAGCAAAGCAGATAAATTTGTTTTTGGTCTATGATTTTTTGTCTTCTCTTTTTATCCATGTTATTATTTTTATTCTCAGCTTAAAAAGTAGAATGGTCTACTTTTTAGGCTTTTTTTTAACAATTTATATACGTTGAATGATAATGATGATTCTTTGGCAAGACAAGAATCGGCGTGGCAAAGCTGTCAGTATTTTGGGCAGTTTGTTACATATTATATAGTAAAGAGTTTTACCAGATGTGTATACTGACTGCCTGACTGTGTTGACTGTCTCGTTGGTCTAGTTGTCGCAAGCGCTACTGCTGAGCATGAGGTCCCGGGTTCGATCCCCGGGTCGGGTAAAGTGCTATTGAGTTTTTCCATCTGGGATTTCTCAGTAGCAGCCCGGAGTCTGGATTTGTGCCCGATTGATGGCAATAGGCTCGCCCCTTATTACAAGGGACTTAAACATAACCGGTGAAATGTGGGTGTACTACCAGGTTCACCACAGCCTTGCCCACCTTCGGGGATTAGAGGCGTGACGTTATATGTACTTATGTATGTATGCACACTAAGATTTATATTTATAGATACCTCCGTACTTCCCAGAAATTGCGTAAGTGCCTTTTTTTGGAGAATAACGTTAAACTGTTAGTTTTGGCTGTCAATTTTAAGACTTAAATAACAGTCTTAACAGGTATTTAGAAGCTTGAAAGTGTGACAACCATTCTTACTAAGAATTATTTGGTTTTTCAGTGTCTTATTTGTCTAGGTTTTCTTAACTTCAGCCACCTTCTAGTCTAACTAGTGCAGCTGAATATCAGTCTTATACTTGAAGCGACCGCCTGCCTGTCCTACCTACTTAGTTGTAGGGTAACTATGTGTTGTAAGCAAAACCATGTGAAAACCATTGACATGTCCTGCCACTAAAATCATTAAATAAGTATGGCTCTACAATCCCTAGAATCACGTTTGACGCGGACCATAGGAATAACTATTGCAAGAGAGGGTTATGTTTCTGGTCCTTTGATCTGTTATTATGAGTAGGGTGTTCATTGTAAATAAATAAATAAATATTCCACAACTTTTCACACAACGCCATTTAGTCCCAAGTTAAGCTTGAGAGCTTGTGTTATGGGTACTAAACAGCTGATAAACATACTTATCTATTTCTAAATACATACATATTATTCATAAATTATACCCAGACACAGAACAAATGATCGTGCTCATCGCACAAGCATTTGTCCTAGGTGGGAATCGAACCCACGACCTCCGGCATAGCAGTCAGGGTCACTAACTACTAGACCAACAGGCCAGTCGAAGACATTGTATGTGGTATGTAGGGTTCTCGGGCGAGGAATAGTAGTTATCTACTTGAATACTGCCTCATTGGTGTAGTGCTCGCAAGCGTGACTGCGGAGCATGAGGTCTTGAGTTTAATTCCTGGGTTAAACAAAGTTACCAGCTTTTCCATCAGTTATAAACTGTAGGTGAAGTAACTGTTTACTTGGCGAAATGGGGCATTAGGTACTTTAGGTTCTACACATGTCTGCTTAACCCTTCGGAAGAGATTACAGGCGTGTTGTTTTACCTGAATACAACCAATACTTATCAATATAAAACTAACGCAGCTGCTTACCTTTCTTTCCCAGCCAGGCCCATGTTTTGAGGTCCCAAAAATATAAAAAAACTGCGACTGTATTTGTCCAGAAAAACATTCGCAACAATCAGTGCCCCAGACCTTAAAAAAAAACAAACTAGACCACAAACAAAACCTTCGCGCGCCATTTTGGAAATCAGACGGACCCAGTCGTTAAAATCCCGCCTTTTTAGAGGTCAAACGTTATAAAAATAAAAGTAAAGGAAAAATTTAAACTTGGAATGGAACACCCGGCGATGCTCCGCCCCATCTCCCGTCCTTGTCACTCATTTGCTGTCTTTGTCTGGGGCTTTGAAATGCGAGATAGCTTTTGTTATTCGAACCCAAGTCTTCGTTTAGTGAGGGTGCAGTCTATCTTTATGAAAAAGACATTATTAATTTTTTAATACGACAATATTTTTAAGTGAAAAAAAGTGACAGTGATTATTTCTTTTTTATTGTGTTGTACTGTGCAAAGGTGAGGATTTTTATTTCATTTTTATTTTTAAGTGAAAAATTAATTTAGTTTAAAAAAAAAATAAAGTGTGTTTCGTAATAACAGAAAAAATTGTGTGCGTGTGGTTAAATCAAGAAATTGTGCGGCGCTGTCGGCTTAGAATCATTTTCTGTTACGTTCTAAAAACGGCTAATATTTACCTATATTGAAAACTTAGGTAAGAATACATAGGATTTTCTTTTCTTTTCAACCTGTAAAGGTTTAGTCTGGATTAATATCTAGCTAGCTACATAGGTAAAAATATAAAAGAATTGTCATTGATGGCGCTCTGTAGTTTCTGCCTACCCCCATGGGAAAAAGGCGTGAGTTTATGTATGTATGTATGTATGTAATTGTCATTGATTTTCCCGCCATCAAAATACTTACCCGTGTTTTTATTTTTTGAATTTCCCCTCCTAAGACGACCCACTGACTCTATTTTCTAGATAATCTATTTAGTTAGGACTGTACGTGTATTTTAATTAGGAACACAGATAAAATAACATCACACCTGTAGGTACCTACTTTCAGAAGGCTTAAGCAGAGGCTTATTGTATATTGTAGGTACTTACATGCACATTGTCAGTTGTATTTAGTAAGTACTTAATTAGGCAATAGTCCGCAATAGGGAGCGAGTAGTAGGTACTTAAATGGCACCTCGTTAGTTAAAATAATTTTAAACCCACTTCAAAAGTTTTGAAAGACTTTCTTTACATAGGCGCGAAGAAACTAAAAATTTTTTGACAAAAAAATCAACCGACTTCTTAAAAAAACACAAACATGTGAAAAATAACTCCAGTTCTTCCTATTGTTATGATTTGATTTGATTTTAAAACACTGGAAAATATGTCCTACCTTGATAGGTACTAGTTATTCTATATTATTAGGGAATTAAAACAAAAATCCTCCGAGACGGCTTGACCGATTCTTATGAAATTTTGTCAGTAATTAGGTACCTAGGTCTGAGAATAGTATACGTAAACTAATAAAAACTAATACTTACATGGATTCGAAGGCGGAACGAAGTCCGCCGAAGCAGCATAAAATAATAAAATATACATAAAATCCTTTGCACGGAATAAATACCTACAGTTCTTACATAAAACTGTTAATCTTAGCTAACTTTTAATACCTATGATGAAAACTTACCAATGTAACAAAATAAAGGCACCATTTAACATGTTTAAATCTAATGACTGGCTTATTCATCCGCAATTTTGAGTATACTGTAGGTTATTAAACGGGATGCTACTCGTATTGCAAAAAATAATTAAATCATTCATCTCTAGCCTTTTGCTAACGATATTATGCTTGGCTTCCAGTCATAACCGTATGCAGCTGAAATACCTACCTACCATTAACTATTTTGACTTGGATCGATTGCTTATCTGACTTCCACAACCTTCCAGACACGATAGACCTTGGTTAAGCAGGCTAATTAATATACTTTCGGAGTTTTGACTACACGTAACGACTTTCAAAAATGTAAAAAAGACATCTGGGAGTAGGTAAATATTAAGCAAGTTTCTTCAGAAAACTCAGGTGCGTAGTTCCTGCAACCGGCGTGTGTGTTTGTCTATGAATGTAAACGAAGCAAAAGAAGTAGGTATGTAAGAATCGTAGCAGATGGCGCTTTGTAAATTTTCTGCCTAGGTACCTACCTCCATGGGAAAAAGGCGTGCGTGAGTTCATGTATGTATGGCTGTATACAGTAGGTATGTAAAGTAGACAAACAAAAGCTTAACTTAGTTTTAATTTTCAGCATCAATACTATATACTCCATTTACAAAAGCAATAGACAGAAGTTAAAAAAAGGGTTTGTCACGATAAATTTATTAATTTAATGCATGCTTTGTAACGTAGTTACAATAAGATAGACGCCGAATTTATTATAATCTTTTTTCACTGCAGCTGTCACACTTAGTTGTAACCATTTCAATGATTTATTTTAAGAAATGATGTGCATTTCATTTTTTCATCATTTTAGTTGAAAATTACAGTGTAAATGATAAAAAACTAAAAGAAGCAGGGATAAACAATACATGGAACGTACTATGTTTCACTTTTATTCTTCTTAATTTAAAATAAAACAATTTTCATTTATAAATTGTTTTTTATTATCTTTAAAATAAAATGTTCCGTATTCCTGCTTTAACGAGCTTCTTTTATGTAAAGTTGATGAAGAGTTTGTTTCGACGTACTAATATCTGGAACTACCGTTTCTAATCTGATTAGATTTATTTTCTGCTTTTTTGGCCCTGTTATTGAGTAAGGTTAAATACCTACTATTTCATTGATTGATTGACTGATTTATTTACATAAAAAATCTTAAAACTAAGTACATTGCCCCACCAAACTACTTACGCAGTTTAACTGTGAGATCGCTGAGTCTCTCTTAACATCAATAATCCCTACTTATTCTAATAATACGTACACTTACATCTTATCTAATAAATATTTTTTTAGTTTGCGTGCGAATTTTACTTTATTAACTTCTTGTCTGATGTCAGCAGGCAGAGTGTTTAATAAATAAGGAACAGGAGGATTTAGCATAATCTAGGATCCTTGGGGGTTGGGGGCTGGAAAGTCCATGGTTCACGGCTAATTCAATATGAGTACCTATGTATCGTAGAGATTTCGGCAATAGTGTATAGTTTTCTACCATCCATTCATATAATACTGAGTCATAAGTGACACCCGTCCATATTTCGGAAACACGTTAACCCGTGGATCCCGGCTGTTATTTGAAGATCTTTGACAGTCGTTAGTGGTATTTAGAAGCCAGACTGACAAACAGTTTAACCAAGGAATGTTATTCTGTCGCTTTATATGTATCTAGCGGACATCACGCAGTTTCACCCATGTAGTTTCCGTTCCCGTGGGAATACAGGGATAAAAATTAGCCTAATAATATTATTATTAGGCATAGTGTAGCTTTCCAACGGTGAAAGAATTTTTGAGATCGGTCCAGTATACATTTTAGTCGATTAGGTATTAAGCTTTTGTATGCAACAGCTGATTTATTTTCGCAATTCCGAGTTGGTCCCATAGTGAAAGTTTTCCATTTAATTCATGGGTCAGAACAGCATGTGAAAATGTTGCCCACGATTTCAAAAACACCCTGTATACTTTTTTATATTTCTTCATTTATTCAAATTTTATTAGAATCAGCACTTTTGAACGTCAAAATTACTTAAGAAAGTCCTCAAACCCACCCTTCACCACTTCCTAGTGTTTTTGCTGCAAACGGTAGCAAAAGCTTCTCATACAGAGTAACAGTGCTCATACAGTGGGACTGTGATAGATTGGTATCATAGATCGTAAAAAGTACAGCAAGAAAATCTGTTTTCCTTCTTCATATTTCTAGGAAAGTCTCGCAGTTCATCGTAACCATTTTGTTATCGGTTCGTGTCCGTCCGATGTCATGTTATGAAAACATGACTTCGTATTTTTACCCGACACCAACGAAAAATCTTATAAATAATTGTTAATTGTCACGGATATACAATATCCGTTGCATAGTTTGAATTAAAGGCTGGTCAAATGTTTGGTTTATGTAACGAAAATACAAACAAAATGATAATGAAAAATCTATATTGCGCAGTGATATCAGAGAGTTCTGTTTCGCCAGTAACTGGGTTGCGGTGAGTTAGTTAGTCACTCAAATGCAAATACTGGAATTCAGCCACATGCTGTTAGACTGGAATTGGACTGGAAGATGGTGATAATGGTTAGAGGTCATAGGACCAATAAGTTTTTGGTTTATAGGTACCATAAACACGTACAAGCGAGCTGCGAGACATTGTTAGTAATTAGCCACTTCTAGAATTTAAGAGGTACCTATACGGAAATTCCAAGGATGAGTTTTGTTACAGATTTCTGAAGCAACGGAATAAGAAAATCCTGTGATGAAATCCACAAACATGGAATCGTGTTCTGACCGCCTCAGTCCATCCAGCGACTTGACGAGCGAATCAGAAACATCCCTACCGCCGTTTCCTTACGACAATCAGAATGGAAACTTCTACCAAGCAGAATTAAACGAAAAACAATACTTCTCTTGCAAACAGAAAGCCATAAACGCAGAAAAGAGCCCAAAAGAGATTTACTTACAAGAAAGCAACAAAATGGCTTTCGAAAACTATCTATCGCCGCCAAGAAACAAAAAGTATTTGAATTTCGAACTCAAATTGCCGCCGACCAACGACAGTCTCTTTTCTCAAATCGAAGGAGAAGATCGGATGCGTTCAGGCTACTTCAACGAGGTGCAAGATCTAAAAAGTTGCGTACAAAATGAGAATAATTCTAATTTGTCGGAGATGAAGTTGAGTCAACAGATTTTCGACAGTGTTAATGTTAATAGTGAAAGGGAGAGAGTTCCTCAGACGTATTTTGCTGAGAGTGAGAACAGTAATTTGAGGAGGTGTTTAAATTTTAATGCGGAGCAGGTACAGTGCGTGTGTGAAGCGTTACAGCAAAAGGGTGATATTGAGAAGTTAGCGGCTTTTTTGTGGAGTCTACCGCCGAGCGAGTTGCTAAGAGGGCACGAAACAATATTAAGGTGAGTTTAGATGAGGTGGAGGATGAGAGATGCACAAACTACACTACATATATTACACTACACGGTATTCAGGGACCCTTGCCTCATTCATCATCATTTCATTAATTGAATTAAACAGTAAACATTGTGTAGAGTTTTCACAAGGTAAATAATAATATTACAATGAAATTGTCACGTGTAAAACAATTTTTACAATTTCAATGCCAAGGTATGGTAAAATATATTATTATTATAAGTCAATCGATTAAAGGATGTCACTAAGGTCTAACTTTTCAATAGTCAGATAAATTTTATCTAAAAAATTAAAATTGCCGTTTTACATTTATTTTCGGAACAAAAACTGTCAAATTGCATTTTTTTCCTCACGTAAGAGTTTATTTATTTACGGCCGTTATTTCAGTAGTCGTAACTAAAATAACGGCCGTAAATAAAAAAATGTAGAAAAGGAGGTATGTCAGATGATTAATTAAGGCATAGTCAAAATGTGGTCTCCAAGTCAAAAATAAATTAAATTAAAAATTCAGATGTTCAAGGTTATTATTATAATAAATATTTTTCATCATTTGACATAAAATATTTATCATTTGTACGTTAGATATTTGGGCAGTGTAAAAGATCATTAATTGTAACCATTAGGACAGATTCGCTTTATGCCAGATTCGCGTTAGGTCAGATTGGCTTAAAGACAATTCCTAAAGTAAGAATGCAAGGGACCATGCCTTCCTGACCAAGGAAGGAGCCAAGGTCCCTTCTCATATTATATGTATAGATAGTAGAGTCTTAGCATTGATCACCCTGCTTACTCAACTAGGGTTGACAGTTTCCACTAGGGCAACTTTAGGAAGTTAATAATGGCGCGCATTCATAGATTTTGTTTTGTTTGTTTTATTGTTTTGCCGAAACGTCGATCCTACTAATTTCCCAGGGCCCTGAATACTGTGTAGCGTAATATATGTTGTATAATCTAATCTACTTTAATTAGCCTGTTATGTGTGACCCACTGGTGGACCAAGGCCCCTTCTCATATAGAAAAGAGGTCATGCTTACTCAAAGAGGATTGGCGATTTTTTTTCTTTTTAAACCCGTCAGTCTGTTTCCACTGCTGCGGCAACTTTTAAAGGTCAATAAAATTATGGCGCGCATTCATTGATATTGTTTTGTCTGTTTTATTGTTTAGCTGAAACGTTGAAATTGATCTTCCCCAGTTTTCCAAGGCGCCCTAACTAATAGTCGTATTACATTTGGCCTTTGGCCCAATCTGACCTCAAAATCATTTGCGTTACATTTACATTATCTTTATTTCCCTAGGGCACGAGCACTAGTAGCGTACCATAGAGGTGTGTATCAGGAACTGTATTCAATACTAGAGGCGCACTCCTTCCCGCCTAGACACCACACTGCTCTACAGAATCTATGGTTCAAAGCGCATTATAAAGAGGCCGAGAAAGTGCGGGGCAGAGCTTTAGGTAAGAATCTTTTCGTTTTAAGTATAATTATTTTGTTTGGCCTAATAATGGCGTTCTGTTATAGTCAGTTCTTCTAACTTATCAGACAGAAGTGTTGCTGGGGAGTTTGTTCCGCCACGTCTTCTAAGCAAAAACATTAGGAAGTGGCGAAGGGCGATTTTTGATTTTGAGTTTATACTAATAATATAATCAGATAAAATGTATTGGCAAGTTAATAGAAAACTACACGATTACCGAGAGCCATGTTTAGTATCTTTTAGTATCTTTTAGTTTCTGAGGACAAAACCAAGTCTTTTGAAGGACTCCTTAGCAACAGTGGTAATGTGATCGTGGAATGTCATCTTCTGGTTGAATACGACACCCAGGTCTTTCATAATTATTGATCTGGTTATGATAGTGTTATTTATTTTATACTCAAAATTAATTGGATGGCGCATTCGACCAAAAGTCATGACATAACACTTGGAGGAGTTGAATAGCATCTTATTAGAAATTCCCCAATTGTAAACGGCATCTATGTTTTTCTGAATAGCCTCACAATCTGATACAGTGTTGATGTAGATACAGAAATAAAGCAAAACAAACCAAAAGTTATTTATTCAAATTAGAAGGTGCTGAAACCCAGCACTTTTTGAACGTCAAAATTAAATAAGGTAGTCCCCCAAAAAGCCCGCCCTCCACCACTTCCTACTGTTTTTTTGGGAAGAGGAAGTGGCGAAACCAACTCCCCAGCAAAACGTCTGGCTGATTCGTTTGAAGAACTTGAATCTTTACAATAAAATTATAGATGTAAATAGCATAAATATTAATACATTGGTGAAACCTTCAAATATGAAAAGCGGCTAGAAATTCTAAGTCATTAAGAGGCCAGGCAAAGGCAGTTGACAATTACATCAGTTTGTGATAAAAAAAAATACTTTTAGGTGCTGTAGACAAATATAGGTTAAGAAAAAAGTACCCCCTACCTAAGACGATATGGGATGGAGAAGAAACGGTGTATTGCTTCAAAGAAAAGAGCAGGAATGCTTTGAAGGACTGCTACTATAGAAATAGGTAAGATTTCCATGTCATGTTTTCCTTCTTACTTGTGAAAAGTGAATAAGTACCATGATGAACACATTGGCCAGAAAGATTAGAAGCCTATCTTCTTTGGTGGTACTTTTATGGGTACTTTAGTTCAGATGTTTCATGACAATTTAATTTGGAGACTATTGACACTATAACGACATTAGCAGAATCAATAGTATTTTTTTAATTTATCAGTGTTGTTAGTGTAATATTCATCCCGACTACGAAATGCTCATCTGCGCCTGGTCTAACACGCAATTTGGTGGTCAGATAGGTTTAGTTATTCTGCAAGGACCAAACTTGAACAGAAGATAAGCAATTGATCAATGATATTATAAGTAAAAAGGTGTAGATAGGGTACCTAAACAACATTCCATCTTCAAAAACGGCACACTAACGCACTCTCGCGTCCGTCGAAGGCGCAACGCGACACTGATGTCAAGTGTGGCTAGTTAGCCACATTTTAACGTGTTGCTTGCTGAGCGCTGATAGCCTATCTACACCTGTTTACGTATAATATCATTACATTTGGTCAAGTTAATAGTTATACTTACATCCGCATTTATTTTACAGTACAATGTTTAGTAGTAGTTATACATCTATATAATATGTTATTATACATATATTATATAGAGGAAAGATTAGTATTTTTAGCATCTCACGAATAAACTGAAAAACTACTTGACCGTTTTGAAAAATTCTTCCACCAAGCCCTTGGAAAGCTGCACTATCCCCGGCTGACATAGGCTAATTTTTATCCCTGTATTGCCACGGGAACGGGAGCGGGTGAAACCGACTAACATCTGCTAGTGTTATAATATATTATTGTAGTCGAAAATAAATAAAGGAAGAATCTTGTTTTTGACCTACTCACATACCGACAACTTGTGGCCAAAGTTACTTTCAAAATCACAATAGGGAAATAAATACATAATATTAAATAAATCCCGTGCTTGTCTGTCCACATTTGTAGCTCAGTCAATATCTCTTACATAAATGTAATACTTACTTTTATGACGTCACAGGTACCCAACTCCTGACGAGAAGCGAGCGCTCGCACAGAAGACAGGCCTGACCCTCACACAAGTCTCCAACTGGTTCAAGAATAGAAGACAGAGGGACCGCACACCACAGCAGCCTAATAGACCGTAAGTGTCTAATTACAGAATAGAATAGGTACCTACTATTTTAATGAAAAACGATATTTATTTTTGTAAATAGGTTCATACACTTTTACATACTTAATATCATTTTTTATTAAAAGTTGAAACTGACCGTGTTTCACTATCTAATTACTTACTCTGAAAAGAAACACTGATACGAATTCAGAGGTCACAGTCTCTTTTAAAGTACAGAAATTATCTTGGTCCATACCTATTACAAATTCTATTTCTATTCTATTTCTGTTATAGAAATAAAATGGCGTATATGGAATCAGCTGTTTGTCAACTGTCAAGTATATTTCATTTTAAGCCATATTTCAAATTCTACTCGTTAACACTTGACAGTTGACAAACAGCTGATTCCATATACGCCATTTTCTTTCTATTGTCGCCCCATCGATAACGATAATTGAAATAGAATTTGTAATAAGGCTAGGCCTGCAGATCATTATATACTAAATAACCATGCAGATTAGTGTTTGAAATGGTCTGTCTTTTGAGGAAAGAACCACAAAGATATGAGGAGACCAGTATGTATTGGACACCATAAAAACTACTATACTACTACAACTGTTAATCAAAGTTAAAGATAGGCTATTGCTGCATCTGGATAGTTGGAATAGTACTAACTACCAAGGTAATGCTTTGATTCTTTATAGTTGTAACTTAAACAGGATACAGTTTCAAAGCTCAAATTATTAAATACGCCGCACTATCGACTTCAGCCAATCAGTACCTATACGTATAATCATTATTAGGTTACTATGACTAATATGTAGGTACAGTCAAGCACAAAAAATTGTAAACATTCATAAGCGACAGTATTGGTATTGTAGTTCTTTTCTTTTCATGTGTTTATTCATTTATTTAATGCTTTAAACACACTAATGTACAGTCAGAAACAAAAGTCGATGACCATGTTTTCTAAACTCATGAACACTTTAGCTTACACAAATTGCTTTACAAGACTAGTACCAGAATTGAATGAACATCTTAGGTGTACTGTACCTACTACAAGCACAATTCACCAGTTAGGAGCAGCAGTGGCCCAGTGGTGGCGGCCCCGACTAACGAACAGTAATTACAATATTTAAGTATATTTAACATTTGTTTAGTACCCATAAAGCGCACTACACACCAAAGCCGCCGCCCGGCAACATTTTGCCGGCGGGCTAGGTTGGCGGCTTCAGTCATTGCGAGACGTAAAACTTTGCCGGCGGCATGTCGGCGGCTCGACATGAGAAACTTATTTGGCAGTTAGTGATTGTGTCGCCGGGCAACTAAGCGTTGCGTACGCTAGCCGCCGGCAAGCCGCCGAAGTGTCGACGGGCAACTCGCGCGCGCGAAGGTTGCCGACATGCTTCTTTCAACATAAGCCGCCGGGTTGTGTCGGCGGGTCGGCGGCTTTGGTGTGTAGTGCGCTTAACACAAGCTCTGTTTAGCTTTGTGGAATATTTTATTTATCTATATTATTAGGTTCGAATGCTCATAGTACCTACATATTTTTGCTCTCAACTGTACATAAGATGCCACGGTAACCTTCAGACGAAAAAACGTCAACACACGTCACCAAACAATGGGTCTTTGAGTTGAAACAATAAATTGTTAAAGTTTATTTACTTAACGTTGTAATAAACTTTTGTATGTGTGTGTTGGAAGGTAGGTAAGTCTGGTCTGGTTGTTTAGGGACCCGCAAAAGGTATATGTGGGTTTCAATCATTTCAGTGTAGATTTAATAGGTACCTATATTATATGTTACTAACAGACGTCCTGCGGTTTCACCCGCGTGGGAATACAAGGATAAAAAGTTAATCCAGGGTGTCAGCTAACTCCATACCAAATTTGATTAAAATCCATTTAGTTGTTTTTATGTGAAAGAGTAACAAACATCCTCACAAACTTTCGCGTTTATAATATTAGTAGGATTTATGCGCAAACACACATACAAAATATATTGAAAGGTCGAATTGAGTAACCTCCTCCTTTTTCGAAGTCGGTTGACAAGAAAACCATGTATTTTTAAACCTATTATTGTCTGTCTGTTCAAGTACTGCCTAATCTCCAAAAGGACTGGACAGATTTTGACGCGACTATCACTGGTAAACAACTAATTTTTACATGGAGTAACTGTGCTAGTTTTATTTATTTTTTTAAATATCAAAGTTCCATACGCTAAATCATCAATGACAATTTGTTGATTTCGTTCGACGCATTCGAATAACTGCTAAAACAAATACTTCTAAAAACCAATTTGCGCTTGTCCCATTCATTTCACGTCCAATTTATCACAGTAGTCAAGCAAGGCACCGCACATGGTCCAATCTTGACCGGCGACGATTTAACAAAATGTTTTTTTTTTCTAACATTAGAAACAGTTTTTTCTTTCGCAAGGGTCTTTGCATTGTCATAAGCCCTCATTATGGGTCATTAATCAATGAGAACAAAGGTCAAATGGAAAAAAATAAAAGCACATGTGGTTTCACTGTTCGAATGGATAATAATACGACAATACATACATACATACATACATAAACTAACGCCTTTGTCCCATGGGGGTAGGCAGAAACTACAGAGCGCCATATGCTACGATTCTTACATTCTTCCTTTGCTTCGTTTACATTCATACATGTTGTCATACACACACGCCGGTTGCGAGTACTACGCACCTGCCCTTTCTGAAGAACCTCACCAATAAGGTCTAAGGTAATACGACAATGTTGTGTTCATTAGGGATCACTAGATATGGCTTTGGGTTTATAGTTAAACAACTAAATTATCAGTAAGCACACTTCGACTCAACGGGAACGTCTAGTCGCCATCAGGGCTACATCGGGACTCCCCTACGGCTGTACCCTTCAGTCTTATGGTACCTATGTACATTATAAAGGGCTCATTACAGTATTCAATTTGTAGGAAACCTAACTAGTAAATCGGTAGATATAATAGCAGTTAGGACAGATTGGATCCGATTTAGGGTACCGACCGCTTAGTTGCTAATTACAAATTGAATATATACGAGTAAGCCCCTAAAGATGGGATTGCAGTCGTTAGGTCGGTTTTTTTCGCGTAGAACCCTAATTATGTTATTTTGCGCGGAGCCCTAATTTTTTTTAAATTTATAGTAGCCTATTGTTACTGTTAAGCCTGTTGTTGACAACATGTATGAATGTAAACGAAGCAAAAGAAGTATGTAAGAATCGTAGCATATGGCGCTCTGTAGTTTCTGCCTACCTACCCCCATGGGAAAAAGGCGTGAGTTTATGTATGTATGTATGTATGTATTGTTACTTAATCCTATAACATCAACCATCTGCCATTTAAATTAAGGTACTTAATGAGAGATGCTGATCCTGATGATGATGATGATGATTATGATTGAGCTGATTAGAGCTAATGTAACCTATGTGTTCTAAAATCTGTAAAATACCATATTTCAGGCAAATATATGAATTCATCTATCTAATTTCGGTCAAAATCAGTCCATCAGTTTCGGAGGTTTACCTGAATATACAGACTTCTTCTTTCTATTACGTGTGGTTGGTCAAAATCAAAATCAAAATTCATATAAACAATTTAATTATTATTATTAACATAACATCACAACTGTTATCCCCGAAGGATAAGCATAGGTGTACTTGTAATAATTGTTTTTATATTTCGCCAGTTATGTTTTAAGTCCCATGTAATAGGGGGCGAGCCTATTGCCATCAATCGGGCACAGATCCAAACTCCGGGCTCCTACTGAGAAATCCCAGATGGAAAAACACAATAACACTTCGTTCGACCCGGGGATCGAAGCCGGGACGTCATGTTCAGCGCGTGTGTTGTTACGAACTTACGACCTAAGACGCAGTGTACTTTAAAATTACCATTTTAAGGCGATCATCACATTACCACACATCACGCTGCATGTTGCGTGTCTCTGATCTGAATGAACGCGCGTGGATAGATTTTCTGTGCGTTGCAACTGTGCGTGTTTTCTATACAAACGGAGATACTTACAAGCAACGCGATACGTTGCGTGGTGCGTGGCAGTGTGTTAATCGCCTAAGGGCCGAGTCACACTGGAACGGCCGCGGCAGCGAAGTGGCGAGCAGTTTCGGTGTCAAATCATTTTTAACCTTATATTCATTTTTATAGTACACAGTATTGCTTGGGAAAAATGTAAGTACGCGGGAATCGTCGGAGTGCTCCCGGGCGCCACGGCACCGCGGATGGTCATGTGTCCTTTTCAATTTTCTCAATCGATACTGTGCTGTGTACTCTAGTTATGACAAAGTTTAAAATTATTTGACACTGAAATTTCTCGCCGCTTCGCTGACAGTCCGGTGTGTCTCGGCCCTAAGGATTTATTTCTTTTGTTCCAGTGAAATGCTAGTGCCTGCGCAATACGCGGGCCCACAAGGAGGTTTGGCACAGGCGTTACTCCCCAATGCCTACTACCATCAGCTGCAAGACCCGACACACTATTTACATGGCGGAGCACCGTGAGTGTTGCCATTGTGAAATGAAGCTGTGTAGGTATTACCAGTGCAAAAAAGAACTTAGAAGTTATACTTACTTCTTTGGCATAACAAGATAAAAATCTTTCCAAAAAAATATATCTATCGCGATATCTTACGTTTGTTAAACGACAATAAGTAATAATAGAAACAAACTAAAATTTTGACTATAGCAGCTAACTTCAGGGTGTCGGGTTTTCGTGACGATGTCCGCGGCGCATATTAAAAAATTACTCTCATTATTTTTCCCTAAATCGCCAAAAGAAGTATAACTTCAAAAATGTTGATAGAAATGGACAACTGTGAATAGTGTTATGTACTTAAATTAAATTTAGTGTGACGCAAAACAGGATACCATAACTTCGATACCTATATGATTTTGGTAATTCCTCTAGTGATGATTTTTTTTGTTCCTAATTTTTTTCTAATGTTTTTTTACACTTAAAACTGAATGCTCTACTATGAGGGACTTTTGGTTGTATAATAACAGCCGCTTGTGTCGATCGAAAGTTAAGCTACCTTTACCTAGGTCAGTACGTGAATTGGTGACGACTCAGTTCACATCAAGACCCGCCGTGCCTCGGAAAGTACGTTAAGTCGTTCGGTCTTGGCTGTCATTTGTAGATCTTAGACAATCGTTGCCTACACACGTCAGAAGCCTGAAAGCCTGGCAACCAGTTTAACCAAGGGGTACCTATAGTGTTAACCCAGTTACTGGGTTGTGGACGTCAGACATACAGTCGCTCCGTGTAAAACACTAACTTCGGTAAACACTGGTATTCAGCTGCATGCGGGTAGACTTGACTTCATAGTTGAGACAAGGCCAGGGAGATGATGGGGGCCCAGAATCTTGCGAGCTTTTGGTATCCGCTTTTGCGTCGATCCACCCTGTATATATATTATAAGTACTTTGTTGTTAGTAGCACCAATTAAGCTAATTGTACATAGTTATATTACGTAAAGATTTATGATAAATGAATATTGTAACGAGTGACTAGGCAAAAACGATGCCGTGTTTACTGAATTTATCTAAGTACTTATGTTGGTAGCTTAACTGGATTTAAGTTATAAATTCTGAATTTATGAAACTTACACGCAATGTTTCGGCCTTAAAATAATAATTATAACAAGACAATGCATTATAAAAAACGAAACATAGGTACCGTAAAATGGGGTGGATATAAACTCAAAGGTGAATAGAAACTCAAAGGTGAATGGAAACAAAAGTTTGAAGAGGATTTTTACGTGAGTTTAATATTGTTTGATACTAACAAGATGTCGAAACTATTTATCTCAATTATTAAAAAGCATTAGAGTCCTCGTAAGTAACGAACAACTTTTAACTTACGTGATCATCCTGATCAAAGCTTTGTTTCTATTCACCCTTGAGTTTCTATCCGCCCCGTTTTACCCGATACGTACAGACACCAGCACATCAAGCTACCCCAAAACATCAAATTTTACCGATCATCAACCTTATTCTGTTTGTCATAAAGTTAAAAAACTATCAAGGAAATTTGACACATTGGGGTAGCTTGATGTGATGGCCTCTGTACTTAAATAAATAGCAAAATGTCAGCTCAGTTTTGTTTTAAATTTTCTGTCGATCAGATCAGAGAAAATTCGTATTATACTAATTGAATCCATGTGACAGTGATAGCCCAAGAGTTAAGGCTAGGCCTTTCATGCACGAGGTTGTTCAAGCAAGTTCCCAATGTGACTTTTTCAATTCACATATGTATACCTACCTACTTTCTTAGTTTATCGTAGACATCAATGACATCGGTGAGGAAAATATTGTGAGAAAGCTTTCGTCAACTCACCGAGAGCAAGCGTGGTGACTGGCGATCAATGCTCATACCTTCTCAGTTTGAGAAGAAGCCTTTGCTCATTAGGTAACAGGCTGGTGATTACGTACTTAATTATCCATAAAACCCTATAGTTCCTAAATGCCATGCACTTTAATTTTAGTTGGATTAATTTAAAATAAGTTAATACTAGATAATTATCTACAGCATACAATTTCTAATGGTTGTATTCCTAAGTATGTACCGCAGATCAATTTGTTCTTAGTTATAAGTATCTACTATTAAAATTTAGTAAAACAGTTACTTAAATACCTATTGCTATCATAAAATTAAAAGGGTAGGTAAGTGGACAAAGGTGTTATGTAACAAAATGGAAAAATCGACTTTTTTACAAACACAGGTTATTACTGTTAATGCTAAATCGATTCATTCATCAACTTAAAACGCGCCAATTCTAATTCGTAACATAGGTACAAAGAAATAGTTACAGACGTTAGCAAAGGTGTTAACTGTCAATCAAGTAGAGTATATCCCAGATTTGCAAGTGTTAACGGATTTTTTTATAGTTAAGTTGATAACACCTTTGTCTACTTAGCCCTTCAATTTGTGATTAGCACAAAGGTATCAAAAGCCGGCACTCAGTTGTTTATTGATTTCTAATATTTCCGTTTGGTGGTCAGTATTAGCAAAGTAGGGATTGCAATTCTATATAAAAAACCCCACCGAGTTATATGTGAAAAACAGCCACTGTTCCTTTATCTGTAATGTCAATCCTAATGCCGATCATTTGTTTCTTCCATGTGCATTACTTGGCCAAAGATTCCTCAGCAAATGGATACTACTTCCCTTTCATTGATGGTTTTTCAACTTTATTTCAAAAGAATAAGCTTTACGTTCAATTGTTAAAATTTGACACTTTGAGCTTGTTTTGTTTTGTCGCTTTTGAGTTTTGTCAGTAAAAATGTGTAATTTAACAGTCTAAATCATAAAAAATATGCTGTGAATCCATTGTGCTACCAAGACAAAATCGTATTGTTTGCAGGGAAACAACCATTAAAATTTCAGCGTGTTTTTTTTTAAATATTGCAAATTTAAAGACATAATCATTAGATTTAAATATTATAAGTAAATCAGCAAAATTTTCAAGATTTAGAATATTTAGCACATTTCTCAGCAAGTCTCTCTCACATACCTGTGTGAAAGAGGCAACCCTCTACAAAATCGATATAGGATAACATCACGCCTGTAATCCTCGAAGGTTTAGACACAGGTGTACCGGTATTACACCCACATTTCGCCAGTTATATAGGGTGACTGGTTATTAGTGACCGATACTTAAACACTTGATTGTACTCATGAATACGAATAACTTTCCCAAAGAAACTTATTTTTATACTCATTAACTTTCAATTAATTCAATTACGACAGTGCTCCACAACGAGAGCGGTGGGGGTGGCGGGGAGCGTGTGACGCTAACTACTAGTAGATAACTAGATATTTCACTTCCCGTGGTCAGACTATCAGCTGATAGATCGTACCGATTCGTGCCTACTGTGATCGATCACAGGCGCGCGCGCGGGAATTTCAAACAGCGTTTTTGTTATTTTATTGTGTTATAAGTAATGTGTATAAAAAAATAGTTTCTTTGGGAAAGTTTATTGAAATCTTGAATACGATCTCGTGTTTAAGTATCGGTCACTAATTACCAGTCACCCTATATAATAGCCCCATGTAATAGCCTTATATTTCCATAAAACGGGCACGAATCGAGACTCTGGGCTGCGTCTAAGAAATTCCTGATGGAAAAACTAAATAGAGTGAACTTTGCTCTACACTTGCGACCATTACCTACATCCACGAAGTAAGACCCATTCCAAAAAGTCGATATTCTCCGCTGGGCGTTTTTAGTGAAAACCGTTTTAATTGTAATTTAATTTTGCCTTAATTATAATAAGGTAAGTTCTAATTTGTGCTCAAAATAGTAAATTGTTTAAATATTCTTTATAATTTTAGGGTGCTGTTTATGTTTCAAACCATTGTATTCTAGTCTGGAAGTGAATTAAAGTTCTATAAGAATTATTATTTGTTTTATTTGCTACGACAACAGTTAATACAGCGTAGGTCTGGACTGGACTGGTAGTCTAGTAGTTAGTATCCTGACTGCTATGCTGGAGGTCGTGGCTTCGTTTTCTACACAAGGCAAATGTTTGTGTCATGAGGATCTGGGTGTAATTTATCTATTATATGTATTAAAAACATTAAGGTAGGTATATTTATCAGATGTCCAGTACAGACAGCACATCAATCTAACCCAAACTGTCAAATTTTCCCAATTGAACATGAACCTTATTTTGTTCACAATAAAGTTCAAAACCTATCAAAGAAATTTGACACATTGGGGTAGGTTGATGTGCTGGCGTCTACCTACTCATGGCACTTTGGAGGTATGAGGAACAGGGTGTGAAGTTCCTCATCCACCATTGAAAAGGGAGGATCCTCCGACCAGACGGGTGTTGTGTCTGGTGGGCTAACTACTGCCCGACGGTTGTTGTCGGGAACTTGTATACGTTCAAAGCGCGCAGATAACTCTAATACCGCGATGTAGGATATCAGTCATTAGTTCGTATGAGGCGAGATAGATGTCGCTACAGCACAAGCTCTGTTTAGTTAGGGCCTAGATGGCGTTGTGTGAAAGTTTGTGGAATATTTAACGCTTTAAAGGTAGGTACTTAAACTCCATTTAAAATAACATGATTAAAAAAAAAAACAACCGACTTCTTAAAAAAAAACTAACAGGTGAAAAATAACTCCAGTTTCGGAAGTCTGTGGCTTTGGTGGTTTTGTTTTTTGTCACCAAATGATACTTTCTAAATGAAGATGCTTGATTTGTTACTAAAAATGTTGAAATCGGTGCATGTGTGCCTATATTTTTTGAGGAGTTCCCTCAATTCCTCAAAGATCCCTCATCGGATATGAGTTTTGATACAAATGGGACCAATCTGTTAAAATCGGTCCATAAATGATGGAGTACTGAGTAACAAACCCTAAAAAAAAAAAATACTACCGAATTGAGAACCTTCTCCTTTTTTTGAAGTCCGTTAAAAAGAGGCTCGTAGAAGCAGGAATGCAGACAATTTTGTTTTAAAGTGCAAACAGTTTTTATTCAAATTGTTTTTTTTTTCAAATTTAAAAGAATAAAAGTGAAACGAAGAACGTGTCCATGGTGTCCATGTATTGTTCCTTCCTGCTTCTTTGAGGTTTTTATCATTGACACAACAATTCTGAACTAAAATGAAAAATATAACTAAATGAAATCCACATCTTTTTAAAAATAAATTGTTGAAAAAGTTACAACTAAGTGTGATCTGCAGTAAAAATAGATTATAATGATTTCGGCGTCTATCGTAATTTTAACATGCCTAATTGTACTTTCGTTACAAAGTGGGCATTTAAAATAACCTTTTTGAACTACTGTCGAATGCTGAATATGTAAATGGAGTACCTAGTTAGTTGAGAAAATCCAAACTTGTGTCTGGCTTACGAAGTTATGATGAATTGTTGGTCTCACACTAATTAATCATAAAATAGTAATAATTATAAGATTTCAAATGTAACGGAAATTACCTATTCCTTGAAACTCCTTGCTGAAAGGAAAGGTTTTTTTTGGAACGTAGGTAAACATACCTAGTCATGAACCAATTTAAATACAACAGTGCGATGATAAATTACCTACCTACCTAAAAAATCAGACGCTAACCATTATTTATTATGTTACCGAATTATGGCTATCTAATGGTTGAATGTAAAGTAGAACCAAGAAATCAAGTTGGACAAACAGGTTTTTTTGATCGAATAAATACGACTCGGGTAGTATTGACACGAATATGGAGACTAACCCTTGAAACGCATACCCTGCGCCATCTGTTGAGCGTCAACATTAAACTTCAGCTGGGCAACATTATGTAGGAGCTCAGCTCAGCTCTTTATGGCTAGCACTGGCACTGGTGTTTGGTAGTATGCAGTTGCGTTTTTTATAAGTGTCTGTGTGTGCCACCATGCTTTTAAGTGAGACACGTTAACCTTTAGGCGATTTATGTCAGTTTTCAACATCAGTAATTATGGCTACCACGCTTAGTTTACTTTATACAATAATGAAAAAGAGACTTATTTAAATTTTATTTTATTTTCAAACTGCTATAATTAGTAGATAAAAAAAAAATATCAGTAGATTATTGATTTAAATCAAAGATCGACTAAACACACGGTGTCGGTCAATGTTTTCGCTCCCTATTATAAAAGACTTTAGAAAGTAAAGGCTGACTAATTGTTGGTAAAAAGTAGTTACACCTCTTAACGCTACACACATCACGCTTGTATTACCCCACAGAAATACAAGCGTTGAGATGTTGTGAAAAGAACTAAAATCACTGTTAGCAGTGGGTCAGCTATCCTCAAAACAATACCTGAGCTGACAAAACCGGTGCAAACAATGGAAATTAGTTGTTTTACGAAATGTAAATACACACATCAAAAGTGTCTAGGGATCAACATATATTTTTGCAATAACTTTTCTCCTGATTGATATTAATAAATTTTTTTTTAAGGATTCATCAAATAAAGTGTTTTCGTTTGTCACAGTAACGATAAACCAAGTCACCTTTGCATTAATAAAGAAATTTGCCATTTTCCTAATAAAGGGATTTTTGAAATTTGAACCACTAACATTAAAGTTCGAAAAAAAGACTGAAATAACAGTTTTCTTTAAAATTTTATTGGGTAACTTAAACAATTAATAATCCGTGTTTCTACCGCGAACACTAACAACACAAGAACATCGATTTGGCATACTCAAAATGAGTTCATCCAAATCACGCTGTGGAATGGCCGCCCATGTTCGTTGCAACAACAAAAAAAGGTCTTCTTGCGACTGGATACCCTCCATATTCGGCAGAGCTCTTCTCTGTAGCATATCCCATGCATGCTCAATCGGGTTCAAGTCTGGCGACTGAGCTGGCCAGGGCAGGACATTGATGTTAGCTGCGGCGAGAGTCTGTCTTACAACTCGTGAGGCTTCATCACTCTTCAGGGAACTTAATTAGCTACCAAACAGTCAGAAACCGCTTGCATGAAGTGAACCTTCATTCCCGAAGACCGCTACGGGTACCACCTATAGCAATGCACAATCGTAGGATTCGATATCAATGGGCTCTTGAACACAGAAATTGGGCAGAAGAACAATGGCGTTTCGTGTGCTTTTCTGATGAGTCTCGTTTTGGTAAGAGACCGGATACAAGACGTATACGACACTGGAGAACCCCTGGACGCCAACAGCGATTAAAATCCTGCCAGGAACTCCATCCTTATAGTGGTGGAACCATCATGGTATGGGCGGGTATTTGGATCGGCGGAAGAACTGAGTTGATTTGGATCAGAGGCAACCTCAACGCTCAAATTTATGCTGAGACGATTGTATCAGACGTCATCGTTCCTCTACAAGTGCAAATCGGTCCCTTATTTCAGTTAATGCATGATAATGCACGACCGCACACCGCAAGAGTTGTAAGACAGACTCTCGCCGCAGCTAACATCAATGTCCTGCCCTGGCCTGCTCAGTCGCCAGACTTGAACCCGATTGAGCATGGCATGGGATATGCTACAGAGAAGAGCTCTGCCGAATATGGAGGGTATCCAGTCGCAAGAAGACCTTTTTTTGTTGTTGCAACGAACATGGGCGGCCATTCCACAGCGTGATTTGGATGAACTCATTTTGAGTATGCCAAACCGATGTTCTTGTGTTGTTAGTGTTCGCGGTAGAAACACGGATTATTAATTGTTTAAGTTACCCAATAAAATTTTAAAGAAAACTGTTATTTCAGTCTTTTTTTCGAACTTTAATGTTAGTGGTTCAAATGTCAAAAATCCCTTTATTAGGAAAATGGCAAATTTCTTTATTAATGCAAAGGTGACTTGGTTTATCGTTACTGTGACAAACGAAAACACTTTATTTGATGAATCCTTAAAGAAAATTTTAATTAATATCAATCAGGAGAAAAGTTATTGCAAAAATATATTATTATGTTGATCCCTAGACACTTTTGATGTGTGTAATTAACTCTGACCAGTTTTTTATTTCCATTTAACTTCAGTTTACGATACAAAATTGTTGTTAATTAAAAGAATAAAAACTTGGCCTCGAACTCACGTTGGTTTGACAGTAGGTAGGTACTGCACCACAGCGTCTTCCGGTTAGGTATTTCATATTTGTGTGTAGAATACTCCGATAGTTCTTCTGAAAAATGTATTACGATGCATTTTGGCCAATTTTAACCAGTTATTTTACACGCTGATCTCGACAACATGTTGCGTACAGTTCATAGAAGTGGGACCAGCCAAATGGAGCCACTTCCCACATAATAAGCGCAGTTAAGAACCAATTACGTAAAGCTTTGTGTTTTCTTTTCAAAATAGCCTGGAAATATCGCTTGGGTGACATTAGTATTGCATGACCACCATGAATATTGCGAATACTAATGTTGGCCCCATTGATTTGCTTTTGAGCATGAATCTTGAGTCTCTACCTACCTACACGTTACGTATATTTCAAACAATCAAAAGATTGAAAATATCTACATTTAAACCATATTTTTGTGTTAGGCATAATTTATGCACAAACCGTAATTTATTATGAGAACTCAATTGATTTGTAGAGTCAATAGTCGATGTTTGCAGTCCGCCACTAGTCTTCACTTCCATGCGCACATCCCTACTAACGTCAAACTCAAAATTGCAAAATAAATCAAATCGACAGATCGAAGTTCTTTGTTTTCATTTTTATTTATTCAAAATTTAATAAAACAAGCAATAAAACCATTCAAAGGTGATTAAATACTATTCTTCACACGTTTTAGTGCCGCAACTTAACTAAATTAGGTCTATATTTCATCAATGACGTAACAGGGAAGGGGAGTTACAATGAGCGAAACGAAATCTTTCGTAAACTTCTCGTGTCAGCGATGTTTACAGCCTTTGAAGCTCGACGAGTCTCTACACAACCTGGGTGAGCATACGATCGCTGATCTAACCCTCCAGATACGTCGCAACAATGAGGTTGACTTGGATATGCAATCTACAAGTTTGGAGCACTACGTTCCTCCGTTTCGCATGTCTGAATCTGGTAACGGCGCAAATGGCTTCATGGTAATTTCTGACGGCTGGGAAACAACCTCATTAGGTCATCAGTTGCACGTGAAAGCTACTTTATTCGATTTATTATCAAATAATTCTGACGTAGATCATCCTTTATGTGATGAATGCACAGACACTTTATTGGAACTTATGGACAACCAGCTAAGACAGACAGAGGCAGAATGGAAGGACTACAATGACTATTTAAAAAAACTAGAGGATGACAAGGAGGATTTGAATTTGGAAGGCCTGGAAAAGGAGTTAGAAGATTGGAAACAGGAACAAAGTCGGTTATTACAAGAGTTATCTGCATTACAAAAAGAAGAAAGAGCCATGAAAGAGGAGATAGAGGTGCAAGAAAGAGAGAAGGAGAGATTGGAGAAAGAACAAGACGTTTATTGGAGAGAGTACACGAGATACCGGAAGGATTTGATGACAATTGAAGATCAGATGAAATTCTATGAATGTCAACTTGCTTATACACAGTCACAGCTAGAAAAATTAAAGAAGACTAATGTATTTAAGGCTACTTTCCATATTTCTGATTCAGGACAATTTGGTATTATAAATAACTTTAGACTGGGTCGGTTACCATCAGCGCCGGTTGACTGGTCTGAAATTAACGCTGCTTGGGGGCAAACTGTCCTTCTTCTATCATCATTAGCAAGGAAAATAAGCTTTAACTTCCAACGCTACCGACTAGTGCCATATGGAAATCATTCATACATTGAAGTACTCGAAGACCAAAAAGTCCTACCGCTGTATGGTTCAGGTGGTTTCCGGTTCCTTTGGGACACTAAATTTGATGCGGCTATGGTAGCTTTCTTGGACTGTCTTCAGCAGTTTAAGGAGCAAGTTGAAAAGGGTAATACAGGATTCTGTCTTCCATACAGGATTGACAAAGGCAAGATTGAGGATACTGCGTCACCACCGCATGCTTACTCCATTAAGATACAGTTTAATTCGGAAGAGCATTGGACTAAAGCCTTGAAGTATATGCTGACGAATCTGAAGTGGGCATTGACTTGGATTTCGTCACAGTTCAGTGAAGATAAACAGGAAAATCAATGAAGGGAAGCTCTCTATTTAACCTTTTCTATAAAACTTGGCTATGTATATAAACTCTTTTGCTAGCTAAATGATACAAGCACATTAGCACTACTTAGTAAAATATTAAATAAAAAATTGTAAATAATCTTCCAATCAAAAGATTGCAATCCTATTGTTATTTTTTTGTTGTTATTTAAAATATCCTGGATATTTAAGTTTTGTTACAAACAAACTAATTAAGTTTTATATTAGTTTTGTTTCTAATGTTCAGTACAATGCTGTGATTTCGTCTTTATTCCCAATTTGTATATAAATAAGTAGGTGTAGAAAATATGTAAATATTATAACGTTATAATAAACCTATTGTGGTATCTATTATCCAGTATTGTAACTCATTTTCCTTATTTATCTGATTTCCTGTAAGATAGTAAATGTTTGATTTATTATAGCGCCATCTATCGGTATATTGAAGTACCAACAATGAAGTAATAAAAAGTTAAGGATTGAGTTTTGTTGGTTTGAAAATAGACGGCGTTTTATGACTAGTTCTAGATTTTTTTTACAGACGGCGTGATTTGGTTTTTTAGCCGATGTTTTTCGTAGAAAAATTTCGTCTTCATACATATTAAAATAAATTATTGGGAACAAACTATCAATATCAAAATTGATGGTGTTTTAAATTATTAGAGTAAGATATAAATTTGGAGGCAGTGACTTCCTAGAGACCGCTTGTTCCATTGTGACGTTTTATTATTGCATTTTTTTCTGCCTTTAGTCAAACGAAATAAAACATGCTTGTTTCCCTCCAAAGAGACAGACAAAAACAAAGTTCAAATCCTTGCCACGGATATCTATGGACCGATTTTAAGTGAGTGACGGACTGACTAAAATCAAGATGGTTCTTAGCTATTTTATGAAGATCAGTCTGTCCACGCTTTGAGGAGCTTGTAGGTAGCTAAATCATAACAACTTCACGTGTCTGTCGAAGTTTAAGCTACGCTTGACGAGGTTGATCCGTGGATGGGTATTCATTACATAGGTATCAAGATTCCTACGTGCAAAAAAGCACGTAGGTAAAGACGTTGGTCCTGACTGTCATTTGTAGATTTGACCTACCAATGTTAGGCGATTATCACACTGCCCCGCATCACGCTGCATGTTGCGTGTCTCTGAACTGAATTGAACGCGCGTGGATGCATTTTCTGTGTGTTGGACTGTGCGTGTTTTCCATACAAACGGAGATACTTACAAGCAACGGAAGAACACGCATCCACGCGCTACGCTGCATCATGCGGGGCAGTGTGTTAATCGCCTTAATGTTATTTATGAATTTACTATTAGATAATTATTGTATCCTAATTTGATTTCTTATTAATTTAATTTTAATTTATGAATGTTAATGATGACCAGCTAATTGATCTTACCGTATGTATTATAATAATTATAATGACAGATACATAATTAAATTACAAATGCTGGACACCTGTCAGACATGTTGCGATTGGTATTTTTGTTTAGTATTTTGTTTGTTATTGTGACACTGTAGCGCTTTAAAAATGTTTTGTTGTGATGTTGTATTGCTGTGCCCTAGCAGGGTTCATGTATGAAACCTATTTAAATGTAACAACTTCTAAACTACATGAATGCAATAAATGATGATTATGATTATGATTAAGTGTGACGTATTCGCTACGAGATGGGTAGAATTATGTCGTGAATGTTTGAAATTTTGTGAGATGGTGAATGAAAGATGAGTATTTTTCTTTTATTTTGTGTAATATTGTTGTTTTTTTTTGTGTTTTGTTTTTTGTGTTGTGTTTAGTTTTGTTTTTACCTGTAAGTATATACATTATACATATATATATTTTTTAAATTGTTTTACTATTATTAAGTGTGTTTTTGTTATTTTGTATGTTTGTCAACCATAAAGGTTTTTTTTTGATATTTTTTATATTTGTGTTTAGTTTTAGTTTTTTTTTTGTTTTGAAATGTACAACAACTTAGGTAAGTTTACCTGTCATGTTGTACCTACATGTATATTTAAATAAATAAATAAATAAAATAAATAAATGATTATGATCTATGACAGTCTTTACCGATAGAAGCTTAAAAATCTGACAACCAGTTTAACCAAGGGGTATCCTGTTACCCAGTAACTGGGTTGTGGAGGTCCGACAGGCAGTCGCTCCAAGAAAAACACTAGTATTCAACTGCATACGGTTAAACTGAAGCCGACCTCAACATGGTTGGAAAAAAGCTGTGCAGTCGTGCAGATGATGAGTCTGTTAATGCGTTTAAAGTTGATTGGAAATAAAATAAGTACCTTTTTGGTATTTTTGTAACCGCTTGATGTTTAGTAGGCCATGCTACAAACTGCATAGGTGGTGAAGTGGCCGCGATAGCCGACACATTGATTTATTGATTTAAGTAACAGTATGGTATTATAAGAATGATTAATCTTATGTGTATGCTGAACGTACGGTAGTGGTTAAGGCCGCGGCACTCGTGCCTAAGGTTGTGGGTTCAGGGGGTCTGGGCAAGAACCTACTTATTTATTAGCAATGGAACATTATCAATTCATGTGCAAATACTTTCTCTCTTCTTTATAATACTTAAGTATTATTATTAGTATAAAAGTAGGTATACAGGGTGTAACGGAAAGGGTATATACATACAAACAGGGTGAATAGAGTATTTAATAACAAGTCTTTCCTCAAAATTTCAGCTCCCAACTAATAACTTTGAAACTTCACGATCTTATTTAATATCGACAGTTTATTAAATGCAAAATCATAACAAACGTGTCACCGCACTATGAGGGTCATAATCCTGTCCGGCAAGGTTCAAGTATATCTGTCTCGGGTTCTGCGCGCCTAGTACAGACCTATCGGGCTCTGCCTAACCGCCGAAGGCGCGACGGCGCGGGCGGGCTCAACTTTACAATTATGTATGTATATGTATAAAAACGTTGCCATGTCGTTTCTTATCACCAAGAGAATCCGTGCCCTTCGGATGTATATACCCTTTCCGTTACACCCTGTAGATATAGGTAGTCGTTTGTTCCGCTTCAATCGTGATGAAAATTGTTTCATCATTTAATAAGAAAGTATCCACAATAGGGATTCAATAGTAAATACCATAATTATAATAATTAATCCAGCATTATATGAAACATTTTCAATAATTTCTAATTAACATTACGAATTCGAGTTAGACCTCATTAATAAAATAATTTAAACATCCAATGCTCCAAACAGTTCAAAATGACAATTCGCCGTTCCATTTTCGAAAATAAAAAATACGTTATTTCGTGCGCAAACTTGCAAAGGACGGTTCTGTAATTACGGACCGTACCTATGTGACGTAACTATGCGCGGGAAATGCTCAAAGGCGCCAATTTGAAAACGTTTCGTTCGGCTAGCGGAGCGAGATTTTGTAGGTAGATGAATGAAATGTTTTTCTGTGTTTAAGTATATGGTTTGTACAGTAGCGAATCATTTCTAAGGGTCTCGTAGCTAAATAATCCTGAGCGACCCTCAATCAATCAGTAGGTAATCGAGTTGTGGCAACGGCTGTCTTACTCGTAGGTACAGACGCCAGCAGATCAAGTTACCCCAGTGTGTCAAATTTCTTCGATCGTTTTTCAACTTTATGGCAAGCAGAATAAGGTTCATATTCAATTTGGAAAATTTGACACATTGGGGTAACTAATTATTAATGTGCTGGCGTCTGTACTTATATTTAAATTCATTTGGTATGGTACTTAAAATAGAAATACCATAATGATATTATAATAAGTAAAAAGGTGTAGGTTACCTAAACAATATTCGATCTTCAAAAACGGCACACTAACGCACGCACGCGTTTTGACGGCGCGACGCGACAATGAGGTCAAGTGTGGCTAGTTAGCCACATTTTAACTTGTCGCTTGCTGAGCGTTTATAACCTATCTACACCTGATATGTTATTGCTATTATTGCCTTTTTATTAAGATATCTATAAATAAAATGACGATATACATAAGTACATATAACCTAACCTAAGCCATCATACCTATTCTATAGCGAACCTAACTACCTAACCTAACTACCTTACAGAAATGCATTGATTTTGAAAGATGGTAATTTCAGCATTTTAAAGAGACCTACCTGTGCTGCGTGTTTCTATGATGCTTACAATACTAAAGATATTTATTTCTGTAAAACGCATGTACAGACGCCAGCACATTAAGTTACCCCAATGTGTCAAATTTTCCTAATTGAATATGAACCATAAGGTTCATGTTCAATTAGGAAAATTTCTTTGGGGTAACTTGACGTGCTGGCGTCTGTACATTTACTAAATTAAACAAACTCTATAAAAAAATATATTGAACCTAACAATTATTAACTACATAGCGTCGAAAAGTTCTTACGTTCCCAACGGCTGGCTTTTACTTTGGCCATTGCCATTCAACGTGGCAATGCCGCCAGTCTTTTGGGCATTTTACCAGCTGGCAGCGATGCGGAACAATTTTTAGACGCTTTGTAGTTATTTATTGTTAAACTAAAGTAGGTAGTAGTCTTTGAAATAATAGTTAGTAGGAGCAAAGAGATTTAAAATACTAAAGAGCGGGCATGTCAAGGAAATGCCAATCCGAGCCAATCTGCGCAAAATGTTGTCACAAAATTTCACAGTTTTCTAAACCCACTCATACTCTATTGAATGCAGTGTTTATGCACACTATGGCTCATTATCTTTAAAAAATAAATATAATGAACTCATTGGTCGTTGTTCATTAAACTGATTGAAATGTTAAAGCAAAAAAAATGTTTAAAACACTCGCTGAGATGGTGACACAGCGCATCGTGCCCTGTCAGGATAGTCACCGTAACTTGAAGTACACTTACGCTGGATATTAATAATCTATCTCGGTTGCTATCTTGATCCCGATCTTTGTCTGTAACCAATCAACGACCGAATTCGCCTATCCGAGTCTTAAAGATGTCCAATCAGAAGCAGCCGTCAAAAACAAAGAATCGGGATTTGGATTGAGATAGAATATTAATATCGGGCGTTAAAGTGCAATACCATTTTTTTTGTAAATTCTCAATTCTCGGTGTGCAAGTGGACGCCAGTTAATCATGGCCGATAGCCCCCCTGCAGGGCCCATTAATTATATGTACAGACGCCAGCACATCAAGTTACCCCAATGTATCAAATTTTCCCAATCGAATATGAACCTTATTCTGTTTGACATTAAGTTGAAAAACGATCAGAGAAATTTGTCTCATTGGGGTTAACTTGATGTGCTGGCGTCTGTAGTTTGCAAAACACACACATGCCGAACGCCTGGCGGTCAACAGTAGTCAAACGTCTTCTTAATAAACATCGAATTTTGTTACCAAGTGTTCCACATCACGTTGTTATACCAAAAAGGTAATTTTAGATATCCAAGAAGGTTCCAATTCGGAACTTTTGTAACTACAGCAACTATACTAAGTACTATAATATTATACATACCTACATACTAAAACTACAGAGCGCCATGTCACGTTACGATTCTTATATACTTCATTTGCTTCGTTTACATTCATACATGTTGTCAAACACTCACGCCGGTTGCGAGTACTACGTACCTATATATACCTGACCTTTCTGAAGAACCTCACCAATAAGGTCTATGTATGTCCTTACAAGGCGTACATTTGCCTTATAACGTCATTTCGTTAATCGCCTTTCATTCATCCTTTCAAACCGTGACCAAACCATCTAAGCATACTCCTTTAATTTTTTGCAACAACGTCTTCTTTTAAACCACAACGTTGCTTTATCACATCATTCCTCACAACTATAGCTCTGTTTCATAAAATACTCCCAAGTCTAAATAACCAAGTTTTTAATGAGATGGCAAACATAGAATCGTCTAACGAACAAAGTTTCCAAAACAAAAGACAAAACAGACATTTTTTTTTATTACAGAGCTAAGATATGGCAGAAATAAGTAGAAAAGTTGTGTAAACAAGACAGCTCGAATAAATAAGTCAATTTAAATGCATTGAAAACTCTACAATGATGGAGTTTGTGTTTTAATACTTGTACTTGCTGCTGTGTAGGTGTTTATAATATTACGATATGAGATGGCAAACATGATGGTTAGTTTTGTTTTGTATCTAGAAAGAGGAAAAGACAAGGATTTGACACACAACCATGGTGCCAAGATAAATTAGCAATAATAAATCCGAAATGTAAATATCGAATTTTCGAAAGCTAACTTTTTAAAAGAATGAAAAATTATTTAACTTTCTCTTGCATAAGTGTTACTACACAACAAATGAGTTTTTAAATGAAAAGTTTGATTATAAATTTAAGTTTGATGACGATTTGTCTCTAAATCCAAATCCCTAATTATTGAATAGCATTTACCTATTAAAAATTATCTGTGAGTTGTGACTTGTGACATCACATTAAAGTACCTATACATTCCATTATTTACATTGTAGGTATATAAAAGTTAACGATTTTCCTACCCTTGACCTTGTTTAGTTTGTACAATTTTATTTCTTAGAAATTTAATATTTGTACGCTGGAAACCGCAGAATATTATGGACGTCATATTATATTAACACCTTTGTAACAACAATATTCTGCCAAATAAATTGTGTTATTATTATTATTAAGCTAAGCTAGCTTTTTTGCCAACTCCATGCATTTCAGACTTACCCCGAAATCCCGAAAAAAATCTGCATCATTTATGTTTATGTAACTTGACAAAATGTATGAACTAGCCGATTTTTTTAAGTAAAACTTCTTTGGGCAGGCATGACTTGGAGGGTAAGCTGGTGAATGCGTGACGAGGGCGTTACGAAAAGTGTGATCGGGCAAGGCGAACGGAAGTTGACAGGGAGTTATAAGTTAGTGAAGATAGAAAGAGAGAATTACGTTTCGTATATTACTGTAGGGAAAAGAGAGAGAGAGAGGTGTAAGCATTTTTTTAAAATCAATATACTAAAGAAGTTATTCTCTTCTTTTTTAATGAAGTTTTACTTCAGTTGTATGGTTTGTGGCACTCGTTTTTTTTTGCGATTTCTGGGTTCGTCCCATAGGTAGTAAAAGTTGTTTATAACTATGAGTACAACCACCCATCTTCGGGTTTTGCGTATACTAAAACTAGAATTGTATTGAGTATCTTGTATTCACAATAAAGACATTCAATACCTATAGACCGGACATCACGAACAAAATTTTCGTCCGAAAAAGTGTGTCCTGCTGGATACAAGTCTATGAGTTTTTTGTAGTACGCTCCGCTGCCGCTCCAATATTTGTATATTTTTCTAGATGGCGTTACTGAGAACTGGGATCAAAGTTTTTCTATGACTTTTCCTTGACATGCCCGCTCTAAAGCATTTTAAATCTCTTTGATTCACACCATCTTCACAATACAAAGCCTACTCACTTTAGATACAGCTAGCTAGTAAGACAAGGATCGGCGGAGCTTCTGTTCTCTTGCGCTAATCCGAAGCGCAGTGTAGAGGGCACGCGTGCTAACTTGTTCTACATGTTTATATGGAAACATACGGGTACTGGCGGTTCGGGTTTACACGCTTTACCCAGATTAAAAAAAAAGGTTGTTTGTATAGTCGGTTTACGGCAAAGACGTTTTACGGAAGATAGTTTTATGCGATAATGTCATCCGATCTTGGATCTCTATCGCTTGTTCCGCGCGCTCGCTTGCACGCTCGGCTCAGGCGGAACATGACCACGTGAAGTACCTACGCTAGCTAAATAAAAACGGCGATACATTGAGTAGATGTTCACTTATATCCGGGTGTCCCTTGATGTCCTCCCCCAGCGACGCCTTAGGTAAGCCGAGGCCGGTACCACGCTGGGACGACAAGATGCCCCACCAAAAAAAGTCAAAATGTCGCATGTACATTTGTACAGTTTATAGATACTGAATGATGACGTCACAAGCCCCTTCTCCCTAATTTTCAAGTAGTTTTGTCTAACCTGACTGACTGGCCTTGACTGGCCTGTTGGTCTAGTACTTAGTTGGTGACCCTGAGTGCTATGCTGGAGGTCGTAGGTTCGTCCCACCCAGGACAAATGTTCGTGTTAAAAGCACGATCATTTGTTCTGTGTCTGGGTGTAATTTAAGTATGTATTTAGAAATAATTAAGTATATTTATCAGCTGTTTAGTACCCATAACACAAGCTCTCAAGCTTAACTTGGGACTAAATGGCGTTGTGTGAAAAAGTTGTGGAATATATTTTTTTTATTTTAGTTTTCAATCAATTTAAATAAGCTAAATTATACCTGTGTGTTTTTTATTATTATTTAACTGATGGACTGAATAAAATTTGGGATTTTCATACGCCGTCATCATAACTATTCTCAACATTGGGTAGAAACAAAGAAATTCAATACAAATAACAAAATTTTCATCCGATTCTTGTGTCCTAGTGGACTTAAGTCCATTAGTTTAGTACTCTCCGCTGCCGCTCCAATATTGCTTTATTATGCTAGATGGCGTTACTGAGACATGGGATCACAGTTTTTCTATGATATTTCTTCGCTTGTCCTCTCTATAGTATCACAGTATAAATATTAATACAGTAGGACGACGCCTTTTATCTCTGGAAAAATGGCGACAACTTCTCCACGCGTTAGGCTTGAATAATACCTCCCGCACTACCAACATCGGTTTGTTCGCAGTGCGGGAGCGGCCTTCCAGCGTCTCGCCCCTCACACCCCGCACGATTGCCCTGTCTAGACAGCTTCGTCGGACGACTGTATGTTTTTAGACTGTGTTAGTATATTAAATCTCCTTGGGTGGAAACGTGCCCGTCCCAACCAATATCACCCGTGTGTTTTCCTGCAATTTTCACTCTTATCATACACTAGTTCACTTTTGCATTAAAACTAAATCTTTATACGAAAGCTGCAAGAATAATCTGTTTGAAACAAGAAGCTGGGTTGGAAGTGACATAGTTTTATACACCACCTTGTGTGTCCAGTGGTCGAAAGCGCTACTGCTGAGCATGAAGTCTTGGGTCGAGCAAAGCATTAATGAATTATTTCATCTAGAATTTCTTATTTTTTGATGGATTACCATGAACCTATACTCCATTTACAATAGCATTAGGCAGTGTACAAGGTGTTTTTTTTTATATCCCATAACTCTAGGGTTATATTCTGTAGGTAAAAATAATACTAAAACTCCTAGAAAGACCATCTAGGTCCAAAAATGCATAGTATCGGAGATATCATCAATCATAATTAAATGATCAGTTGTTTAGTACCCGTAACACAAGCTCTGCTTAGCTTGGGACTAGATGGCGTTGTGTGAATAGTCGTGGAATATTATTATTAAGTATTATTAATACTATTTTTATTACCTAATTAGTTCAAAAATTGTCACCAGTACGACGAATCTTCTTTCTAAAGTCACTTTTATTTCACGTAAGGGTGTTTTAAATTAATCATCGTGACTTTGTCGAATTATTTTGTATGTTAATAAAAAAAAAAGGATGATTGAAAAATAATTCATATGCCAGTTGATTTTTTGATATGGTCTCAATCATACCCTAGAGTTATGGGATATAAAAAAAAACACGTTGTCTTAGTCAAAAAAGGTTATTTTTAATGTACACTTTGTTACTAAAGTAGGTACAAGCATGTCACAATTACGATAGACGCCAAATTTATTGTAATCTAATTTCATTGCAGCTTTTACACTTATTTGTAACAATTGCAACAATTTATTTATAAAAAAGTCTTTTTTGCAAAAAATAAAACCGACTTAAAAAAAACACCAACCGGTGTAAAATAACTCTAAATTAGGAAGTCTGTGGCTTTGGCGGTTTTGTCATTTTCATGATGGGCCACCGACTTCCGAATTTAGAGTTATTTTACACCGGTTGGTGTTTTTTTTAAGTCGGTTTTATTTTTTGCAAAAAAGACTTTTATTTTTCCATTTTTAGTTGTACCCATACAAATATTTGCCATGAATTTATTTTCATATTGTTATTTGTTAACAATACATGTCATGGTAATAGGGTTATCCACTTATCCCTAATAAATGAAACTTATTATACCTAACTGTCGAAATCTAGGTATATTGTACACATCTGCGTACCCCTCAGAGCATACAGGCGTGATGATACGTCATGATGTTGTATAAACAATAAATATCCAAGCGATTCCAGCAATCACGACAGATTTGCCGTCTATTTTTGAAGAGTTCCATTGTATATCTCCGAAGATCAGCACCAGATCTTAACCAAATTAAAATGGGACCACCTCGGGAGTATACTCTTTCACATAAAAAAAGAATTTTGAGAATCGGTCCACAAATGGGGGAGAAATCGCGTAAAAAAAACAAAAAAAAAAAAAAAAAAAAAAAAAAACATACCGTCGAATTGAGAACCTCCTCCTTTTTTTGAAGTCGGTTAAAAAAGATGTGGATTCGATTTAGTTTATTCAAGTATTATTTCATTAAAGTTGAAAATTACAGTGTCAATGATTACAAAAAAAAACTCAAAGAAGCTATACATGGACACGTTCTCAGTTTCAATTTCATTCTTCTAAATTTTAAGTAAAACAATTTGCATTAAAATTGATTTCAATTGTCTATAAAATAAAATGTTCTGTATTCCTGCTTTATGTTAAAGCTCTTTTTTCTAATGCCATAAAAAAAGTAAAAAAAAATATGCAGGAATGCTATAAATGGATATATATTACATCGCTACACCTAGATGACCTAAAGCAAACCTAATTAGAAAAAATGGCGCCCTTTTCCCCACAAAGAAGAGCTAACAGAATATTTTATTTATAATTTATTCACATTAAAACCTCGGTGCCCACTTGAAAGTTTATTAAATGCAAATGCATGTAAAACGGACTGGCTGTAAATTATTTTAAGTTTTTAATTAGCTCCCAGCTCATTATATGAATGTTGATAGTTTGTTTTTTGGTCTTTGTGTTAAATTATGAAGGGAATTTTTTTTGTCAGGTGTGTGTTGTGTGTGTGTGTGTGTGTGTGAGTGTATACTGGCGTTTGGGTTGTAGCGACATCTATCTCACCACATACGAACTATCCTACATCGCGGTATCAAAGTTATCCGCGCAGACCAGACACAACACCCGTCTGGTTGGAGGATCCTCCCTTTTCAATGGTGGATGAGGAACTTTACTGTTCCTCATACCTCCAAAGGGTTATAGATGTCGAAAATCTACTGTTTGTGATTCAGTAGTTACTGCAATCATCGCTGTGAACGTGAAGAAGCTGTGGCTAAACAATGACAGCCGCTTTGTCGATCAGAGGTTAAGCATCACTTGACGAGGTATGTAGATGGATGATCAGCAGTGCGATTCTGGTCAAATCACCGAGTGAAAATGTAGGCGTAGTGAGGACGAATTGACCTGTCATTTCATACTAATGCTAGGCATTGACAATTAATTTCATTCAAGTTTTCACGACGTGACTTTTTCTGAATCCGCCGGCGGTATCACTCACTGTGTGTGCGTCATTGTTCATCCCACCCAGTAGGTACTTTGGAAAAGATAAACAATATTATACGAGTTTTCCAGCGTCAGGCAGCATCTCAGCATCTGTCTGGTATTACCGCTCAGCAGGCTTAGCCATATTACAAATTTTATTTCTGTGGTGCCTACACTAACGTATGGAAGTGAATGTTGGGCGTGGCAAAAAAAACATGAAAGTAGAATAAATGCTGTAGAAATCGTTCCTTGCGAAGTATTTGTGGTGTAACAATGAATGACAGATTGAGGAATGATGTGATAAAGCAACGTTGTGGTTTAAAAGAAGATGTAGTAACAAAAATTGAAAAGAGTATGCTTGGATGGTTTGGTCACGTTGAAAGGATGGATGAAAGGCGACTGACGAAAGGTATTTACAAGGCAGATGTAAGTGGGAACGCCGGGCAGGGACGCCCTAGAAGGACATACATCGACCTTATTGGTGAGGTTCTTCAGAAAGGTCAGGTACGTAGTACTCGCAACCGGCGTGTGTGTATGACAACATGTATGAATGTAAACGAAACGAACGAAACGAAGTATGTAAGAATCGTAGCATATGGCCCTCTGTAGTTTCTGCCTACCCCCACGCGAAAAAGGCGTGAGTTTATGTACGTATGTATGTATGTATGTATTTCTATTATCGCAATCGACAAGGCGACAATAGAAAGAAAATGGCGTATATGGAATCAGCTGTTTGTCAACTCTCAAGTGTTAACGAGTAGAATTTGTAATATACCTAGCTGAAAATGAAATACACTTGACAGTTGATAAACAGCTGATTCCATATACGCCATTTTCTTTCTATAATAGAAATAGAATTTGTCATATGGCTAGGCCTGCAGGATTGAAACTTTTGGCGCATCTGAGATATGCGTTTTGCGTGCGTGATTCAAGCTGTTGCCCATAAATGTTTTTCATTCTTTCTATTTAGCAATATTTCTAGCAAAATCTCTTTAGGTATTTCACAGACCAAATAAGAAACAAAAAATAAACTTTGTATTCGCCTTTTAAAACGACTTTGACACTGTAACGATGAAAAATACAGTGCCGATGTCACCACTAAATAAATTGGTAGTATACTTCAGAAGGTCAACATGGACAGAGAAGGGTTCTATCTCATGATATCATCATATTTTCAAGGTGAGAGTAATGAAAAGTTTTATTTAACCAATTGCTTTGTCGACAAACCACACTAAATTAAGGCTATTTTTATTTTTCTCTCTCTCCTCAAAAAACACTTTACTAAATGAGAGCTGTTAATTTTAGTTAAACTAAAATATTTTATACAAACATATATAGTTCTCTTACTTAGTTTTATCTTTCAAAGTTCTTTAATTTGTCTATTTGTCTGTTATAGAAAGTATCTATTAGTTTACTCTTTTTCCTTTTTTTTTTAATTTTTTTGTTTGTTTTTTAACAGTTGTGAACGTAAAAAGATGTCCAATAAGCCTAAAAATGTAGCACTCTGTAGCAAAAGACCTGCCTCTCATACTTTTACGCCCGTAATCAAATTCAAATTCATTTATTAATTTCAATTTTATTTTTATTATTTTTATTTTCAATAGTAGATAATCAAAATAAAAAATAATCTGTTTCACAGTAAAGTTGATTTATAAACGCTTAATCAATTTCTTTATATATCTGTGGGTGGAGTGGAGGCGTAGTTACCTGTCAACCAACCAATGCCAACCAATACCAATGCTAGGGATTGGCAGTTTAATTCACTTTCGCTCTAGCTACAGGTTTCCGGGTTTTTTTTGACAAAACAGACTGGCTAATTAAATAGTCACTTATTATGCGTTTCAAATAAGAATAGGAACGTCAATGACCTCTATCTGTTAGATGTCACTTGAAAGGTACGGTCTGCAAAGAAACCTTATTCGAGTGTCAACTTTTTTTTACCTAGTCGCAATTATTCAAAATGAAAAAACGTCTTAAATTAATCAGTCTTGTGGACTGCTTACGTTTTATTTATTAATTCTGTTTGTTAAGCGGTTGTTTGTTGTTATTTGTTTTTGTTTTTACCTTGTTGACTGCTCAAAAATAAGTGAGGCGCTGTTTTCCATATGAGGGCTCGAGAGATCATCTCCAATGTAGACAAATACTTTGAGAGCGAGAAACAGCGCAATTTAGAAAATTATTCGTTCATGATTCGACAGTAAATTATGTTTAGAAAATGTCCTGTTTTGCTGATCTTATCCGAATTGACAGCTGTGACATTACAACATGGCGCAAAGTCGATTCTATTCTCAGTTGAAACGCATTGTGCATCACTCTTTGCTGCTCATTAATTTGGCTTAAGATTTTCACGATGACAGCTTTATATATAGGGTGACTGGTAATTAGTGACCGATACTTAAACACGAGATTGTGTTCATGATTTCAATAAACTTTTCCAAAGAAACTTTTTTTTTATACACAATAAAATAACAAAAACGCTGTTTGAAATTCCCGGTCGCGCGCCTGTGATCTATCAGCTGATAGTCTGACCTCAGGAAGGGCAAAATCTACTAGCAGTAGCGTCACACGCTCCCCTGCCACCCCTACCGCTCCCGTTGTGCAAAACTGACGTAGGTAATTGAATTAATTGAAAGTTAATGAATATAAAAAAAAGTTTCTTTGGGAAAGTTATTCGTATTCATGAGTACAATCACGTGGTTAAGTATCGGTCACTAATTACCAGTCACCCAATAGAATCAATCGTCTGATCACTGAACCTTCTTTGTTCTCTTGTTAAAATGGCGTCACGCTTTGAATCAGTCATATTGACGTGACGCATCGTAACGATAACGCTGTCCAGCGTGACAAATTGCGGTATGGGTGGTAGACAAATTGTTTGTTCGGGAACCACTGCATAGTATGTTAAAAATGGTGCTGCAAACACATTTCTGTGTGTGTAAATGGGACATTACTTTTGGTTGCGAAAAATCAAAGACATTCAATACCCATAGACCGGCCATCACAAACAAAATTTTCGTCCGAAAAAGTGTGTCCTGCCGGACACAAGTCTATGAGTTTTATTTAGTACGCTCCGCTGCCGCTCCAATATTCATATATTATTCTAGATGGCGTTACTGAGACATGGGATCAAAGTTTTTCTATGACATTTCCTTGACATGCCCGCTCTATAGTCTTTTAAATCTCTTTGCGAAAAATCAATGGTAATAATATAATATTCCACAACTTTCACACAACGCCAACTAGTCCCAAACTAAGCCTTGACTGGCCTGTTTGTCTAGTAGTTAGTGACCCTGACTGCTATGCCGGAGGTCGTGGGTTCGATTCCCACCCAGGACAGATTTTTGTGTGATGAGCACGATCATTTGGTCTGTGTCTGGGTGTAATTTTTCTATAATATGTATGTTTTTAGAATTATATAAGTATTTTTATCAGCTGTCTAGTACACAACACTAGCTTTTAGCTTAGCTTGAGACTTATAAATGGCGTTGTGTGAAAAGTTGTGGAATATTTATTTTTATTTTATTTATTTATGCAGAGCTTGTACTATAAGTACTAGACGACTGATAAAATACCTTTTCGTACCACTTGCTCAAAAAAGTGACATTCTATGCCACAAAAAGCGAACATAACAATAGTCATTTTTAATCTGTTAAAAACAGGGAAAGAAAGTTGTACTGGATTTCATTCATCCCCTAGGGAGAGAATGTGATTTAAATTTGGAATACCTAACTTACCGAAATGTATACTGAACTACATCTGTGTCACGTACACCATTGAGTTTGTATTTATAGCATTATACATCTTTTTGAAAAAGGAATACGCGTTTATTATGCAGTTATGATTATTAATTAAATAAAATTACGAAAACCGACGAGGCCCCTTTGCTTTTCCGACAAAAAAATATAAATCTAGGAATTTGCCGCGTTTTTGTTTTCTTCAAATCATGGAGCAAACAACCGGGTTGTTTGCTTTATGCTTCAAATATTTAAACGTTAAGTTTATTTTAATTTATTTTTATAAATAAGTCAATGTTCTAAAAATACGTCTACTTTTAATTGTCATTATTTTTAATAAATGCTTATCTCATATTATTATTGTGTTATTTTTTTCGCAAATGGTACGAAAAGTAGAGTATTTTCCTCGGTGATAAAGCTGTCTTAGTCTTGGGTGAAATTAAATCCCTCGCTACTCTCAGGACTCGTCTTAAATCCCTCGCTTCGCTCGTGATTTAAGTTTTTAACACCCTCGCTACGCTCGGGAGTAAACCTCGAGTCCTTCGTTACGCTCGCGATTTAAATCGTCACCCGCGACAGAAGACACTGCTTTATCCCCTTGGTTAATAATCTACTATTATATACAAATACATATTATAGGTAAATTACACCCAGACACAGAAGAAAATGATCGTGTTCTTTACACAAATATTTGTTTTGGGTGGGTGGAAATCCTCTTCCAGCTTAGCAGTCAGGGCCACTGACCTGAAAAGAGGATCAGTAGTGCTATTCTATTAAAATCAACGCGTGAAAATGTAGGTGAAGTGAAAGCGAATCTGTCATTGTGTGTCATTTCATACTAATGCCAGGTATTCACAGTTCACTTCACTCAAGTTACGAGTGACTTTTACTGAATCAACCGGCCGGTTGTAAGGAGAGCTTTGAGTGTAAATGAAGCTAGAGGAAGACCGCAGACGCTGCACTATAAAAGATAACTAACTTAATTTCAAAATTTTCATAGACTATATGAAGCCCCGCCATTTTTCGACATTGACGTTTCTATTTAGAATTCCCACATATTCGCACCATATTTCATTTTATCAGAACTTTTAAATTGCATCCTTAAACGATAGATAAGCCGTCGATATCGTTGTTTTGTCTCTAAATAATATTTTATCACACCTTAGTTCCATTTTTACCGAAAGCTGTGTCGTTCTAAAACTTTTCCCGCCATTTATTTTCGAGAAAAAGCCTGGAAGTAAGATATACTAAGACGTAAGAAGTTTTCCCGCCACGCAAGCATGTTTAAACGTTTTCCTATCAGCGATACGCACGCATTAAGCGATATTTATCTAGCCATTACGACGCCATATTGTATCCTCTTACACGAACCCGTTTTGGGCCGTGGAGATTGAATTTCCTTCATGTACCACCGGTTTATGTTGATGCGACCGAGTTGGTGTTGGTTTTTATAAAGCTTTTTGTTTGTCGCCAAGTTTGATTATTACCGTAAGTAGAATTTATCCGACAAATATTTTCGTGTCAATTCCAAAAGTTTTTATTATGAAATATAATTATCTGAATCGTATTTCACGTCATTTAAAAAACAATTTACAAAAAAATAACCAATTGATAAATAAAATCCGAAAAAAATCCCAACCAGTCACACTGTTACTCGTTGGGACAACTTTTTAAAGTTCGTTTCCAACGAGTTACATAGTAACAACACAGTCTAAAAACCTACTGCCGTCCGACGAAGCCGTCTAGACAGGGCAATCGTGCGGGGTGTGAGGGGCGTGACGCGGGAAAGCCGCTCCCGAACTGCGAACAAAACTATATTTGTAGTTCGGAATTCAGGGCTAACGCGTGTAGACGTCGGCATTTTTCCAGAGATCAAAGGCGTCGTCCTACTGTATTAATATTTATACTGTGGTAACGTGTTACAGTGTGACTCGTTGGGAAGAATCTAAAAATAATCTCCCAACCAGACTCACAACTGTTACTCGATGGGACAACTTTACAAGAGTGTGACTCATTGGGAACAAAAAAAAAAAAACACAACTTTTACACAACGCCATCTAGTTCCAAGCTAAGCTTGTGTTATGGGTACCTACTAAACAACTGATAATATATTTCTAAATACATACATATTATAGATAAATTACACCTAGACACAGAACATTTGTTCTGTGTCTAGGTGTAATTTAAAAATGAAAATTTAAAATTAAATGTTTGTCCGATGAGTACAATCATTTGATTGTACTCATCAGACAAACATTTAATTTTGGTCGTGGTCGTGGTAATGTGGTCGTGGACCTCCGGCATAGCAGTTAGTGCTACTAACTACTAGACCAACAGGCCAGTCAAAAAAAAAATCTGTAACACTGTGTTTTAAAGCTTGGTCATTCAACAAAGATCTTTGTTAATTCATTAAACCCCAAGAGGACGCCGGTGTCCGCTGTCCGCGCCGTCATTGTCTTTCTATTGTGTCTCTAATTGATACGATGGAAAGATTAATCAATGTTTTTTTTATCTTTTACCTTTCCAATCAGTGACAATTTGTTCTGGTAAGTTTCCATTTATGTGTTTTTAATTTATTGTGTTCGCGAGATGGGTAAGGCAGCATGGATAGTTTCGATCTATATATTTCTAAATATGTTCACCTTGGTTCGTCTCCGGGGTAAACTCCCTGATTTTTTCCAAGACGATTACGACTCAGAGGTATTGTTGTTTTGATATATTTTTGTTACCTTTTCTTTAAGTTAGCAAGATGAGCTCAAGTAGAGATTTAAGATAGGTAGATTTGTGCAGGCAAATGAAAGTGACAGTGAAAGTCAAAAAATCATTTATTGCAATTAGACTGCCAAAAGGCACTTTTGAACGTAAGACTTATAGGTTAAATAAATAAGAAAATGATTGTAGTTGACCCTTCCAAAAGGTAGGTTAGGTAATGATAAATGAGGCAAGCAATTAGTAATTAAGTATATAACACACGACTAAAATACCTACATGTTAAAATAAATAAATGGTGAATGAATCGTTGCTTCACAAAAAGTTTCCAAAAGTCTTGTGGCATTGCCACACTGAATGTCAGCAACAAGCAGCATACTCTGGCGTAAATAAAGACCAGCCTTCTGGTCACGTGAAGAGTCGACCAACCGCTTGTCAAAGTCCCGAAAACTATACATATAGCGTTCGGACCCCATGGCCCAAGTTTTGACCCCAAGCTAATACTAAATTAGATGTCAGAATTTTCATCAAAACAATACTAGGAATGTCTTATATGTTTCGTTTATAAAATTAATTTAACAATTCAATAACTCATTTTATATGCCGCAATTCTAAGCAAATAACGACCTATTATAATATATTTTAAATCAAAGGTACCTCCCGCATAATTAAGCCACTAGAATTGGTCTGCAACTAAAATTAAATAATGTAAACTTTGACTAACCTGGGGGTCGAGTCTGCTATTGCAACCGTGGCTCAATGACCGGTCAATGATCGATTTTTGAAGTATAACGTCAAACTTATGACACGTTTCCCATACAAAAACTGTCAAAGTTGTCAAATATTCGATCAATGACCGGTCATTGAGACACGATTGCAATAGCAGATTCGAGCCCCTGGTGGTCTACTGATTAGTGGCCCTGACTGCTATTTTGCTGCTTGTTGGGTTCGATTCCCACCCAAGACTAATGTTTGTGTAATGTCATAATTGTTCTGTGTCTGGGTGTAATTTATCTATTATGTGTATGTATTTAGAAATAGACAAGTATTTTTATCAGTTGTCTAGTATTCATAGCACAAGCTCCGCTTAGTTTAGGACTAGATAGTGTTGTGTGAAAGTTGTGGAATATTCATTTATTTTATTTAAAAAATGATATTTAAAATATTGCTTTGCTGTTCACAGGATTTTGGGCACAAACGACATAAACACAGAGAAAGACCTAAACCACCAAAGCCGGTAAGAAACTTAAAAGTATTTTCAATGAAAAGCAGAGGAAACTAAACCGTACGTGACTGTAAATACGGTACATTGGTTTAGGTATTCTTCAATGTTATAATTATAGTCGTTACAATCAGTAATAAGGGTGGGAGGTAGTAAGAATCTGATGGTAACACGAAACTGTCCTTAATGTCTGAGCGACTTTCTTATTGAATTTAATAGTTTTTGAGATATAGGTAGAATAGTTGCAGTTACAACCGCAGTATATTGATCTTGACGACTGTGACACAGTTCATACTACTACGGTCGTCGACGTATTCTCTTGTTTACATAATCACCCATTGTTGTTATTATATTTTCCATACACTAAGAGATATTTGTAATACTTAGTTATTCAAATAAACTATTATTATTATTATTATTTTACTTGAGTTACAAAATACAAAAAAATACAAACTTTTTTTTGCTGTCGATGACTTTAATACAGTATGTAACTACGTTTGAGGAACCAGTATACACACGGAATTAAGTCGTTAGGAAAAAGTGTTCATCAAAAATAATTCAAATAAATACCTATTTAATTTATTAATACTTGTAATGGTTTACTGATCTCTTACCTTTGCATTTCTGCAGGAAGCGATGACGTAAAACCAGAAATAGGTTGAATATTCCCGCCACTCTTTGATCGACGCCGCGCGCTGCTGCGCCCGCGCCGGAGCACCGCCACCGCTTAACTACCTATTATTCTACATAGATTCGTGATCTTGTCAGCCGTTGTTTATTAACGAATGAATATTTGAAAATTTTGTTTTACACGGTATTTGTTGGCACCATTGATTTTGTTAAAACTACATTTAACACTTTACTATTATAGATTGAAAAACGCATTGACAATTTTTACAAAACACTAGTCACTCACACTAAGTAGGTCAACCAATGATATTTTAAGTAAAAAGGTTTATATAGGTTACCTAAACAACTTTCAATCTTCAAAAACGGTACACTAACACACGCATGCGTCCTTTGGGGCGAGACGCCACACAGGTGAATTCTGGCTAGTTAGCCACATTTTAACGTGTCACACCTTTTTATTTATAATAATCATTGAGGTCAACATGACATCCATTTGGAAGTAAGCTGCGCGGGAGACGAATAAATAAAAATGAAGCCTACCCTATGTTCATTGGTCACCATCATCGCATCACGCGTGAACGGTTGGACCAATTTCGCTAATTATTTTTTTGTTGTGTTTGATAATGTCAGGAGAAGGATCCTAAGAAAGAAAAAAAAGATGAAATCTTGGAGATTTTAGAAAAACTTGACGACAATTACATAAAAATTCAAATGCGGCGCCATCTTTGATGACATGACAGATGACAAATGTCTTCCCGGTCCATTTTTACACGACATTAATTAATTCTAAGGCTAAGCGCGCACAACTGATCATTTGATCTGTGTCTGGGTGTAATTTATCTATCTATACATATAATAAGACAGTAAAAAAACTGTGTCTTTACATTGAATATGTTTAAAAAATAATAATTGAGGGGGGTTTAGAAACAGTAAAAGACCACGAATCCAAAAAAAAAGTCTGTCTGTTTGTCTGTTTGTTTGTACACGCTAATCTTCGGAACTACTGGACGGATTGGAATGATTCTTTTTTGTTGCATAGATATTAAAACTGGGCAACATATAAGCTATAATTTATCTTGGAAACTGGAACACTTGATGCAGAACCGCAACAGACCAGCTAAACTATAGAAGATACAAAAATGGTACCGTAGCAAAAATTGTTCCACGTGATGAGCATTTTCTGCTGAGAGAATAAATTTGAAGATCTGGAACATCTGTTGTGGAACTCCAAGACCCCAGCTACACCATAACTCACATAGGAATGACGTCTTAGCAAAAGTTGTTCAGTCTGATAGGCATTTCCTGTTGACTAATAAAAAACGAAGATCAGAAACATTTGGTATAGAAATTAAAGCTATCACTAATTTCATTGCATAATTATAAAATAACATAAGTACCTCCACGCGGTGAAGGCGGGAACAGTTCAGGACTGATTTTCGATGACGATGGTATATCATTGAAAATTAGACTCTACTGGCCAAAACTCCCATTTTTTTTTTATTTTATCGAATAAATATGCCTTCGGGCTTATGTTATTTGAGTGTTTAATTTCCTTTTCGATTTATCTTCGTGACACGGTAGTCTACCCGGTAACGCAGGGGAGCAGCCACTTAGATTTTAATTGATCAGGTATCATCACGATAAAACTATAACCATGCCTAGAAAGAGGTCAAATCTTTCCCAATGTTCCAAAGGTGCTAAATGATTAAAGATCGTAAAATCCCAACAATCTACCGAAGAGCGTTAGGAGAGACTTGATGCTGTTCGAGAACATGAGGCTGCAACTCGCTCCGTGGAAATTTCGTGGGTTCGCGAAGCACGCCTGCATTCTCAGCGTATTTACGCATCTACATCAAGGTCTCTAGACACCAGTGAAGAATATGTGCGCGACTGACCGCTGATCGTGAACATCATGCACTGTCTCGCGAGTTGGAGACGTTCACGGAAAAAGCATGACGCTTGATTTTTCAGCGTATATACGCATCGACTCTAGAGATAAGTGGGGGAAGGAGATGCGCGACTGACCGCTGATCGTGAACGTCACGCAACATATAGCGTATAATTTATTTTGGAAAATGGAACACCTAAAGTAAAAGAGATATAAAAATGGTGCCATTGCAAAAACTATTCCACGTGAAGAGTGTTTACTGCTGTGAGACTAAATTTGAAGATCTGGAGCACCTGTAGTGGAACTCCAAAGCCCAGCGTCAATATAACATATATTTATAGATGGCGTCTTAGCAAAAGTTGTTAAGTCTGATGGCATTTCCTGTTGATCAACAAAAATAAAAAATCTGGAACGTCTTGAATCGTCTCGCGCATCTCATTGTTTTCCCGTCCCCGGGCTTTTAGAATTCGACATCAGACGTTTCAGATCTTCAATTTTGACGACCCCGTTGTCGCTGGCATAAGCAACAGAATCCGCGTACGAAGTCGCGGGCAGAAGCTAGTCTATAATATGTATGTATTTAGAAGTATTTAAGTATGTTTATCAGCTGTTTAGTACCCATAACACAAGCTCTTAGCTTAGCTTGGGACTAGATACCCGAGGAGGCGGCGCGTCGTGTTCACGCGCGCCCCTCTTAGACGTCGCGAGCGGAGTCTAACACCTCACTCCCCTCGCTGACTTGGCGAGGCCCGCGGGGGCACCGGCACCAGTCGGGGGTCGCGGAAGTATCTTCTGTTCCCGTGACCCCCGGCGCAGGTGTGAGAAGGAACACGGGGTGGTTTTTAGTCAGTAAGAGTCTGACAGACCCCTCCGCCTCCCCGGGCGGGGGACATCCATGAGGATTTTCCACCCCTAAAAAAAAAAAAAAAAAAAGCTTGGGACTAGATGGCGTTGTGTGAAAAGTTGTGGAATATTTATTTATTTTTATTTTATTTTATTTAAAACGAAATTAATTCGTTGCGACTTTTAAAGTGCGGAATAAAATCTCAAACGACAATAATTCCTACGCGCACCACGATTTATTATCGCCTGCAAAATAACAGGGCCAAACACTCACTATGCTACCGCGGACGGGTGTGTGAAGACGCCAGCACATCAAGTTACCCCAATGTGTCAAACTTTCCCAATTGAATATGACCCTTATTCTGTTTGACATAAAAGCTGAAAAACGATCAAAGAAATTTGACACATTGGGTGGATTTAAAAAAGAAAATAACCATTAGGTATATACTACTGCTATTTTAAATCGCAAACGATTTATAGTGCGCGGATTGTAGTACATTTCTGTTGTTCACAGATTGACGACTTTTTTCGCAACGATTTATTTTCGTAGTGCGCGCTTAGCCTAAGGCGGAACAAACTCTGCCAGGCAGCTTGTATTATTATATCTATTAATCCCAAGCGTAACTCGTAGCGCAAGCGTAGGACGTCCACCCACAAGGTGGACAGACGACCTCATTAAGGTCGCGGAAACGCGCTGGATGCGAGCCGCTTCCAACCGGTCTTATTGGAGATCTATAGGGGAGGCCTATGTCCAGCAGTGGACTTCCTATGGCTGAAATGATGATGATGAAGCGCAACTCAGCTAATTTTGGTCTATTTTGTGGTTAACATCTACGATTTGCAAAAACTAAATAATGTGAATCGATTGGTGAATCGAAAGTGTATCGATTTGGTGACCGTACCCCCCACCCTTTCCTGCCTATCAATACGGAAAGTTCAGGCGTGATGTTATCTTTTTTATTCAGCCTCGTGACTCCAGCAGAATTCCAGTTAGTCCTGAGTTGAAGGAGATGTATACTGCCAAGATACCTCCACACGGATTGCCTATTGTAAGTACACAATGAGAAAGAACGATAGTAATAAAAAAGTATCTATAAGTCTTGCTTACACAACAAAACAAAAAATGGTCTTCTTCTTTTCGTTTGGTAATTGAATAAGTAGTGTCAGAGTTAATGACTCCCACGCAATGGGCCTTCATATGCCGATAAAAAACCTCTCTCAGGCATGCCGGTTTCCTCACGATGTTTTCCCTCACCGTTTTTAAAAGCAAGTGAGGATTTTACAAGGATTTTACGCACATGAATCCGAAAAGTCATAAGTGCGTGCATTAGGTTTGAACTGGAGCCGTATTAGGGCCTTATCATACTAGCGGATTGCGAACGTCCTCAAAGCGGAGCGGGCGCGCAACGGGATCGTGGCAAAGTGGACGCCATTTTGTACTGCCTCGAACAAACGCCAGCCCATCAAACGAAAACGTAACGTAATTGCTACGCGTCTGCGACGTCCTAGCTGCGCAGCCGCGGCGTGTTCACGATACATTCGCTGTGCGTCCGCTCCGCTCCGCAGCCGCTTCCAAACCGCTAGTATGATAAGGCCCTTACTTAGCAGTTCAGGGGTCCAACCACTAGGTTATAACTGTTGGCAAAAGCATGGTTAACCCAGGCTTTTCAATTAAAGTATACTTTTTAAGTTCATCTTAGACATTAGTGTATTTTTTTAAGTTTTTGTTTTTTTCTTTTCAGCCTCCACTACCACAGTCGTTTTATAAGATCGTAAGTAAACTTGCTTGCTTGCATTTGTGTAAGTATTACTATTTGGATTTATAATTTTTTAAACCTTTTTTTGTTTTGAATTCCAGAATAAAAACTACAAAATAATTGCAAGTAGACATAATTAAGTTATCCATACTTGTTAATATTGTAAATGAGAAAGTTACTACTTTGTTTGTTTGTTTGTCGGCTTCGGACGACTATATGGCTGAACGAATCCTTATGATATTTGGCAAGAGCAAGACATAGATGCTATTTTTTTTATAGGCCTGTTGGTCTAGTAGTTATAGTGACCCTGACTGCTATGCCGGAAGTCGTGGGTTCGATTCCCACCCAGGACAAATGTTTGTGTGTTGTGCACGACAACTTGTTCTGTGTCTGGGTGTAATTTATCTATAATATAAGTTTGTTTATCAGCTGTTTAGTACCCATAACACACGCTCTGAAGCTTAGCTTGGGATTAAATGGCGTTGAGTGGACAGTTGTGAAATAGTTAAATTTTTTTTTTTTCTCGAAAGACTATATGAAGTAACTTCGTTTTCTTATAATTTTTTCATATCCAGCGCCATCTTGGATGACATGATAGGTGACAATTTTTACCCAATTCAGAAAATTTGACAAGTCTTAAGCTAAATCTAGGAAGGTAGCCGGGGCAGATAGTTTTATTATATTTTGTAGTTGGTCTCTTAGTAAAAGCTTACAATTATGAATACTTAATAGTACTACATGACAACCAGTTTAACCAACGGGTATCATGGTACCCAGTTCCTGCAAAGTGTAGGTCAGATAGGCAGTGGTTCCATGTGAAACATAGGTGTTCAGCTGCATTCGGTTAGACTGGAAAAGGCCTCCAACATTCTAGGAAAAAGGAAAGGCAGATGATAACGAGTTAACTGTATTTTTACACCCCTGAATGGTTTGAAGTGTTTAACATAGAACCCTGTTAAAGAAAGAAAGAAAGAGTATCGTTTATTTGTACGCACAGAACATATTCAAAACAAAAATACCAACAATACAGGGTTATTTTTCAATGATCGGCCTAATTCTCACTGGGTGTTCAACAACTTTCACTATGGGACCGATTCTGAAATCACGAAAAAAAATCAGCTGTTTCATACATTTTAGTCGAGTAGGTATTGAACAGCTGATTTTTTTTTCGTGATTTCAGAGTTGATCCGATGGGGAAAGTTGCTCATATTCATGGGTAGAACACCCTGTGGAAATTTGGCCGGTCATTAAAAAATAACCCTGTATAAAAAAAAAACAAGAATTGAGTAAAAACTGTAGACCAAAAAAAATACCTGTGCGAGGTCTAAAAGGCACCTATCTCAGCTGCAACTCGCTGTAAGAGGAACCCTTACGGACAATTTTATGTTTCTGTATCCTGTCAGTTTACATAATTATTTCATTTTACATATAAAACTTACTTAAGTTAATATAGAACTGTCAGTAAATTAATTTAAGATATTTTAAAGCAGCTTATTTGTTTCGTAACAGGGCCGTGGAGACCCCAGTGACCAGAATGTTATAGAGCAAATGGTAAATATCTTTTTCACATTATTCCAGCCTGTTACTGTCTCACTACAGGGGTCAGTAGTGCGATTCTGGTCAAATCACCGCGTGAAAATGTAGGCGTAGTGAGGGCGTATTGAGCTGTCATTATAGAATGACAACTCAATATTGCTCGTATTGAGCGCTGTCATTATAGAATGACAGCTCAATACGCCCTCACTACGCAAGACTAATGCAAGGCATTGACGGTTCACTTCACTCAAGTTTCTACGGCGTGACTTTTACTGAATCGACCGGCTGGTATATTCTTATACAGAGAAGACACGAGCATTGATAGCGTTCGTTCCCCTTGTTCATTATGCCTTATATATATATTGCATGTGCTGAATCTCCGAAATATATATGACAACAATAGTTAGGTCATAAGGTCCGTGTACATACATCACGTTTTTAAAACGCGCAATTGTCGGGCGCAGCTTGTAGACGCTCGGTCTAGCTCTGTAGAATGAAAGCGATGATGTGATGTTTAAAAAACGTGGTGTGCAGAGTCCCTGAGAGTGAAAGTGACCACTCCGCAAAGCTTATAAATATTCTTTAGATGATTGAAGGAGCAAACTCCACTTTAAAGTTGTTTGGAATTAAATCTGGTTTTAGATGATTTCTTAAATGGATTTACTTACTGGTTTTTATTAAATTATAAAGAGGTAATGTTTGTGAGTTTGTGACGTCGTTGTAGGGAATATTATTATCTCTGGAACTTCTGAACCTATTTTGAAAATTCTTTTAACAATAGAAAGCCACATTGTTCATGAGTGTCAAAGGCTTTAAAATAGTGTAGAGAGGAAATGCGAGGAAATGTCATAGATAAACTTTGATCCCATTTCTCAGTAACGTCATCTAGAATAATTTAGAAATATTGGTTAAATGGGCTGTTTGACATGGGCTATTTGATGCATGAAAAATGTTACATTTCAGGAACAACAAGATGCAGACTCGGTATTTCCTACACCGGATGGAAAACCATTTGGTGGAGACGACAACTATGATTTAGATCAGATGGTAAGTTCACATTAGTGGCTCAACTATTGGCTGTTATTGAAATATTTGTATAGTATAGCATGCGGGAATTATTTTTAGCGTCTGGCTATGCAAGTTTAAATGTTTGGTAAACGAACGATATACCTAAAATAAATTCCTAGTGTGAGAAACCTTGAAAGAAACAAAATATTAGGTACCTTCCCTCCTACTAGCACATTCTATGACCGCAACTGCCATAATTGCTTGACGTTTTGTTTTACAATAATAATAATATAATGCAATGTATAGTACTTTGTTTCTTAGTAAGTACATATATTTGGGCACGCTTTTATTTTTCCGTTGCGAGAAATGGATAGGGCAATTAAATCTGATAACTTGCATTTTGCATTTGAATCTGTAAATAAAATATTCCACAAAATAAATACTCCACAACTTTTTCACACAACACCATTTAGTCCCAATTTAAGCTTGAGAGCTTGTGTTATGGGTACTAAACAGCTGATAAACATACTTATATACTTGTAAATACATATGTAGCTGCATCATACCATAGAAGCCAACCACAGCGCGCCGCGCGCGCCGGCTGAGTGAGTGACCGGCCGGGGAGCCCTAGTTCGACCGCCGGGTGCCGCGCTGTCGCCACCGCGATGGTGGCGCCCTCGTCCTTCAATTACGCGAACTACCGATTTGCCAGTACTGTGTAGTGATTGGTTAATTTATTTTGTATAGTTTTTTAGAACCACCCGAATATTTATTTTTTAAGAAAAGTGATTTAGTATATAAGAAACTGTGTTGGACGAAATAAAATCAGAATCATTTTGAATCCTGAACTGGTCGTTTCTCTCCATTACCCTGACTCTCAACAGTGGTGACCCCGAGAACAACTCATCGCAATAACTCGAAAATAACTCATCGCAACTTTCGCACATCATGGCCAACCAACCCGAAGACAGCAGAGAAGCAGCACCGCACATTCCCGAAGTTGCCGGTATTTCACTATCACTGCGGATTCCAGCTTTCTGGCGCGACCGAGCCCGCTTATGGTTCGTCAGTTTTGAAGCCGCCACTCACGAACTCAAGAAAGGACAGCGAGAACTAGCACAGATGGTAATCGCGCAATTGGAAAAGCAAGATGTAGAACAAATTTGTGACCTACTATACGACCCACCTAAAGCACGACAGTACGATTTGCTAAAGGAACGATTGATATCGGTCTACGAGGAGTCAGAAAACCGGCAATTCCAAAAGTTGCTGTCAGAAATGGAGCTCGGCGACCAGAAACCCTCGCAACTGCTGCGACGAATGCGAAACCTAGCACGTGACAAGGTCCCAGATACCACGTTACGACTTATGTGGATGAATCATCTACCAGCCCAGGTACGATCAATACTCGTCGTTACCAAAGAAACCAGCCTAGATGAATTATCGCTACTAGCTGACAAGATGACCGAACAAACACAGGAAATCACAGCAGTATCATGTGAGCAAGAAACTACTCAAAACCAGACAAGAAGCAGTTCACAAAATCTAGTTGATGAAATAAGAAAATTAACATCAGAAATAGCGTCACTCAAGATTTCGCAACAATCTACGTGTCAATGTCGACACCGCAGTCGCGAACATTCATCGCAAAGATCGCGCTCCCGCACACGTGGTCAATATACGTCGTCTCGCTCACGCTCAGGTACACCTTCACCGTATTGCTATTACCACAGGAAGTTTGGCAGAGATGCAAGACGTTGTCGTCAACCATGTTCATATGACAACAGAGAACAACAAAAGAACACGGAAAACTAGCACAAGCGCTAGATGCGGCGGGATCTGGCGTTTACAACAAATCTTACCGCCTATTCGTATACGATAAGACATCAAGACTCACATTCCTGGTAGACACAGGCGCGAACATATCAGTGCTACCACGAACCAAAGGACAACGCTCGAAGAAATTACCATTCACGCTGTACGCCGCAAACAACACTGTAATACCAACATACGGAGAAAAAACGTTGGAACTAAACATCAATCTACGCAGGCCATATAGATGGAAGTTTATAGTTGCGGACGTCAGCAAACCAATAATTGGAGCAGATTTCCTTAATCACCACCAACTCAACGTCGACCTAAGAAATCGCAAGCTCATAGACATGACTACAAAACTGTCAGTCACAGCACCCGCACGCGTATCAAATCTACCTACTGTACGTAGTGTCGACCTGCAGCAAACATACCACGACATACTCGCTGAATTCCCGGGCACAACTCGAGTGACGTCAATGAAATTGAGCCCAAAGAATAACGTCGAACATTACATCGAAACTACAGGACCGCCGATACATTGTCGAGCAAGACCAATACCACCGCACCGCTACGCGCAAGTCAGACACGAGTTCGAAGCCATGATCAACCAAGGCCTATGCAGACCAAGCAAAAGCCCGTGGTCAAGCCCGCTACACGTGGTACCCAAAAAAAACGGCGATCTACGCGTCTGTGGCGATTATCGGCGACTGAACACAGTGACTAAACCGGACCGCTACCCCATACCAAGAATCAAAGATTTTACGTACCACCTGGCCGATAAGAAAATACTATCAACAATCGATTTGAATCGCGCATAACAACAGATTGTCGTCCGTGAACAAGATATTGAGAAAACAGCCATTATTACCTCGTTTGGATTATACGAATACCCGAGAATGTGTCCCGGACTCAAAAACGCGGGACAGACATTCCAACGCTTCATCCACGACACCTTGCGAGGATTGGACTATGTTTTTCCATTTGTCGATGACCTATTAGTAGTGTCAACAAACGACAGCGAACACCGAGAACATCTGCGCACTGTACTTAAACGATTAGAAAATAATGGAATAACAATAAATCCAGCAAAATGCGTTTTTGGACAGCAAACCGTCAAATTTTTGGGATACACAGTATCATGCGAAGGCATTAGACCACCAGAAGAGAAGGTCAAGGTCATCAACGACTATCCTAAACCCAAAACAGTTGAAGAATTACGTAGTTTTCTTGGAATGATTAACTATTATCGAGATAGCATTCCTAATGCCGCATATTTACAAGCGCCGCTCAATGCTTATCTACACAATTCCAAGAAACGTGACAAAACAATAATTCAGTGGACCGACGAATCATTAATAGCATTCGAAAATTGCAAGAAGAGTTTACACGACGCCGCACTGCTCGCACATCCCTGCCACACCGCCCCACTCGCTATAATGTGTGACGCGTCAAACAGTTGTGCAGGCGCCGTGCTCCAACAGCACGTAAACAACATTTGGCAACCACTCGGTTATTTTTCCAAGAAACTATCGGATACGCAATTAAAGTATAGTACCTACGATAGGGAACTACTTTCAATGTACATGGCAGTGAAGCACTTTAGAAAAATGCACGAGGGCCGCGAATTAATCGTGTTCACCGACCACAAACCACTTATCTACGCCCTAACCAAACAATCATCGGACAGTGAAACCCAACGAAGAACTCGGCAGTTGTTATTCATCAGTGAGTTTACAACCGATATTCGACACATCAGCGGAAAGGACAACGTTGTGGCCGACGCACTTTCACGCATCGAGACAATAACCTGCCCCACAACTATAAATTATTCAAGTCTCAGAGAAGCGCAACATAAAGATGAAGAATTACCCACATTGCAGAAACAAAGTAATATTCAACTAAAGAAAATTACTTTGCCAGAAACCCACGAACAAATATATTGTGAAACGTCCACTAACACGGTACGACCGTACCTACCGAAGGATTTCCGAGTAGCAGCTTTCAACGCGCTCCATGGAATAAGCCATCCTGGCATAAGAACATCACGAAAACTTATGCAAGAAAAATATTTCTGGCCAAGCATGAATGTAGATGTCGGCAAGTGGACCAAGTCATGTATAGCTTGTCAGCGAGCAAAAGTGCAACGACACACCAGGGACAACTTATCAACATTCGCCCCCACCGAGCGTTTCAAGCATATCCATATTGATATCACTGGCCCACTGAGTACGACACCAACCGGTCATCGTTATTTACTTACCATTATCGACCGCAAAACTCGATGGCCAGAAGCAACGCCTATTATTGACATAACTGCTGAAACCATTGCGAAGGCAACATATGAGACGTGGATTGTGAGATTCGGATGCCCAGAGACGCTGACCAGCGATCAAGGTCGGCAATTCGAAAGTCAGCTGTTCAAAGCCTTAACCAACCTACTGGGAATACATCGTGTTCGCACAACGCCATACCACCCACAAAGCAACGGAATCATTGAACGCTGGCACAGATCACTTAAGACCGCACTCACCGCTCGCCTCACAGAGGGGAGCACATGGATCGACGAGGTACCGACAGTACTGCTTGGACTCCGCGCTGCATGTCGCACTGATACCGGAGTTACCGCCGCACAGCTCACCTACGGATGTAATATGCGACTCCCAGGTGATTTTTTCACATCGACACCTCGCAGTGAAATTATGGACTCTGAATATGTCGATAAAATACGAAAAACAATAGACAGCCTCAAGCCAACAACAAACCAATCGCACAGCAACCACCGTGCCATATTCGTGCATCCAGACCTACAAAGTTGCCAATCAGTATTCATCAGAGTTGACGCCGTACGCAAACCATTACAGCCAACCTATGATGGGCCCTATACAGTGTTAAAGCGAGAAGGCAAAGTGTACACACTACAGCTGCCAAGCCGACAGACTTCAGTGTCAATAGATCGACTGAAGCCAGCGTACATGCTCAACGACGACGCCTTATCAACACTCACACCAGTCACACCCTCATCACCTGACGTACCCGTGCACAAGACCTTATCCGGACGGACTGTCCGGCGACCCGTACGCTTCGCTTGAAGGGGAGTACTGTAGCTGCATCATACCATAGAAGCCAACCACAGCGCGCCGCGCGCGCCGGCTGAGTGAGTGACCGGCCGGGGAGCCCTAGTTCGACCGCCGGGTGCCGCGCTGTCGCCACCGCGATGGTGGCGCCCTCGTCCTTCAATTACGCGAACTACCGATTTGCCAGTACTGTGTAGTGATTGGTTAATTTATTTTGTATAGTTTTTTAGAACCACCCGAATATTTATTTTTTAAGAAAAGTGATTTAGTATATAAGAAACTGTGTTGGACGAAATAAAATCAGAATCATTTTGAATCCTGAACTGGTCGTTTCTCTCCATTACCCTGACTCTCAACACATACATATTATAGATAAATTACACCACACATACACCAGACACAGAACAAAACATCGTGCTCATCACACAAACATTTGTCCTGGGTGGGAATCGAACCCACGACCTCCGGCATAGCAGTCAGGGTCACTACTAGACCAACAGGCCAGTCATCAAATATTACATTGTATAATTTTTTAATTTAAATTCTCATTTATCATCTATTGTCATTATTAAAAAATGTAAAAGTAAATGATCTACATAAAATCAAATAAGAATACCTAATTATATAAAAGGGTTTTATTTTATTTATTTATAATGCTTGGTTTTAAATAACAAGTTAAAAATATACTTATACTTATTTAAATCCAGATAATAAAGTAAAGTTCACAACATTTATTTTCAGCCAAGCAGATTAACTGCGACGGGCAAGGTAAGCTCATAAAATTATCTAAACGCATGCTGTATGTTATCATATCTTGACATTATGCAGGGTAAAAAGGCACCTACTCACAATCTAATACCATACCATATAACAAAAGTACTTGTCAATTAAGTAAATATAATGTTCATTACTAAGCAATCTCTTATTTGCAGTGGCCTGAATTTATGAAATTAATAAATCAACAAAAGGTAAGTTATTTGTGTAATTAAAGTACATTGTACATACAGCGATTGTGTGTCAAATTAAGTGTTTTAATACACTTACTTTTTCATGTACCTATCCGACAAACTACGTAATGGGATTTACAATTTCATTTGTTTTTCAAGGAAAAATATAAAGACGGAAAAATTATGGAAAATGTAAGTGTTTCACAAATTAATGTTTACTGCTTTACAAGCCATGTGCCCAATGGGAATTTCCATTGCCAAAAATTACAAACTTCCATACAAAATTTCATTCCCTCTCCAGTCCCTTAAGGGGCCATACATTTTCGAAAATTCTTACTTTAGTTATGGAACTGTTGTGCATAATTTCGTGCTTCTTGTCCCTCTGGTTCAGGCATTCGGGTGTGTATTGTCAGCCAGTGAATGAATGAATTATTTCATGTAGATTAATATTTCTTGTTCTCTTGTCAATATTTTACAGTGGCGTGACAACGCACACATGTGGGCAGTAAGTATAGCATTCAGGCTAATATAATCATAGTTGATCATATTTAAAACAAGATGAAGATACATCGTCGCAAAACTAAATACCATGAGTACAACCCATGATTCTGGACTCCCCAAGGCTGACATTTTCATCGGTTTTTCCAAATTTTTAAGATTATCCTTAGGTCAGAATAGAATGGAATACATTATAATATTGTACACCATAACTAAACTTACAAATTTTAACTTTAACAGCAACATATAACAATAAGCCTATCGATTGGTAATATCAAATAGTGAGTGTGTGTGTATGGTCAGAGGTCAAAAGAGTAATCGATTCAAAATATCCACTTTCAGAGCTATTCCAGACACCTTTTAGTGAGGGCGAAGTATGATGTGAGTTTTCATTTAGAAATAAACACAAATACAGTATGTAATTAACTAAGGTTTCAATCCTACCAATATTAGGATGGATGGATGGATGTTTGTTACTCTTTCACGTAAAAACTACTGAATGGATTTTAATAAAATTTCGTGTGTAGTTAGTTGACACCCTGGATTAACACATAGGCTACTTTTTATCCCTGTATTCCCACGGGAACAGGACCTACGCGGGTGAAACAGCAGGACGTCTCCTTGTATATTTATACATTTCATCACACCCGTACCTATTGCCTAAAAGGATTTGGCATGGGTGTTACTCTAGTGAATCCACATTTTCGTCAGTAAGTAAAAGGGGGCAAGCTTATTGCCATCAACCTAAAATAGCTAGACTACATTGCCTAGACTCAGGGATTGCTGCTAATGAGTAATTTTAGATGGAAAACGGGTAGGGACTTGATCTACTCGATCCGAAAATCGTTTTTTTTATTTTGATTAAACAAGCAATCCTAAAGAAAAATGATTTTGACTGACACACCAGACAGATACACGTACCTACTGGCGGACTGATAGATCATCTATATATCAATAAATCTGTAATAAATAAGTGGTACTTTTTCAATCCATATCTACTTTCTAAGTTTATCTTAGATATCATTGATGTTGGTGAAGCAAAACATCGTGAGGAAACCTGGACTTTATGTAGTTAGTACGAAGAGATTTAAAATACTATGGAGCGGGTATGTCAAGGAAATGTCATAGAAAAACTTTGATCCCATGTCTCAGTAACGCCATCTAGATTAATATATGAATATTGGAGCGGCAGCGAAGCGTACTACAAAAAACTCATAGACTTGTATCCAGCAGGACACACTTTTTCGGACGAAAATTTTGTTCGTGATGTCCGGTCTATAGGTATTGAATATCTTTGAGTTAGTATAAGTTTGAAATCGCCAATCCGCCTTGAGCAAGCGTGGTGATCAATGCTCTGGCCTTCTCTGTATGAGAAGAGGCAATTACCCTGCAGTGGGACAGTGACAGGCTAGTAACATTATTTTTATTATTATTTACATATTAATAACGATTAATATTTGTTTTAACAGAAACTGAAGACGGCTGAAGATGAAGTAAGTATTTTACTAAACACTATTTGATAACTCCCGGTATAGCATTTAAAAAAAGCCATTTATACAACTTTTTCATAGTTAAGAGTATGATTTTGGACTTTGTCAAGTACTTTTTTATGATGTTATTTCACATACCCATTTATTACAGTTAGGTAATGAAAAATATAGTATACTTACTATACCTACTTATCAAGAACCTACAAAAATGTTTAGTAAATTGTAATAAAGATTATTTGTTTTGACAGAAAGAGAAGACAGCTGCAGTTGAGTATTTTACTTGATAAAACAAGCATTGATTTCATTTTCAACACTATTTTCTAAGTCTTGTCATATTCGAAAAACAGTAATTTACAAACGATTATGAGGACAAATAGTAAGTAATTGTGGTTTTTTTTTCAGCGTCAAAAATCTGTAGTGGGCTCGTTCAACCCAAACATAGGAGTAAGTACTCGTGTTTTTAATGTCTATCTAATTACTTCTGTTTTTAAATAAATTGCACAGTTAGATGTTATTGTTTCTTTCGGCATTAATTTTTTTTTAGAGATCAGTCTATCAGCTCTACGAAATGTGGTGCTTTTAATTTAAAATATTTACCATATCTATATTGAAGTTGAAAAGTGACTGTTAAGAACTAATTACAGAAAAAAATATTAGATTTCCCTTCTCTATGTCTCTATTCTTGTTTTTTTTTATCTTTATTTTTAGTTCTTTTGTTTTATATTCAGTGCGTCCAATTAAAGCATTTTCTTCTTTTTCTTTCTGAATGAATTAATTCAATTTTAAATCATATAATTCTGTGTAAATGGTCATTTTATGTACCTACTAGCAGACGTCCCGTGATTTCACCCGCGTTGGTCCCGTTCCCGTGGGAATACAGAGATAAAAAGTAGCCTATGTGCTAATCCAAGGTGTCTGCTAACTCCATACCAAATTTTATTGAAATCAATTCAGTAGTTTTTACGTGAAAGAGTAACAAACATCCATCCATCCATCCTCACAAAGTTTCGCGTTTATAATATAGTATTAGTAGGATTATCATTTATGTCTCATCATTTTATTTAATAGTTTTTTTTTAATACTAGCATCTGCCCGCGACTTCATTTGCATGTTTGTGTCTACTACCCTAACAGCATCATCATAATATCATAAAACACATACCATGCAGTTGTTGATAACGTATCTTTCGCGAAAAGATTTTAAAATCAAATGAAACGTTTCGGATATTAACCTCTACGTACAAACTTATAAACCTCAGTACTAACACTACAGTAAGTTGAGAATTACTAATCTAGTTTCGGAATAATTTTATTGTCTAAAAAGAAATAGCTTGATAAATAACTGTTTTTTCTTCTGTTTCAGTTGTCACCATATTGGAACACGCCTAACAATAATCAGGTATTTATGATCAGTTCCAAGATTTTACTGCACTTAAAGAATTAAAAATAAATAAATCAACCACGGGTATAAAAAGTTAACCGTGGAACTCCTAGGTGAACCACTTAGCTGTACTAGGGGTTCAAAACTCTAATTACAAAGCTACCCAAATATAAAACAAAGATCTAGTGCTTTTTAGAATTATTGTCACACTACAACTACCCAATAAGGCGACTAATATAAGAGAATAAAACATAGTAGCGCATATCAATAGCAAAAATTTTACCAGGTATAATAAAATTTATTTTGCATATTTTCAATTAAGTTACATTTAATTTAATGCTTCTTTTTAGTTTCGTTTAGTTTAACTGAATGTTTTTTTATTTCAGGAGCCTTCTGTAGATCCAGTGGTAAGTTTTTTGAAATATTATTGTGTTTTTAGAATATTTTTAGTGGCTCTTATTAAACTGATTTACAAAACGATGTATTATGATCTAAACTTGCTTGGAAAAATAAGTTTTTGCTTCATATTTGCTACTCACTGTACGTTAGTGAACCAACTGTTGTTTTTCCAATACTTAGTTTTAACATCTTTTAGAATCATCATATTAATCTGTTAGTTCCAGGTTAGGCTAACTCTGGTAATCACCCTTAAGGCTATAATCCCTTGCACCTGACAGAGTTTGACGACTCATATGCACGTTGCTCAGTTCAAAGCATTTCGTTATCTAACTGATTTACTATAAGTAAGGCCGAAGCGACTGTGCAAACTGCCTATCACTGTATTTGACGTTATTTAAGGTAGGTAACCAGTTCCACTATCTTTTCTTGTCCAGGGACCATGGGGCCAGGGTCCAGGACCAGGAGCCGGGATTGAGAATATTAAAAACTTAGAAGATGATGATGAATCAGAAGACGAGGAATCTGTTCCGTTGCAGGAACTTTTGAGTAAAAGTCACGGCATAGATGGAGGTCAGGGTCCAGGAGGGAAGTTGGGTGATGGAGGCCCAGGAGGTCAGCTCCCCAGTGTTGGTTCCAGCATGGGCACAGATTTTAAGCCTGGGGAACGTTTAGACCAAAGCAGATTTCAAGGCCCAGACGCGAATCAAGTTCAATTTGATAGCTACAGCCCAGCTGGAACAACGGGCGTTGCAGGCGGTTGGGATGCTGGTGGGGTTCAGGGCCCAGATAGAGCTCACAGCCCTGGTAGGGGTCAAGGGCCATATCGAGACTACAGCCCAGTTGTACCACCAGCAGGTGATTGGGTCTCGGATGGGGGCCGCGGTCAAGGTGGAGCTCAGGTTAATGGTGGGGATCCAGAGATGTATCAAGGTCCAGGTGGCACTCAAAATCCAAATCGCGGTTTTGGACCACCAGCACCGGGGCCAGCTGGAGGTTGGATCCAAGATGGGGGTAGGGGCTTAGGTGAGAGTTTCGGAGTGGCTAATGATAAGGAAATGGAACACAACACAGAAATTAGTACTATTCCTGGTGAATCTCCAGAACTAGGTCCTAAAAATGCCATAGGTGGCAAACTGAGCCCAAGTGGAGGGTTAGGTCCAAAGGTAAGTCAAGGCATAGACATGGTCAATATGGGCATGAACTCAGATTCAAATCTTGAACTCAACAGAGGCTACGAGCCAGTTGAACCACCGGGCCCAGCTGGTGGTTGGGTTCCAGGTGGGAGTCGGGGACCAGGAATGGGACGTGGCCCTAGTGGATTGTCAAAACCAGGTGGTGGAAGAAGCCCAAGTGTGAGCTACGATGGTGGACCGGGTACAGGAAAGGGTTCGGAGTTTAACATGGGTCGTGGGTTTGGAGGACCATCAGGACTAGGCAGACCATGGGGTCCAGGTAGACCACCGGGCTCAGGCGGCCCACGGGGTCCTATCAGACCACCAGGCTTAGCTGGGAGTCCAGGTATAGGTTGGGGGACAGGTAATAGTCATGATTCTGGAGGACCATTAAAACAAGGCAGACCCTGGGGCGCGGCTGGACCAGCAGGCACAGATGGCATACCGGGTCCAAGCGTACCACCAGCCTCAGTTGGCGATTCAGGAATGGGTTGGAGACCAAGTATTGGTCTTGGCTCTGAAAGAGCACCGGCACAAGGCAAACAATGGGGACAAGGTGGACCATCAGGCTTAGATCGACCACATGGCCAAAATCAATTGAGACGGTCACTAAATCAGGTAATTTTTTTCTATATTCCTAAGACAGTTGTATCGATAATAATCCATGGTTTTATATTTCTTCTTCTTCTTTTTACTCGCACATACTATAAAATAACAATAATTACATATTACAATTTCATGCATTTCAAATTTTAAAAGGAACGTAATTTTGTTCCAGAATACATATAACAGTCAAGGTAAACGATTGACCGTAGCATTTTATAACTATGTAAATAGACCAACACGGTCACCAGACACAATGAACAGACAACTAGACCAGGATGATCGCTACCTTGTACCTGGAACCAATCCTGAAGACAAAGTTCCTGAAATGGAAACACCCGCTAAGCTACTAAAGTCCTTAACCCCTAACACAAACAAACTAAATCATGGTAGTTCTTTTGATGAGCATATGTTGGAAGACCTGATTCCAAGTGGACCAAAAAACGGTAAAATTCCAGGACCAGGCTCGGAAGGTGATTATCCAAATGGTTACAGACCACGATTCAGTGATATAAACAGATCCGATCAGGGATATACTGGTATGAGAGGAAATCCTTCTGGACCGTACTACACAACTGCCCTCAGACAAGGTCAGGGATTCCCATCAATGAATAATTATGCGAATCAAGGAGGCCAAGGGTACTACCAAGATATTGGAAGTGGTCTTGAAATGGGGCAGAGGCCACCAGCATCTGATGTAGAAAACAGCTTTCAGCAGGATATCGCTAGAGTTGATATTGCGTATGAGCCAGGATACAAGCAAGGAGGTATACAACCAGGAATGGGAGGTGCTCCTCCGCCTCCCCCAGGACACATGCTGAGAGGACAGCTACCAGCAGGATATATGCAAGAAGCACAACTGCCAGGAATGCAAAGGGCGCCTCCACCATCGTACATGCAAGAAGGACCCCTCAGCTATCGACGATTACTAGATAACGTAATTAAATTTCATTATTTTGTAGACATAACGGGTATAGATCATAAAAAGATGATAAATCAAAAATAAATTGTATCATGGTTTGGTCATGTTGAGTTGATGAGTGAAAGGCGAAAAAAGAAAAGGTGAAGGTGATAAAAGGTATTTATAATGCAGATTTTAGTGAAAGCGCTAAAAGGGAAATCCCTAGAAGGACGTACACAGACCTTGCTGGTGAGGTTCTTCAGAAAAGCCAGGTGCATGCTTACAATTACTGGCGAGCATGTATGACTGTTTGAAGTTTGTAAGAATCTGACTGTAAATATATATTTGTGTATGTACTATGTATGTATGACATTCATTTTGGGAATTTAACAACGCGTTCCGTAGTGTTAAATTCTTAGATTAGCCTTAAGTTACTTTTTATAACTTCGAGACTTTGACATTCAGAAATTTAATAATGTAGGTAGTAATTTAGGTTACTTTTACTTAAGAAACAGTATCAGGTATCAATGCCAAAAAAAAACCATGAAAATGCTATTAAAACGAAGATGCATAGATAGGTAGTCAGTAAAAATAGGTTTGACTCTACTCATATATTTTAATAATTGTTTTTAAGAGTACAGTTGAAGAAATAAATTATCCAGAGCCTTCTGGATTTATCTCAGGAATACCAACACACAGAAATAGTGGGGGACATGCTTCAAAGGATCCATTTGGCGCAGTAGATTCTTCAGAAATGGCCAAGACCGCGCTTCGGATGAACGAGTTGATGGGAATGGAGGAACAGTCCCCAGGAGTGGGAGGAAGACCTCTTCCAAATTACATGCAAGGCGATCAGGAGTCATGGTCTCAACCCAGACACATGCAAGGAGGACAATCTAGAGGAATGGGGATAGGACCCCAAGATCCGAGATATATGCAAGGTGGACAGCCCCGATTATCGTGGGGAGGGCCTCCCCCGAAATTCCTACCGGGTATGCAAAGAGGGCCGCCCCTGGATTTCCAAGGAAGACCTAAAGGCCCTCCAGTCATTACTGGACCATCAGGACCACTACAAGAGGCGATGCAAGAACTACCTAAAGAGTATCTGGATTACGTTGCTCAAGGAAGAGGTGATCAAGGATTGCGAGGTGATTCGCAAGGAACACCCCCACGGCAAAGTAAATTGGTAAGTAACAGATGATATTTTAAGCTAGAAAAAAAAACCAAACACGGTTATGAAGAAAATTAATGTCAAAAATGAGTGCTACTACTACAGGGCGTGCCGGCCTGGGTACGATTCTCGAGTCGGACAAGGCGTAAAAAAATGTTTTTTTTTTCATTTCAGTATTGGTTTTGTTCAAGAAATAAAAAAAAATATACACAGTAGTCCTTACATTCACTAATCGTTATAGATTATTAATAGTTGAATTTTGGTAACCCATTATTTTTTTTATTCTACAGCCATCTGGATATCAATTGATGAAAATAGCGCAAAGAAAGATTGAAGTAAGTACGCTAGCCGATGAATAGGTTTTATTTTCAATAAGACCATAAAACAGCGACTATATCGGAAAGTCTAAAATCATTGAGGTCCTGTATACGATTCCTAGGTCAAGTAAAGTGTTATTCGGTTTTTCTAGAAATTCTATGGACTTCAATGTCTGAAAATAAATGATGATTATTATTATTATTATAGGCTAGGTCATTATTACATGTATGGGAGTTTGATATAATTATAAATTTTGGGAAACACTGGATGGCGGAAATATGCCAGATAAAAAATTGCAAGTATAAGTTCTATTAATTTTAATAAAAGGTTCTTGTTTATATCTATAATACCATTAGCTTGATAATTATTTGCAGCTGTTTATTTTAATCAATGCTGATTTTATCCTAATAGCATTATAATAATTTAATAATGAAAAAATAAATTCCATATTTCCTTAAAATCTAAAAAAACCTAATTTAATCTTGTTTTAAACCATTCGCTTGACTCTTATCTTCTACAAACTCAACAGATTCAACCATAAGTACCTTAGTATTATTTATTGATAAACTTAACGTATACTCTTAAATTAATCGTTTGTTTATAATTTCCCAGTTTCAGGAACGATTGACTAAAGTCAAGGAATCACCGAAAGTAAGTGAGGTTTACTTATGGAACTCGAAAAGTCAACCGGTACGTCACACCGTCACACGTCGTTCGTCACGGTATTTGGGTGACCAATGAAACCCAGCGCTGTACAACACAACGCTCCCATGCTTGCATTTGGCTCAGCATCATGTTGAATTTTAAAACAGGTTATTGCAGTAACTTGCACAATTTTTACAGTAAATCTTACATAGAGACCTCCTTTTAATAAACACCTGTGCTAGGAGAGTTCCGCTCTTCAATCTCAATTCAATAAAGGCGTCCCCCACATTAGGCGGGCGCGTTCCACGAGCGTGTGAGTAGCACGGACGCTGCTCTTAAATACAGAGCCATAGGTCCTCGAGCTCATGACTTAAAGTCCTCCGGTCACACTATAAGCTATCATTGCTTTAGCATTTTGAATACTTTTTGTTAGTCGCATATTTAAACGATGAATGACGTGTAAACAATAGTCTAAGCTTAGAATACGAGTAATAACACATAGAAACCGCGTTCAGTACAAAAGACGGGCGAAATTATGTGTCCACTTTATTATCTTTGTGTGCGTGAGCCGAATGTGTATACTCGCGAGCTGTGTTCGATGGAACGTGACTTTTAGTACCTTTCGACACGGCTCGCTGAGCAAACAAGCCAGTTTTGGGTAATTTTAGCTGACTCACTTTTTGCACTCATTCTAGGTTTCTATGCGTTAATAATTAGATCCTTAGAATATTGTATTTTTGCGTTTCTATATTACTTACAGTAAATGCATTTATTTCCAAATTTGCTCATTTACGAGTTTTAAATGAGTGGAACACTTAGTACCAACCTCTTACAACTGAAATAACACCGCATTTCGTGGTTAAATGTTGCCAGATTATTAAATTAATTAATTTATTCCTTAATTAAGATTTAACGGATGCCGATCGTAATTTCGATTTGATTGGTTGGTTGTGTAAATGATATATTTCAGTCAATTTAATAATAATTTATACCACAACATTAATTATATCTCGGCGCGTGTTTAAGTTATGGGAACCGCAAGAGTTGATTTTTGGGGTTAAGCAACCCTTTAAATCAAAAGTAGGCCCTATAGCAATATTTTGATTGTAAGATTGCGATCTTAGGTAGTTTTTTACGCAACTTACTTTAATAACAAAATGTAGGAAGTGGTGAAGGGCAGACGTTTTAGGGTACCTACTGCCTTGTGTATTTTTAACATCAAACATTGCTGATGCTCAGCCTTTAAATGAATACCTTTTTTATTATTCAGTACATCAAGCTACTCCAAACTGTTAAATGTTCCCAATTAAAATCAAAATCAAAATCAAAAATCAAAATCAAAAGTCATTTATTCAAATTAGGCTGAGGATCAGCAGTTTTTGAACGTCGAAATTACATAAGACAGTCCCCCAAAAAGCCCACCCTTCGCCACTTCCTAGTGTTTTTGCTGGGAAGAAGAAGTGGCGGAACAAACTCCCCAGCAACACATTTGTCTGATAAGTTAGAAGAACTTGAATTTACACAGTACAATTAGTTATAATTACAAAATAATTAAAATAAGTTATTCACTACATGTTAGCTAGCACACTCAACATACAGAATACCAGTAATATATACCCACACAGCACATAATGTCTACAGAATATCTAAAAAATATCTATTAAATATTAGTGCAAACGTCTAGGAGATATCTTGTGATATTTATAAGTAGTATTCTAGACATCTTGTAGATGACTCTATGTCCGCCTCCTAAATGTCTTCTAGACATTATAAATGTATATCTACTACGTATCTACTAGACATGTTTTCTAGATGTATGCTAGTAACATATGGAAGATATCTTCTAGATTATCTGCTAAACCTCTAATAGAACATATCATAATATCTTCTAGATATCTGCTAGGCGATTCTAAGAGTATGGAAGACATCTTGTAGATTATCTGCCATACGTCTATTAGGAAGTATGTGGAATATCTTCTAGACGTCTTCTAGGTGTTTAAAGAGGGGGCCAGACTGTTATAAACAAGCCTTCCACACACTGGCGGTTTACTACAGTGCGTGCAGTTGTAGCTCTTTTGTAAACCGCCGGTGGACACCGATGTGTGGAAGGCTTGTTTACAACAGTCTGGCACGGGCATAAGAGTGGAAATTAGAAGATACATTATATTTCAATCAAACTCAGAAAATGTAAATAAAATTATGAAATTTTAAAATAATAAATCAACATAATAAGTATTAAGTACAAAGAAATTGGATAGTATAATATCCGCTCCCCTGACCTTTGTGTTCACGTAAACCCAAAATTAAAAATGCGTAGTTGTTCTACTAAAGTGGTCTTGGACTTCACTTGAAACCCGGAATGGAACTTAGCATGCTAGCTCCACTGGATAACCCTTACTCCACCACCATTGCAACAGTCTAGAGATAGCGCTCAGCAGCAGCAACTCAACAACCAAGAAAAGCCAATCACAAAAAAAAAATTAGCACCGCCTCCAATCGTAGTGGACGGTGTTAAGAATTACCAAACATTCTACGACTTTTTAACCGAATCTCAGCCAGTCGAAACATTCACCGCCAAAATGTTAAGCGGTAATAGCGTGAAAATAAATGCCAAAACTGAAGATTCCTACAGAGTTATTGCACGACGCTTGACTGAAAATAACTGTTTATGGCACTCATACGAGGATAAACAGACTAGGCCAATAAGAGTAGTAGCGAAAAAATTACATTCTTCCTGTCTACCGGATCGGATTAAAGATGATTTAATGTCACAAGGATTCCATGTAGAAAACGTAATCAACAAGTTAAGCTGGAGAACAAAAGAACCACTTAACATGTTCATATTATCGTTTAAAAACAATGAAGATGTCAGTAAAATATACGGCATTAAACATATTTTAGGGTGTAAGGTTGAAATTAACCCGCTTAAAACGTCAAAAATAATACCGCAGTGTAAGAGATGCCAGGCTTACGGTCATACCCAAAAGTATTGCTCAAAAGAGCCAAGGTGTGTCAAATGTACGGGTAAACACCTCACAGCTGATTGCAACAAACCTGCTCAAGAAAAACCTAAGTGTGTCCACTGCGGCTTGCCTCACCCAGCCAACTACAGGGGGTGTTTAGTTGCTAAGGAGATGCAAATGTTAAAGAACAAGAACTCGAAAACGAACCCGCCTAGTAACCCTGCCGCTAAGCAAATTGTTACAAACAGCGGTAAGCTGACTACAAAACAAAATGCACATTTCGCACAGACAACCGCAATAACTGCAACTCCATCCAAAAGTGCATCTTACGCACAAGCCGTAAAACCAAGCACACAACCATCAAGTCTTGAGGACAAGCTCAACCAGATCCTGATGTGTATATCATCATTTGACAAGAGACTAGAAAAATTAGAGACAAGCAAAATAAAAATCAATCATGAATAACAAACTTAAGATAATGGCATGGAACTGTAATGGACTGCTGAAACATCAACCTGAGTTACAAGTAGTCCTAGACACAGAAAATATTGATGTGTGTTTGATCTCTGAAACGCACTTCACTAGACAGTCTTTTGTAAAGTTTACGGGCTATAAGGTTTATCACTCGCTGCACCCTAACAACACGGCCCGAGGAGGTAGCGCTGTTATTATTCGAGAAAATATCTGTCATTACGAAAAATGTAAATACGAAGAGCCAGACACGCAAGCTGTAGCGATATCAATAAAAACAAATAAATTTGATGTTACAGTCGCGGCAGTATACTGTCCTCCAAAACACACCATAAACAAAGAGCAATATTTACACCTCTTCAGACTCCTTGGGCAGAGGTTTATATTAGGCGGTGACTTTAACGCCAAAAACATTAATTGGGGATCGAGACTAACTTCAACTAAGGGTAGACAACTACTAAGTGCAGTGAAAACTATGCAGTGTGAGGTTTTAAGTACTGGAAAACCTACGTACTGGCCAACTGACCCCCAGAAACTACCAGACCTTATCGACTTTTTCATTGTCAAAAAAATATCTACTAATTATCTGAGTGTGGCAGAAGGATACCACATGAATTCCGATCACTCTCCGATATTATTACAACTAAGTCATAAAATACTATTAAGGGAAAACCACTTAACGTTAGTAAATAAGTTTACAGACTGGAAAAGTTTTAGCTCAGATATGCAAAATATTATTGACCTAAAAACTTCAATAAAAAGCAAAGATCAGCTCGATTCTGAAGTAAACAAGTTTAATATCAACATTCAACAATGCGCATGGAATAACACACCTCAAATTATTAAAAAATATAAAGGAAATACATACCCGAAGGAAATATTAGACCTATTGTATGAAAAAAGGACTCAAAGAAAAAGATGGCAACAAACAAGATTCCCGCACGATAAAACTCTATTGAATAACCTAACTAAAAGACTGAAGAGAAAAATACAAACGTTTCAAGATGAGGCCCTCAATACTAACATACGCCAGTTAAGCAGCGATCACACAACGCAATACTCTCTTTGGAAAGCGACAAAGTCACTCAAAAGGCCAATCACTCCAATCCCTCCTATCAGAGACAGCACTGGAAAGTGGGCCATAACCAATAAGCAAAAAGCTCTCAGATTTGCGCAACACTTAGAAGAAACATTTCAACCAAATGACGGATCTGTAGACAACCTGCAGTTTGATAATATCCAACAAGATCAAAAAATTAAGCTTGTGACTCCGAAAGAAGTCGCGAAGGAAATACAAATGACTAGCCTTAAAAAATCCCCAGGATATGACCTTATTACGGGAGAAATCCTAAAACATCTCCCGCGTAAAGCCATTGTTATGCTTACTAGGCTCATCAACGCTGCATTCTTGTTAAAGCATGTACCTGAGCCATGGAAAGTTGCTGAAGTGATTATGATTGCAAAGCCCGGTAAACCACCCCATGAAGCATCATCTTATAGGCCCATTTCCCTATTGCCTATACTATCAAAGCTATTTGAAAAAATGATTTTAAAACGCTTGAAACCTATTATAGACGAGAGAAACTTGATCCCTGACCATCAGTTTGGTTTCAGAGAGCAACACTCAACAATAGACCAAGTACACAGAATTACCAACATCATCGAAAGAACGCTTGAAGACAAAAAAGTCTGCTCCACGGTATTTTTAGATGTGGCACAAGCTTTTGATAGAGTTTGGCATAAGGGTTTGATCTACAAGATGAATCTAATGCTACCCAAAGATTTTGCTGATTTACTACAATCATACATTACGGATAGGATGTTTCGTGTAAGACACGAGGATGCTTTTTCTGAGTTAAAAATGATTAAAGCTGGCGTGCCTCAAGGCAGTGTGCTGGGCCCAATCCTCTACCTGCTGTACACGTGTGATATACCAGAGCTGGATAATAATACTATTGCGACCTTTGCGGACGATACTGCCATTATGGCTATAGGGTCATGCCATACAGAAGCAACAGAAAAGGTACAAACAGCTGTGAATAAAGTTCATGACTGGGCACTTAAATGGAGAATCAAATTAAATGAATCCAAGTCACTCCACATTGATTTCACCAACAAAAATTGTGATTATCATCCAATCTTCATAAATGGTCAACAAGTGCCATACGCAAATACAGCCAAATACCTTGGTATAACGCTCGACGCGAAACTACGCTGGAAAGCGCACGTCAAAAAGAAAAGACAGGAACTCGACATACGCTTTAAAAATATGTATTGGTTGATTGGACGGGATTCCTGTCTATCGATACCCAATAAGATTTTACTATATAAGCATATCCTAATGCCAATATGGACATACGGCATCCAACTGTGGGGCTGTACTAAGCCAACGAACATCAAAATTATTCAATCATTCCAGAATAAGGTACTTAGGAGTATTGTTAATGCGCCCTGGTATATAAGAAATGACGACCTCCATCGTGACCTCAAAATGGAACCCGTCGCCAACATGATCCAAAAATTTGCTGAAGCTCATGAACACCGACTCCACCGACACGTGAACATCGAAGCAATTCAGCTGTTAGACCAATCAAACATAGTGCGAAGGCTAAAACGGACAAAACCTTTCGAGTTAGTGTAGTGTAAAAAGTGTATAAACAAAAGTGACAATGACACACATACAACACATGATCAAAGTGCTTATATAATCATAATATCAGACTCTAAGAAAGTGAAACGGACTTGTGTAAAGTACAATTAACACTATTCTAAGTTTAAAATAATTATCACGTATAAAAATAGGTTAGATTTAAATTGCTCATTAGTCTTGTAGGCTAGATTGTAATGAATTATTAAGAACCTAGTTCTTTATAATAAAAGATAAAAAAAAAAAAACTGGATAACCCAATTACCAAATACCACTTTAGTAGAACAACTACGCATTTTTAATTTTGGGTTTACGTGAACACAAAGGTCAGGGGAGCGGTTATAATGATATGTCCACACACTATATTCTTAAATACTTGTAATTAACGTTTTTTTTTCAAGGCTAAATTGATGGTCAGACTCGTCTGATACATACTAAACATAAACCCTGAATTTAGAATCCATCACCAACACACTATAGTACTATATTTACTTATTTGGTACCTACCCATTTGTTCAAAGTAAGCTTTATTTCTTAAGTTTTATTGTAATGGAGTTTCATTTTAAACTGAAAAAAAAAGCCACAGGTATTTTCAGAAGTTTATTTAAAAAAAACTTACAATCATTTGGTTATGTTGTAACTGGAGTAAATTTACATAGGTAGGCCACTATTATTTTTCTGTTTAAGCAGAATACGCATGGGAGCATTCCGCAGCCATGTTTTCATAAGTGTGGAAATTTCTTGTATAGTTGAATCTGGGAGCCCGTATTGCATCTAAAATTAAAATAAACCAGTCAGTATAAAATCGTCATACCTGCAGGTGATAATCTACTATAGCAAGGTATTCAAATCACAAATCAAATTAGGGTTTAGTAAATAATTGTACTATACCTGACTTAGCTCCAAAAACCCTTAAGGTGGCAAAAACTTTTTATTTTAGCTCCAACTCATGAGAATTTGGATCCAGTGTCATCTGAACTCATCATTCTCAAAAGAGTAAAATACACCTAGTCTTTACATTGTTTCCACCATATTTCTTCAAATAACTAATCTGAAAGTAACAAAAGTGATTTATAAGTTTAATATTCCTTCAATTACATGATACCTATTATATCAAATGCCACATTCTGTGATTACTGTATAATAATACAGTAGGTGTACCATCAAATGAAAGCACGCACTGCTGGAATAGTTAACACTAAGTTATAATTTTGGATAGCGCATGAAGGATCATAACACGAAGGGGCAGGTGGGGCATGTTGGGATGACCGACAATGACTATGTAAAGCAATAACTTAATGTCTTACCAAATTATTCTTGATCTTAGCATTTACCAAAATGATTTCTACTGTCTCTAAATCTTCTTCAGACATTGGAAATTTATTGGTAATGGAGATTATCTCCTCAAATTGTTCAGCGTTTTGTTCAGTTACTCCAGTACTAAGGACACTATTTAGTATTTTATTTTTCAGGTCATCAAATGATTCCATAAATGTATTTAGTTTTAACTTTATGTCCAAATCATCTCTCCGTAACAATATCAGAGGTTCTGAAAGAAATATATAAGTTATTAAACATCTAGGTACATTCAAATTATAAAAAGAGACATGGGACAAGAACGGAGTAGAAAACAAGTCTTTTAATAAAAATTTCTGACCATCTTTCTCAACAATATTCATAATCTTCATAATTTTATTAGTGCCCCTCAACCCAAATACAGGATCAGCAGCTGATTGCAAATTAATAGCAAACTCATTACAAGTAAGAGTACCATTTGTCACTGGACCATCAAAATGTTGTGATGTTTCAAATAAGTACACATAGTTCTCTAATAATAGACGGCCGGCACCTGGCGGATAACCGCGAGTTGAATTTCAGGAACGCATTCCGATCACAAGCTTGTCCCGATCTATGGTGATGTTTTACCTGATTGCATGCCATGCATCAACAAATGTTGTTGCACACCACACTTGACTTAAATTACATAGGTTGTTGGTAGGTATTCTTACTTTTGGTATTCGTTCCAGACTTTTCCGTTTCGAACACAACTTGAAAACACTTGTTACACTAACACATAACATTAAAAGATTAAACATAGGGCACGCCGCCGTTGCCGTTGAGCGTTGACCCGTTGAATTTTGAAAGAAAAGAATCTTCAAGATCCGAATCCGACTATGGAGAGGCTTCGTCCTTCTTTCATTTCAACTTCAACGTTCCTTTCACAGAGTAGAGTAGGTACCTTACCTACATTGAATGTTCCGTTTACGCCTTTATTTACGGCCAAGCCAGTAGGTACGTTTCGTTCGTGCTCACTTTTGAAAGAAAATACATGACAGCGCTTGATATTTATTCTGTCACCATCAAGGACTGTATTCCTGTATTGCTCAAAGCTTAGATATAGTCTAAGGCTCAAAGCCTGCCACAAAAATGGCCACAAACATTAAAAATACCACCTCCTGTATTCGGTAGTGTCGATTGACAACGCGATGATCAGCAGTCAGCACAGACAATCTATGATTTGCTTATAATAAAATTATATGAAACGAAACGTAAACGTCCAACCAAGGTAATCTAGCGCGAAATTCATACGTGGGCAGCCGGGCAGTTAGACAAATAGTTATTTTTTCTTAGACATTTTAATCATTATGAGGTAATAGGTATGGAGTAGCGAGGCATTACAGAGATGTGCGGAACAATAGGTATTTTTCGTAAAGGTCATTTATATTTTATCGAGGGAATTTTTCATAATTTTGTGTTTTAATTCTTACAGAACCAATGAAAGAATTATACCAACCTGCCTTCATAAAATGATCTAATAAAATATATACCTACCTACATAGATACATTCCAGTAGATATTATTTCTAAGAGGCAATCGTAAGACCAGCTATAGATATCTGCTAGATATGAAGTAATATCTTTTTATTGAGACAATTTCAAGACCAGGTGTAGATATCTACTAGATATTAATTACATGTCTTTGATATCTAAGATCTAGGTAGATTATGATTTAACATCTAGTAGATATCATGTGCTGTGTGGGTAGCTACCGACAATAATACTAACTTAACTCAAGCAAAAGCAACTGACTAATAAGAATCCTCCAGGTAAAAACGGTGTGCCAGCTTGCATGTGCAGAGTTGGATTAAATCCATAGATCTGCAAGACAATGTAACAAAATGATAAACTAGAACTGTGGAAGTTAAATAAAACAAAAAAAAACAGGTAATAGTTAAAACAATAGCAAAACCACCAACCAAACAATTAAACATGAACCGTGCCTGTTATAAAGTTAAAAAAAAACTATTTTAAATAAATAACCGATTGGAATGGCTTGACGTTTTTACATTTTAGACATTTAAGTTGTTGCCAATAAACTCATAAGAGTTTCACCGTGCACCAAAAGCATTGACTACATAATTTAACCTTTCAATCGTGTCAATTAGAGACACAATAGAAATACAATGACAGCGCGGACAACTCGGCGTCCGTTTGGGGTTTAAGAGTTAAACAGCTGAAGGCACTCGTGTTAAAAAAAATACAACAAGAGGGTACCAGTGAATAATTGTTATCTAATATCTACTAACGAGCGAACATCGGTAACCAATCTGACCAGACGTCCTTAGAAAACAAAAGTGAATGGGAAGTTTTATTTTAGGTAAAGTTACTTTTCTTTTATACAACGTGTTTTTAACTTTTCTTTTATACAACGTGTTTTTTTTATATCCCATAACTTAAATCATCCTTTTTTACTATCATACAAAATAATTCGACAAAGTCACGATGATTAATGTAAAACACCCTTACGTGAAAGAAAAGTGACATTAGAAAGAAGATTCGTCGTACTGGTAACAATTTTTAAACTCATTAGGTAATAAAAATAATATTAATAATACTTAATAATAATATTCCATAACTATTCACACAACGCCATCTAGTCCCAAGCTAAGCAGAGCTTGTGTTACGGGTACTAATTTAAATATGATTGATGATATCTCCGAAACTATGCATTTTTGGACCATCTATTCTAGGAGTTTTAGTATTATTTTTACCTACAGAATATAACCCTAGAGTTATGGAATATAAAAAAAAACACCTTGTATACATTGATATTATAAGTAAAAAGGTGTAAGTAGATAGGTTACCTAAACAACATTCGATATTCAAAAACCGCACACTAACGCACGTACGCGTCCAGCGCGACGCGACTGTGAGGTCAATAGGGTATACTAACAGATTGGTCCCATTTGTATCAAAACTCATATCTGATGAGGGATCTTCGAGGAATTGAGGGAACTCCTCAAAAAATATAGGCACACATGCACCGATTTCAACATTTTTAGTAAAAGTATCATTCGGTGAAGAAAAACTGATGAAGAGGTCAGGCAACGGAACTCTTAAACGCATAACAGCAAATTATTCGCGATTGATATAGTCAGATGTCTATGCTGAGCTTTTGTATTTCCACAACATAACATTACGCCATTCTATTTTAAAAGGGGCCGGCAGATTAATGTTTAGAGATAGAATTTCTTTAGCAATTGTTATCCAATTTCAATGATTCTATCGAGTTTTGAAAGACTTTTTTTACATACAAAGAAACTAAAAATTACAAAATAAAAACTTTCACAGTCTGTGGCTTTGGTGGTTTTGTTTTGTTCATTATTGGCCACCGATTTCCGAAACTGGAGTTATTTTTCACCTGTTAGTTTTTTTTAAGAAGTCGGTTGTTTTTTTTGTAAAAAGTTTTTTAATATCATTGATTATTATATTTACTAACTTTTTCTTCTTTATAGGGACCAACAACGGAGCATGTGAGTATTTTTTGTAAGTATGTTATTGTAATTTTAGAGATGTTAAGTTTCTTATCTACATGAGAAACGAGATTCTCCGACTAGACAGATGTTGTGTATGATGGGCTACAGTACAACGATTGTTGTCGGGACCTTTCGATAACTTTATCATTATAATAATAACAATACCAGCCTATTGCTGTCCCACTACAGGGCAAAGGCCTCTTCTCATACAGAGAAGGCTTGAGCATTGATCACCACGCTTGCTCAAGACGGATTGGCGATTTCAAACTTATATCAACTATAAGTCCAGGTTTCCTCACGGTGTTTTCCTTCACTGATGTCAATGATGTCTAAGATAAACTTAGAAAGTACATATGAATTGAAAAAGTCACATTGGTACTTGCCCAGATTTGAACCACAACCTCGTGCATGAGAGGTAGGCGGTTTATCCTCTTGGCCATCACGACAGTGCCATACTTTTACACACCACAACTTTAACATCGCGATGTAGGATGTCAGACGTTAGTTCGTTTGTGGCGAGATAGATGTCGCTACCTACATGTTTATTGGAAAGTGCAACTGATATATGTTTCAGTAAACCAAAGTAAAAAAATATAAGTATAAATATAACGACGAAGCTGTCTTTCCATAATAATGCAGATTGACAGTTACATTTACGCAAGTTTTCACCGGTAACATTTTACAGAATGACCATTTGTTTCACTTAAGTTTTTCCAACATACCGTACCTACTGAATTACCAGATAATATGGTTTCCAATTGTTGTGACATCACTATTAAGTAAGTTAATCGTGTGCACATCACTAGATATTATTTATGTATCCGGTTCCTATCAAGAAAGCCAGCGTTATCTCGTCACAAGGGAGAGAGGATTCCTGAGGTCTAGATTCCTGTCTGTCACCTTCCTCTCTCCCCTGTGACGAGCTGGATCGAATAGGAGGGTTCGCAAGGTTATGCGAATACTTATGTCTTAAGTGTATTCTATTTCTCCTATACTTCACTCCATTGACATCCTCAACAACATATGACCTATTATTGTTCATATATTGTCTATAGTGAAATTGAATGTGTGTCCTCTTATATTGAACGAAGTCAACCTCAACGGTCTTATTCAACAAGTCTACAGAACTTAACACCAATCAGTAACTACTACCTATTTTGCGACAATCTTACTGTGGAAATATATATATAAGTGTAGGCGCTCGTACTGGCTTTTACTTTTACCCGAACATAACAACACATTTTAATAGTAATAAGCTTGAGGACATATTATTATGGTAAACGACCAAATCTTTTCTTGGGAATATTCTCATAAGTAAATAGTTTCTTACTCAATATTTTAAGAACATTATTTTTTAGTTGTCTCGTTTTTGTTTTTGAGCCAATTTCTTGCTTTTTACTGAGCATTTATTTTATTGATTAAGTTTTTCAAAGTAATTATACACAAATCAAAGAGATGTGTGCTGGGCAGTTTTTTGCATCACCTTTTCTTCCTAGTGAAACACTTGGAATTGGTGATAGACATGCGTTTTGGGGGACTGTCTTTTGTCATTTTTAACGTTCAAAAAGTGGTCACCCTCAACTTTATTTAAATACACGAATGTAATTTTTAATTTTGTTTGAACAGTTTCAAAACAATCAGTACATAATTTTGATTATTTTCGAATACATTACAGCTGCCTTCGGTAGAAGAAAGATTAATGGGATTGCGACAATTCGTAAGTTTAATAGATAATATTTGTTTATGGCCATATTTCTTTGATTCATATAATTATTACATTCTTTAGGACGATTTCAACGCTCCTGTACGCTGGGTTAGCATGAACTCGGTAAGTTCCTACGTAGATTATAAAAATTTAAATTCTTAAAATTAAGCTTAGTTCTTAATAGTTCTAAATCGTTGCCCCGGTACCTATCGAAACTAGCGTTTTTGAACTCAAAACTTAAAACTCATTGACTTGTTGTACTCTGAGTCTCTGACTCTTGTTAGTAAGTTTCTTCACACTAGCTAAATTTCTTGTAGGTAAGGAGGGTTCTGGCTAACTGAGCTTTTCCCAATTTTAAACGTTCCCTTTGATAAAGTAAATTAACTTGAAATCATGTGTTTTTACCCGACTGTGCGACGCAAAGAAATGGTAATGTGTTTATCAGCCTATGAATGTATGTATGTGGCAGTCTAGATACCAAACGCGTGGGCCTATTTTTTGCGGTTGTTTCTCAAAATCAAAAGTTATTTATCCCAATTAGGATAAGGATCAGCACTGTTAAACATAAAAAAATACAATGAACAGTCCCCCAAAACGCCCCTTCACCACTTCCTAGTGTTTTGCTGGGAAGAAGAAGCGGTGGACTCATAAAACTCTCCATAAACACGGGTCTAATTATTTGGTTGCAGTATTTTGCTATCGTACCAAGATTAATGGGTTCTAAGACTTTAGAATCGTGAACACTGCAACTATATGTAAGTGTTAAATCGCAAGTTATGTGGGATCAACCATAACTTAAAGTAAATTTTAAATTTGCAGCCAGACACAAAAGATGGTTTAGCCCGAGTCACGGTAAGGTATCAATTATGTCAATACATAAATAATAAATAGATAGAAGCAAAGTTATTCATGGTCTCCATATTTTGATTATTCTATTTAATGTACATTATTTCTCTCACAAATTAAATGATCTGGTAAAGCAGGGCTTCCTCTCTCCTACCCTTTTGCTGTACCTTTCAGGGTCCATAATAGTCTAATTTCAAGCAATGCAAATGAAGATATTGAATGATGATATTAATAAGAAATTATTACATTAAGTACAGAAATTTGACAAACAATGTGTCAACAATGTGTCAAATTTCTTTGATCGTTTTTCAGCTTTATGTCAAACATTATAAGGTTCATATTCAATTGGGAAAATTTGACACATTGGAGTAACTTGATGTGCTGGCGTCTGTACATACATAATAAAAACAAAAAGAAAAGTATAATAATTATAGGGCATCCAAAAATTTATCCTCATCGCTGTCAACGGGAAACGTGCCCAAAAGAACGGTCGCAATGCCACGTTGAATGGCAACGCTGATTCTTTGACCTAAATAAAGGCCAGCCTTCTGGTCACGTGAAGAGTCAACCGACCGCTTGGCGATGTCATGGAAAACTATATATGGGCATTCGGACCTCATGATCTGAGTGTGTCAACATCAATATTGATATTAGATGATGATATTGATATTGATACTGATTTTTATTGTAGTTGTGTGTTGTGTTGAGCATTGAGTATCCTGGCAGACAATCAACAATCGGGTGACGGTCTTAGGTTTCTTTTATTTTTGCTGCACACTAGCAATTTTATTGCAGCACACTTTGGGTTTATGGAAGGTAGTGAGGTGTAAAACTTCCTCCGCGATGTCCAATAGACAAAGACATTCAATACCTATAGACCGGACATCACGAACAAAAGTTTCGTCCGAAAAGGTGTGTCCTGCTGGATACAAGTCTATGAGTTTTTTGTAGTACGCTCCGCTGCCGCTCCAATATTCATATATTATTCTAGATGGCGTTACTGAGACATGGGATCAAAGTTTCTCTATGACATTTCCTTGAAATGCCCGCTCTATAGTATTTTAAATCTCTTTGCCAATAGAGAACATGACTCAAACGTACTTCTTTAACCATTAAATCGTGTGTGTCAATTAGAGACACAATAGAAAGACAATGACAGCGCGGTCACCTGTGTCCTCTCGGGGTTTAATGAATAGGCTACTTGAAAAAAAATTACATTTTAGTCCCTCATCTAGATTACAAGAAAATATTCGACACATATTTTTTCTTTTTTCACGTAAGTAATCAAAAAATAACGGCGATACATCGAGTCAAAATGTCGCATAACGTCAGCCAGTACAGATTATACTACTTAGATAATGACGTTGCAAGCCCCCTCTCCTCAACTTTAATGCTTTTAATCTAAGCAATTTTCCATCAATTGGAAAAAGAAAAAAAATACTTGTGTACCTATTTATTTTTATAATCTAACTGATGGACCTGGCAATGCTGCCAGTCTTCTGGGCACGTTTCCTGATGACAGCGATGGGGAGGAGTACTTTGACGCCTGAGTGTTCCGTTTTTGTAATTTTTTTTTTCTTTACTATTTAATTTGTAGGTAGTTTAAGTGTACATATTTTATTTATTTCAATTAGTTTTATTGAATTTTAGATTTTAGTCGTTATTTAAATAAAGTACTGATGGACTAATTATATTTTGATGTTCATATTCTGTCAAACAGCCTATTAATGTGCTGCCTAGACATTAGGTAAACCCCAGCTGTAATTGAAATAAAATGACCGTGTGTTTGTAATCAGTATCATTTTGTTTTGCAAAGGACAAGAAAACTCATCAGAATCAACAATTTGTGATTGAGGTAAGTTAATTTACTATTATTTTATTATGCACTGGCACCACGTTCGTGACTTCGTCCGAGTGCAACATCCCCACCACTCTCTCAAAGATTTGGAATAAAATATAGCCTTCGACAATCATAAATAATGTGGCTTTCTGTTGGTAAAATTAAAAAAATAAGTTTAGTATAATAAAGATTACCCCCTTTAAAATCACAAACTCACGAAGTGTAGCTCTTAATAATCTTAATTCTTCTAGTATTTAAAATTCTCGTGTGACAGATGCCTCAGTGGTTGTAACAAGACTCCTCCGGAACGGCTTGACCGGTTTTTATGAAATATTTGGACCAGGTGAATGCCGCTTTTCAGGCAGGCCAATGTCTGAAGAGTAATGTAGTCCGCTAGTATAATAAAATTACGTTACAGGGAGAATTATACGTGCCAATTGTGGATGAAAGTATGGCAAGATTGGGGTGGACCGTAAGTACAAACATAATTATCAAAATCCAACACAAATTGCATGATATCTTGAACCACTATTTTTTAGAGAAATCACAAACATGTTTTACGTGCAGACGCCAGCACATCAAGTTACCCCAATGTGTCAAATTTTCTCAATTGAATATGAACCTTAATCTGTTTAGCATAAAGTTGAAAAACGATCAAAGAAATTTGACACATTGAGGTAACTTGATGTGCTGGCGTTTGTACCTATGTCAAGCATAAATAAATAAATATAAATATTCTACAACTTTCACACAACGCCATCTTGTCCCAAACTAAACAGAGCTTGTGCTGTGAGTACTAGACAATTGATAAACATACTTATATATTTCTAAATACATACATCTTACTGATAAATTACTCACAACAGAGCACAAACATTTGTCCTGGGTGGGAATCGAACTCACGCCCTCCGGCATAAGCCGTCAGGGCCACTAACGACTAGACCAACAGGCTAGTCAGAATAACCATGTACTTATAAAATACATAGCGCTAAATGATAAATGGTATTTATTTCTGTAAATGGGTTTATACAAACACTTTTACACGTCATTTTTAATTAGAAGATGAGTCGGTATTTCACTATCTGACTACTCTGAGAAGAAACACCGAAAGAAACTCAGAGGTCACAGACTCTTTTAAAGTACAAACATTATCTTAGTCAGATTATGTAAGAACCATGAAGATTATGGCCAATAATGAACAAAACAAAACCATCAAAGCCACAGACTTCCGAAACTGGAGTTGTTTTTCACCTATTAGTTTTTTTTTAAGAAGTCGGTTGTTTTTTTTGCAAAAAAGTTTTTTTGTTATTAAATATGTTAGATTTAGATTTAGTTTTAAACTGTTAAATTTCTGTGCGTGTCCCATATAAACATATTTTCTTTCTTTCTAGATTTGTGTCTGATAATGGTTCAATCCCTGGGTCGGGGAAAGCGTGATTAAGTTTTTCCTTATGGACTAGCAGTCTGGAGTCTGGGTTCATGCCCGACTGATGGCAATAAATAGGCCTGCCTTTTTATATGGAACTTAAACATAACTTGAGAAATGTGGATGAACTATAGGTACACTTGTGCCTAACCCTGCCAGAGACCACAGGCGTGATTTGATGTAATTAGGGATCAAGAGTGTGGAGTCTTCCACAATGCGTGACGTAACAATGGCGACCGCCTTATGCAGCTGTCTCTCAGTACCAATGGGCTTTTTACAAAATTTTAATTTTTAGTCCGTCATCTAAATTCCAAGATTCGACACGTATTTTTTTCTTTTTCACATACTTACATACATACATATCGTCACGCCTGTAATCCCCGAAGGGCTAGGCAGAGGTGTACCTGGTAGTACACCCACATTTCGCCATTATGTTTAAGTCCCATGTAATAGGAGGCGAGCCTATTGCCATCCATCGGGCACAAATCCAGACTCCGGGCTGTTACTGAGAAATCCCAGATTGAAAAACTCAATGACACTTTGCCCGACCCGGGGATCGAACCCGGGACCTCATGATCAGCAGTAGCGCTTGCGACCACTAGACCAACGAGGCAGTTTCTTTTTCAAATTGATGGAAAACTGCTTAGATTAAGCGCATTCAAGTTGAGGAGAGGGGGCTTGTAACGTCATTACCTAGTATAATCTGCACTGGCTAGTGACGTCATGCGACATTTTGACTCGATGTATCGCCGTTATTTATTGATTACGTGAAAAAAGAAAAAATATGTTTCGAATATTTTCTTGTAATCTAGATGATGGACTTAAAACTAAAATTTTGTCAAAAAGCCCATTCTTATTAAAGTTAATGATATACAGAAAATGTCTTAGAAACTGACCTCTAACTTCTTACAAATAAAGTTCTATTTCCATAACCCCCACAGACTGAAAGCTACAATGAAACGCTTATCGAAATCGTAACCAAATTGTATGTTGAAGAATATGCCATCAAAGTGGTGATGAGGTCAATGAACCTTAACACTACCACTGAAGAAGAATGGCTGGCTTACGAAGCCGTTCTTGGGGCAAAGTATAACTATCGAACTGAGGTAAAAGATTTATTAATTTGTTTAAATCATACAGTTACATCTATCATGTTTCATCTCTGCACCACCTTAAGGTAGACTGGTAAAAAATGCCTAAGGCATTAAGTCCGCCTTTGTACAGTTTTTTTACTTTCGCATTAAGTTTTAATAAATAAACAACTTTCTAAGTTTATTTTCGACATCGATAAAGAAAAACATCGTGAAGATACCTTGACTTATAGTTAATATAAGTTTGAAATCTCCAATTCGCCTTGCGCAAACGTGGTGATCAATGCTCGTACCTTCTCTGTATGAGAAGAGGCAATTGCCCTGCAATGGGACAGTAACAGGCTGCTATTATTAATTTCAATGTATTTTTCTCATACTTCCTGGATGTTTCCAGTAGGCATGACTTCAGTAGGTACAGACGCCAGCACATCAAGTTACCCCAATATGTCAAATTTTCCCAATTGAATATGAACCTTATTCGGTTTAAAATAAAGTTGAAAACCGATCAAAGAAATTTGACACATTGGGGTAACTTGATGTGCTGGCGTCTGTACATGATTGTGAATTGCATAATAAGTGTGTTTCCATAGGGAAAAGGCGTGAGTTTATGTACAGACGCCAGCACTTCAAGTTACCCCAATCTGTCAAATTTCTTTAAAATAAATAATAATAATAATATTTATTCCAAATAAATAATAATAATATAATATTTATTTTGATCGTTTTTCAACTTAATATCAAACAGAATAAGGTTCACATTCAATTGGGAAAATTTTACACATTGGGGTAACTTGATGTGCTGGCGTCTGTACCTATGTATGTAAATTAACACTACCTCATGACGTTTTTCCTTGCGTTTAGGTAAAAACTACAAGTTTCAAGTTTCAAAGCACGGCACACAGCATTAACTACAAAGATTTCTTGTATTGATGATTCTGTTCTTAACTTTTACATATGATTTTAGTGTGCTGGCGAAGGGTGTCAATCAAGGGTAAGTTGATCTTTAATTTTAGTATAGTACTTTTGTTCTAGGTGCATCGTCTTCACATATAATCTTATTGATGTATACAAAGTATTGTAAAATCGATTTTAAAAGAGTAAGTATGGAGTTTCTTGCCCATTCTTCTCCATACAAATCTACTTTTTGGAAGGGGCAACTAGAATCATTTTTTAAAGTTAATTTTTGTTCGACGTTCAAAAGTGCCTTATAGGGGCCTTATTGAAATAAATGGTTTAACTTTGACTTTGAATTAACGTAACTTTTAGCTCATGAGAACTATTTGTTTCTTTTTATCTATACTTATAATAAATCTGTAGAAGTAAAATTTCTGTACATTGAAAATATCAAAAAAATAAATAGCAGGAGGTGTTACTAGACTGACACCGATCCCAAAAATATGATTAAAAAAAATTTGTCTGTCTGTCTGTCTGTCTGTATGTTCAGGTATCACGCAAAAACTACCGGTTCGATTTCGATGAAACTTGGTATACTTATTCTTTGATATCCTGGGCACCACACTGGGTACTTTTTATCCCGGAAAAGTATATACAATAAAAAACAAACTTAATTTTGCGGTTCGATCCCTAGACCCGACTACTGTACCAACCGCAAATAATAAGTTTGTCGTAGGTTACGTCACCCGCAGTGGAGTTCACCGAAGGGCGCTGCACACGGCTAAGATATTATAATATTTAATCTTAAGATACAATATCGCTCGCCATACAATTCAATGGACTATCACACACTACGAAGATATTTAATTATGCACATTGAATATCTATTCAAAATTAATATTGGTGGTGGATTGGTGATCGATACTGTTGCCAAAAATGCAATTAGTGAATGTTTTGTCTTTCTATCTGTATGTGCACGCGTAGTTCAAAAACTATTATAGGGATTTTAACCATACTTGGTACGGTTGTAGGTAATCAATACGCCTGGGCAGGTTGATCTTAGTATCAGTTGTTTTACACATGGTCAGTTGTACAGCGCTCTTTCCCGGGTCAGTAGTTCCAGAAATCTTTATGCATACATATCGGAAGGATCAACTTTGAAAGTAGTCTATCCGGAAGTATTATGCTAAAATTATTACGTTTATATATCAACGCACAGCCCCAACTGCTGGTATTAGAGACAAGAAACTTGAAGAGGTGTTCTTATTGAAGAGTAAGTCTTCCATAGAAACGATTTTTGAAAATTCAACCCTTAAAGGGAAAACATAGGGGACGGAAGTTCGACATCCACGCGGGCGAAGCCGCGGGCAAAAGCTAGTTATTTAATATGAATACGACTCATTGATCAATTTTTTTGTTTTAGTGCCAAAAAACTGGTTGCGACTGCACGGTATGAATGATGTCTAAAATTACTAAATTAGTAATAAAAATAGTAGTTTATGCAATTGTATGCTAAATTATGTAGGTAGGCAAAATAATGATCGCAACTTTTAGAAGACATATAAATATTGCACATCTTTTCACACAACGCCATCTAGTCCCAAGCTAAGCTAAGGGTAAATGATCGTGCTCATCACACAAACATTTGTCCTGGGTGGGAATCGAACCTACGACCTCCGGCATAGCAGTCAGGGTCACTCACTACTAGACCAACCGGCCAAAATAAAACCAATCCATCAATATAACCAAGTCACAGGTCTCGAGATCGATCCCTTTGACTTTTTGGATTCAAGTACGTATTGCATTTAATAACGATCATTTGGTGACCGTCAGAATGGCTGGACCAAGTTTTAAAGTTGTGAAAAAAATATATGTTAAGGTAGCAAATAGGTAGTATATGTTAACATTAACAACACGGTTGGTATAACTCTAAAACTCCGAGACCTTGGAAGTGTGAATAAATAAATAAATATTCCACAACTTTTCACACAACGCCATTTAGTCCCAAATTAAGCTTGAAAGCTTGTGTTATGGGTACTAAACAGCTGATAAACATACTTATATATTTCTAAATACATACATATTAATAGATAAATTACTCCCAGATACAGAACAAATGATCGGTTTCATCATACAAATATTTGTCCTGGGTGGGAATCGAACCCACGACCTCCGGCATAGCAGTCAGGGTCACTCACTACTAGACCAACCGGCAAAAATAAAACCAATCCATCAATATAACCAAGTCACAGGTCTCGAGATCGATCCCTTTGACTTTTTGGATTCAAGTAAGTACGTGCAGTACCTAGTTTTAAAGTTGTGAAAAAAATATATGTTAAGGTAGCAAATAGGTAGTAAATATTAACATTAACAACACGGTTGGTATAACTCTAAAACTACAAGACCTTGGAAGTGGCCAGCCAACCTGACGTCAGGATGGCTGGCCAATTTATTTCATTGATATATTTCTTTGTGCAAAGGTACTAAATACACTTCACTCACTTCATTCACTTTAGGTACTAAATAGTAGCAAATAGGTATTAAATAGTGCACATGGTCTAAAGGACATATCTCACTTGGTCATTCTGACGGTCACGATCATTTGTTTTAAAAACGGTCAAGGGAAAGTTGGTGAGGAAACCGGCTTGTCTGAGAAATAATTCTCGAGTGCATGTGATGCCAAGTCCTATGGGTAGCATAAACTTTGACAATATGGTAGCCACTAACCACACGCTAAGAAGAAAAACATGGCAAATCACTTTTGCGTAATTCCATACATTTGTAGTTGCACTACGTTGTAAGCACGCATTTGAAATGGAGACCAAAAGGTCTGAGGTTAGAATATCATCGGTTTAAGATTTATAAACTGACACTTTTCTAATACAAACTGTTTTTTTCTTTACAGTGTAAAGGCGATAGTTGTGCTTCAGGGGTATGTTTCTTGTGTTTGAAATGAAATGAAATTATATTTATTTCTGTAAGTAGATCTTCCCAAATACTTTAACATGTCATGTTTTTTTTAAACTAAATGGCACTTCCAAAGTAACATTTTTGTTAAAGATATAATTAAAAAACCGAAAACTTGGTTATTTGAATTTTTCACCTAAATTTTGAGGTTATGTAAAAAAATTGGCAATGCAAAAGTTGTAGATCTTTTTATTACCTACAACTTTGCCATATATAACTTTTTTCCATAAGACTTGTAGTTTTGCCGGAAATCAAGATAAACCATTTTTTACCCTTAAACCCCCCCTCCCTCCCACTTCCCGAACTCGGATCGACCGAAATTTATTTATCCTTTCATTTTTATCATATTCCCCTACTTTTCTAATTGGTTTCATCCTACTGTATTTTTTTTTGGTTTCAAAAATTATCTACCCTGGTCTATGATTTCACTGCGGATTCAGAAGTGATTTCGCAAATAAACTTTTCAGAATAGCTTTGCTGATCCTGTATATTGCTACGTAGTTATTTAGCATGCCGTGGATTGAAAGTACTAGAAGTCATGGAGAGCCCTTTGACCAGCAGAGGGATGATGTGGCCTAACAGTAACAGTGTTTAGCTTTTAAGTAGAAATATAAACCTACTAACAAAGCCTTGAGTTTATTTGTGTGTGCAAACATCCAAATATTGAGCTTTTTGTACTAAACTATCATCATCGAATTTTCACGTGTATTTGAAAACAAAGTATTATTCTATACATTTTGTTTTTTCTCACAGTGCGTGGGCATGAGCTGCAATGCTGTTGTGAGTGGTATTTTATTGATTATTTTAATATCACAAAGGTCTTTCTCCTTCAGTCGCTTAAAGTTTAATGTTTTATTTTAAAATTACACACACATTAAATATTATTTACAGTGCCGGGGTCCAGGATGTAAGGCTATGGTATGTTTTATGTCAAATAATCGAACCCTTTAGTGTCTAACCGTATGCAGCTAAATACCAATATTCTACATTCAGCGACTACTTTTCGGACCTCCACAATCAAGATAGTGCTACGGCGTAGCTGGCGTAGTCACTACGAGCTACGTGTTTGCTACGGCGTAGCTGGCGTAGTCGTCACGAGCTACGTGTTTGCTACGGCGTAGCGTTCGCGTTGCTTTTGAGGGTTTAACATTCTTAGCTACCTATTGTCACTATGTAAATAATTATGTATACCTACATTATTATGTCAAAATTGGCTAAAGGTCTATCTAAAAGCGTAGTCATCTACGATTGGTCACACCCTTCCACAAATCCATTGCTCAGTTTTTTATTATTTTATTTTTATTAAATTAGATTATTAAAATTAGATTTAATAAGCAAAAATTGTAAACCTGCATGAGTTGCATTCCTGGTACATTTAATGATAAAGAAACACTAAAATAATTAAATGTCCTAATTAACTACAAACTGTCAAGAAACTAAAAATATGCCGTCTTAAAACACAGAATTGTGTAAGCGCTTCGGGGATTACAAACATTGGCTTAACTTGTAATGTTTTCTTAATTTGAATCCCATTTTATTGAAGTCCAAGTACTAAAAGAAACTCACAGTTGACTTTTTATTTCCAGTGTATTGGCGAACAATGTACCGCAAAGGTAATTTATTTTCAATTGATTAGTTTATCGACGTTTATAGAGAACTTTAAATAATAACATTTAGTCAAAGTTTTGTTGTATTTCGAGTTTTTATGTTTCTGATCTAGAAAGAACACAATAACATGTTTGTTCTGTATTACTCTCATTTTCAATAACTTACGTACCCAGTATGGTTATTAATCAAACATTTTTAACAGAACATCGCACATTCAGTTCAAGGCAATCAACCAATTTTATCCAAGAACTGACACTTTCCAATTTTAATACAATAGCCCCAGAAATCAAAATGGTTGATAAAAATTCCCTTCGTCTCCTTGGATCCCCAATAAACGAAAAATCCACATTTTTGTTTAATTTTTACCCAAAAGTAAAGTACCCAAAAGACTGGCGAGTAAAAGACTCGCCAGTCTTTTGGGTACTTTACCAGCTGGCAGCAATGCAGAAGAATTTTTGACGCTTTGTAGTTTTTTTTTTAGGTTTAGTTATTGTTTTATTTTATCCATACTTTAATATTATAATATCAAAGAGATTTAAAATACTATAGAGCGGGCATGTCAAGGAAATGTCATAGAAAAACTTTGATCCCATGTCTCAGTAACGCCATCTAGAATAATATATGAATATTGGAGCGGCAGCGGAGCGTACTATAAAAAACTCATAGACTTGTATCCACTAGGACACAAGTTTTCGATGAAAATTTAAGTAAAATAAATACAAATACAAATAAATATAAAAACATTTAATGTCTTTCTATTTATTTGTATTTGTATTTATTTTGATCTCCAACAAAGAATACACCTTATCTTACACGCTAAATTAAACAAAGTATAACAAATATTAATGCATGAGAAAGTAACTCTGTTTGTCGGCTTTTCATGATCAAACGGCTAAACATTATTATGATTTATTATGATAAATTCATTATAAAATTTGGCATGGACATAGATCTCTTGGAGAAGGACATAAGCTATCTTTCTTCTCAAAAAAAAAATGAAAAAAAAATTGAGAACCTCCTCCTTTTTTTGAAATCGGTTAAAAAAATGTTTTCGTAAAAAAAATCAAATGTTGCACCATTTAGGATGACGTGACAGGTGTGACATTACTTCTCAGTTCATTATCAGGTAACGATTTGACATTTGACAGATCTTAAGCTAAAACTATGGAGGTAACAGAACACAAATTAGTTATAAGGCGGAACAAATTTTGCCGGAGCAGCTAGTTTCATAGTAAATCTATACTATACTAAACAGACAGACAAAATCACGAATCTTATATTTAAGTATGTACAGACGCCAGCACGTCAAGATACCCCAATGTGTCAAATTTCTTTGATCGTTTTTCAACTTTATGTCAAACAGTATAAGGTTCACATTCAATTGGGAAAATTTGACATATTGGGGTAACTTGATATGCTGGCGTCTGTACAAGATAACGAATAACATTTTTGTTGGAATGAGAATTATTGCCACACATTTTTTTTTTAATAGAACACAGTGTAAACAACTACAAAAAAAAAAACAGAATATTCTCAACTCAACGAACTCGTGTTTATTCAATGTCCACAAAAATGACACACCTACCTTTCATAAAGAAAACTATCCTATATTTTTACACGACCACGGAGGAATACAAATAGCAATCCATGCATGCCACAGAATCCACTGAGTGTATTGCGTTGTATGTTGAAGTGTATTGTACATGTTGAATGTATTGTATTGGTCATTTTTATTGGATTGCAGTGCGAGGGCATGAATTGCGAGGCCAAGGTATGTTTGAATTCCAATTGTTTACTATTTACTTTGTTTAGAACGGACATTTTTATTTGTTTCTTGATTTTTTTATGGATTTGGCCAGTGATTGGGCTGGATCAGGGCCTGTACTTCACCCGGACACACGGGTGGCCAGAATTCTTTTATTTTTTACTCATAATATGGCGTCCTGTAAAGCTGTCTCTCGCTGGAATCCCTTTTTACCCACTGTGATATGCCCGACACAGTATACAGGGTGTTTGGTAGAACGTTGAACATACGAAAATGGTGGATAGGTCATCTGCTACTTACTCAGCCCAATTTATCTGGCCCTGGCCCCCTGATATTTTCTAATTTTATTTTCGCTGTCTTCTAGTTTCACCACTTTCTTAACTTTAAAGTGTAATTTTTACTAAAAATTAGTAAAACAGGCAATCTTTACAATCCCCGACTCCTCAGCTTTAATGCGCTTAATCTGCAATTGACGGAAAACTGCTTGTGTTCCATCAATTGCAAAAAGAAAAAAATGAATATTTTCTTGTTATCTAGATTAAAACTAAAATTTTATCAAACAGCCCATTAAACTGAAAGCCGTACCTAGCATAGTTGGGTAAAGGCAAGGCAGATGACGACCTGAGTAATTTATTACGGATGCAATAGAATGACTTCATATATCATGATTCAAGATTTTATAGTAATTGATTTTTTAAAAGGATTTTGCTCTGGATTGGAGTAGCAACGGACTGGTATATTTTAATTATTGTTTCATAGTGTTGGGGCGAGCACTGCAGCACTTCTGTAAGTATCGTGTTCTATTTAAATCATTATAATTTCAATGACATGATGACCCAGAGGTTTAGTCGCTTACCTTTCATGCATGAGGTTGTGGTTCAAATCCGGACAAGTATCAATGTGACTTTTTCAATTCATATGTTCATAATCTCAGATATAATTGACGTCGATGAAGGAAAACATCGTGAGGAAACCTGGACTTATAGTTAATATAAGTTTGAAATCACCAATCCGCCTTGAGCAAGCGTGGTGATCAATGCTCGTGCCTTCTCGGTATGAGAAAAGAGCTTATCCCTGTTATTAAATGAATAATAAATATTCCACAACTTTTCATACAACGCCATTTAGTCCCAAGTTAAGCTTGAGAGCTTGTGTTATGTACTAAACAGCTGATAAACATACTTATATATTTCTAAATACATACATATTATAGATAAATTATACCCAGACACAGAACAAAAGATCGTGCTCATCACACAAACATTTGTCCTGGGTGGAAATCGAACCCACGACCTCTGGCATAGCAGTCAGGGTCACTAACTACTAGTCAAATTTATTAAATAATTTCAATGTATTTTTCACATACTTCCTGGAAACAATGAATTCAGTACATGATTGTGAAAGTATACCAATATTCGACAAGTGCACTGTAAAAAATTTAGATTGTGAAATAAATACTTATATGAATATATATGTCATACTGTATGCACATAATAATGTTGATATTTCTAATTAATATTGAATTCTATATGCTCAAATAACACTGACCATAACAACTCTACTGTTCTTTATCGTTTAACTATTTATAATACAAAAAACATTTTGTAAACAAGAATTTTTTACTTACTAAAATGAAAATCAGTTTGCTGCCACTAGACTAGTGGTCGCAAGCGCAGTTATCATGAGCATGAGGTCCTGGGTTCGATCCCCGGGTCAGCCATAGTGTTATTGAGTTTTTCTGAGTAGCCGCCCATAGTGCAGACTTGTTCCCAATTGATTGCTGGCAATAGGCTCAAAAACAATGTGTCTCCCTCTCTAACTTTTGAACCATAACTTTAGAAAATATGAAAAAAATCTAAAAAGTAGAACTATAAATGGACTTTCTAGGAAAATTATTTTGAACTTGGATGTAAACAGTTTTTGTACAAAAAAGACAAAAAGTTGTACAAAATAATTTCTAGACTAAGTTTGTAGTATAATCGTATATGCAAGCATTTTGAACACTTATTGTGACGGACGGGAAACTACGGAACCGAGCGTGGCCCGACACGCTCTTGGCCGGTTTTATTAAATCAAATAAAAAGATTGTTGTAGGTACAGGAACACGACCAACACTAGACAGATATATTTTCCATCTCGTTGGAGCTTTGACAATATTGTTACGGAGAATATTTCTGATCGAATATGATAGAATACTTTTATTGACCTCTCATCTTGAAGAAAACAAGATATACGTAGAATTTGTTTTAAGTTTAAATCGGTTATTCTTTTTTATAATAAATAATAATCAGACCAGCCTGTTACCACAGTATAAATATTAATACAGTAGGACGACGCCTTTGATCTCTGGAAAAATGCCGACAACGTCTACACGCGTTAGCCCTGAAAAATACCTCCGAACTACGAACATCGTTTTGTTCGCAGTTCGGGAGCGGCTTTCCCGCGTCTCACCCCTCACACCCCGCACGATTGCCCTGTCTAGACGGCTTCGTCGGACGACTGTAGGTTTATAGACTGTGCTGTTACTGTCCTTCTGCTGGGCAAACACCTATTCTCATACAGAGAAGGCTAGGCATTCACCACTACACTTGAATTTTCGGAAGTCGGGTTTGCTTTTTATGCTTATTTATTTACTATTTGAGGAAAAGCAAAGCATCTTTGCTCTGCAGTGGCACAGTTATAGGCCCACTATTAAAAGCATAATAAAGGACTGTAAAAGCAGTTGTAAAGAATGTTTAACCCTTTATAAGGCAGAGGGAACTAGGACAGTTACAAATTTAAACTAAACGGATTTTGTAAGCCAATATGTTATGAATGCCTAATGTATTTTTTTTTTGTGAAAATTGAAATATTTGGTGGCAATATAGTTGCCGCTGCCTGTAAAATACTACTTATGAAAAATAAAATAAGGTTTGCTCATAATGCAACTCATTATTTCTGTTCATGGTAATTATCGTCGAGTCGGGTAAGCCAAATAACTCGTCAAGTGTATTTTCTATGTCGTCATCAGACAATATTTCGGAATTTTCACCTGTAGTAAATCTGTAATATACACGGGCAGTGGCAAATATATTGCCACCAGTTAAATACAAAATTTTATCAAAATAATAAACGTAATTTTACAAAATACTACTCGATTGTACAAGTAACATACGTAATTACTGAAATAAATGCAACTTTTCCAGTTTCCCACAAGATTTAATAGATTGAGCTAGATTTGTTGTGTTCAGAAGTGACACAAAATCACAACAAAAAATGTACGTTGACAGGATATCTCAAGCTTGCCGGTAAATAAAATATAAATACCAGAAAGAAAAAAAGTTCCCAGAAAAAAAAAATATATTGGTGGCAATATAGTTGCCACTGCCTTATAAAGGATGTCACTGATTCTTGTCTGGCCTGCTGGTCTAGTAGTTAGTGACCCTGACTGCGATGCCGGAGGTCGTGGGCTCGATTCCCACCCAGGACAATTAATGTTTGTGTGATGAGCACGATTTTTTGTTCTGTGTCTGGGTGTTATTTATCTACTATATTTATGTATTTAGAAATATAAAAGTATGTTTATAAGCTGTTTAGTACCAATAACACAAGCTCTTAGCTTAGCTTGGAACTAGATGGCGTTGTGTGAAAAGGTGTAAAATTATCATTATTATTTTTTTCAAGTTTGTGACAAACTGACGACCCCTGACAATTCTAAGTACCTATAGTTGTACCACTTTTGGGGCAACATGACAGAGAAGGACAAAAGATTATGTATGTATTTTTGTTTTTAATGTTTCCAGTGTAAACTATTGTCCTGCACATATTCTATGAACGGCGGCCGTGTGTTCACAAGCAACGCCAACTGGGACGAATTATACCCGCAATATGATCAGAAGTTTGCGAATCCCGAAGCCAAACCCATTCAACGCCAAGGAGTTGATTATGGTGATGATTATGCTGATAGAGGTGATGGCGGTGATGATTATTGAAGTTAAGGAAGAAAGAAACAGTCGGTCGATTTACTCAAAGTTACCCAGTGAAATTTGAGTGAAGTAAACTGTCAATGACTGGCCCTATTCAGGAGGTCGTAGTTTTGAACCTACCCAGGATAAATGTTTGTGTGATAATATTAATAATAAATTCATTTATTCATGTGCTTATAAACCCGTTTTTTTTTCGTCCCAATACACTCACAATAAACATAAATATAAATAAATTGCATTAACAATTTTTTTTTTTTTGTTGTACTTATATATTTAAAAACTTAATTTATATGTATAACAATAAATATGGGAGATAATAGGTTTAGAGACATTTATTTCTCAAAAAAGACACAAAGTCACTCACTTGAGAAACAATATTTACCTTATACTAGTAAGCTTAAGATTAAGTTCGTCACTGCGTAATGTTCATCCATACAATGCATTTAGTTTTTAGGTAAGTAAATACATCTACATCAACTTTTATTTAGTATAAATTGGAATAATTGATACTTGAATGCATTGAATGAATGTACATTCTTTATATGTGAGGGTATTTTATTATACAACTGTGCTCCTTCAAACGTTAACATTTTTCTGCCGAACTTAGTTCTCATCTTCGGTAAGACTAGAAAGCTTGCTCGACGAGTGCTACGTTGGGTAATTTGCCTTATTTTGGTAAACGTTAAATTAGTCTGTACTTTATTGTTGAGAGCCTTACGGATGAAAATACATGTGTGATAAATATATAACTGCCTAATATTCATTATTTTTGTTTGTTTGTAAACTGTACTTGTTGGTGTTAAATGTGGATAGTTGAATATCATTTTAATTAATTTGTTTCGTGTAACTTGTAGGTTGGCTAACTTTGTCTTGGCTGCACTGCCCCAGACTTCTATCAGATATAGTAAGTGCGGTTTTACTAGGGCATTGTAGATAGTATGACGTAATCTTCTAGGAATACATCGAACTATATTTCGCAGGGACCCAAGTAGTGATGAGAGCTTTGTTTTTATGTAGTCTAAGTGAGCATTCCACGATAGAGAACTATCTAATCTTAAGCCAAGATATTTTTCGCAGGTTTTTTGTTGTAAAGGGACATCGTAAATATTTAATGGTTCGTGTGGAGGGATGGTCTTATTTTTAGCTTTAAATAGTATATAACATGTTTTGGAGACATTAATTGTTAATAAATTATATTGAAACCATGAAGAAAGGATGTTTAGGTCTTCTTGAGCTTGTAAAATTAAATCATGAATAGATGGTCCAAAGTAAAACAAGCAAGTGTCGTCTGCATATAAAGTGAGATGACCATGTAGTTTTAGATCCTGAATATTATTTATGTAAATCAAAAAAAGTAGAGGACCCAGAATAGATCCCTGGGGAACCCCACACGTTATACGTAATGGGTTACTTTGACAATTATTATTGATTTTAACTAACTGTGATCTGTTTTCTAGGTAAGACTTGAATATATTTAGAGCACTGCTGGCAATATTTATTGTTTTTAGTTTTTTGAGTAGATAATAAATTAATGATGAGTGATGAGCACCAACATTAATTGCTCTGTGACTGGGTGTAATTTATCTGTAATAAGTATGTATTTAAAAATATATACTTGTCGGCGTCAGCGATGGCTGAGCGGTATGGGCCGAGTTTCGTGGTACCAGGTACATAACGTTGAATAATAATCTTTATTGCAGTAATAACCTCACTTTGTTAAAAGCAATCACATAACATAACTCACAGACAGTTTCGCACTGGACTAGTGTCTTCGTTGGTGTCTCAAATCCAACTGAACTCTGTCTAGCTTCCACTTCCGAATACGACTCCATCCACGTGACATCGCTCGCGCCATTTGCAAATGACAGCTGACGTCACGGCGTTTACCACAGACGCTGAACTAATGTAATCAACTTCACAACTTCTTATTTCTGAATATCGTTCGCCACGACATACTTAAGTTTGTTTATCTTGTCTGGTACCAGTCTCCAAGTCCCTGTGTCACTCTTATCCACGGTACTCCCGCAATGGCAACACTATCAGTCGTTTAGTACCCATAACACTGCTTAGATTGGAACAATTGTCAATATATATAATTGTCAATAGCCGTGGAAAATTATTATTATTAATGTCTAGCCTAGCATCAGTATGTATTAAATAACAGCTTAATTCACCTACGTTTTCAAAGGGTATTTTTTATTGAATGTCACTGTAGGATTGTTTGATGCTGTAGACTAGACTTGAGACCGGTCTGCGGTCAAATATTGTCGAAAATATAACGTCACTTCAATTAATGTAGGATTTAAAATATTAATTCTAAATGGCGAAGATTGTAACATGAAAAGTTTGTATTGTCATTAAATAGTTAACAGTGATGAGTATTTTTCTTTTGTTTTTCCCTTCAATTATTTAAAAAAATATATTAATTAATTAATCCAGAATCTTATAGGGAACTTATCAGACTTACTCAGCAGACATAACGCGGTTTCACCCGCGTAGTTACCGTTCCCGTGGGAATACAGGGATAAAAAGTAGCCTATGTCACCCGGGGATAGTGTAGCTTCCTAACGGTTAAAGAATTTTTCAAATCGGTCCAGAAGTTTCGGAGCCTATATCCTTACAGGCTTTACCAATCCGGGTCCTTAACATTCTACTTATAAGTACTATCTTACTAGACCAGGGGCTCGAGTCTGCTATTGCAATCGTGTCTCAATGACCGGTCATTGATCGAATATTTGACAACTTTGACAGTTTTTGTATGGGAAATGTGTCATAAGTTTGACGTTATACGTCAAAAATCGATCATTGACCGGTCATTGAGACACGATTGCAATAGCAGATTCGACCGCCAGGTCTAGGTCCATGTCCTCTTATTTTTATAAGGGACTTCTTCATGGTTACACATTGTATAATGGGGTGGGGCTGGAGGAGGGGGGGGGGGGGGGGGGTTCCAGAGTGATTACTAACTTAACGGACTTCAGAACAAGATGTTTTTTTTATTGCGTTATAAGATAAGTAAACGTAACATAAAAATGTTATGTGTAAAGAAAGAAGAAAGAAAGAAAGAAAATACATTTATTGGCAACAGATACACGCACAGTAAAAACACAATAACACTAAAAAGAGACAAAAAATGGCATGTCTCACGGCTGCGCCAAAAGGTTGATTTCAGCGGTAATGTCAGACAGATGCTGAGGTCCTGCCTGACGCTGATTTTCAAATGAACCTTTGGGACAAGTGACGGATGAGTAACAATTATCAGTATACTTCGTGTACTATGTGTAATATACAAGTACCTAACACACATGCATGTAGTAGTACATGTGTGTTGTAAGTCGTCTGTATACTAACCGAATGGACTATTGTGATAGAAATAAAAGTCTTTTTTTTTAATTTGTGTTTTTTGCTAAATGAACGGCCGTGTCTTTTTTTAACATAAACTTAGATAGATAGATTTTTTAAGGTACAGAACCCTAAAAATACCTAATAAATGGGAAAAATAGACGAACAATTTTAACACTGCAAACAGTCGGAGCTCAAAGAATAAAACTCCCCGGATAACCATCAGGTTATCCGTGGAAGTTTTATTCTGAATTGATTAAACTGAGTATGTACCTACTTTTAGCCTGAGCTTCAGATTTCACGGTTTGATTTTGCGATTGAAAAATGCTTGAAAGGGATCAAGTTCGGTTAAATTAGCCTCTGCTTTGAATGTTACCTTATTAGCTTTATAAACGAGTATAATGTATATTATTATGTACGTATGTGTTATTCATTAGAGTATTAAAGAGTGATCCTTCTAAGAAAAAGTGTGGAACTCACGCAATTCCACGTCAAAGCGCGTATTTTGCGTATGGGCCATAATCTACCACGCGGGTCCAATTCGAATTGGTAGATGTCACATGTATTCGATTTTTTGGTTCTAGGACATGCCGGTTTCCTCACGATGTTTTCCTTCACCGTTTATGAGAGCAGTGGTGATGAAATAAATTACAAAAAGTAATGCGCCTGCCTGGGTTCGAACCCACGAGTTACTGTTCGTAAGTCAGGGCCGCCACTGCCGGCCGTGGTCGAGAGGATGGTCGGCAGCGTTGAGTCCTGGGACGCCGTGGTGTCCTTTTGCGAAACGGTCGTCTCGCAGAAGGAGGCTGCGGAAAGGGAGAGGGAGATTACCTGCACTCACCCGGCCCGCAGCATACGCACCGGACGCAAGCGGAGGGCGGATAACGCCTGAATGGGTCCAGGGGCGACGGACACGGGGACGTCCCTCGCCTCCAACGTACATGGCCCCGAGGTGGCGGCGAGTCGTGTTCACGCGCGCCCCTCTTAGACGTCGCGAGGAGAGTCCAACTCCTCCCTCCTCTCGCTGACTTGGCGAGGCCCTCGAGGGTCGCGGAAGTATGTTCTGTTCCCGTGACCCCCGGCACAGGTGTGAGAAGCAACACGGTGTGGTTTTTAGTCAGTAAGAGTCTGACAGACCCCTCCGCCCTCAATGTGCATTTTCTACCCCTCAAAGAAAGAATGGGCCGCCACCACTGGGTTCCGCTGTTCTCACACCTTATTTCCATAGGCAGAAACTACAGACTTACTCATACTTCTTTAGCTTCGTTTACGTTCATACTGTAGTCATTCACGCACGAGTAGCGAGAAGTAAACTGACCTTTGAAAAGAACTGTACCAATAAGGTCCTTGTAAGTCCTTCTAGAGAGTTGCGTGGATTTGAATGATTGATTTTGAAAGTCATTTCAATCCACGAAGGAAAGAGGAGGGCCCTAGGTTAGAGATTATAATGTTTCAGGTACACCTCTGTCTAGTCCTTCGGGGATTACAGGCGTGATGTTTTGTTGACTATTGAGTCTGGCGTCCTCTGTATGTTTTACTTCACCGATGGTATGGGTATCTAAGATAAATAAAACCAAGAGATAGTTGTAAACCCCACTTTATAAAAGAAAGAATGTTAACTCTGCCCTCCATTTATGTACTCAAAATAGCCACTTTTGTCAAGAAAAATCTAAAACTATTTAATTTTGACAAGAACGAGCGCCGCAAAACCAAGTTAATTCTACCAGCACCTAGACTACAAATGTATAGAAATAGCCCAGAATACCGAAGCATACAAATATAACAAATTACCTGAGAGTATACGATCCACAAAACACTGTGCATATTTAGAGCTAGGTTGAAGGCATTGCTTTTGGATAAATGTTAACTAAATTATAATAGAATTCTAATATTTATTCAATTGTTAATTAGTTCATAAGTATATAATAATATTTTATTTAAAACCTAGATAGATATAATGTTAAGCTAAGTTTTATTGTAATGTTTCTAACCTAGTTGTAAGTTATCTTGCCGCGCCCTTGCAGGGTCATGTACTCATTAGTTTTAAGCCTATTGTGTACATCTTGCATAAAATAAATAAATAAATATTTTTTTAAGTACACAAGTCCCTCTATGACAATATTACTAACTTAGTCCAGAATAGAGCCTGTGATCAAATTAGAAAAGAGGATATTTGTAATGGAGATATTACAAATATTCTTTCAACATTTGACTAGCCTGTCGGTCTGGTAGTTAGTGATCCTGACTGCTATGCCGGAGGTCGTGGGTTCGATTCCCACCCAGGTCAAATGTTTGAGCACGATCATTTGTTCTGTGTCGGGGTGTAATTTACCTTTAATATGTATGTATTTAGAAATATATAAGTATGTTTATCAGGTGTTTAGTACCCATAACTCTAGCTCTTAGCTTAGCTTGGGACTAGAAGGCGTTGTGTGAAAAAGTTGTGCAATATTTATTTATTCATAGTTAACTAACATAGTAAATTTACTAATAATTAGGAATGTAGAATACAATAAATCAACAAAACAATTTTGATTTACATTTTTATTAAATTAAGCCTTAAGCTGTACGAAATTTAGGCAAATATCTCAACAAGGACATTTTTTTAAATTCTGCAATTTTCTTTCTTAAATATTCACCCACTTTTTCGTTTAGCTGAATTCCTATTGAGTACTCAAGCCTCATTTTCCCGTCATCCGAGTGTTGGCCTTTGTTCCCATTGGCTCCATAATTCCCGCTGATTCTACTTAGATCTTTATTCCCGCTACTTCCAATAGGTTTGATAACTTTATCGATATCACCATGACCGTTATTGCCATAGTAGCCAGCACCAAGATCGTAATCGTCTATATTATCAAACATGTCTTCATAATCGTGGTAATCTTCATAAGTGCTTCCGAAATCGCTTTCGTCACTTATTGATATCTCATCCGAATGTGAGTGTGACTAAAATTTGAGAAAATAATTGGTATTAACATACCTATTAAATTATTTTTAAAACAACAGTAAAAGGTGCAAAATAAGTCTATATAGTTTTGAAAGTCTGTGGTTTTGTTTCATCTAGTATTTTTACATTCGATACTAGAGTTATTTTACAGCTTTTCATGTTTTCATATTCAGAAGCTGGTATTGTATTTTTATGTAAAAAGTCTTTTGCTCTTTGAATTATAGTTTTTTTATTAGAGAGGGTGAAAAGTCTTTTTCCAGTTTTTTGATGTTAAAACTAAATACTGAACTGATTTCGATACAATTTAAATGAGGTCACTTTAAAGTAAAACTTAACAAACAAAATACTTGTTTGAAAATAAAGGCACTATGTCGTGCTTCTATTAAAATGAATAGGATTTAAAGTAACTTACTTCATCAGAATAATAATTAAATATGCTAGTTTGTGCTTCTTCAGCATCCGTGTCAGGATCTGTTGTATATTGGAAATGTTGACAGTTGGTACCCGCACACTGAAAGTAAAAGAAAAAAACCGCATCAAAATCGGTCCATTGGTTTGGGAGCTCAGATTCTATAGACAAAACAAACACACATTAATGTAGTTGATAAGATTGCTTGTATACTAACCAGTGGACCAATGTTGTCAAATTAAATAAATATATATTATTATTATTATTATAATCATTTATTATTTGTACATACATATAAATTACATTTTTAAATATTGATATAAAAATATAAAAACATTTAAAAATATAAAAAATAGCGAACCACCGATGGCGGGAGCAGGGTCCAAGCTACCGGTGGTTAGGGCTCCAGAGACAGGAACCTCCTCACGATGCGGGCCGTATCAAGAAGTACTGCCTTCTGGATCAGGTTCCTGACCCAACCGTGCAACGAAAGCCTCGAAAGATGCTCATCGAGGCTTTTAGCTATAAGGCCATTGGCTGTAACGACTATCGGCACAATGACAGCCGAGTCCACATCCCACATGTCGACAACCTCGCGTGCTAAGTCGAGATATTTGATTTTTTTCTCTTTCTCAGCTTTCACAAGATTCTCGTCATGAGGGATGGTAACGTCGATTATCATTGTGCGGCGCGCTAATCGATCTATCACCACTATATCAGGCTTATTGGCAACAACAGTCCTGTCAGTGATGATAGATCGATCCCAGTACAGTGTAACATGGTCATTCTCGAGAACTGGGTCGGGCACATACCTGTAATACGGTACTTCAGAATCCACAAGCAAGTATTTCAAAGCAAGTTGCTGATGGATAATCCTGGCCACTTGGTTATGTCTGTGCAAGTTCTCACTGTTAGCCAGACGAGAACAACCGGAGATGATATGTCTGATAGACTCGCCCGGACAGTGACATGCCCGACACACGTCAACTGTCCCGTCCTTCATAATATATCTCCGATAGTTATTCGTCAAGATAACTTCGTCCATAATTGCACAGACGAACCCTTCAGTTTCTCCGAAGAGGTTACTGAATCGTAGCCAGGATACGGACGCTAAGAAGTCTACATCGGGCCCATGAAGAGCCCGGTAGAAGCGCCCGTGAAGCTCTTTGCTTTGCCATACCTGTCTGCGGTCATCAGTACTCAGTACTATAGGTTTGCGCCAGTTCTCGTTAGCCATGGATAGCGGGGTAAGGCCCTTGTCCACTGCGACCACATCCCGATGCATCCCCACGTCGGCTTTCAGAAAGTATTCTCGGAGGCTGTACACCTCACGGTTGTGGAGGGTCTTAGCATTTAGGAAGCCTCGACCCCCGCACTTCCGCGGGATGTACAGTCTCATAACCGAGGATCGTGGGTGATGCATCCGGTTTGCGGTCATCAGTGTACGAACTCTCCTATCCAGGGCGTCAAGTTCCGTTTGAGTCCATTTGAGTATGCCGAAAGAGTACATCAACACTGGCATGACCCAACCATTGAAGGCGCGCACCTTGTTTCCGCCCGACAAAAGGCTATTTAAAACCTTCTTCAGGCGGCCAAAGAAGCGCTCCTTCAACGATTGTCTCATGTCAGCAGCATCGATGCCTAACGCTTCCGACACACCCAAATATTTATAGTTTTCGGATAAGGAGAGGGATCTAAGGTGTATGGAATCCGAGAGTTGAATTCCCTCGGATTCCACAATCTCCCCTCGCTGTACATGCATGACTGCACATTTGTCCACACCAAATTCCATCCTGATGGCACTACTGAAAGTTTCAGTTACCTTCAGTAGCTCCATCAGTCGCAAATTGTTGGGGGCAAAGAGTTTCAGATCATCCATGTATAGGAGGTGAGATATGACCTGACCACCTCTCCTTAACCGATAGCCTAGACCTGAATCCTCCAGCAGTGTGCTAAGCGGATTCAAGGCTAGGCAGAACCAAAGCGGACTCAAACTGTCACCCTGGAATATACCCCGCTCAATCCTGATAGGTTCACTGTTTCCCCGGATCTGTCGACATCCTGGATAGCGTAAGACCGTACTCCACTGCCGCATACACGATATCAAGAAGGTGCGAAGAGTTGCATCTATTTTGTACAACTCCAGCACCCTAATGAGCCATGTATGCGGCACCGAGTCATAGGCCTTCTTGTAATCTATCCAACATGTCGACAGATCCTTGCGGGATCGGCGAACCTGCTGGCTTATGGCCATGTCAATGAGGAGTAGCTCCTTAGTACCGCGGGACCCGTTCCTACATCCATTTTGAGAGGTGGACATGATAGAATTGCTGTCAATGTGATCGTTTATTTTAGCTCTCAAAATGGATGTAAGAACTTTATAGACCGTCGGTAAACAAGTGATCGGTCTATAATTTTTGGGTTCCGCAGTACTACCTGTTTTATGGAGCAGGTGGGTTATTCCTGTTGTAAGAAACTGGGGTAGCGACCCTGACTCTAAAGCTGACTGAAACTGGGAAGCCAAGCAAGCATGCGATCCCTGGATCCATTTGATCCAAAAGTTGTGCAGTCCGTCCGGTCCCGGAGATTTCCAGTTAGGTAACGGACGGACTGCACAGGCTACATCTTGGGGGCTGATAACGATTGCCCCCATTTCTGGTATAGAATCACACGCTTGCTCCACCACCCGAGTCCAGTCGCTCTCAGCGTGACTGACAGGCACCGACCAGATGCTGCGCCAGAATGAACACATGGCGTCATCATCCGGTAGGCGCGTATCAGCCACACCTTGGTCTGGTCGCTCCCAAGCCCTATAAACCCTCCTTTCGTCGCTCTGGAACATGCGATTCTGCGTATATCGGTCAACCCGTCGCTTATACCGCCGGATACGGTTTGCCCATGCATAAACTTTCTGCTTTAGGAAGTCGATGCGCTCTGTGACACGGGATATGTATTCTCCAGGACTGATTCCAGTCCCAGAGAACGCTCGTCTCACAAAGCGCATCACTCGTGGCCGTGTATTGCCCTCCCTAAAACAGTGTAGTTTGCCAATGAGTACCCTGGCCTCATCGATACGACGCCCGATCCTGCACTGCCAGGCTGGTACGGTTGGTTTTGGTCGCATAGCTACGTCACTGTCTGGAAATTTAACGTTAGCTATACGACATGCCGCAACAGCCGCACAATACAGAATCGAGTGTGTATCGACAAGATTTTTGCTGTGTTCGAAATAACTCGTAACCAGCGAATCCAGGGCACACATTAGCGCCCTATTTTTTTTATGCATAGGCAAACGTGGTAACCGGGGTCTAAGTACGGTTGGTGTTGACCTATATTCGCGAAGCGCATCCTCCAGAGCGCTCCTCAATCTATCACTGCACTGGCTACTTACTGTGACAACCCTATCATCTGCCTCATCACTAACACAATTGGACCGCGGCGTAATTGTATTAGTTGCCGGTGAGTGTGCCGCGGTTTGTAGCGAAGCAGAGACGATACGGTTGCTCAGCACCTCTGAGCGCAGCCTGTCAAGCGCGGTGTCGTCCAACCTGTGGTTACGTTGAATGACCCGCACCTGATCCGATAATCGTTGGGCCGACACGTTGACGGTTGGTTCCAGCTCCTGGAACAGAGACAGCATCCTAACACGGTACGCAATGAGGTTAGTTCCCCCCTCTGTAGACCCGTAATATGCGCGCATGACGTTCTCATTTATACTTTGAGTCCATTTCATGCGCTGCACACAACCACCGGCAGCGGGGACCCGGCTCGGGGCCGGTTGGCCCCTAAGTCCCAAGCTTCTCGGTGGCCGGCCTCTCCCCGGCCGACGTACAGGTGTTGGCGACGTCGGCGGGGAAAAATATTCGTCGCTCGAGCTCGACGCGGCTGCAGCCGCCGGTGACGCTGGTGATCCGAGGTCCGGCGGCGGCGAGGCGGAGCTGAGCGACGACTCCGGAGGTGGTGGGCGTGCTCGAGTTCTGGCTCTCGTCAACATAACATTATCCTTTCGTCCAATAATATTTCTTCTTCTTCATATTGTTTAGTTATTGAATTTACGTGAATGACACATGTCACTGTATTTTCTTGGATTTTTCATTTTCCTTTATTCTTTAGTTTTTGTAGGTTTTATGTAAATATTTAAGTAACAGGTCGTTTTATTTCAAAATTTAGTCAATATTTCGTTTGTCGGTAAATTAAATTATATAATAAAATAATAATAATATTAATTATTATTATTATTAACTAGTCAATTACCGCAATCCAGACACAATTAAATTACTATTGTTTGCGGACACCGGTATCCACGCGGAGCCTAATGAGTTAATCAGAACCAGAACCATTTATTCGTAAACATAGGTGATAATTACAATCAAGATCTCGAAAATTAGGTAGTGCGCTATGTTTTGCCAATTGACATACCTACAAATCATTTACAGAAAAAAAATATAAATTCGTCATGATATGAGAAAGTGAATAAAATACATAAATACACTTGAGGAATTTATAACACCCTTCATTTAGCGTCTTCGTTCTTTAATGGCATAGTCAAGTCACCCCATAGTCTATTTAATTGCATTTCGATTGAAGAGAAAACTAAACTTTTGTATTGTAACCTAAAATAAACTTTTTAGCTCTTTGATTGAAATTACTTGCCTTGCAGTTGCAAGGACAGAAAAAAAAACTTCGAGAATACTTAATAATAATACCAGCCTGTTACTGTCCCACTGCAGGGCAAAGGCCTCTTCTCCTACAGAGAAGGCTTGAGCATTGATCACCATGCTTGCTCAAGGCGGATTGGCGATTTCAAACTTAAGTACCTATATTAACTATAAGTCCAGGTTTCCTCACGAATCGAAAGTGTGTGTGTGTGTTTCGAGAATGTTTACTAACACAATATTTAGAATTATTGTTTTCTTTTTATGATTTTATTTTATTCTCGAACTCGTATTTATCTACTGAATATGGTATGCACGTCCTCTGTGGCCGATTAACATGTTTTTTTTTCTCTTTCTAAAATATTAATCATAGTAGAACAGCAGAGGATGGATTTCAAAAATCGATTTGCTACTGTGCTCATACAGGGTGTTAGTGTGAACACCGTTATCCTTGAAACCGGTGGTTTGGTTTCGCTTATAGAACGTAAATTCAACGAAAAAAAAAATTTTTATTTTGTAAGTAAAGTCTCAATTTTTCCTTTAAATTGTTTCACCCTATACAACTGTATGCAAGTACATAGCAGACAGAGCGGCGCCACGGGTAACTGCGCTTGATCAGACACCGTAAGCTGTGCGCCCGCGCCCGCACACACACCTTAGTCTGGTTATAGCCTCGCTATCGAGCGCACGTCGGTTTAGACACGTTTTTCGCACAAGTGGGTAGTTAGATAAAAGTAATTATGTCGTACACAAACGTACAGTGGACAGAAAGGGTACGGCTTTACGCCGCGGCTGGTGATAACCTGGCCGAGGCTCGCAGAATGTACGCAGATTTATTCCCTGGACAGGACAACTTGTGCCAAACCGGGAAACGATGTTGACGGCGACTCAAAGGTTATCTTTGGGGGGAAATGAAGCGCCGGGTGTATGCCACTGAGTTTCATAATACGTCGGAACTCAAATTGCGGATTCGTAGTGCGTTCAGAGACATACAAAGTGACACGGTTGTGCTTCCCAGAGTGCGAAACAGTGTGCGAAAACGTGTGGAGTGGATCCCATTTTGAACATCTTTTAAGACTAATGTAAGTACTTAATTCAATCAGTGTAGATATTAAATCAGTGTAAATTTAACCAGTATTTTTTAATGAAACTGTAGATAAAAACCCTACCCAGTTGTTGTCTTTCTTTCATTTTCGTTGTTGTTAAATCTAACTTACATTTATTTTGGACCCGTCACGCAACAGAAGGTAGTAGGTATTTTTGCCTGTCCTAAGCCAGGAAAAGTATGAAGGAAAGTTACATCACAGGTTATGTGCATTGTGTTTTTATTGGAATATTGTGTAGGTAGTTAAAACGGACGGCCAGTGCAGCAGGTCAGCGCCCTTTACGCGTAGTATCCATGAATTTATGGACGGTGTCGGACAGAAACTTTCTTATATTTTTGAATGAAAATAATGTTTATTTATTTTTAAATTCAGATAAACATTGTTATAATTAAGTCAACTACCTATGGTTTTAGTGATAACGGCGTCTACACTAACACCCTGTACAATTTATGTTAAAAAATATTAAAGGACTTACCATTGCTACACAACTTCGGCCACTACACTGTAAAAAAAAAATAACGTAAACACATGAAAGAGTTTCAAGAACCAAACAAAAATTTCCGTGTAACTCCTACAAGCCAAGCAAGCAAGCCTAGCTGCCAAATCGAAGTTCTCGAGTTCGACTCAATGCATCTATAATTATGTACGAGTATGTATTAAAAATAATAATGAATATTCCACAACTTTTCACACAACGCCTTTTAGTCCCAAGTTAAGCTTGAGAGCTTGTGTTATGGGCACTAAACAGCTGATAAACATACTTAAATACTTCTAAATACATACATATTATAGATAAATTACACCCAGACAAAGAACTAATGATCGTGCTCATCACACAAACATTTGCCCTCGGTGGGAATCGAACCCACAACCTCCGGCATAGCAGTCAGGGTCACTAACTACTAGACCAACAGGCCAGTCTAAAGCCAGTCAATATTTAGAAATATATTAGTATGTTTATCAGTTGTTTAATACCCATAACACAAGCTCTGCTTAGCTTGGGACTAGATGGCGTCTTGTGAAAGTTGTAGAATATTATTTTGATTATTATCTTTGACTCTTTGGATTAATGTACGTATCGTATTTTAATAAAAATTAGTGAAAAAAAATATCGTTAAGAAACCGACATGCCTGAGAGGTATTCTCTACGGCATGTAAATCCAAGTCAGAGGCCTGTCCATTCGCGGCATAAAACTCAAACACCACTAACCACTCAAAAAGCTGAAGAAGATTTTGAGTATTAAATATTTACCGCAGCAACACAGTTGTCGCCCTTACACTGAAAAATAAAACCAAAATAATAAGAAATAATACCGGCAAGAAGCGTTAGGGCGAGACTCCACCAAATCGGAGACGAGAAGATATGTGTTTTACACCCAATCAGCTTGCGTCATTTTGACCGCTCAGTGCTTAGCTTTAGCACAAAAGAATATCCTATTGGTTCATTACAAGACATCTCGTCTTGTCTCCACTTTGGTGGAGTCTTGCCCTTAAACCTTGGTAAAAAAAAATTATAATAAGCTAGTTTGTTTTTAAGACATCGTTAATTTAAAAAACGCGAAAGTTTGTGAGGATGGATGGATGGATATTTGTTACTCTTTCACGTAAAAACTACTGAATGGATTTCAATGAAATTTAAGATGGAGGTAGCTGACACCCTGGATTAAAACATAAGCTACTTTTTATCCCTGTATTCCCACGGGAACGGGACCTACGCGGGTGAAACCGGGGGGCGTCTGCTAGTATGAAATATAACCGGCAAGAAGCATTAAACCTTTGTAAACAAAAAAAATAACAAGCTAGTTTGTTTCTAAGACATCATTATTTTTTTCCTGTAATATTAACATGTCATCTAGATTCAATACAGTTTAACACTCTGCAAAACAAAGGAGTTTGATATAAATAGCTAGGGAAAGGGTGATTGCTTTTACGGACCTTTATAATCATAACTAAAGATTTATAACCATTCCTAATTTAAAGTTAAAAGAACTAGTATTTTCTAAAATAAGCGGATGTGGTGGACAGGCAGACGAGGTTGCAGCATAAAGGTTCCTGCCATTTTGATATGGTATAGATCCCTAAAAAATGGAATTAAGGGTACAAAATGTGCTACGCTTTTGCTACGAAGTTGAAGGTTACGCGCTTGAAGTAGTCGGCTTCGGATCTAGTATTATTTCTAGAAGACTAGTTTAGATTTAACTTACTGTGGCTTTACATTTATATCCTAAACACTGAAAAAGGAAAATGATGAATTTATAGTCAGTTTTAAACAACTCGAATGTATGAAAATACCTACTTTAAAAAAACTGAAAGTTTCAAATCTCACCTGGGATTGACATGATTTTCCATTACACTGTAATTCAAAACAAAAAACGAAATTATATGACCGTTTTGTAGTAGGGTTGGCCGCTATGTTTAAAATGTTGACAAATGCACCCAGCCACGGTACAGGAGAAATTTTCTAGTGTAGGACTACCTACGTTTAAATATAAAAGCTACTTTGGCTTACTTACTTACTTACTTATAAGTTAATAAAGGTTACTTTTAATAAACACTTTGTAGCGAAAGTACAATTAACCATGTTAAATTTATGATAGACGCCAAAATTATTATCTATAATCTATTTTTACTGCAGCTGTCGCAGTGAGTTGTTACAATTTAAACAATTTATTTTAAGAAACGATGTGGATTTGATTGAGTTATATTATTTCACTTTAGTTCAAAATTGTAGTGTCAATGATAAAAACCTCAAAGAAGCAAGGATGAACAATACATGGACACGTTCTTCGTTTCACTTTGATTCTTCTAAATTTAAAATTAAACAATTTGAATAAAATTTGTTTTCACTTATCTTTAAAATAAAATGTTCTGCATTCCTGCAGGCCTAGCCATATTACAAATTCTATTTCTGTTATCGTAATCGATAAGGTGACAATAGAAAGAAAATGGCGTATATGGAATCAGCTGTTTGTCAACTGTCAAATGAAATGAAAATGAAAATTAACGAGTAGAATTTGTAATGTGGCTGAAAATTATATACACTTGACAGTTGACACACAGCAGATTCCATATACGCCATTTTTTTTCTATAATAGAAATAGAATAGAAATAGAATTGCCTGCTGCTTCTACGAGGCTCTTTTTTCTAATGCTAATGAATGGAGTATATAGTAATTAAATTATTTAAATTCAAGTATTGAGTCCTTAAGCTCTTGCCTCTCATGAACGAGGTTGTTGGCAAGTGGCACATCATTAATCTTCACTAATATTATAAAGAGAAAATACTTGATTTTTTGTATGTAACGAATTAAAATTAAAAACGAATGGACAGATTTTAAAAAATCTTTCACCGCTGGGAAGCTGCACTACCCCCGGGTGACATATATACTACTTTTTTATCTCTGTACTCTCATAGGAACGGGAACTAGGTACGCGTGACGCCTGCTTGTACAATATAAAACCAAACCACCATAATTTATTTAGATTACCTTCGCTTTTGTTCCTCGTCCATTTCCCTGTAAACCGTAAGTTGTATTAATAATAGTAATACCAGCTTGTTACTGTCCTACTGCAGGGCAAACGCCTCTTCTCATACAGAGAAGGCTCGAGCATTGATCGTTACGCTTGCTCAAGGCGGATTTGTGATTTTAAACTCGTATAAGTCCAGGTTTCCTCACGATGTCTTCCTTCACCGATGTCAATGATGTCTAAGGTAAACTTAGAAAGTACATATGAATTGACAAACGTTACATTGGTACTTGCCCGGATTTGAACTACAACTTCTTGCATGAGAGATAGGCGCCTTAACCTCTGGGCCATCACGACATTTCAAACACAAATGTCGTAAGTTGTATTAATATTCTTTTATTATTTATTTTTATTCTTCTTTTATTATCTTTGGTGCTGAAAGACATGCGTAGTTCCGCATAATGTCCCAACCAGATAATACTTTATACCATTAAGTGCATTTTTTCTGTCTGTACTTACATAAGCCATGCACTCTTCACGTGTGCACTAAAATAAAAAGAGAATTGTTATAATTATTCACGTTTAATTTTAAATTAATAAAATACACAATATAAAAAGGCGGTAGTCACTTCGAGCAGCTACTAAAATAAATTAAAGTATGTGGAAACAATGCATTTTATTAATTTTAGACATCATGTTTCATACAGACATTTACTGCTTAAGACCTATACAATCGATATCTAAATAGTAATAGTGTAGGTTTTTCAAAATAACCGGGTTCGATTCCCGAACGGAGTACAGAAGTTTTTTAAAATGTATGAATGCAGTTTTTCTTGTTATTAAAATCGATGACATAGTTCCTCAGAACAGATCTTCGTATGTCTTATAGTTTCAGACTTTCCCATACTGACCGATTTGAATGAGACACCCTGTATACATCCTTAGACTGCTTGCCCCGTGAAGTCTGTAACTAACTTGAATCACTTAAGCGTTAGTTGACTACAGTTTGCAGTCAAGGTTGACCGAGACGGTAAGGTGTAAACACTGTCGGACGACTTCAGGTACAAGTCCGAGATGGGCCGCAGACCCCGCAGAACTGCGGCTGCAAACAACACGGGTTTTTTTAAATCTCTATGAAATTGAGGTTTGCAGCCGCGACGTGCTGCCGTGGCCTCAGTGGCCTGCAGCCTACGGCCGAGGCGTTAGCGCGCTACGAATCATTTTTATGAAGATTCTTAGAAACTCATGCAGTTAGAGGTTGCAGTTTGCGGTCTGCGGCACGTCTCGGATTTGTACTTTTAGACGTCATCGGCAAACGACTTTCAACCGAACTATTTTTCGTTTTCATTTCATTTGCTTACAACACTGTTCGCGTTGACCTTTTTTTTGACAATTTTTGACTTGTTTTGGTAATATATTCTATTCTTTTTTGACGTGTTTCCCTCATATCAATAATTATTCTTATATGCATTGTAAAAAACTTACCGAAGATACAGAATTTCGACCTTGCGCCTGTTAAACAAAGTTGATTTGCATGTTATATTATTGGCTATTAAATTAATATTAAAGGAACCTCGGGTTATAAATGTAGTACTCGAGACTTACAATACAACAGAGAAAAACACATTTTTGATTTTGATTCATCAAACACCATTTTTTATTTTTGTCGTATCACTGGTTATTCGTTTTTATTTTATTTTTTACAGTTAGTGTGACAGATTTATTTGTTTTATATATTGGCACACTCTTCGTTCTTTTTTATTTTTATCATCTTTTTTTTGTTTTTGAGGATTGGTTTATGGCTTTAGTGTGTACTCAATAAATATGTTATCTGAACACACAACTGCTCTAACCCTGCCGTTATCATGTCATCTTGGTCGGAGCTTTTGAAATCAAAATCTCGGCCATGACCACAACCAATCATGGTCGTACTCACGTAGTGTTCAAGGTCATTATGTAATACTTACTACTGCGTGACAGTTTTCTCCTTGACACTGAAACAAAAAGAATATAATTACATCTCTAATAATCACATCAGTCAGTGGGTAGTCTTAGGGGCGGATTTTCAGGAGTTGGAGTATACGCTTAGGGGCACAATTAGCAGCAAAGAAAATAAAATTTTGTAAAAAAAATCGAGCTTAAGTTCCTTTAAAAAATATCTCCATTTTTTTTAGCATTTTCGGGTTAACCTTGATCATAGAAACCATTCAGGTTCTAAGAAACATGGCCCTACGACGCACCGATTCCGAGTTAGGAGCTTTTTTTTTCTTTCTTGTTTTTGCGAAACGCTCTATATTTCCAAAATTGGAGCTCGAATGAAAAACTTTTCGGTAAAGAAATTGTTGGTCTAGTTGCAAACCATGAGATGATATAAAAAAAACTGGTAAATATTGAAAAAACAAAATAACACGGAAAATGTACGAAGTGTCGGTCGATCTTTTAGCTTGTGTATCCTTAGGGGATTTTTCGCTTATATCAAGACTCTTCCGTGCCTCAGAAAGCACGTTAAGCCCGACGGCTGTCAAAGATCTATAAATGACGTTGGTCCCGGCTGTAATTTGTAGTTTGTCAGCGTTTGTCAGTATTTGTCAGCCGTGACCTTCGTTACGGGTACTCAAAGCCCTGAAAGTCTAACAATCAGTTTAACCAAGAGGTATCCTATACTCCATCCGATTAGTAGTTAACAAAAGGTAAACAATTTTGACATGTATTTTTAGTTAATAACACAGTTTAAAAATAAAATGCAGCTGAAAACAAATTAAGATACAACAAAAACGATTACATGATCAATTAAACAATTCGTTTAAACAGTAGTTGTATTTAATTAATAAGCGTTTATGTGCGTGTGTGTGTTTAGTGTTTACTGTTTTGCAGTTTGGCAGACTTTTTGTATGTTTTTGTTGTACAGATTTTGAATGAAAATTAAAAAAAAAATGTAAAAAGACTTGTCAAGATTGTTTACCTTTAGTTAACTACCTACTCGAATGGAGTATAGTAACTAGATTATGGTAGGCTTACTTGTAAGAGTATTGTAATCAGCTGCATCAGGTTAAGCTGGAGATCGATCCCAACATAGTTGGGAAAATACTAGGCCGGTAATGAGTTTAAGTGTTCATGTAAGGCATATAGACTAGCCAGTTTATTTACTCACCTTTACACCACAATATTCTCCTTCGCACTGCAAAAATCAATTCAAAATGAGAAATTATGTATGAAATATTACTAAACTTTACAAATATAATATCATTAAATACATTACCGCTGATATACATGCCCCCTTGAAGCACTGAAAACATTAATTGTCACTTGAAATGAAATGTTTTTTTTTTCTTTTTTCTTTTAAATCTATGATTTCTATGGCATTTTTATGGTAGCAGTTTTAGGGAAACTATATTACAAAGCCTTCACTGTCGGTCCGTCTGTCTGTCAGCGGGTTTTATCTCCAAAACTTATTGTTACCGACTTTAAAAAGAAGTTTAGTGCGACAAGAATTTCAGTCATTTCATTTAAGAAGATGAAAAGTCCTGTGCTTATATTTCATAACTTAGTGGTGAACCATTAACTAATTTTCATTAACCGAATTTTGTTCAATTTTGTAATAGTAAGGTTGCCCAGTCGCAACACTAGCTACTTTGTAACACAACACTATTTTCCTAAATGTATTGGGAGTTAGGTACATTTAGGAAATAGTGTTGTGCAGGTTGTGCTACATGATAGCTAATGTAAGTTCATTACTTGTGATGTAATTAATAAACTAGTAAAAAAAACACCTGTTATTTGTGGGTCAATGCAAACGAGGAGTTGTGCATAAAATAAATATATTTAGAAAACATGGTTTTTTTACAAAAAAAACAGGTGAATGAGAAGTGCGTTTACTTTTTAACCGACTTCAGGAGGAGGTTCTAAATTCGATCGGTTTTTTTTTTTTTTTTTTTATGTATGTATATCGATTACACCGGTTAGTGTTATAAAAAGTCGGTTGTATTTTTTGTAAAAAAGATTTTTCTTATGTCATGTCACTGTCTAGTCGCAAAAGGAGATCGCAGTTCGTGACTCGACCTTCTCCTTGCACATTCGCCTGCGCACGCCCTCTGGCGATTCCATATCGTGTCTCTAATAACACCATTAAAATAATTCTTAATTTAATAGGGGGAAAGCCTATTGCCATCAATCGGGCACAAATCTAGACTCCACCGGGCGGCTACTAAGAAATTCTACATGTAAAACTCGGTAACCTCATTGTTGACCAAAATACGTTGTTATAATATTATTATCTCCCTCTAATACAAAACAGTGAACTAAACTTCACAATAACTGCGACAGTGTATTGCATTATAAGCTCATGTGACGTGTTATAACTGCATCTAACTAGATTCGACCGGTGTAAACGAGTTATGAGTAGGTGACATACGCCGGCAGATTTTGTCGGACTGCCTTTTGTTTCAATGACTTTTGTTCAAAGTCAAAAAAGTCAAAGTCAAATATTTTTTTTTTTAATTAGACCATTTAAAATGCACTTTTGAACGTTAAACCTACAAGTTAAATAAATATAATGATTCTAGTTGCCCCTTCCAAAAGGTAGTTTCGTATGGAGAAGAATGGACAAGAAACTCCACACTTACTCTTTTAAAATAGTTTTTACAATATTTTGTATACAATAAAAATACATTATATTATTATGTGAATACGATGTACAGACGCCAGCACATCAACCTATACCAAACTGTCAAATTTGCCCAATTGAACATGAACCTTGTCATGTTTAGAATAAAGTTGAAAACCTATCAAAGAAATTTGACACATTGGGGTAGGTTGATGTGCTGGCGTCTGTACTATACGGTTAATTCATACTTGTACAGTATGTTTTAAATAAAATCAAGAAACTTTAATTAAGTTTTCAAGGTGGTAGTTCATTTGCTAATTCATTCATCTGCATTAATTTACAAAAATTTGCAAAAAACACAAAATGAACTTCATCATTCAAGACTGGCCTGTTGGTCTAGTAGTTAGTGACCCTGACTGCTATGCCGGAGGTCGAGGGTTCGATTCCCACCCAGGACAAATGTTTGTGTGATGAGCACGATCATTTGTTCTGTGTCTGGGTGTAATTTATCTATAATATGTATGTATTTAATAATATGTAGTGTGTATAGGGTAAATGATAACACTAGCTTGAAATAGCATAAAAATATATTTATTGTGTCTACTTAAGTACAATTTCTAGGGGTTGCAAGTAGTGTTAAAACAGGTAAACAAAGGTGTTTATGTTTTGACCAATCACGTTACTTGTCACTTAGCTAAGAATATTGGTGCGGGCAGCGCCGCTGATCTGTTTGTCCTGAGGTTAAATAAATATGGGTGCCGGGCGCTCGTCGCTTTAGTGTAGCGGCGTGCGCGGTGATCGCCGCACGCGCCGATCATATGCTTTTGGTATGCAGCTACAAATATATAAGTATGTTTATCAGCTATTTAGTACCCATAACACAAGCTCTCAAGCTTAACTTGGGACTAAATAGCATTGTGTGAAAAGTTGTGGAATATTTATTTTATTTATTTATTTATTTTATTTATTATCATTTCATTCATTCATTCATCATCATTCATTCATTTTTTTTCATTTTCATTTCTATCGTTCATTTTGTGTTTTTTGCAATTTGCCCTACAGTGTCAGGCTGTACGTTGAACAAAATGTTATTTTAATTTGAATTTCGCGGGCCACCCTGGTATACCCACCTTAAAGTTAATAAATACGTAATACACTTTATTTCAAAGAGTATCCAAGTTTCTTTCTCCTTTTAGGCACGCTACGCTTCAATCTGTGCAACTAGGTTCACTTAACAAAATGATCGTTTTCTTGACAATTATTCGAATAAAAAATATTGCTTTAGTTACTACCATTAGCCACGAGCCCTTGAAAATATCTGTTCTACCTTCAAAAACAGATGGTATCCCTATTTATGTTCAACCTGTGCGGTTGACGTTAATTACTAGAACGTGTGTCAACCTGTATCTGGTTTAGGGATATAATTGTAGTGCTAATTAACTTATTAATTAGCTCCGATATTATTCGTTAACGGTTTTAAGCTGGCATTGCCATTTTAGGCTGTATTCAGATATCTTCTTTTCTCGTATTATAACGAAGTATTGTTGCTAAAAACTATAGAGACAGTCCGGCAAAACACCTGCTCTTTACTCCTTTCCAGTACCTTTTTTATGCTAGGAACAAACTTCCCAGTAACAAACCGGTCTGGTAATTTTGAGGAACTTGAATGTATATAATACAAATACTAAGTTAAAAATAATTTAATACACTATTAATCAATGAATTATCTATTTTTACTATACATCCCTCAGTTAGTGCAAAAGGTATTTTTTGTTTCCAACATGATCCTATTATTACAAGTCTTATGTGATCTTAGCCAGATGTCTAAGGCGATTAACACACGGCACCGCGCACCGAGGCGGTTCTGAGGATCTGCCGCCCCGCCCGACCCCGCGGTCGAGCGGGGCGGCAGATCCTCAGAACGGCCCGTGTTATGTATGTAAGGCATCAACGGATTTATTAGCGGCCAATGTGACATGAGATCCGCTTCACCGCCTACCGCGGCGGTGCGCGGTGCCATGTGTTAATCGCCTTAGACTCAACTTTTTAAAATAGGTTATTTTTATTATCTTGTTTGTTCGATGTGTTTCAATAAATAAATAAGATTTATCAACTCACCAACGCTCTACATTGTCTTCCAGTGCACTGTAAAATAAATATAGGTATTCGATAAGCCCCTTTTTTTTCGGCCTGTTCTCTTACGTCTTACTGGACAGAACCTCTCCTGGTCCTGGTCTAAGAGCTTCCTTGAGAGATTGCCGACCAGCCTTGAGCATGCATGATGATTAGTTTTGTGACTTCTCTGTTTGAGAAGAGGCATTTACCTTGTAGTGAGTGTGAAATAGTAACAGGTTGGCATTATCATCACCTACTATGCTATTGATTTTAGCCACCATTACACTTTAGAAATTCCAAGTTTTTTTTTTTTTTGCGCACTTACTGTCCAATTCACTTTAGGCATGTTTGCCATAATAAAAATAGAATAGGAACGAAGTATTATAATTTATGCTTTAATATTTCCCATATTTTGTTTTGATATTACAACCAAACCACTGAACCGATTTCGGTGAAATTGTACGACCGCATTGACGGCGCCGAAGGTAAACCATCTCAAACAAAATATCGAATCGGTCCATAAACGACGATGCTATGAGGTACCTAACAATACACAAAAAAATACAGCCGAAATGAGAAGCGCCTCCTTTTTTTGAAAGTCAAGACTTACCAAGGACGCTGAATCTTGTCCACGGGTCTGTAACATTGTCAAAAATAGGTATGTATAGGTACTAGCTGCATACTTTGTTCCAAAATATTAATTTATTTTGTGTTACTTTCATAGGTCAAATGTCAAATTACTACCTGTCAATGGACTGGGAAAAGATTTGTCAGACATCAAAGATGGCGCTGCATGTGAAAAATGTTTGACAAAACAGATTTTGGTAATTTTGTTTGTTGTTTTGATGTTTTCATTGTTTAGTGGACAAAATATAGTATAGACTATGTCCGTCTGCAGGATATAATCTATCTTCTTACCTAATCTGATAACGATCCGTTTGGTCGTGAAAAGCCGACAAAAAAATAGATAAACAAACAAACAGTTCTCACTATAATAGGTATATGTATGGATAATAATCAATACCAAAATAATTAAATTTTGTTTTGTGCTGTTTTTCTTTATAAAAGGCGAATATGAAAAGTAAATTAATGTTGTACTAGAATTGAGTACCTATATTCAACTTTAATACCGTTCTACTTTATGTTGCATTTATAGAAACTTCCTTTTTTAAAATGTAAGTTATACATACCAAAGATCTGCATTCCTTTGCACTGCACTGGAATTGTTTTAAAATTAGTTTGACTATTATTCGTTGAACAGTGAAGAAGAAATTATTATTTTTTATTTTTAATCAAATCAAAAATGATCCAGTTTACTTTCGTAATAGTTGAGAGACAAACTGGTGTTTATTATATTAAAGCCAAAACTAAAAGCCATTTCAGCCAGTCTGTCTCATAAGTTAGAAGAACTTGAATTTATACACAATAGTTATTATTACTTTATAAATCAATCAATCTATTATATTTAATTCTTTGGTACGTTTAGGTACAATAATGATTAAAATGTATAAAATTTAAAGTTTTACTTACAGCTGCAGACCCTTGACGACCTACACACTAGGAAATATAAATTATAAATATATATATTATTTATAAATAGTTATTTTGGCTGCTTCTTCAATACACAATTATCAGTCTTAGAAAAGGTAACTGTGATATATAAAAGTAAGTCGGAAATGAGAAGGGCTAGTAGACAAACATAAATTATGTAATAATTTTCGATTTATGCTCAATTAATGGCAATAGGCTCGCCCCCCATTACATGGGACTTTAACATAACTGGCGAAATGTAAGTGTACGTACACCTCTGCCTAGCACTTCGGGGATTACAGGCGTGATGTGAAGAACGTTATGTTAGAAAGAAAATTATATGAAAATGTACGACCATAAAGAATAACTTACTTCAACCTCGCATTTAGGTGTGTAACACTGAAAAGTGAATTCTTATTACTGCTTAGTTTTAAAATGACCAAATTTATACGTCTGTATAAAATTTACTATAGAAGGCTATAAAATCGAAACATTTATGTTCGTATTTTATTTGCCTTCTTTAAATGTTCAACCTATATTCTTGCAAATAAATATAATTATCATTCTTATAATTCAGTCAACATTATAAAAATCGCGAAGAGCCTCCTTGGCTCTACATTCACCTGTAACAATTATCGTAGTAGTATAGGAAAACCTCGTTGGTTTAGTCTAGAGGTTGTTAGCCATGCTGCCAACCACGAGGTCTTGGATAAGATTACCTAGTAGGGCGTGAAATGTTATTAGACTTTATATTATATTACAGTGGGGCCCGACTAATGGTAAGACTGGCCTTTTATCATTAAATCAAAAATATTTATTTGCCAGAGTATAAAAGGTGTCACATTTATATCCTGCCATAACATGGAGTGCAAATGTGTTCACAATTTAGCGATGTCAATTAATTTGAGCTTACAAATAACAGAATCTATTGATTTTTCTCCTAGTATCTTTGAAGCGGTTACTCGGGGTCTCCTTACAGATAAACTTCTGCCTGCAACTCAATAGAAACAGGCGTGATGTTATTTTAGTTTACTACTTAAAATAAATTACCTTTTCAATACAGTTTTTATTGAGTTTGGATCGCTTTTGACTGTGGGGTTTTGACAACGTTTTCTTCGAACTATGGCCCCCTCTAAGACTGTTTATTGCAGCCAGAACTGTAGATTTACTTGTTTCCGGGTGAATAATCTGCAATTGGAAAATAATTACGGCTATTTCTATATTTATCTGTACTTATATTACAAAGAGAAAAGATTAGATTGTTTTGTTACTTTTTTTGTAGGAATTTAATTCAACCGCAGGACAAGATTGAGGTCAAGAGTAGACCCATTTTGTATAAAAAAAAAAAACTTAAGTAATTCAAAAACTACTTAATCGATTTTGAAAATTCTTTCACTTTTAGAAAGTTCATATCATCACTGAGTAACAAAGGCTATATAATTATAATTTATTCTTAGACAACGGGGTGGAGCGGAAGATGAAGTTCAAAGGGAAAAGTACTAAATTTGTAAGAACGATAACGAGAACGGTAATTATGAGTAGATTTGGATGGAAATTGGCACATATGCCGTTTGAGCCCCGGCCGACATACTGGTATGACGCTGTCATTGTTGATCTTATTCGAGTCTTTGTTTCTTGAGAAATGTATCAATATCAAGTGGTGAATGAGCTGCTTTGTTCTTACCTCTTCAACCTTTGCTTTTGATATCTGTAAAGAAACATAATCATTTAAACCCGAGTAGACTGTACAGACGCTAGCTCATCAAGCTACCCCGATGTGTCAAATTTCTTTAATAGTTTTTTAACTTTATAACAAACAGAATAAGGTTCATGTTCATTTGGGAAAATTTTACAGTTTTGGGGTAGGTTGATCACAATTACTTAGAATAATATTTACTGCCGATTCTGATTTAAGTTCCTTTCTCAGCTTGTCCTGAACTGGTACTCTCACTGTTAACAAATTCCCTTTCATTTTCCGACCTTTCTCTTGTGGTTTTCGTATTTTATGTTCCCGATCTTCATTCCGTGTTGGGTTTTCTTTGCGTGACTCATTCTCTTCATTGCTTTCTTTTAACTGTTGTCTTGTTATCTCTATTCTATGCTTGTACGGTGCTTTATTCGTTTGTGCATTTTCTTCTGTCTGCGATATATCTACTTTTTCGTTCTGTTTCGTTATTTCAGTCGCTGTATTCACTTCTTTCTTCCTAATAGGATTCATTTCTACTGCTGCGTGCCATTGTTTAACTACTTTAGGCTTCTCTTTTTCTTTCTGTGAGGTAATTTCTTTCAAGAAAGATTCCATATAGACATCGGACAGGTCAAATGCTTTTCGTGGCCAATGGTATTTGAACGTCCTGACCTGTGTCCCGGATTTTCTTGCTCCCTGTTCGTTTCTTGGCTCGGAATAACCTTGGCAGAACACATATCTAAAATGGTAGATTGTAAGTATTAGTAAGATGATTAATTTATTAAAATTAGTCATTTTTTACGTTCTCATTTCTGTGATATACACGGTACTCTGGCTCGTTTTTGTTATCTATCTATTTCATGGTATGAAAATTGGTTATCTCCGGTGTAAGATCCGTGAAATTACACTTGTCCATGGATGTTATAATTAATAGGTATTGCTGGAATTGGGAGTAAATTGTGTATATATGTAGCAAATACAATTTTTGAAAGCTTTACCTGGTAGGGTTTAAAATGATTGCAGTTAAGCAATAATAACATTTCAGAATAGTGAAATATCGCTTCAATTATAAGATATTAGACAAAAATACGAACAATGACTTGGAAATAAAAATAAGATACAATAAAACCCTTTACTAACATAGTTTTCAAGTAGGGCTACTAACATTTTGTTGTGCATACTTTTACTGAGTGAAATGGATTGTTGTCTAAAATAAATGAATTATTATTTTATTTATTTTTTACAAGAATACAGACAGGGTGGAAAGGGTGAGATTAGTTCAGTCTCCGACTCCCCACGTACAGACGCCAGCACATCAAGTTACCCCAATGTGTCAAATTTTCCCAATTGAATACGAACCTTATTCAGTTTGACATAAAGTTGAAATACGATCAAAGAAATTTGACACATTGGGGTAACTTGACGTGCTGGCGCCTGTACATGGGGCTCCAGTTCCGCTAGAATGTTTCGTGGGCTTTTCCTAATTTCCAAGATCATGACATTTCCATCTAACCTTTGTTTTTACTTTACACTTTAATGCAAAAGTGACATGACAAAAATATTAGGATAAAAATAAAACAAAATCTGCGAGAATCATGTGAAGTACCAACTTATGGTGGCACCGAGTATGTGACGATATCCCTAAGACCGTCTATTTGAAAGAGATTACGTAGGCTACATCAAAAACCATCCTTAAGCTTAGCTGTTATTACAGTTAAGCGCATAACAAGTGCGACTCGATAGAACAAAGCACATTACCACAGAGTTCAACACAGTAAAAGGGCAATAACATTGTGTTCAGTACGTTCTTTAGACAAGTACTTGCACGTTTACGTGCTGTTAATACATAAGGCTTAGTCACTGAACTGTAGCGCAGAAGCCAATCGCTAAGCTACTGCGCCAATGGTTCATAAAAACTTTTTTACAAAAAATAAAACCGACTTCAAAAATAACACTAAACGGTGTAAAATAACTCTAAATTAGGAAGTCTGTGGCTTTGGTACTTTTGTCTTATTCTTGATGGGCCACCGACTTCCGAGTTCGAACCTCCTCCTTTTTTTGAAGTCGGTTAAAAAGTAAACTTATTTCGATAAAATACTAATGTCGTCAGGCCGTAAGTTTATCTCAGACATCATTGACATCGGTGAAGGAAAACATCGTGAGGAAACCTGGACTTATGGTTAATATAAGTTTGAAATCGCCAATCTGCCTTGAGCAAGCGTGGTGATCAATGTTCGTGCCTTCTTTGTATGAGAAGACGCCTTTGCCCTGCAGTGGGACAGTAACAAGCTGGTATTATTATTATTTCAATAAAAGTGCAAGAAATAACCAATACAACTCAATTATGTTAGTCCTGCCATTATGTCTATCGTTATTAAGTTTTACTCCTCAGCAAACGGGGCCAATCCTCCTGAACCTGCCTCGTTCATCCAGATTATGCAAGCACTACAGAGTATGAGGTCGTATGTTCGTTTCCCGGGTCAAGCAAAGAGTTACTGGAGTTTTCCGCCTGAGATTTCTTAGTAGTATCCAGGTAAATGGCAATATGCTCGTCTGGTGAACATGAAATGTGAGAGTAGGGACGCACATCATACAGATGTGTTGCTGAGGAATTTGTTCCACTACTTCTTCTTCGCTGTAAAATTACGAGGAAGTGGCGAAAGGCGGGCGTTTGTGGAGACTGTCTTATATAATTTTGAAGCTCTAAATGTGGTTCAAAAACTGATTTTTTTTTTAATTTATAATACGTCACAATTATTTAAATAATGGGCTATTTGACAAAATTTTAGCTTTTAGTCCCTCATTTAGATTACAATAAAATATTCGACTCATATATTTTTTTATTTTTTCAAATTGATGGAAAACTGCTTAGATTAACCGCATTAAAGTTGAGGGGAGGAGGCTTATTATGCCATTTTCTAGTATATACTGTACTGGCTAGTGACGTCATGCGACATTGATTTTGAGTGCTGAATCTCACGTCCTAAATGAATACACACATACACAAACTCACGCCTTTTCCCATAGGGGTAGGCAGAAGCTATAGAGCGCCATCTACTTCTATTCTTTCAGCGTCCAAACATATAGTCAGACACGCCCGCCGGTTGCGAGTACTACACACCTGACCTTTCTGAAGAGAATCATCAATAAGTTCCCTCTAGTGCGTCCTCTCTGGTGTGCGTTTCAGTAAGAAAAAGATACTACAGTACGTTCGCGTTAAGAATGCAGCAAAGTCATCATTATCCGTCGGCCTAGCCCCGCCCCCTAACCAATCAAATATTTTAAAAATTTTATAAATACATCAAACTTTATCTTTTAAAACGTAATTTGTTTGAATTTAACACCACTGTGGAATACACCTTTTATCTTGCAGTTGCACTGCATTTTTACTGCATTCTTAACTTAACGAACTATAGTACTAAGTAAACCTCTGCCTAACCCTTTGGTGTACAGCCATGATCACCAAATACCAAATATCTACATAATTATCCCTTCACCGAACAGTTTCTACAATTAGGAGTGACGTAGCTAGTTGTTCTCGCGAGATGCCGCTTGTGATGTGAACGATTGACAACAACCTTGTGCCGAGGAAATTAAACTAGTACACTAAAGGATCGTTTACACCTTACGGTATTTACAAGGTTACTTGTTACGACTGGGTTTGTGATCCTTATGATGCTGAATTCTGTTGATTTTCTTTGCTTTTCAATTATTGAAGCCCCGCTCATTTAACATGTTAACATCAGAATATCACTCAATCCATGCTCATATTATAAGAAAGAGCTAAGATATTGCTCTTGACTGGCCTGTTGGTCTAGTAGTTAGTGACCCTGACTGATATGGAGGAGGTCGTGGGTTCGATTCCCACCCAGGACAAATGTTTGTGTGATGAGCACGATCATATTTTGTTCTGTGTCTGGGTGACATCTATAATATGTATGTATTCAGATATATATAAGTATGTTTAGCAGCTGTTTAGGACCCTTAACACAAGCTCTTAGCTTAGCTTGGGACTAGATGGTGTTGTGTGAAAAAGTTGTGAAATATATTTATTACGTACATTGAGAAAGTAACTCGGTTTGGTTGTCGGCGTTTCACGATTAAACGGCTGAGCGGATCGTAATGAAAGGTGACAAACTTGGTGATTATGCAATATGCATATTATTCCACATGGTTCTAAAAAGTCAGAGGTGTGTGTGTCTGAGGTTGGAACACGAGACCTGTGGTTTGGCAGTCCACCGGTCACAGCACTTACGCTTGCGTTACCTAGTTCACTACCTTCATATATTTTCTACTCAAATCCATCGAAAGGTTGTCACAACGCCTTTTTTTTTAAAGTTGATTAAAGGGCTTTGTCGTTTAGTGACCACATCGCCCAGTACAAAAGAATACATTATCTTACAGTCTATCTTACTACTAACTCATACAGCTGTTTAGCTTTCTCTGACAATAGGAAAGCGAGGATAGTGTTACAGATGCCGATGTCATGTGATTTACAGGGACCAAAGACACTAATTAAAATAATAATAATTATTATTATTACTAGCCTGTGTTTTCCCACTGCAGGGCAAAGGCCTCCCTACTTTCCTTCCACCTCTCTCTGTCAAGGGCTTTTAGGGACCAGTCCTTATCGAAGAAGTCCAGCTCGTCTCGCCATCTTCGCTTGGGCCTACCGCGATGTCGTTTGCAAGGAACCCATTGGGTCGTGAGTTTGGCCCACTGATCGTCTGACATGCGGCAGATGTGTCCAGCCCAGTTCCATAATTAAAATAATATTTTCTAATATTTATATTCTAATATTTTTCCGACTGGCCTGTGGGTCTAGTTGTTAGTGATCCTGACTGCTACGCCGGAGGTCGTGGGTTCGATTCCCACCCAGGACAAATGTTTGTGTGTTGTGCATGATAATATGTTCTGTGTCTGGGTGTAATTTATCTATATTATGTATGTATTTAGAAATATAGAAGTATGTTTATCAGCTGTTTAGTACCCATAACACAAGCTCAAGCTTAGCTTGGGACTAAATGGCGTTGTGTGAAAGGCTGTGGAATGTTATTATTATTATTATATTCATTCTGGACACACTCTGTCAATAAATGGATAACATCATCAATTTCAGTCACAACACCTTATTTACCCTTTCAAGTTATTATTTGTCAGTACATACGGTATGACTGCAAAAAAAAGGATTTCATTACCAATCTTAGTGTCAATTCGCAACATTTTTGCTATAATATCTTATTTTATTGTTGTCCTAAATTGAAACCCTATCAATTTTCAGGAAAATTAATTCCGAATTCTAATACTGTTTAAGATTCTGTTTACATTGATTAGAAGACTTTGGAACTAAGTTGCGAGACACAAAATCGTTTCAAAAGGCTCCGGGAATTCCTTTACGTTGAATAAATTCCTAACAAAATGCAAATAGTCAAGAAACTTTGTTATACAATACGCGTGTCTTGTAAAATCAAATAATTCGCGAGGAAACTCATTTGTTTTTACCGTAACGTAAGATCGCAATCATCATTTTAACCACAGTATGCCAGCACAGTTTAGCAGTGATAGCCTAGTGGTGTGACCGGAGGATTGCCAAATCATAGGTCTCGAGTTCGAACCCAAGGCACGCACCTCTGACTTTTCGGATTCATGTGCGTATTGTATAATTATCACTTGCTTAAAAAACGGTGAAGGAAAACATCGTGAGAAAACCGGCATGCCTGAGAGATATTTCTCGAGAGCATGTGATGCCACGTCAGGGGCCCATGGGCGACATTAAAACTCTGACACCAGGTTAGTTACTAACCACACGATAAGGAAGGGACCGCGCCTTCCTTATCGTGTGGTTAGTAACTAAATATTAATACAGTAGGACGACGCCTTTGAACTCTGGAAAAATGCCGACAACGTCTACACGCGTTGGCCCTGAATAATACCTCCCGAACTACGAACATCATTTTGTTCGCAGTTCGGGAGCGGCTTTGCGGCGACACATTTTTAGACTGTGTTTTAACATAAAGGTATCGTGTTACCCAGTTTCTGGGTTGTGAAGGTCAGATGGGCGGTCAAGTCACATAAAACACTGGTACACAGCAAAGACTGGTAGGCGACCCTAACATAGTTGGATAAAGGCTAGGCAGATGATGATGACAACAGAACTATTGGTAAAAGTGTGAGATGGGCCTCCGACCTTCGACTGTCGGTTTTTTACAGACTGTATTTCGGTGAGTGTCCTCTAGAGCTCCACGAGCTCATTCCACCATCTCCTTTCTTCCATCGGGAATCCAGACGTAGGTACTGCAGGTTATCACCCATTCCTTGTAGATGTTCCACACATTCGCACGAAGCGCTTTGCCTGTTCCTTCATTATGCGCACAGCCAAGGAGTGGAATTCCCTGCCTGCATCAGTGTTCCCGAGTTCATATGACCCCAATCTGTTTAAGTCGCGAGTTAATAAGCTTCTTATGGGTAAGTTCGTTCCATCGTCGACCTCATCTCTGACCTCAGGACAAGATTGAGGTCAAGAGTAGACCCATTATATATATAAAAAAAAAAGACTGCAAACTGCACGGGTATCTATGAAACTTTATGAAGTTGAGGCCTGCAGCAGCGGCGTGCAGCCTGCTGCTGCGGTGTTTCCGCGCTGAGAATCAAGTTCATTTCATAGAGATTCATAGACACCCGTGCAGTTGGCGGTTGCAGAGACTGAGTGCAAGTGTGATGATGTGGTAAGTAACTACTACTGGCGGTGATGTATTTGCACGATGTGGGCAAAAACATGTTCACAATTAATGACTGTGGATTTACCGTAGAAGACGTGTACTGTTTATTAGAAAAATCTAAAATTAAACAAATATTTGTCTGCAGCGTTTGTAAGTGGCTTTATTGCTTGTAATGGGAGTTTTGCCAGTTTTATACAATAAAATATTTTCTTTTAATGCATTTAATTTTACGAAAATGCATGCAAGCATGTAAACGATGCAAAAGAAGTATGAAAGAATCGTAGCAGATTGCGTGAGCTCAATTCGACATCATGTTACGGCCAAAAAAGTCATAATTCTATAGGTTGTGTAGAAGTACCTAGGTATAAGAACAAACAACAAACTGAACAACTTGCATGGTAAAAGGGTTTCAGATATCGAAGACGGAAAAAGTTTTCAAAAGATGCGAATGATACATACAAATTCGAGTTTCCTTAGGGTGTAGACAAACTAGAACGTTTTATTAAAACATCACGCCTATAATTATTTCGGGAAAGGTTAGGCAGGCTAGTTAATTAGGCTTCCAGCACACTTGTAATACCCGACGCCATCCCACACTGTCTTATTGGTCAAATCTGAAACGTTGCTTAATGTAACCAATGAGAACACGTCTGTTGACAGCCTTATTGTTGTTAGTTACATACATACATACATACATAAACTCACGCCTTTTTCCCATGAGGGTAGGCAGAAACTACAGAGCGCCATATGCTACGATTCTTACATACTTCTTTTGCTTCGTTTACATTCATACATGTTGTCATACACACACGCCGGTTGCGAGTACTACGCACCTGACCTTTCTGAAGAACCTCACCAATAAGGTCTATGTATGTCCTTCTAGGGCGTCCCCTCCCGGCGTTCCCACTTACATCTGCCTTGTAAATACCTTTCGTTAGTCGCCTTTCATCCATCCTTTCAACGTGACCAAACCATCTAAGCATACTCTTTTCAATTTTTGTTACTACATCTTCTTTTAAACCACAACGTTGCTTTATATCATCATTCCTCAATCTGTCATTAATTGTTACACCACACATACTTCGCAAGGAACGCATTTCTACAGCATTTATTCTACTTTCATGTCTCTTTTGCCACACCCAACATTCACTTCCATACGTTAGTGTAGGCACTAGCACACCATTGTGAACAGCCAGTCGTGCCTTTTCGGACATAGACTGGCTGGTCACAACGCCATGTATAGCGCCATTCACTTTATTTCCTGCATTCACTCTCCTTTCCACATCCGCATCAATCTTTCCATCCCTTGTAAACAGACTTCCCAGATATACAAAGTCATTCACTTGTTCTACACTCCTATCGTTTATTTTCACATTGCACAACGACACGTTTTCGTCTCTTTCAAACACCATTACTTTCGTCTTATTCACATTAATGTTCATCCCTTTCATCTTATATGCTTCATTCATCTTGGTCACCATGTCTTGCAACTGTTCCGCTGACGATGCAAGAAGAACTTGATCGTCTGCGTAGAGGAGGCATTTGACAGGCAACTCATTCATCCTCAATCCACACTCACTCTCTTTTAAATCTGTCAGACAACTATCCATGTATAAGTTGAACAGCCAAGGTGACGCTACACAGCCCTGCCTAACTCCCCTAGAGATGTTAAACCAGTCTGTGTATGCCCCGTTTATCCTGACACAGGCACTGGAATCCCTATATAAAGATTTCAGTGCCCGTACCAAGCACCAGTCCACACCATACATGGATAGTGTCGACCACAGCTCATCCCTCCACACACTATCATAGGCCTTCTCCAAGTCAACGAAAGCACAGTAAACTTTCTTGTGCTTAACCAGATATTTTTCGGCTATGCACCTCAAGGAGAAGATCTGATCCATACATCCCATTCCCTCTCTAAACCCTGCCTGCACGTCCCATAATTTCTCGTCAGTCAGTCTGATCACTCTTTTAATCAAAACCTTTGCATACAGTTTACCAACTACGCTTAAAAGGCTAATGCCGCGGTAGTTTTTACACTCCTGCTGTGAACCTTTTCCTTTATACAGTGGCACGATTACAGCCTTGCACCAGTCATCTGGGACTCGGCCATATCTCCAACACATATTAAAGATCCGGCACAACAGGCTTGCTACTACCCCGTCACCGCCCTTCAGCATTTCAGCGGACAATCTATCATACCCTGCAGCTTTTCCAACTTTCATTTCTCTTAACGATCTTACGATCTCATCCATTCCTATTTCATTCTCTTCATCTACATCCGGGTTTGGGTTTTCACCACTCTCCTCTGCCCAGTTACCCACTCCTTGCACACTATCCTGAAAACTAAATAAACTTTCAAAATATCCTTTCCAGCGTTCCAAGACATCACATTCTTCGCTTATCAAACAACCATCCTCTGCTCTTATAACATTCATACTCGAAGTCTTTGTCACTCCACGAGCCAATCTTACCTGTTTCCAAAACATCTTAACATTGGCTCTGAAGTTATCCGAGAACTTCCTATTATACTCTTCATCTTTTTCATCCTTCTTCTTTTTTACCACTTCTTTCACTCTCGCTTTCATTTTGGTGTAACTTTTCTTCACTCTTTCTAAATCATCTATTCTATTTACATTTGTTGCCAGATTCACTCTATTTTGGGCCTTACAGGCTAGCACGTTAAGCCAGGCCTCTTTCTTCTTTCTCACAACCTCTTTAACTTCACCATCTACCCAAGAATCATTCGTTTTACTACCACATTTCCTTCGTGCTAGGCCACATACTTTTGTAGCCGCTTGCACCATACTATCTTTCATTATATCCCATACTTCTTCTAAACTATAATCATTCATCTCATCAAATAATTTATCCGTCTCTTCTTTTACTTCCCTTTTATATTCCTCTTTTACTTTGACTTCTTGCAGTCTTTCTACTTTTATCCTTTCTAGAGCAGTCACAGGTACTCGAACTCGATGGCGCCAATGCTTGAACAAACCATGCACCCGACACATTACCAGATGATGATCAGTACCTACATTAGCTCCCCGATAAGCTCTTGTATCCGTAACTTTACTCTTTAACCTTTCATCTACAATCACAAAATCTATCATACTTTTACTATCTTGCCTTTCCCACGTATACCTGTGAATCTTTCTATGATTAAACATAGTATTCATAACACACAATCTTTTTTCTATACATATTTCTAATAAACTTAACCCATTCTCATTCACTCTATCATCTCCAAATGCACCTAATACTTGTTCATACCCATCTCTCTTCACACCAACCCAACCATTAAAGTCTCCAAGCATAACAATCTTCTCGTTTGCGGTACATCCTTTCATAACATCTCTTACACTGTCCCAAAATTCTTCTCTCTCCAAGGGGGAGCTTCCCATATCAGGTGCATAAACGCACAGGAAAAAGATACGGTTTAAGCCTACCTTGGTTCTCACCCAAAGAATTCTGGGACTAACGCAATCATAACCTTTTACACATTTCATCATTCTCTCAGAGAGAACAACTCCCACACCCTGACAGGCCCTACGTGTTTCTTTAACACCAGACCAGATCGCGGTCAGGGGACCGTGTATGGAGATGTCCACCCCTTTTCTTTTCGTCTCATTCAAACATAGCACATCTATCCTTTTGTCCTTCACTAACTCACAAACTTCATCCATCTTATCTTTTAGGCCTCCCTGAACATTCAGCGTAGCTAAACGACACTCCGCAGCTCGCTTTTCGCCCCGTGAGAACAACTGACGTGGTGTGTGGCGAGCGCCACCGCCGCCTTCGAGTTGATTTTGTTTTGTAATACTCATATAGTTCCCACGAATAGCTAGGGAAATAATCTGTCCACACTCTACAGAGCCCCGCATGTAGAGGTAAGGCTGGATTAGTGCCTGGGGACGCCTGGCCCCAGACAACAGGCACGCTTACGACTCGGCTCTCCCCTAGTCATGCAGCTCTCGGCACGGCAACCTTAGCTTGGAGGTGAGTCGTTGCCACCGCTCAGAGGAACACAATTGGACTCCGGCTGAATCCCTTAGTCGCCTTTTACGACACCCACGGGATGAAATGGGTTGATTCTATTCTACTACCCGGATACCACACGGGGACCTTTTACGACACCCACTTGTTGTTAGTTTTATCTATAATATGTATGTATTTAGAAATATGTAAGTATGTTTATCAGTTGTCTAGTACCCATAGCACAAGCTTTGTTTAGTTTGGGACTAGAGGGCGTTGTGTGGAAGTTGTAAAATAATTACCTACATAATAAAAAAAGAAAGTTCTATCGCCATTGCCACAAATACATTACATAAAATATGTACAGACGCCAGCACATCAAGTTACCCCAATGTGTCAAATTTCTTTGATCGTTTTTCAACTTTATGTCAAACAAAATAAGGTTCATATTCAATTGGGAAAATTGGACACATTGTAGTAACTTGATGTGCTGGCGTCTGTACAACATTATAAAAACTTAATAGGAAAACTTTTACAATGAGACGATGCATGAAATTGCAATGGAAGAAAAATGTAGTCTAAATGTTTCGTATAAAATTAAAAGGAACCAAAAATACCCTTAAAATTAAAACGGTAGATTACGCAATAGGGATTGAATACTGCAAACTAAAATGTAGACTACTCGGTGAACCGCCAACGATTTCGAACTAACGACCGATATCCTACATCGCGGTATTAAATGTAACCGCGCAATTTGAACTTATACAAGTTCCCGAACAATCATCGGGCAAATCAATGGTCGGAGGATCCTCCCTTTACAATGGGGGATGAATGAGGGACTTTACAACCTGTCCCTCATACCTCTAAAGTACACTTTTTTTCTGTCTCAATCCTTTATTTGGTCAAATTCGACTGCTCTAATAGAGCTAAATGCTATTGTGGTCTGGCGGATGAGACTGGGAATGCGAGCTGTACGTAGCGGAACGGGAGGTCATGCTGGCGGACTGGCCCAGAGTGGAGGCGGGCCCGGTAACCATGGTGACATGGTGGCCAGCGCTGAGGGGGTCTCCAGGCTCAAGGCATTTGCCAAGAGCTGGCACAGCAGGCGGGGGGAGCTGGAGCTGGTCGCGGCGTAGCGCTGTTTGCGTGGACGGCCAATTACTGCGGGACGGCTCGGGGGCAAAGCACGAACGTGTGTTGTAACCTGACCCAGAATGGGGAGTTCGGGTTTTGGGACGGACGGGAGTTTCCTCACTCCGGCAGTGTAAGCTGTTGCACAGCTAGACCACTGTGAGGTCGGTAATACGGTCCGTATGCCGCAAGGCGGGAAGGACCAGGCGCGGCGAGGGGCCGGTCTAATAGAGAAGAACAAAACATATTACCTATGTCGAAAAATATTAATACGAAACAACTGACGCTCAAGTCAGTCAACACCTTTACAATACGTCGTAAATAAACTTTTCTTATACACATGAGTTCATATCAAAGGAGTGTTTGTTTTGCCTTGTTTTGGGACGAATCGCTTTCAGAATACTCGTCAAAAGAGGTTTGGTTCTGACGTCCACATCAATTTCTTGTTTGTTAAGATTGGCTTTTGTGAATCTGACGATATTGTGTGCTTAAGTAAATCCTGAGACGCGAATCGGTGTCAAAGTGAACTGGTGCCAGTACGTAAAAAAATATGAGTATGGAAAATAAATTCAACTAATATTGTTATTGTGAAAGTTTGTCGGCAAGTGTGTATGTTTGTTTAAAAAACATATAAAAATCTTCATTACTGAAAAAATTGGTACTGCAAATTTGGTCGGGATTTTTATTAGGGTCACAAATTTTCTGTTCATGTATGTTACTTGTTTTTCAAAACAACAGTCATAATTCAATTTAATGAACCTAACGTTTGTATTTTTAACATTATTGACCAAAAGATGCTTAACACTTAGTTCCAGTCAATGTATGTTTGCCTAGTAAATAATATTAAATGGTCGATATAAAACTGTTTATCGCGACATCTTTGAATAATCCATTATACCCCTCGCTCTCATCTCGGTTGCGCTTCGAGGAGTTAAAATGTAATATTTTTATGTTGATTTTGTGAGTGCAACTAATGGTTGCGCTTAGAAATGGTTGCGCTTCAAGGAATACCCCAAGGAGTACAATGTGCTCTTTGGTGTGAAAGGAGTGCTTTGGCACTCTTAAAGTTATCCTGTATCACTAATAATTATATAATATACCACATAATAATAATTATATGTAGATAACATTACCTTCCTCCGGATCAGTTTGGTAGTTCGTTTAACATTTTTTTTCTTTTTCATCAACTTTTTTTTCTTTTTATTACCGTGTTCTTTTTGTGTCAAATAAATGGTTTTTCTTTCTTTCAATTTTTTTTGCTTATTTACATGGTGGTGGAGGGGATGTTAAATTATATATATTATTAAGTTTTAGTCATTAGAAAGGAATTTGTGAAATTCGCGTGGGCGGAGTCGCGATCGAAGTGATAATTAAGTGATATATAAATATTTAATAAATATATAAATATTCCACAACACAACGCCGTCTAGTTCCAAGCTAAGCAGAGCTTGTGTTATGGGTACTAACAGCTGTATGGATGGGTATAAACAAACTTATAAATTTCTAAATACATACATATTATAGATATATTACACCCAGACACAGAACAAATGATCGTACTCGTCACACAAATATTTGTCCTGGGTGGGAATAGAACCCACGACCTCCGGCATAGCAGCCAGGGCCATTAACCACTAGACCAACTGGCCAGTCTAAATATAAAACTACCCCTCATTAAATAAATGATTCCATGGGAACTTGACATAGCTTAACATTTATTTAATTAATAATAACGCTCAATGCGGTTTTTATTGTTCACTGAGTGACTTCACTTGCCTTCTGTATCATTTCGTCGGAGACTTTTGCCGGTAAGATAATAGGTAAGATTATAAGTTCGATTATAAGTTATTAGATGTAAGTATGTTACTACACTATCGAATTAGGTTACTGTTATGATAGTTGATATTTTTTTAAATATTTTTTTTTTTTTTTTAACTTAATCGTATTGTGTAAACGGGCTCTTCTTGTCGCGTCAAAATGAACGACAATCAATGCCGTGTGAATGGCACAGTGAAGCCACGTAATACTACTACGTTTGCCAGATTTAACTTAATGTTTTCATGTTGTTAACTTAAATTTTTGACTACAGCACGGTAATCGAGTGGTTAGTGTCCCTGGCTGGTATACCGGAGGTCGTGGGTTTGATTTCCACCTAAGACAAATGTTTGTGTGATGAGCACGATCATTTGCTCTGTGTTTGGGTGTAATTTAAATATAAATATTTATTCCACAACTTTTCACACAACGCCATTTAGTCCCAAATTAAGCTTGAGAGCTTGCGTTATGGGTACTAAATAGCTGATAAATATACTTATATACATATACAAACATTATTATACATTTCTAAATACATACATGTATGTATTTAGAAATGTATAATAATGTTTGTCAGTGGTCTGGACAGACTGTGCTTAGTTTGGGACTAGATAGCGTTGTGTGAAACTTGTGTTTTATTTATTTATTTTAATTTTGAATTACTAAACTTAAGCATACATACAAAAACTCACACAGTTTTGCCAAATAGTTAGACGGAAAATCATCATCATCATCATCATTTCAGCCATAGGTAGTCCACTGGTGGACATAGGCCTCCCCTATAGATCTCTAATAAGACCGGTTGGAAGCGGCTCGCATCCAGCGCGTTCTCGCGTCTTAATGAGGTCGTCTGTCCACCTTGTGGGTGGACGTCCTACGCTGCGCTTACCGATACGTGGCCTCCACTCGAGAACCTTTCGACCCCATCGGTCAACAGTCCTCCGTCCTCCGTAGACAGAAAATACAGAACGCCAACTGCTCATCATCTGCCTAGCCTTCTCCCAACTATGTTGGGGTCGGCTTCCAGTTTTTATTAACCGGATGCAGCTAAATACCAGTGTTTTACATGGAGCGACTGCCTGTCAGACCTCCACAACCCAGTTACTGGGTAACATGATACCTCTTGGTTAACCTGGTTGTCATACCTACTTTCGGGTTTCTGACCTGACCTGTTTCTGAAGTAACGACTGTCAAAGATCAACAAATGACAGAAGGGACCAACGGCTTAACGTGCTTTCCGAGGAATGGAGGAGTCTTGATATGTAATAATGGTCACCCATCCACGGATTGACCTTGTCAGCGTTGCTTAACCTTCTATCGACCCATGCGGCTGTTATAATTTAGCCACAAGCTCCTCAAGTACGCCAACTGCTACGATCTTAATATATTTTTTTTGCTTCACTTACGTTCAAGCACTAAGAACCTGCCAAGCCATAATACAAATTCTATTAATCTATTATAGAAAGAAAATGGCGTATATGGAATCAGCTGTTTGTCAACTGTCAAGTGTATTTCATTTTCAGCCATATTACAAATTCTACTCGTTAACACTTGACAGTTGACAAACAGCTGATTCCATATACGCCATTTTCTTTCTATTGTCGCCTTATCGATTACGATAATAGAAATAGAATTTGGAATATGGTTAGGCCAGCTGATCTTTCTAAAGAACGTCACCAAATAGGTCAGTGTGTGTCCTTTTAGGACTTCCAAGTGAAACCATGTAAAACTGCGGGATACCATTTGGCGTTTCAAAAAGGAATAAACTACAGTTTATTATTTTACCCTTTCGCAAGCATTGGCGACATAATTGCCATACCACTTTTTGAACATTGCGCCCAAATGTATGAAGCATATTAGTATTGTGCAACTATAGACAGCTAACGCTACTTCTTAGAATATTGTTAAAACTGCTCGCGAAAGGGTTAACCCTATTCTATTTAAAATAGACAAAGAGTTGAGGCTCGGAGTAATCCCTTACGGGTAATTGATAAAACAACTGCCTTGTAAGCTTTTAATAAAGAAATTTATGCAAAGCTAAATTGATTAAAAACTTTTTTATGGGAACTATAGTGCAAAAAGTTGTGTGTTGTTTGTTGTGGTCTACACAAATTTAAAGGTGTGTTGGATTAAGGTATTATTTTCGAAAGTCTAATAGGTTGTTTGTAAACTGAAAAAAGGGTGCTTTAGGGCCTTTAGGAGCATTAAGGGAGGCCTATGTCCAGTTGTGTACTACTACTGTGGGCTGATGATGATGATGATGAAGAAAATCTTCTCTTTTTATAATATTAGAGAAAATATGGTTTACTACATTTTTCTAATACTATAAAAAGGGAAGATTTTTTGTTTGTTAGAACCAAATAAGCTGCAACACTGCTGGACTAATTTTAACTATTCGTAATATTTTTATTATGTATTTGTTTCCAAAACCCTAAGCCTAAAATACACATTTGGTTTTAGCCATAAACAACGAAAACCTTTCAGAGCTTTTCCGTGTGCTAGTATTTAAATTTTACGATAATGTTATTTACTACAATATACATAGATAATCCAAAGCATAAGCTGTAGGGCTCATTAGGGGAGGCCTATTTCCAGCAAAGGACTACTGTGGGCTGCTAATGATGATGATGACTTATTTCAAAGGATGTATTAACAAGAAATAATCTGTGGACATAGAACAAATACGCTTCGCAGATGCCTTTAGTGTTCCTACTGCTGGGACACAGGCCTGGAATATATTTATTTTGGAATATTTATTTATTTATTTAGAAATATATAAGTATGGACGTCTTGTGTCGTGTAGTATGTACATATAATGTGTGTATCGTAGCAGATGGCAAAGGGAAATGGAAAAAGGCGTGAGTTTATGTATTTATGTGTAGGTGCCAGCCAAATATCAACCAGCCATGCACACTCGACTCAGTAGAGCGCAGAGCCAAGAAGCTCATTGGTGACGAAAAGCTGGTGGGTACCAAGCTTCATACCCTGGCCCACCGCCGCAAAGTTGCATGTCTGTCGGTCTTTTACAGACTGTATTTCGGTGAGTGTGCTCTAGAGCTCCACAAGCTCATTCCACCATCTTCTTTCTTCCATCGGGAATCCAGACGTACTGCAGTTTATCACCCATTCCTTGTAGATGTTCCACATATTCAAACGAAGCGCTTTGCCTGTTCCTTCATTATGCGCACAGCCAAGGAGTGGAATTCCCTGCCTGCATCAGTGTTCCCTAGTTCATATGACCCCAATCTGTTTAAGTCGCGAGTTAATAGGCTTCTTTTGGGTAAGATCGTTCCATCGTTGACCTCATCTCTGACCGCAGGACAAGATTGAGGTCAAGAGTAGACCCATTATATACAAAAAAAAAGGTATGTACAATGATATTATAAATAAAATAGTAGATAGGTTACCTAATCAACATTCGATCTTCAAAAACGGCACACTAACTCACGCACGCGTCCGTTGACGGCTAAAATGTGGCTGGTTAGCCACATTTTAGCGTGTCGCTTGCTGAGCGCTTATAACTTATCTACATCCTTTTAGTTATAATATCATTGTGTACGTAAGTTTGTTTATCAGTTGTCGTTTTTTCATTTCACTAAAATATGACACTTTACTGACACTATTTAGGTCTGCCTAGGTGCAGATAAAAATCTAGATTATGGGGCTAGAGAGTTACTCGTACTTAGATTACTAAACCCCACAATACATTTATGTGACAAGCTCAGCCCCTTTTCCCAAGTTATAAGCACACTACCTACCTTTTTCACCATAAAACATGCGGTAGATGTATCCTCTACCAGGGTAAGTACAAGATAGGCAGGTCACCTATTAGAACTTCAAATTTTAGACCTAATCTCCATAATTAGATGGTGGCTTACATGTAATGACACTACGAAAATCACCCTTACTGCTACGACATAAGGGCCTGGTTAATATACCTGTTAACCCAAATGTATGGTTGATTCCATCTACAGCATTGTGAATAGCCCTATTCTCAATTTAAATTGCTTTTTGTTATAGCATGCAGGGTTTATGTTAAATATGCAGAATAACCTCCATTACGGGTATATCGTAAAAGACGAGGAATTACAAGAAGGAATATAAAGTCTTGTAATAACTTTACCTACTTCTTGCTCCATACATATACGTTAGCGAAGATAAAATCTGCTCGCAGTAATCTTTTATCCATCCTTTGTTGGATAAAGTAATAATATCAGTTTTTACCCGACTACGGCAAAAGCAATGTACCTAAGTCTGTTTCTGTTTATTTAATATTTCAAGCACACTAATGTACAGAGGCGAACTTAATGCCAAAGGCATTTTCTACCAGTCAACCTTTAGGTGATGCAGAGAAAAGCAGTGGTAGGTGCAACTTCAAATAAAAATAAAAAAGCAAAATAATACTTACACATATTTTGAATAATAATGAAAAAAAAAAACAAAATAGGTTTTTTTCAATATTTTTTTATTTGTAGTCAGTTTTAGTGTACATATTTTAATTTATTTTAATAAGATTTATTGTTTTAATAAAGAATATTTTGAGTATAAATAAAGAAACATGTACACTGTAAATATAATACAGAGTGTTAAAAAGACCCTTAACGTAAACGAAAACCACATATTCTACCCATCACTGGGATAGTTTTTTTTCTTTTAATACACACCTGGGAATTTACTGGTTTTGGAGATATTGAAGCTCAAAAATGCAAAGGATACTAAACAAGCGGGCCGGTCGGGTCAACGACCAAGCGTGAGTGGCCATACGCTCAGCTGATCGAAAGTTACGTTGCGTTGTCGCGCTATGCAATACGCGCAATAAAAAGCATCTCTTTTTTAAAGATGAAAAAAAGTATTTTCCCAGCATTATTTTTTGGTTAAAGTTACTTAATTATATGCACAGAATGTGTGGTTATCGGCTATGTGATCGGTCTTATTACACCCTGTATATAACTATACTTGTATACTGTCGTGTCTGTCCCCTTATAATATAACTTATAATCAAAATTTAACCAAAAAGAGTGATAGCCTAGTCAGTGATGTAACCGTCGGATTCATACAAACCAAACCATAGTCAATTGCAAAGAACACAAGAAAATTTCAGTTTCGCGGCCTACCCTGGTGCTTCCACCTTAATATTAAGTACTTTGTTAAATATATCAATACAAATAAATTATGCTCAAAAAGCCTTTCAGGATAAATAAGCCATTTTATTCACAAACATCATTCTGATTTCCCTCTTCATTTTCCGTAATTAGTTTTCAATTTCAGTTTTATTTATTACCGACGATGATTTGGTTACGGAAACTGTAATAATTGAGATGAATTGGAATAAAATATATATATTTGTTTCATGAAAATATAATTATGAGACTAGCACTTAGCTCGCGACTTTGTACACGTGCTTTCTGTACTTTAACATCTTTCCACCGTCCATTTAATTTTGAAAATAAAATGTAGCCTATGATCATGTAATATATGAGATTTAAAATACTATAGAAAGGGCATGCGAGGAATTATTTGACTGGCCTGTTGGTCTAGTAGTTAGTGACCCTGACTGCTATGCCGCGGGTCGTTTGTTCGATTCCCACCCAGGACAAATGTTTGTGTGATGAGCACGATCATTTGTTCTGTGTCTGGGTGGTGTAATTTATCAATAACATGTATGTATTTAGAAATATAAGTATGTTTATCAGCTGTTTAGTACCCATAACACAAGCTCTCAAGCTTAACATGGGACCAAATGGCGTTGTGTGAAAAAGTTGTGGAATATTTATTTATTTATCATAAAAAAAACTTTGATGCCATCTATGTCTCTATAACTCCATCTAGAATAATATGCCAACATTGGAGCGGCACCGGAACGTCGAAACTAAACGAAACGAACGCGTCGAAACTCCGGCCATTTTCCCAATGTAGGAAGAAAGGATAGAGCCCCATAAGCTACAATTCTTGCATACTTATTTTGTTTCGTTTACATTCATTGTCATACACACCCCGCCGGTTGCGACTACCACGCACCTGACCTTTCTGAAGAACCTCACCAATAAGGACTGTGTAAGTTCCTCTAGGGCTTCCCCTCCCGGCGTTTCCATTTACATCTGCCGTATAACCTTTGTGTATTACTTATACATCGTAAACATACACAATTTGTACAGATAATATTTTGTCGGCTAGCAACCCTACCGAGTACAATGTCGACGCCAAACTAAAAGTCTACTATATCATTCGCAAGAAGTACGGAGCGAAACGCTAACACGTATATCATATGAATTTATTTCTCCACTTTGTAGCCTTTTTGAGAAAAAATGTCGTGGGCATAAATCATTGGCATTTGCTCTGTGGCTAAAATAACATCTATCATTTTCACAGATGAGAAATAAATTGGTAATATATCCTTTTGTCACGAAAGAGATGTTTACGGAGTAATTGGTACATACATAATGAAAGACGGTGGTAACCTCTAAAGGCTCATCGTGACCGGCAAAGTGAATGGGAAAAGGCCTCGTGGACGCAGCCCAATACGTTGGTCCGACCAGATCCGCACCACTTTTGACTCTTCATTGCACGATGCCCAGACCACACCGTCAGAGATAGAAACAGATGGAGGAAAGGGAAAATAAAAGTGATGTAGCAGGGAAGTCACGACCCTCAGCATGGAGGAGTACGATGCAAGGTGGAGAACTTACTTACACAATACACTTAAAACCTTACAGTACCTTTGGGCAGTACCAGTGCGAGTGGCGTCGGCGCTGCGGGTCGCCGATTCGATTTCTGTCCGTATGGTCTACCACTACCAGCTAGTTGTTCCCGGTCTGGTTGTTTGTTTGTGTATTACAGTTTAAATGCTTATAAACGCACCTACGATACACTAGAAATTCCTAGAGTTGGGCCACATTTTGAGAAATAAATTAGGTTAGTTCGTATCTGGTGGTATAGATGTCGCTACGTACTCCGTACGGCATGTAAAAATTGTAGCAGATAGCATTCTGTTCCTATTTGAGTTTGAGGAGTTTCCAAGTGTATAAACTAAATGTAATTAAATAAATTAAAAATAAATATTCCCCGGCATTTACTCAAAATCAAAAGTCTTAATTCAAACTGAGCTGAGAATCAGCACTTTTTGAACATCAAAAAATAAAACCGACTTCAAAAATAACACTAAACGGTGTAAAATAACTCTAAATTAGGAAGTCTGCGGCTTTGGTACTTTTGTCTTGTTCTTGATGGGCCACCGACTTCCGAATTTAGAGTTATTTTACACCGTTTAGTGTTATTTTTGAAGTCGGTTTTATTTTTTGTAAAAAAGTTTTTATTTTTTCCATTTTTAGTTGTTCCCATACAAATTTGCCATGAATTCATTTTATATCGTTAATTGTTAACAATACATGTCATTATAATAGGGTTATTTATTTATTTATTTATTTATTGAGGTAAACCAACAGCTTCTGTATACAGCATTACATTAGAATAATAGTAAAAAGTATCAGACATATACAGTCGCCAATAACAGGTCAACCAACATTCATGTGAGTGAAAAATTACAAATAATCAAATTAAAGTTAAAAAGGGAAACAAAATAAAATAACAAGTACATACATAATGAGAGCTAATGAGATACAACAAATTTAAAATTAAAATAAAATTAAAATTAAAATAGAAACAAAACAAAATAAAATATTCACACCTAACAGAAAATAATGATGTAAAAATTTCAAGAATATATAAATCGTTCAATTATAATTAATATAAATATTGAGTAGGTATTGGAATTAAAATTTAAATATTCGGTTGCATTCTTCGGTACTGTTGAATTTTGGCCTTAAAGACTTTTAAGGAATCATGATGAATGTCAACTTCTGGTACAGATTTTACAAAAGAATTCATCTCTCTACAGAGTCTGTTAACTGGGGAGTTTACACCTATATTAGTTTTAGATGGCTGAACGTGAAATATATTAGTGATAGGAAATCTGGGTATATTATAAGGAACATTAAGTGCAGTACTCTCGACTAGCTTACTGCAGTCAAGTCTATTATTAATTAATTTGTGCAGAAATAGAAGACCTTGCGTTAGTCGACGATCGCGCAGAGAATTCATATTGAAGCATCGAACACGTTGTTCATACGGACACCTAGGAGAGATTTTAGTAGAGGTATATGCTAGGTGCTTCGTGAAAGCCCTCTGGATATGTTCAACTCTTTGCGAGTGTACTGCATAGTGCGGGCTCCACACCACGCTAGCAAATTCTAAATGGCTACGGACTAGTGCATTGTACAAAACAATTTTGGTTCTTACAAGTTTAAAACCTTTAGTGCTTCTCTTAAGAAATCCAAGTAGCCGTGCCGATTTATTTACTATGCTATCAATGTGACTTCTGAAGTTAAGTTTTACGTCCATGATAATTCCAAGATCGCGAACCTCTTTCACAGATTCAATAGGAATTCCATTTATTTTGTATGAGTCAGTCTTCGATTGTTTTTTTGTGGAAAATCGTATGTGACTACATTTCTGAACATTAAGTTTCATATGGTTCGAGTTGCACCAACGTTCAATGCTATCTAAATCGTTTTGAATTAGTATAGCGTCTTCACTTGAATTGATGATTCTATAAATTTTTAGATCGTCAGCAAACATTAAATATTTACAGTGGTGGATTTCATTAGCTATGTCGTTGATGAAGAGCGAGAATAGAATTGGGGCTAGATGAGAACCCTGGGGAACTCCTGATTCAGCATAATATGGGTAAGATTCATAACCATTCACGACAAGAATCTGCGATCGACGAGCTAGATAAGACGAGAACCAGTTAAGTAATGAACCATGTATACCATTGTATTCAAGTTTCGCTAGTAGCAGAGAATGGTCGACTTTGTCAAATGCATTGCTAAAGTCAGTATAGATGGCGTCCACTTCTAACCTTTTGTCAAGAGCTAGAGTCACGTCTGATACGAATTCGACAAGGTTTGTCTCAACACTGCGTCCAGTTTTAAAACCATGTTGATTAGGCGATATAATTTTATCTATATGACTAGTGATGACTGGACAGATAAGAGATTCAAATATTTTTGCAAAGCATGATAAGATTGAGATAGGGCGGTAGTTTTTAACGTTTGAAGGGTCACCTTTTTTGAAGACCGGAACGATTTTAGCGCTTTTCCACAACTTAGGAAAAATTCCTTCCTCCAGAGACGAATTAAAAATGTACTGTAATGGTAATGCGAGCACGTGGCTGCAGCGTTTTATGAATGAGGGAGGCAAAGAATCCGGTCCTGGACCTTTCGAAGCGTCTAAGTGTTTAAGTTTATTCAAAATTACTTCTTCCGTAAACTTAATAGTACTTAAAACATTATCGATACCCGAGGTAAAGAGGGGACTATGACGGGGTGCAGAGTTTTGACTAAATACAGATACAAATTGATCAGCGAATAAGTTTGCAATTTCAGTGCCGCTACTAGCCACCAGGAGGCTTACTATGAACTATTATTACGATTCAATTGACGACCCAAAATGAACTGCTTTGCAATTTCATACCAAGACGTCATTAAAACGATCCGGTTTAGGTTGACGCCAAATCAAGTCGGCACTTGAATCGCAAGCTGTTTTAGTTCGTTCATTTTTCGTACCATGAGGTGACATTTGAACCTAAATTGGTTTGCATAGTGTCAAAAATAGCAATTCAAAAAAAGTTTCTAGTTTCGTGGCGTAAACTGAATCGTTTTGTTATAAACTTTGAAAAAATGAGGAAATATACGTACCAAATTCAAGGTATTTCAGTTAAATATGTGTTTCTTACGTAACAATGTAAAATGTACGCCATTATTCGTATTACTAATTACTTTATCCAAGTTAAACGTTAAAAACTAAAAACTCTTTTGAATACTACCTACCTAATAAGAACTCCTTGGGTTCTATCAAAAAAGTTTGTATAGATTTCAAAACACGTGTGTTGCGTTCTAAACTCGTCATAATCATTTTACTTTTACGACGATACTAAGCAAACCTTTAATTTTTATTTTAAAGAATTATTTAAATTACTATTACATTAATGAGTAGTAAAATTGGGCTTAATGGTATTAATAATTTGATAATAATCTCATAAGCGCAATTTTAAAATATATTTGTTGAAATTTTAAACACAAATAAAACCGCTAAAATCATAACTACTAGGTTTCGGAACGCAACGCATAGGTTGGAGTAAAAGAGACAAACTTATGCAACAATTGCTTAGATAATATACCTCTAGATCGAGCTACCGCGTGGCCGCACATGCGACAGCAATATAAAAGTTCAGTGTTGCTATTCCTTAAAAAAGTCCCAAAATACGACCAAAATTCTACTTAACTGCGGGTTCCAATTTTAGCACTATTGTAAATTATAATTTACGTATTCAACGTGGTAATAAGAGTGTAGAAGTATCCATGTGTGAGAAAATATAATTTCACGTAAAATACCTACTTTCAATCTTACCTTGATTCTCACAAATAAAATACACTACTACCAGGTGAAGCTTGATGTGTGTACATAGAAGTAACTCTTTAGAAGAACACTACATTATTTTTTCGCGTGTTATTTATCATTAAAATATATTGAGGTATGGCTGACATCCAGTGTGACATTGGCATTGCTGTATAATAACTATTGTCCTTTAGACAAAACCAACTTATTTTGAAAATATCTAATTTTTTGTTTATACTTAACATTTATTTATAAAATGAATTCTTACTTCCAAATATCTTTAAGTACCTACGCGATAGCCTTCAAGAGTAAAACTTAATGATTGTCGAAAGGGCTCTGTTCGTTCGTACACATGTTCACTTAACTTAAAAATAAGGGTTCGCCCACAAATTTGTGTGTTTAGCCACCATAGATTTATTTGATTATTATGCCTACCTTTTGAACATTAGGCCTGACAGTTAAGGGAAAAGATTTGAAACGTGTAGCAACACTGTAAGTAAGTATTCCTAGGTTATGTGATTTATGAAATCAAGTTTATTTTAAGAAATCTTCCATATTTTGGTCTGAAAGCCATGACAATAAAAGCGCACAAATGTATAAATTCAATAATCATACAATAACACAAACAGTATTGAATACTTACGAATGAAAAGAGATTTTGTTATTGGCCTTTTCTGAGCGGCTTTTACAGCCTATTATACTGCATCCTCCCATCGTAGCGCATTCACCATACACTAAACACTTATCTAATGTAGTCTATTTCTCATTAAATGACTTAAACTATTACAAAAATTGCAAAAACCATCCGAAAACTTAAATTAAATCGAGCATAATAATATACGTGACAGTGACAGCACTTTGTTTGGCTAACATTCAAAAGTTAGCCATGCAAAAATCCGGCACGCCGTAAGGGACAGAAGATACGATGCTTTGTCTCAATTTTCGTACGAACTTTGTATTATTGCGTCTCACTTCCACACTTGACACTGTAAATTGGGCTACGTCTAGAGGTATATAGTCTAAGCAACAATTGTCTAGCGTCATCTCTTTCTCACACCGCGGACCACCGACAAATTTCGTTCTTTCATTCCTCCATGAGCGAATCAAACACCACTCAGTTATAGGCACTTCATGGTGTGAATATTAGCGAATCAGTTTAGGAACCTAAACTGGTTTGCGTCGGAATTGAATGGCTAACTAAAAGTTGATGGTAGGCCTGCTGGTCACTCATGAACATTTCGGCAGGTATGCAAGAATCTCCACGACGTTTATCTTTTATGAACCGCCAGAATGCCTTAGGATTTTTGGGAATATCATTTTCAATTTTACATTTATATTTATAGTAGCAATTATCTATTAACGTATGACAGCGACTACGAAGCAGTTCAAAGGTAAGTCTGTCTCGGGGATTTTTATGTTTACGGTATTTTTGTCTATATTTCTCTTTTTCAGACAAGGCCCTAATAAGTGAATCAGTATACCAAGAAGGAAATTTAGATTTTTTACTTTTATATTTCGGTACAAACTTATCAATAGCACTTTCTAGCACTCCGTAGAAGGAATCGACTCTCACATTTACATCTGCACATTTATGGAATGTATCAAACCAGTTAATATTTTTAAGATAATTTAGGATACCTTCATTATCAGCCTTGAAAAAATTGTTACCAGAACGATGTTTTGATTTTAATTGGTTTATGTTTGAGAATGAAATTGTTAATAATAAGTTTGGGTGATAGGAATCAAGTTTACTAAGCAGGTCATTTGGCTTAGTGACTGTCAAGTTTGTTATGTTGGTTAGAACTAAATCTAGAACTTTTCCGTCACTGTTTAGAATGTTATTACACTGATGAAGTTCATTAACTGACAAGAAGTCTACCAGTGAGCAACCTAGTGAATTTTCATAATTTGATGGTGAGAGATGTAATTCATCGTCTTTCCAGTTCCAATCAATAAAGCCCAAGTTAAAGTCCCCAAGAATCACAACATCATCAACACAATTTAATATATTGTTGACATTATTTAAGAAGTACTGTAGAGAGTCAAGTTTAATTGGTGGAGACATATAGATAAGACAAAGTGCAATTTTTTTATTGCAATTATTAACATTTAACTCCACAGATAACCACAAGTCTTCTAAATCACTCTCCCAATTTTTAATTCTTGTAGATTTAATTTTATTACTTACAGCAAACATGACCCCACCTCCATCCTTTTTTGAGACCTTAGAGCTTAGTCTATCTCTTCGATATACTATGTACCGTGGGTCCAAGAATTCACCATTAGAAATGTTAGGATTTAGCCAAGTTTCTGTGAATGCTATTATATCATAATTAGTCAACAAAACATTTTTAAAGATATCTTCTGTCTTACTTCTCATCCCACGTACATTTTGATAATAAATATCAAGCATTGTGATAATATATAAAGCCAGGAACATTTTTTAAATATAAAAATCAAAACTTAAATAAAAATCTAAACTATAGCACCAGGAGTTTTCATTAGTTTCAGACTGTCTTGATCACGAATGTGTATGGACTTTGAATAAATATCTTTTCGTACAAAGATTCTCCCGTTACGTATCCAGACAAATTTGAAGGACAGTTCCTTTGCCAGTTTTCGTGTAGCCGCATGTAGTTGTTTGCTAGCTGGGCATAAATGTTCACTAACAAAAATAGGCACTGGGTTACCTGCGATACCTAAGTGACCTGAGTTTAGTTTGTCCGAGGAGTGTTTTTTGTTGAAGACTCCTACAGCAGCCAGCAGGCTATCTCGTTGTCGGGAGCTGTGCAGCTTAGCAATCACAGTGCGTGGACGGCTACTTATATTGTTTAGTTTTGCCACTCTTGTAATTTGCATGATATCATTGTCGACAATGTCACAACTAGCGACGTCAGCTATTTTTTTCAGTGTATTCATCAGGTTTTCAGACTTGTCCTCAGGTATGCCATTGATTTCCACATTGCTTTCACGCATGTTTTGTTCTACGATACTTAATCGAGTAGTAAGTTCTTTAACATTTTGTTGAAGGTTTTCATTATCATGCCGCAGTTGATCAATTAGGGTATCTTGTTCATTAAAACGATTCTTGAATTCTTCAAAATGCTCGTTAAAAAATTCAAAAGAGACTTTAAACTCCGATATTTCTCCTTGTATGTTTCTCAATTGGTTGGATACTAGCTCCTTGAAAGATGACTTTAATGCGGCAGCCAATTCATCTTTAATAATCTCTCTTAGCGTACCTTCGCTAAGCCATTGATCTTGTTTACTTTCGACAGGTCGGGATTGACAACTTTTCTTTCTATGCGTCACATTCGCATCGGGCGGGGTGTTCTTTGCTGAAGAAGTTTTAGGACTTGACGGTTGTTTCCCGACAGGAGAGTGACGAAGACTCGCAGCGCTGTTGGTAGGGCGCACAGGCGTATTAGTGTTGTTAGATTTCTGCTGTTTGCAGCAACATTCTGGACACTTCCAAGTCGATTTATAGTCAAGGTCCATCAGATAGAAGTTGTTTTTTGGTATATTTACACAAGAAATGTCATATCTTGATTTACATTCGCTGCAATTCAAGTATTCCATACCTTTTATCTCTTTAAGGCATCCAGCACAGATTCTTTGGTTTGTTGGCATGTTTATAGTTTAGTTTTATTTTGTGGAAAAATAAAAAATAGATCTTCAATTTTCATGCGCAAGCAAATTTAGTTATTACAGGATTCCAGGGAAGTATATACCACTGCACAGTTCGAACTCTCAGCTTTACGGGGATATATAATACTATTTGTAGTAATTACTTTTAACCACTTTTATCAATATTTTAACGGAGAAAAATTTTAAAACCGTGTTGTCTTTTTTGACATTTTGAAGAACAACAAGAACAACCCGGAACCTTCGGGCTTGGTGAGGGTTCGGTTTAGGCTCGATCACGTTGCGAGCTGGTAGATTTGTCGCTATCAATAGGTCAATGCGAACCCCCGGGCTTGATGAGGGACGCAAGGACGCTATGATTCCCTACGTTGTTGAAGTCAAAAATAAAACATAGGGTACTATTCAGGTTATCCACCTAACCCTAAAAAATGAAACTTAACATACCTAACTGTCTAAATCAAGGTATATTGAACACATCTGCCTACCCCTCTGAGCATACAGGCTTGATGATACGTCATGATGTTGTATAAACAATAAACATCCAAGCGATTCCAGCAATCACGATAGATTTGCCGTCTATTTTTCAAGAGTTCCGTTGTATATCTCCAAAGATCAGCACCAGATCTTCACCAAATTAAAATGGGACCACCTCAGGAGTCTACTCTTTCAAACAAAAAAAGAATTTTGAGAATCGGTCCACAAATGGCAGAAAAATCAGGTAACACATAAAAAAAAAAAATACTTACACGAACATAGAACCTCCTCCTTTTTTTGAAGTCGGTTAAAAAAATACATGAGACACTCCTTCAAAAACGCCCCACTCTTCGTCACTTCCTAGTGTTTTTGCTGGGAGGAAGAAGTGGCGGAACAAACTCCCTAGAAACGCCGCCTAGTCCCAAGCTAAGCAGAGCTTGCGTAATGCGTACCTACTAGACGACTGATAAACATGCTTATATATTTCACCTAGATAAATTACACCTAGACACAAAACAAGGGAAGGAGCTCATCACATAAACATTTGTCCTGGGTGGGAATCGAACCCACGACCTCCGGCATAGCAGTCAGGGCCACTAACTACTGGACCGACAGGCCAGTCAAAAATGAAATAACTCGATTCGAGAAAGGATTCTCAGTACATCTTCGTATGTACATAACTTGCCATTTTTGTTTTCTTGTTCTCAACACATTACTGCTTACGTAAACATTAAACACATGATCTGTTGTCACGAATCAGATCAGTCATAATAAAGTGTGTTTTGGTTAATTACGTCATCATTTTCGGCGAAATTGCTTGTTTTGTCACTTGATCTACTCGTGTATTATTATTCTCTTGCTCATCTTGCCTTGGGGGCTAATAACATCGTAAATAGGTGCAATAGAATACAACACAAACACGTAGCACCGCGCCTGTGATTTCCAAAAGATTTTATTTCATTTATTTGGTTAGCCAACAATTGTTTACACATTTAGAGGTATGAAGAACAAGGTGTAAAGTGCCTCATCCCCCATAGAAAATAAATATTCCACAACTTTTCACACAACGGCATTTAGTCCCAAGTTAAGCTTGAGAGCTTGTGTTATGGCCTACCTACTAAACAGCTGATAAACATACTTATACATTTCTAAATACACACATATTATAGGTAGATAAATTACACCCAGACACAAAACAAATGATCGTGCTCATCATACAAACATTTGTCCTGGGTGGGAATCGAACCCACGACCTCCGGCATAGCAGTCAGGGTCACTAACTACTAGACCAACAGGCCAGTCATCACTCATCATCACAGAAAAGGAAGGATTCTCTAACCAGACGGGTGTTATACCTGGTGGGCGACTACTGCCCGACTATTATTGTCAGTTGGTTATACGTTCTATCGCGCGGAAAACTTTAACATCGCGATTTAGAATGTCAGTCGTTAGTTCGTATTTAGCGAGATAGATGTCGTATCGTTTCAGAGTAGGTTTGAGAATAGCAAATTAACTATTTTTCGTGAAATCAAAAGGTGGCATGAACTTTGCTGGGGCAGCTAGTGTTTTATATACCTATTTATCTAGTCTAGGTAGATATATTAATCACTAGCAGACGTCCCGCGGTTTCACCCGCGGAGGTCCCGTTCCCGTGGGAATACAGGGATAAAATGTAGCCTATGTGTTAATCCAGGGTGTCAGCTAACTCCATACCAAATTTTATTAAAATCCATTCAGTAATTGTTACGCGAAAGAGTAACAAACATTCATCCATCCTCATAAACTTGCGCGTTTATAACATTAATAAGATTTTAATCATTTACCTTCTTTGTAAGTTTGAAATACGTTATTTCAATTACAATTCAAACTGAAATTGCTATAAAAGTGAATTTATCTATACTTACTCTATTCACTCTTGTAAGGTCGTAAACCATAATTATGATGTACAATAATTTATGTTTCAAAGAAAGTTCTCGGCCTTTGGGCTAGTGAGTGCAAGCTGTACTTTAAAGCATGTTGTTATAGGATCGAGTCCCGGGTCGGGCAAAGTGTCATTGGGTTATTCTATCAGAATTTCTCAGTAGCAACCCGGAGTTCGGATTTTTATCAGATTAATGATCGCAATTAGACACGGCTGTATATTTATTTGGAAATTGATGTTGTTGTGTAGTTTTTATATTAGTACCTATCTCTATTACACCCTTTGGATAATTATTATCAGCCATTTGAATAAAGTCAACCCGAGAAAACTTCGGTGAAGTACCTACCTAACCTGTCAGTCTAATAAATTAGAATCAAAATCAAAAGTCATTTATTCAAATTAGGCTGAGGTTCAGCACTTTTTGAACGTCAAAAATTACATAAGACAGTCCCCCAAAACGCCCGCCCTTCGCCACTTCCTAGTGTTTTTGCTGGGAAGAAGAAGTGGCGGAACCAACTCCCCAGCAACACGTCTGTCTGATATGTTAGAAGAACAGTTCAAACAGCATTGTTAATTAATAAAAATAATCATTTAAATTACATTAAATCATTTGCTATATACATGATAGCTATAAGATATGATAGATAGAATAGAATGACGACTCAATTTGCATAGGTAAAGCTATATTTTCCCACTTCACTATCTGTTCACTTCAACTATATTATGTACATTCAAGAAAGAAAGAAAAAACATTTATAGGTAACAGCTTGATACACGCACAGTAAAAGCGTGGAGAAAATAAAAAAAAACATGACATTTACGGAGGGATTTTATAGAATAGTACCTGCAAGTGGTTTATGTCGTCATAAACTTATTCTAAAATATACCTAACATCAGTATTCTGATACTTTGAAAAGCGTGAAAAGACTTCGCGCGACAAACACCAATTTATTGCGAAACAATCATAAAACAACAAAAAATGGAGGAAACTTCCAAGGCCTCTGGGGGCATCAATTTTGTCCTCATGTGCAATGAAATTTTTCCGACAAGACGTCAGAGGGGAATCGGTGAGGTAGCGGGGGGGAATCAACAGTTTCAGCAGGCTCGGTAGCTGCGTAAAGCCAGTCAGTTCCCGTCGCTCGCCGCGGACGGTTGTGTAGCCCGCGTGTGCGTCCGTGAATTACGACTCCTTAAAATTATGTAAAAAGATGTGCTGTTTCAAATTCACAGTGTTGTAAATATTTCGGTGTGTGTTATAATTTTTTAAAATCATTTTATATCCTTAGGACAAACGTATCGAATGGTTAGTTTCTATATATTTTTGCCGAATAACTTTTTTACTTGAACGGGCTGAGGGTTAATCGTGTGTGATACCATTCATATAGTTTATTTTAACGTTCTGTTTTTGATAAATTATAACCTTTTGTTTATTTTCTTGGTTGTGGTTTTGGAGCCGTTGTGTTTGGATTCGAAATAAGAAGGTGAGTTTTAGAATTATTCATCTAAATTATAGGGATGATTTTTTTTTAATGAAATCTAAATGACAGTTGGAATTTTCGAATAAAAAAATAAAAAATGTTGGTCAATAGTTCAAAACAAATGTGTACGTGTTCCGCCTTTTTTTATCGCGACGAATACCCCTTTTATTACCCAATATCAAACGCCTATCTATCACTCGACAAAATGTAATACCAAGGTACTTACAAATTATTAAATAATAGCAAAATATAGACGGAATTATAAACCGCCCTTAGGGGTCTTCCAATTTGTAACACATTGGTGTAACCTGTGACTGAAATGTTCTTAAGATCATTATTCGATAAAACATAAAATAGACGGTAAGCCCATCCGATTCCGTTGATCTCGGAAGATTTTCCTTATCGAAAACGGAAGCTGTGAAACATCATAATACTTCCTTGTAAAAAAAATATCCTGTTACGTTAAACATTAAAATTCTAGGACGAAAGCGCGCTTGAACTGTTTGGTGTAGAATTTATTGAGTCGTTCTTCGTCTAAAATAATAACAGATACCTCCAATACTTTAAGAATTTATCTGACGAGAAAACGCTACAATTTTGACACAAATTTCGTATAATATGAACTAAAATAGGTATACAAGTCACTTTAATACCCCCTCCAATCTCCTCTCAATTTTGGAAATAAAATATAGCTATGTAACATGTAACTATGACACACATGAATAATGTGGCCTTTTATTAGTAAAATATTTTTTTTAATCGGTTTAGGAGATTGTGAGTTTTACCCCTAACAACAAACTTTACCTATTAGACAATATTACTATCTAGGTATTTACAATATTTAATATATCTAAAAAACGGGTTAAAATTATATTCGTTTGTCACTCAGAGACTTAAAACAGCGTTACAAGAGATCAAAAAATGTCGAATAAAAATTCGAATAACATTTTATACGAAAAAGGCACGTCGTAAAAATGGAAAGCGATCTTGTGATTCGAATAAAAGTCGCTTGAAATCCAGGGTGCGTCTTGTTGACAAACAGCGACGCGGAAAAATGGGTCGAATTGCGAAAAATATTAGGTAGGTAGGTATCAAGTCCTTTGAGATTTTTAATTTAGAAAAGTGGTATTATGGTGCCTTAATATAACTCGACATCACTTTGAAAATCGAAATGTGATCTTTGTAAATGCGAAAAGATTGTTATTAATATAGTTATAGAATTTCATAAATCTTTAATTATTGATCGCTATTATTATTTAATTGACTTTGTTACTATTGACCATGTAAATACCTATTTCGTTTTTACTTTTATTTATCATTATTGTTGATAGAATTAGACGCTATATTAATCTAGTAAGCGGTTTGGATGTATTTCTGTTAGCTTGTAAGATCCAATGAACGTATCATTGGATCTTACAAGCTAACAGAAATACATCCAATAAAGGATTATTCGTTAATAATCCTTTATTTATTAAAAGGTTGCAATAAAAATATCTTAACAATTATATATAATAGAACCAAGTGTCATAATTTTGCCTGAACTGAGGTGAGCCTGTGTTGCAGGCTAGAAGTTAATAAATACCTTATGAGACTTATAAATAATTTAACAGTTTAAAAAACCTATTAAAGTCTAAAGTACCTGTTTGCTCGAAATCGCCTAGCAATACAATTTAGTGACCTGACTGCTATATCACCGGTCTTGGGTTCGATTCCCATCCAAGACAAAAGTTTGTGTGATGAGCGCGATCATTTGTTCTGTTTGGGTGTGGTGTAATTTATTTATATTATGTACCTATGTATTTAGAAATAGATAAGTGTGTTATCAGTTATCTAGTGCTCATAACGATCGAGAAACGAGCCAAGAAGATCATCGGCAATGATGCACTCGTTGAGTCAACACTTCAAAGTCTTGAGCATCGACGCCGAGTTGCTAGCCTGTCGGTTTTCTATCGGTTATATTTCGGAGAGTGTGCATCGGAATTGCACGATTTAATTCCACCAAGCCCTTTTCATCATCGGACCACTAGACGAACGGCACTGCGCCACCGGTACATGGTTGATATCCCAACCATACATACTAAACGCTTGGAAACACATTTATTGTGCGAACAGCTAAAGAGTGGAATTCCCTGCCGGAGTCGGTGTTTCCTGATAGCTACAACCTAGGGGTCTTCAAGTCAAGAGTGAACAGGTTGCTTCTAGGCAAGCGTGCTTCATCGTCGACCACATCATCGCTTACCATCAGGTGAGATAGTGGTCAAACGCGTGCCTATCAATAATTTAAAAAAAAAATAGCACAAGCTCTGTTTAGTTTGAGACTAGATGGTGCTGTGTGCAAGTCGCGGACTATTTATTAATTTATTCAACTTTTTCTGGACATTCCAGCATGATTGCGACACGCGCTCTTTCTAACACAAACGTAACATATATTTAAGAAACACATACCTACCACCTTTTTTTGAACCGAGAAAGAAAAGAAGTCGTGAAACAGTATCCGAGGCACGAGACCGAGTTTCTCGGTGCTAAATCAATGGTGACAGCTTGAATTCGTGTCCGGAACATTTACGTGAGTGTTAACAAACTGTGCTACATCTAAACTCCTTCTTATCGTGTGGTTAGTATAATATACAGGGTTATTTTTCAATGACCGCCCAAATTTTCACTGGGTGTTCTACCCATGAATATTAACAACTTTCACTGTGGGATCGACTCTGAAATCACGAAAAAAAATCAGCTGTTTCATACATTTTAGTCGAGTAGGTATTGAACTTTTGTATGAAAGAGCTGATTTTTTTTTCGAGATTTCAGAGTTGGACCCTTAAGGAAAGTTGCTCATATTCACGGGTAGAATCCTGTAAAAATTTGGCCGGTCATTGATATAATAACCAAATTTGGCTGGTCATTGAAAAATAACCCTGTATTTATAACATAGACTCCATTTACAATAGCTTTAAACAAAAAAGGTTATTAATAATACAAGCTTTGTAACGAAAGTACAATCAAGCATATTACAATAACGATAGACGCCGAATTTATTGTAATCTATTTTATTCTTCTAAATCCTACTTCCTACTATCCTACTAAGTAATATTTATAAATGCGAAAGTTTTTATGGATGTTTATTACTCTTTCACGTAAAAACTACTGAATGGACTTTGATGAAATTTGGTATGGAGTTAGCTGACATCCTGTATTAACACATAGGCTAATTGTTATCTCTGTATTCCCACGGGAACGGGACCTACGCGGGTGAAACTGCGGGACGTCTGCTAGTTTAAAATAAAAAAAAAATGAATAAAAACTGTTTAATTTCATCAGTTATTATGGTTAAGCCCCATGTCATGGACGAATGATGGCGAAATATTAATATTAAAATTCTATTTTAGTCCGTCAGTTAGTACAAAATAATACTAATTGCCTGACCTGTTGGCCTAGTACTGCACTAAAAATAAAAAAAATGTCATCTAGCCTACCTATTGACATGAGAATCAAACATTCAGAAAAAAAATTATACACATGGCAAAAACCCAATTACCATTTACTCGACCCAGGTATCAATCTTATGACTGTGTACTCAGCTGTAGCGTTTGCGACCACTAAGCTAACGGGGCGTCTAAATAATTAATCTCATAAGCTGTTTGATGTTAGCCTCCTATATTAAAACTTTTCTCATAATATCGTTCGTTTAAAAAGTATTATGAATCCATAGAATCCGGTATAGTTAAATAATTTTAGAAAGCGTGGCGATGAAATGTTGGTCACCTCCTAAAGCTTCAAAATATCCTATAATTTTTATCTGCCTAGCCTTTTCATAACTGTGACAACCTTAACACGTTACCTGTGTAACTAGGATTATATTATAGGAACCACGCCTTACGTGTAATCGCAACATTTAAGTTTTAAGTTGCGATAGACCGTACCTACAGATATTATAAGAAATTACCTTTTTTTTATTTATTTATTTCTTCCTTTTCTTAAAATAAAATGGTTTGAGGAATAAATAAATAAATAAATAAATATTCCACAACATTTCACACAACGCCATTTAGTCCCAAGTTAAGCTTGAGAGCTTGTGTTATGGGTACTAAACAGCTGATAAACATACATATATTTCTAAATACATACATATTATAGATAAATTTGACTGTCTTTGACTTGTTAATTATTATTTGTAAGTATTAATGGTGTACAATAAAGAGTATTCTATTCTATTCTATTCTATAAATTACAGCCAGACACAGAACTAGTGACCCTGACTGCTATGCCGGAGGTCGTGGGTTCGATTCCCACCCAGGACAAATGTTTGTGTGATGAGCACGATCATTTGTTCTGTGTCTGGGTGTTATTTATCCATAATATGTATGTATTTAGAAATATACAAGTATGTTTATCAGCTATTTAGTACCCATAACACAAGCTCTGCTTAGCTTGGGACTAGATGGCGTTGTGTGAAAGTTGTGGAATATTGATTTATTTATTTTTATAAATCCATTAAAAAACACATTAGAAAATTACATTTTTCCATTTTTCTCATCCTTTTTTCAAATTCTTAATTTAGAAGTTCAATGCTCAAACGTGTATGTCGATAAAAATGAATGAGCTCGGCAGGTGCATAAATTTAAAAGACTTTTTAAACTTTTTTTGGAGCTATGCCCCATGCATGGATGGCATGCACCTCAGTTATGAGCCTCAAAATACACATTCGATGGGTCATGTAGGTGTATAAGGTGGCTAAGTGACTGAGCTTACTAGCAATGTGGGTTGCACTTTACTACTCTTGTTAACCCTACCAACTTAGAAGCTAAATTATGTTTGTCTCTGGAGTGAGTTCTCATCAATAATGCAATGCTTTTAACACACTGAAGTCTAAAACTACTGGTGATTATTGGGGCATCTCCATTAAACTTTTGAGTAATATAATAGATGTTGTAGCCCCCTATCTTGCTGTTACTTTTAATAAATGCGTAGATCTAGGGACTTTTCCGGATCTCATGAAGAGTAGTAAAGTCATTCCGTTATTTAAATCTGGTAGTAAAAAAGATATTGGCAATTTCAGACTTATCTCGATCTTACCGGCATTTAGCAAAATATTTGAAAAGTTAATACTCAAGCAGTTGCTAAGACATTTTAATTTAAATAGCCTCCTTCATTCTGAACAGTATGGTTTTACAAAAGGTCGTTCAACTACTGATGCGGGCATAGCTTTATTAAAACATATATTTAACGCGTGGGAGAACTCGCAAAACGCAATTGGAGTTTTTTGTGACCTTTCAAAAGCTTTTGATTGCGTACACCATGACACACTTCTGCGTAAGCTACATCACTACGGTGTCCAAAACGAGGCTCTCAATATTATAGATTCATATTTAAATAATAGGTTCCAATGTGTTGATGTTAATGGTGCAAAATCTTCCGGACTACCAGTTCAGTTAGGTGTACCTCAAGGCTCAATTCTGGGTCCATTCTTATTTTTGGTATATATTAACGATTTACCATTTTACCTGAACGGTATCTGTGATGTTGTACTATTTGCAGATGACACATCTCTTATTTTTAAAGTAAATAGGAATAGACAAGATTTTGACGAAGTAAATAGTGCACTTTCTAAAGTCACAGATTGGTTTACCACTAATAACCTAGTTCTCAATGCAAAAAAAACGAAATGTATAAAGTTTGCCTTGCCTAATGTTAGAAACCTTGGACCTAATCTCGTCATAAGTAATGAAGTGCTGGATACTGTAGACTCCGCAGTCTTTCTGGGCATAACCGTTGACTCCAAACTTCAATGGAGCCCACATATATCAACTTTAGCAGGAAGACTCAGCTCTGCCGCCTATGCTGTTAGGAAAGTTAGACAATATACTGATGTTGACACAGCTCGGTTGGTCTACTTTAGTTATTTCCACAGTGTTATGTCATACGGTATGCTGTTATGGGGAAAAGCTGCAGACATCCAAAACATATTTGTGCTTCAAAAACGAGCAGTTCGTGCAATTTACCAGTTAGGTTCTAGAGACTCCTTAAAAGAACTTTTTAAAGAGATTGGTATACTCACAGTGGCATCGCAATACATTTTTGCCAACATATTATACGTTAGACAAAATATGCATTTATGTAACACCAAAAACAGTGACATCCACAATTTTAATACCAGAAATAAGCACAAAATATATGCAGCACCTCACCACCGTCTTCATAAAGTCCATAGTTCATTTGTGGGGCTCGGTATTCGCTTTTACAACAAGTTACCACGTTCTTTCTTGGATTTGCCATTTGATACTTTTAAATCAAAAATTAAATCGAACCTTTGTTCTAGAGCATATTATTCTATTAACGACTACTTAGATGATAAGAATAGTTGGTCGCTATGTTGAACGCAAGACACTTATGTTCTTTCACTGAAATTAATTTATTACTAGTTGAAACTTATTGTTTGTGTGTGCCACTCTTCATTTTCATTTTTATTATATTTTTTTTTTTGTTGACATAATCTTCTTAGTACATTGTATTAAATGAGATGTATTTGCATTATGTGGTGAACTAGAGACTCCTATTTATTGGTTAATTTACTTAAATAACCGGTAGCAAGTTCGTCATGCTCCCTCAGATGTTACTGCTTGTGGTAGCGTCGAGGGTCGGGTTACCACCTTCCCTCTAATATGGCGAGGGGGGTAATGGCTGATCTTTGCGTTATGCTCGTGAACGGGTGCTGCTTGTGGTAACTGGTCGTCTTGCTGGCTTTGGTTTTGCTATTGTTTTAACTATTACCTGTTTTTTTTTTGTTTTATTTAACTTCCACAGTTCTAGTTTATCATTTTGTTACATTGTGTTCTGCAGATCTATGGATTTAATCCAACTCTGCACATGCAAGCTGGCACACCCTTTTTACCTGGAGGATTCTTATTAGTCAGTTGTTTTTGCTTGAGTTAAGTTAGTTTTATTGTCGGTAGCTATATATATTACTGGTATTCTGTATGTTGAGTGTGCTAGCTAACATGTAGTGAATAACTAATTTTAATTATTTTGTAATTATAACTAATTGTACTGTGTAAATTCAAGTTCTTCTAACTTATCAGACAGATGTGTTGCTGGGGAGTTTGTTCCGCCACTTCTTCTTCCCAGCAAAAACACTAGGAAGTGGCGAAGGGTGGGCTTTTTGGGGGACTGTCTTCTGTAATTTCGACGTTCAAAAAGTGCTGATCCTCAGCCTAATTTGAATAAATGACTTTTGATTTTGATTTTGATAATGGGTGGAGATCTAACTTACGATCTTGGGCTATTGCTGATTATTTTTTTTAGTTTTTATTGAAGTTTTTTTAAGAATTATACTGTTTTTTTTTTCAAACCAGTTACTGATAGGACTATTATTACCAGACAACTGAAGTAGTAGACGGTAAACTCTTTTATACGGTTTTTCAGGTCACAATTTGTGGGCATTTTAAATGATTGAGTAAAAAAGATAAAAATATAATGTTTTTGAAATCTGGCTACTCTTAAGACCGCTCGAATATTATTTTTGCCAAATTGCAATACTGGTACATGGGACTTCAATATAACTGACAAAATTTGGGCGTACCACAGTTACACATCTGCCTAACCCATCGGGGATTAAGATGTAATGTTTTGTTGACCCAATTTTTGCTAGGAAACCAGCGGACCGATTTTGTAAGTAAAACTGATCCGTCCCAGTTTTTATCGCTAAGTATAAACAAACTTTGTTAATGAGGTCCTTTTTCTTAAGCTCCACAAAATATTTGTAAGTGGAAAGTGCTTTTTAATACTTTCTGAACCAAGCGGTGGTAGCTTAGTGGTGGATATAACAGACCGCCACGTCACAGGTTTCGTGTTCAAACCCAAAAGCCTCTGATTTTTTTGATTAACTATAAATAAAATAAATAAATATTCCACAACTTTTCACACAACACCATTTAGTCCCAAGTTAAGCTTGAAAGCTTGTGTTATGGGTACAAAACAGCTGATAAACATGCTTATATACTTCTAAATACATACATATAATAGATAAATGACACCGAGACACAGAACAAATGATCGTGCTCATTACACAAACATTTGTCCTGGGTGGGAATCGAACCCACGACCTCCGGCTTAGCAGTCAGGGTCACTAACTACTAGACCAACAGGCCAGTCAATACCCCGGTTAATACTATACCTAATGATGTTTCATAACTTTCACACAACGCCACTTAGTCTCAAGTTAAGCAGAGGTTTGTTATGGGTACTAAACAACTGATAAACATACTGATAAACAATGATGATGAGCGACTTACTGGGTGACACCCAGTAACTGGGTTGTGGAGGTACCCTTAGGTTAAACTGGTTGTCAGATTTCAGGCCTTCTGACTATCTGTAACGACGGTCATAGATCTACAAATGACAGCAGGGGCCAAGCTTTACGTCCTTTCCGAGCCACGGAGGAGCCTTGATTTGTAATAAATGGTCACCCATCCACGGACTAACCTCGTTAAGCGTAGCTTAACCTTCGATCGACTCGTGAGGCTGTTGTAAATATCTAAACTTGACTGTATAATCGCAAACCTACGCATATTTTAAATATATAATTACAAAAACACACATACAAACATACATAATATACACATACACAACAACATACATTACAACACCACTACTCAAACACAACACAAATTAACCGTGCCAATATACAAGCACCTTTTCACACTCCCTCACACACACCTTCATCAGCCGGTCGATTCAGTAAAAGTCACGCCGTGAAAACTTGAGTGAAGTGAACTGTCAATGCCTAGCATTAGTATGGAATGACAGCTCAATTCGCCCTCACTACGCCTACATTTTCACGCGGTGATTTGACCAGAATCGCACAGCAGTTCACAATTAATACCACACTACGTGCGCAATCAGTTAAATTGAGGTATTCCTCGAAGCACTACTATTTTGAGGCGCTCCTAATGAGGCGCTCCTATTTTATTCCTATTTTTTTTTTATTGCTATATTCCCGATAGCAATTAAAAATAAAAAAAAATTTCGAGGAAAAAAACAAATTTTTTTAATTGCTATCGGGAGCGCTCTCAAAAGGTGCGCTCCGAGGAATAAAATAGGAGCGCCTCAAAATAGTAGCGCTCCGAGGAATACCTCGTTAAATTATCTTGTACTGTATAATTAACTTTAATTTTTATTTACCATTTTGTGTTTAATTTCAACTACTTGAGAACGCTGTAAGAACCTATATAGTAACTATGTAAACGAGAAGGGAACTGTCTCCTGAGATACAGGCTAAAAACTTAGTTCGGGAGGCAGGGCGCTTATGTAACTGTGTACTTACTTTGTTTTCAATAAAGCTATTATTATTATTATTTAGCCACAAGCTCCTCCAATGGTAGGTATTATAACCCAGGACCAAACACGTAATATCCACACTTGTGATTTATACATCAACGAGTCAAGCAAAAGAAAAAACTGGATAAAAAACCTTCTACAAAAATAAGCCTGCGAAAAAAAATCTCAAATATTTTCCACCATCCGCAGTACAACAATTGGTTTCCGGCCTACTTCCCTTTCCCTCGAATTTTGAGGAAACTACCTGTATGTAAGATTATCTCTAGTTGCTTGTCACTGTCAGTCTGTCGGGCTAATAATAACTTTTACATAAAGGATTACACGTAGGGATGTGGAAAGGTACCGGTTTCGCATACGCGTTGGCGTTTTCGCGTGGGGTTTGAAAGTTTTCGCATAGTTATTTTGTTAGTGAATTTTAAATAAAGAATACGTAGTATCTTAGCAGTAGCTATCTTTATTTAAATTATGCTTTATTTCAGTTTTTGGTGCCTATAGAAAATTAATCTTTCGTGATAATATTGTTATACTAAAAGTACAAAGCAACTTACAAAATGAAACTGTTGAATTAAATAACGTAGCTCAGGTTTTAATTACTATTTATTTATTTAATAGTGAGAAATTACAGAGTAATGCCGGTCGCTTGATGTCACGGAATAGAGAGAGACAGCTATACATTAGAGCGCGCAACTGCACGATTAGGCGCGAAATTCAAAAGTAGAATATTACATTCAACAGAAACATCTAGTCTAATCGTATGCAGCTGAATACCAGTATTTTACGTATCTGACCTTAACAACATGGTAAGCCTGGCTAACAGACTGTCCGGGTAAAGATCTATAAATGTATGAAGTCAAAACTTTTTTGCATACCGTAATAATATATAAGTACTTCGTACCGAGTGTGCGCTATGCTCGTGATGCTCAACCGTAGACCCTCGATCTTCTCCAGAAAGTAGCCTTTATGTAGACCTCTCAGCAATTTCTCTGGCTCCAACGTCTCTCCACCAGGTTTTTGGTTTAAAATTTGGCTCGAAGGACCAACAATGTAAACGCCTATCTCAGCCTTTACACGATAAGTTAATTTTGTAGATAATTTATAATTTAATTGAATATTTAAGGGATGTTAGAAGAAAATTGGTTGTGTATTTATTAAATTTTGTTTTAATACGGATATTGTGTTCCTTAGTTCTAAACTCGGCAAACTTTTACTTTTGATGTCGAGATGCTCTTACATGTAGCAATTTATCACCTTTCTTAATTATTAGTACTTACTTAAATATGATTAATTTATGTTCTAATAATTTATTTAAGTTTATTAAATACTAGCAGACGTCACGCAGTTTCACCCGCGTAGTTTCCGTTCCCGTGGGAATACGGGGATAAAAAGTAGCCTATGTCCATCGGGAATAGTGTAGCTTTCCACCAGTACAATAATTTTTAAAATTGGATCATTAGTTCCGAAGATTACCCCCTACATACAAACTTACAAACATACAAACTTACAAATTTTACCTCTTTATAATATTATTATTAATTCTAATAATTTATTTAAGTTTATTAAATACTAGCAGACGTCACGCAGTTTCACCCGCGTAGTTTCCGTTCCCGTGGGAATACGGGGATAAAAAGTAGCCTATGTCCATCGGGAATAGTGTAGCTTTCCACCAGTACAATAATTTTTAAAATTGGATCATTAGTTCCGAAGATTACCCCCTACATACAAACTTACAAACATACAAACTTACAAATTTTACCTCTTTATAATATTATTATTAAATTATTAAATATGTGTCTAAACGCACCCAGGATACGGAAAAAATTTCCTCTAAAAAAATAGTAGAAATAGAAGCAGAGTAAATTAAAGGTAAACTAGTACCTTAGTTAAGCAAGGTACAGACGCCAGCACATAAAGTTACTCCAATGTGTCAAATTTTCCCAATTGAATATGAACCTTATTCTGTTTAACATAAAGTTGAAAAACGATCAAAGAAATTTGACACATTGGGGTAACTTGATGTGCTGGCGTCTGTACCTACGCTTTGTAATATTTCAATTCGTCGTAAAATTACAACCATATAAGATAACATGCAAAATACTCAATTGTGTAACATAAGAGCTGTTTCAACATTTTGACATTTATACTGCTGTTGATGTACGGGTGTTGCAAGCCTTTATTGCTCACCCTAGTTTGTATGTATGTACAATGCAGCTGAAAAGTAATATCTCACTTCGCGAGCAAAGCCTGATTAAATTTTCCCGCATTCTTAGCATTTATTCATTCGTAGCTACACTGTATTCTTAACACGAAGGTAGACGAAACAGTTTCAAGAGTTAGAACCATAAAACATCAGAGAGGCCATAAAAAACGAATTACAGGCAAAAATATTTTTAGTAACGCCTTAGAATCCGGTTCGAAGGACCAATTTTCGTAAGATAAATACGTATAGAAGGACCGGATTCGGCAAGATTTCATTTTATGTGGCTGAGTAGCCAAAATCTTGCCGACCCCCGTAATAGGCACAAAGCAGTCTCTTCATGTCCTAAAATGACATCTTTGTCCGCCTTTTGCTCACACCGACCTCAATTTGCATGTCGTTTCACCCAACACAGAGCTTTGCCCTAAATTTCGTCCAAAATTTATATTATACTGAAGTTGAGAGTGTTAAGTTCTGATTTAATTATCATATGTGTAGCAAAGTACATAAACCTGATATGTAATAAGACATGAGAAGTTGTAAGCACCTGTTAGGAACTATAAAGACACATGTGTCGTGTCGTCTCAATTAAATTGCTACGAGCTTTTGAGTATGAATAGCTGTAGAGCGATGCACAGAAAGAACTTAACTGAATAACTAACTCCCGTCTTTATTTAAGAATATACTTACGTAGATACCTGTTTTGGTAACCTAATTTTGTTCGCGCGTTCGTAATAAAGAATTCCAAAAAAAAACGAAAAGAAATCCATCTACTACCAACAGCACCTCGCAAAGATGTGACCTTTGGCGAGAGATACTTAAGCCTCCCGACGAATTCATCGAGCCATCATAGAGACTTCCATCTGGGCACACATTGCAATGGCCGACTTGGAAAACTCTGAACAGACTCCGCACCCAGGTTGGCCGCAGCAAGGATAATCTCCTGAAGTGGGGTTTCGCAGCTAGCACCGACCTTCAGTGCCTGACCTGTGCGGTACCTCTCCATAGACCACGGCCCACCTTTTGTCTTGCGCCGCGTGCCCTGTCACCTGCACACGTGAGGATCTTATAGTTGCGTCGGTGGGTGGTGTTGCGGTCGGTAGCCGAATTAGGGGCTAAACATTCAATTTAGAATTTAGTGTCTTTGTTTGCCATCGACACGCTTAGAAGAATAAAGAATTTATGAAGAATTTATTTATTTAATTAAATTGTTTTAAATATACAAGCTGTCCCAAGCAACCTATGCCAGCGACATTCTGTGATCAGGGATCACTATAATACCTATCAATTGAAACCTCACCTGTCTGCCATATTTTGCAGTTTTAGAGAAATTATTGATTTATTTGATATTTATTATATTTTTTTAAGAGTTGCTTCTTGCGTTTCTTAAACCTTAGGGCGGGTATTTCATTTAGAGAACACCATATAGAAAGACAGGTTTTAGACCTTATCTTATTAGTTCCGTAACTTATACATTTTCGTCCATTTTAAAATGACCCGTTTTTACAGTCTCTGTCTAATATAATACCAGTTTCAGAGTTCTTCCTAAAGTGGTGACATAGCGAGTCAACAAAATTAACGTGCGATTGAACTTTACGGAATCAATGGAAGTTTGTTCGTACGGACGACAGGAGAATGGTCTGGTTTGCGTTCCGACTCGGACGTTGGGAAGCCGTTTTTTTGTTAGACAGCCAAATTAAAGAGAATTTTGAAGGACGTAGCGTAAAAATGGAATCAATACGTTTCACTGAATTCAGATGAACTTCTGACAATTTTTGCGTCTTATTTTTTGTATTTTTCGTTTATTTGTTTGGACATTATTTTTGTGTACAAAAGGTTCAAAAAGCTTTAGTAATAAATCCTTACCATCAGAAATAAGCACTTGCTTACTTAGTTCGCGCCAACACGAGACGAGAAGCTACAATGTTCTTAGTTTTTCCACTTAACCAAGTAATTTAATCTTCTCCGTTGGTTTTTTAATTATTTTCATTAGATTTTTATTTTTGTTTTAAACTTACAGGTAAGATTACATCTTTTAGATCGTTAGCCGCCATCTTTGAAACTTGTTTTCTTTTTGCAATTTTCTCGTCTCGAAAACAATGAGCTGCACGAATTTTAATTGATTAATTTATAACTAAGTTAACTTTGTCTCGAGCAATTAAGAAAATTGAAGAAGAAAAGATCTTTTTTCGCGAAAAAAGATACGCATTCAATTCGAGCATCTGATAAAACATTAAGTGTTTAAAAAGAGAACGGATAAAAGATAAAAGCTACATTGATGTCGTTGACGGTTCAAAGGGCCGAAAGATGTTTTTAAGACAATCAAATGAATTATTCCTTCTTGCTTTGACTTGGAGGATTCTTTGATCCTTATAATCACAGTTTTAATTTAATCTTTTATTGTTTAGTATTTTGTACTCAGTTGGAATTGGAGTGTAACAAAGAATTGTTTTTTTTTTATTCTCGATTAAATAATACTGTACAACTGGTGTTATTTGTTTGTTTACATTCGTATTTTTTTATACATTTATTTTAAAAACGGCTTGACTTGGGAACCCACGATGCTCTTACTATTTAGTTACAAGCCTCTCAATCAAATCAAGATTATAATTTTCTTTTATCAAAAATTGAAAAATAATGAGGCTTTTGACAGTTGCCCACAATGGCACGTCAGCCCCATCATACCATAAAATATTCAAAACTAATTTTAAAAGCACATTAGACAATATTAGTGGCTAAACCAATAATTCATATTTTTAATGAAAATTTGAGTTTTAATAATTTTATTTGATGAGAATGACATAATTAATTTTATGTTTCAATAGAATTTAAATTTTAACAATTTTATATAATGAAAATTTTTGCATGCCGAATGGTGAAATATGGCAGAACTCTGATGAAAACCTACTACTACCTACTTATGTATAACCCATATTTGCAAATAAATTCTATTCTATTCTATTCTATTCAGTATATTTGCTATCTCAGGTAAAGGCTGCGCTTAAACTTGTAACATAAAGTTTTATTTTTAGCGTACACAATAGTTCCTACTTCTGTTTCCTTGCTTATCTTACCAGACTAATAAATAAATATTAAATCCCAAATATATCTGTCACACAAACATACAATGGTTCATTAGAGATATGTTTTCACAAAATAATATATATATATCTTTTGACCAATACTCGGATCTGGAGTTTTCTTACAAGGAAAACTGTCCATACCAATATTGATTTTCGGGATGTTATAAGAGTGGTAAACATGTAATAATATTCTTTCTTTTTTCTCTTTCTTTAAAGACTGTGATGTAAGCTTTTTAACCGACTTTCAAAAAAGGAGGAGGTTCTATGTTCGTGTGTATGTATTTTTTTTTTTTTTTTATGTATGTTACCTGATTTCTCCGCCATTTGTGGACCGATTCTCGAAATTCTTTTTTTGAAAAGAGTATGCTTAGATGGTTTGGTCACGTTGAAAGGATGGATGAAAGGCGACTAACAAAAGGTATTTACAAGGCAGATGTAAGTGGGAACGCCGGGAGGGGACGCCCTAGAAGGACATACAAAGACCTTATTGGTGAGGTTCTTCAGAAAGGTCAGGTGCGTAGTACTCGCAACCGGCGTGTGTGTATGACAACATGTATGAATGTAAACGAAGCAAAAGAAGTATGTAAGAATCGTAGCATGTGGCGCTCTGTTGTTTCTGCATAATAATAATACATTCCACAATTTTCACACAACGCCATCTAGTCCCAAGCTAAGCAGAGCTTGTGATATGGGTACTAAACAACTGATAAACATACTCATATATTTCTAAATACATACATGTCATATTATAGATAAATAACACCCAGACACAGAACAAATGACCGCACTCATCACACAAACGTTTGTCCTGGGTGGGAATCGAACCCACGACCTCTTTGATAGCAGTCAGGGCCACTAACTACTAGACCAACAGGCCAGTTTATCAATAACTCCTGTATCCCCCCAAGGGTTAGGCAGAGTGTATTTTGTCCCCAAAAGCGCATTTGAAAACCAGCGTCAGGTTGCATCTCTTCATCTGTCTGGCATTATCACTGAAATGAACCTTTTGAAATGAATGGACAGCCGTGAGATATGCCATTTTTTGTATTATTATTTTTTAAACATTTTTACCGTGTGTGTTTCAGCCTGAACTTGCCAAACATATATGTTTTTTTTCTTTCTTTCCCTCTTTACCTATGTTTACTCCAAATTAAACACCATTTTATTATAATATCAAATGGGTTTTAATAATTATGGTTTCAACAATAAATTAATGTGCTGTCGAGGAATTTTATGAGACATTTTTTATTAGAAAAGAAAGAGCCATAGAAAGAACAAACGTCAGAAAAAATGACGAAAAGAATACACTTTAAAATACACACATCAAAAGTGTCTAGGGATCAACATATATTTTTGCAATAACTTTTCTCCTGAAAGTGTTTTCGTTTGTCACAGTAACGATAAACCAAGTCACCTTTGCATTAATAAAGAAATTTGCCATTTTCCTAATAAAGGGATTTTTGACATTTGAACCACTAACATTAAAGTTCGAAAAAAAGACTGAAATACCAGTTTTCTTTAAAATTTTATTGGGTAACTTAAACAATTAATAATCCGTGTTTCTACCGCGAACACTAACAACACAAGAACATCGGTTTGGCATACTCAAAATGAGTTCATCCAAATCACGCTGTGGAATGGCCGCCCATGTTCGTTGCAACAACAAAAAAAGGTCTTCTTGCGACTGGATACCCTCCATATTCGGCAGAGCTCTTCTCTGTAGCATATCCCATGCATGCTCAATCGGGTTCAAGTCTGGCGACTGAGCAGGCCAGGGCAGGACATTGATGTTAGCTGCGGCGAGAGTCTGTCTTACAACTCTTGCGGTGTGCGGTCGTGCATTATCATGCATTAACTGAAATAAGGGACCGATTTGCACTTGTAGAGGAACGATGACGTCTGATACAATCGTCTCAGCATAAATTTGAGCGTGAGGTTGCCTCTGATCCAAATCAACTCAGTTCTTCCGCCGATCCAAATACCCGCCCATACCATGATGGTTCCACCACTATAAGGATGGACTTCCTGGCAGGATTTTAATCGCTGTTGGCGTCCAGGGGTTCTCCAGTGTCGTATACGTCTTGTATCCGGTCTCATACCAAAACGAGACTCATCAGAAAAGCACACGAAACGCCATTGTTCTTCTGCCCAATTTCTGTGTTCAAGAGCCCATTGATATCGAATCCTACGATTGTGCATTGCTATAGGTGGTACCCGTAGCGGTCTTCGGGAATGAAGGTTCACTTCATGCAAGCGGTTTCTGACTGTTTGGTGGCTAATTAAGTTCCCTGAAGAGTGATGAAGCCTCACGGCTAACATCATGGCGGTTATTGTTGGAGCTCTTCGAGTTAAGATTTGAATGTATCGGTCTTGTCTCCGTGTGGTGCAGCGATACCGTCCTCCATGGCGCTCAGCCACGGTACCAGTGCTTCGGTAACGTGTCCAAAGTCGACTGATAACACTCTGACTTGTATTCAGAGCTAAAGCCACAGTACGTTGCCGGGAACTAGCTTTTATCATTCCCACGGCTCTGAGCATTTCTTCCCTGCTTAAATGACGTCGCCGCTCCATAATAACGTTGGTTTTAATCAGTAGTAGGGAAACAGTAGCACTAATAATGTCTTCAATGCGTTGTATGTTTTTATAGGGAAAATATTGACAGCTGATTTTCATCTTTTACTCGAATTTGATTCACAGTTCCTGATTCAAATTATGAAATGCACCAAAAAGGATCCATATAAATTTATAAAATCATAAATTTATTACAAAGCCACATCTCAATCTCAAGAAATCCGCATAAAAATGCTTGATCCCTAGACACTTTTGATGTGTGCAGTAGATTGTTTATCTAGGGAGCAAACAACTATTTTAAAGGCGAGAGTGTTTTTTTTAATCCTGAGCGTAGCAAGGGATTAAAAGTATGTCACTCGAGCTTAAAATAGTGTTGCTCCCGAGGTGGACACTCTACTTTTTATCACCCTCTATGAGAAAATAAGTAAGTCCAACTTATGAACAAGAATTTATTTACGTACAATTCAGAACCATAAGACATAAAATATAAATAATTAGAGGCTGATGTTTATATTTGAACAATTATGGAAGTGTATCGTAACAAGCAGAATGCATTTAATTTCGCGTGTTGTTTATTTTTCATCAACTTTTTTTAAATTTGGCGCGCTCGCAGTTTTTCAGCCAGTCACATATTCAATACATTGTTCCCGCATGGTTTGTGATTCACCTCTTTGCTGATTGAAACATTTACTCACAATACCCACATTCCAAATTCAAATCAATTTTGGTCCCTGGGGATTAATGAGCTATTTTGGTCCCTGTTGACGAGGAATAATAATAATAATATAAACCAGTTGACCTCTCTTCCTGTCTTATCTCACCCGTAAGCAAGGATAAAAATTTTAATAGCGTAAATAACTTCTTCGCGAACGTGGGCAAAAAGCTAGTGGCTATCAATGCAACTCAGAATAGGCCTATGTCAAATGACGTGGAACCACCCCTCAATTCTTTTGTCATGCTGCCCCCTGATGAAGAAGAGGTATTTTTTCTTATTAATGACTTGAGGGACAAGTGTGCTGTAGGAACTGATCAAATATCCGGTAAGATCTTAAAGCGATACATTAACTTCCTTACCAGTCCTATTACGCACGTTTGCAAACTGGCATTGGCAACTGGTGTTTTCCCTAGAGCATTTAAATTGGCTCTTATCAAACCTATTCACAAGGGGGGTGACAGGGACTGTGTCGATAACTACCGCCCGATCTTGCCTACGCTGTCTAAAATTCTGGAACGGCTTATAAACCGTCGACTAACCAACTACTTAGAAACTAACAATCTTCTTTCACCTAACCAGTATGGTTTTCGTCGCAAAAAGTCAACTAATGATGCGGTCCATGAACTCCTTCACGCCATCATTACAAACCTAGACCAAAGGAAAAAATGTTTAACCGTTTTTCTTGATCTGGCTAAAGCCTTCGACACAGTCTCTGTCCCGCATCTACTCGTAAAGCTGGAAGGGTTTGGAGTAAGAGGTATTCCTTTGAAGTTGATGAAGGACTACCTAACAGGCAGAAGGCAAAGAGTTAGGATTGGCAACGAGCTAAGCGACGAGACATGTATCGAGTTTGGGGTCCCGCAGGGCAGTATACTTGGCCCGACGTTGTTCTTGATGTATATAAATAGCCTCTGCCAACTACAGCTCCTTAATGCCAAAATTTTCACATTTGCTGATGATACTGCCCTCTTTTTTAGCGGACAGAGCTGGGAGGAGGTATTTGGTGTTGCCCAAAAGGGTATTAACCGGGTCTGTGAATGGCTCCGATCGAATGTTCTCACGCTTAATGTTAACAAATCTAAGTATGTCACTTTTGCCCACAGATTAAATCAACTTCCTCAATCGCATAGTATTTACTGTCATACTTGTGGTCCTGTCATCACCTTCTTGTGTTCGTGTCCTGTTCTACAAAGAGTCGATCATATAAAATACCTTGGCATCATTATAGATCAACTCTTGACCTTCAAACCGCAAATAAGTGTTCTTGTAACCCGGCTCCGTAAATTAATCTACATCTTTAAAATCCTGAGACACGCAGCGGACCAACAAGTTATTAAAATGGTTTATTATGCATTATGCCATTCTGTAATCGAGTACTGCATTACATCCTGGGGAGGTGCCGCCAAGACCCATCTTATTGAGGTTGAGAGAGCTCAGCGGGCTATACTCAAAGTTGGGGCCGGTCTCCCCTACGTCTTCCCATCCGTAGACCTTTTTAAAAAATGGGATATACTATCTGTTAGGCAGACTTTTATACTGCGCACGGTACTTAAACAACACTCCTTGTTACAATACGATCCGAATCTGAATAGGGTTAAGCGCCGTAAAGGTAGAGTATGCCAAACACATCCTTCCAGTTCCGCACATTCTCGTATTTTCTTTTTCTTTCTCGGACCATTCCTATTTAATAAACTTAATAATATCCTTGATATTTATCCTCAAACTAATCACAAATGTAAAACTTCTGTCACTACATACTTGAAAGCTCTTGACTATGAGGAAACTGAGAATTTGTTGATCCCTCTAAGATAGGCTATCCCTTCCTGCTTTTCATCCCTTTTACTTCTTCTACATACCAACTACTATACTCACACACACACACCCCACTCACTCTAGCAATCACTTACATTTTACTCTCACAATTGTCATAGCACTAACAGTACACACTCACACACACACACACACTCACGCAGCCACACAAAGTCTGGTTTTGTTTTTTATATTTTTTTTTATTTTTTATTTTTATTATTAGTGTTTTTCTTTTTTTTACTTTTTATCTTGTTGTGTATACTGCTTTGTTATGATGGTCCTAGTCATAGGCATCTAGCAGCGGGAGGGCCCTGGGGGCTTACCATAATCTTCTAAAATACTTGCCAAGTGCAAGGCAGTTCAACTGAGCAGTTTAATCTGGCAGATTTCGTTTTTGTACCATGAATGTTTCCGCCTGACCTGCATTTTGACCTGTTTCATAGTCTCTGATCAGTAAGCTGACCGCACAGATTAAATAAGATTAATTCAATCGGTCGTTCTGAAACACGTTTACGGTTTTACGGTTTATATAGAAGTTTAATATGTTTTAACAAGTAAAGGTTAAAACAAAAGAGATTGATGAAAGAAACATTTTTCCGTGTCCAAAATTCATCAAAAACTTAAATGTTAATGTTAAATGTCTTCACATTTATTTTCGAACGTACCAATTAATGACAAATGAAACATGTCATGTTCTGTCTAAGGACAAAAGTAGGATATTTAAGAGGCAATTTTGAAATACAAGTGGGTTGGTTTTAAAAAAGTTTTATGATAACCTGAGTGTTGTTATCTGAGGCCGTGTTTGTGAGTGAGTGGTAACCGTGGTAGGCAAGTGTAACTAGGAAAAGTTTTTTTACTATATTGCATGAAGAGTGTCCTACGAACAATTGGATACTTTGTGGCTTATTTTTAATACTAACAGAGATATCGCTATGGGTACAAAAAGAAATGATAAATACGATTGCCGGAGATGTTAACATTAGATTGGAACATTTGGGAAGCTGTAAGTTTTACAATTAGATCAATGGTAAGCGTAAATTCTAATCACGTAAATAAGTACTAATCTTCAACTCAATCGAAAAGTTTGTTAATAAATTGGGGCGTCGCATGAATGTTTGTAGCTCATATTACATTACAGAGCTCAAGTGTAAGCTATTTAGTGACCCGTTATTACGTTTAACAAAAGTATTGACCTGCGACATTTCAAATGTATCTATCGAGTTCCTCTAATTAATTATTTTAATTTTAGCATTGTTTAACACTTTTGCTATCACTATGTTTCTTAAAAGCACGATAAAATATGTTCATCTCATATATAAAATAAACGGTAAACGCAGTGCTTAGAGAAGATTTTCTATATTTTACAATAGGTAACGTTTTTGTACTACAATTTTATAGAACAGGTCAATAAAAGTTAGTTTCACAGACCTGCAAATTATGACAGTAGGGCAGGTTAATTGTTGATTGTCTATATGTCAAAAAGCCTTCATGGTAGGAAACGTTGCAGGCCAGCCGGCTGGAGTGCTGTCACGTGGTCACTCACCGGCTTAGGTCACGTGATCGCTGGCTCGCCTGCTACTATACTCACTCATGGTACAAAATAACAGGGCAGGTTATTTTTCGTGTAAAATTGACCTGCTATAAGAGTTCATGGTAAGCCCCCTGGTGACCGGTAATACAGGTTTTTTATATAAACCTACTTCAGGCACCAGTCTCTCACAAAGTTAGCTCTGCATCCGGCACATAAAATATCTGCTGTAAGTATATAACTTGTGTAGAGAAAATAAAAGTTTTATATTATTATTATTATTATAATAAACTAGCTCTTTTTGAATAGATATGATAAAAAACCTATTAGCACCTTCGAGAAGGTGTCATAGACAACCTATAATAGAATAGAATGGAATAGAATACTCTATCTAGACAATAGTGTTCACCAACTAGCAATATTGAAGTTATTGAAAACGTAAGTTTCTATACTAACATCGGCGACCTCCTTACTTATATTAGTTTTATAAAGAAAAATAAATGTGGAGTACTTGTGGTCGTAACTCACGTAAGATCTGTAAGGGTAGCGTCACACTGATGCGACCTACTTAAATTAGGAGTACTTTGACGCCTCGGTGTTCCTGGTTTTATATTGTAAAACTAGCAGACGTCACGCAGTTTCACCCGCGTAGTTTCCGTTCCCGTGGGAATACGGGGATAAAAAGTATGTCCACCGGGAATAGTGTAGCTTTCCACCAGTACAATAATTTTTAAAATTGGATCATTAGTTCCGAAGATTACCCCCTACATACAAACTTACAAACTTACAAATTTTTACCTCTTTATAATATTAGTATAGAAGTATAGATAATAAAACCTGGAACCTTGTTATAATAACGATCAAAGTGAACGTATATGGCGCCATTGGTAGAAGATTATTACTGGCTGGTTTTAAACTCTCAAGTAATTTTAGAATGGTTTCAAATTAAGAACGAGCTATTTGTTTAGGGCCGTTTGTTCTAGAGACGCGCGATTTACAGACGTAATATGCAAAATAAATACTTACTTTTAAATTATTTGAGCCCTATAATTTATAGTACCAAGCTCCCCGGTCCAGTTAAACAGTGTTCCCAAGTAAACTGCCTTACAGTAATAAAATTATAATAATTTATAATCTATAAAAAGTGGATCGCCGAAGTTATGAAGTTTCTCAGTTTTTAATTATTAGATGTAAAATCGCTGATGACAAATGTAAATGTATAAAGTTTGAAATAAACTAAGAGGTGTTATTTGATTATTATTATTATTTATTTAGCATAACAACATAACACATAACATAACGTCACGCCTGTAATCCCCGAAGGGCTAGGCAGAGGTGTACCTGGTAGTACAACCCACATTTCGCCAGTTATGTTTAAGTCCCATGTAATAGGGGGCGAGCCTATTGCCATCAATCGGGACTCACAAATCCAGACTCCGGGCTGCTACTAAGAAATCCCAGATGAAAAACTCAATAACACTTTGCCCGACCCGGGGATCGAACCCGGGACCTCATGCTCAACAGTAGCGCTTGCGACCACTAGACCAACGAGGCAGTCAATATATATAATATTTATTTAGCTTCCAAATAAATACACCAAATTGTTTTTTTTTTGTGGTATTTGTGTTGGGCTATTGGATCCAGTAGATGGCGCTGCAATCGTATTGGGACAGGACAATATCAATCTGTCGGGTCAACTTTTTATAAAAAAAAAAATTATATAGAAATAAAATAAAATAACATTTATTTCGGACATAACATCAAGTAACATCCATAGTGGGTTAGTAAACAGAAATCTCATGACTATGTTATTAAAGCTTAATTATTTATACTTTGCCACAAGATTACTCTGATGCATTATCGAGTTTTGTAAACAAAACAAAACCCGTTATAGGCTGTTCTAGTTGTCTCGAAAATTTAAAGAAAAGGGATTATCAGACATTTTGCGACGTCTCATTTCTTATACTTTATATAATACCTGCCTGGAGCGCTACAGAAATTAGTTTTAGGAATTGACCTCAAAATACTAAAGTTACTAAAATACCTACAAAAATAATCTCGGTAAAATAATTTACTGTTCAATTATCCATTCTATCATTACTAAGGATGGATATTCTTGCCTCAAATCTTTCGGTGGGGAAGTTTTCAGCCTTCTGGAAGAATACTAACCATATAAACCCTAAGCCTAGTATACCTGTTAGCGTCGGCGACACCAGTGATCCTAAATGTATTGCCAATAATTTTAGAGACCACTTTATGGTACGAACTCCTCTAGGGTCAGCGATGACCGAGAGAGATAAGGCCGATGAGAGTGGTGCTGGGGCTGGCATATCTGGGAGAAAAACACGCTTTTCAGGAAAAGAAGTTGCCGCGGTAATTCAGAGAATGAAAAAGGGAAAGTCTCCAGGTTATGACGGTCTCAGCATCGAGCATTTCAGGCATGCGGGTGTGCATCTGCCACGTGTACTGGCTATGTTTTTTACGCTTTGTGTCGGTCACTCGTACTTACCGCAATCGCTGATGAAAACCTTGGTTGTGCCAATCCTTAAGAACAGGACGGGGGATTTATCGGATAGGACAAATTATCGACCCATCTCACTTGCTACAACAACAGCTAAGATACTTGACAGTTTGCTTAATAAGAGTCTCAGTGAGTATTTACATTTACATGACGCACAATTTGGTTTCAGGGCGGGGTTATCCACTGAGAGTGCTATTTTATGCCTTAAGCATACTGTCAGGTATTACACAGAGAGAAAGACACCGATATATGCCTGTTTCCTCGATATGTCAAAAGCTTTTGACACAGTCTCTTATGACATACTGTGGCGAAAGCTAGAGGAAACGGGTATGCCAGCGGAATATAACAGTATCCTTGAATTTTGGTATAGAAACCAGATTAACCAGGTGAGATGGGGGGGGGATACGCTGTCCGACGAATATAGGTTGGAATGCGGTGTAAGGCAGGGCGGCCTCACATCTACCGGCCTCTTCAGCCTATATGTTAACCAGTTGATCGAGGAGCTCAGCAGGACTCATGTCGGATGCTATATTGACGGCACATGTGTCAACAACATAAGCTATGCTGACGATATGGTTCTGCTGGCACCCTCGGTCAACGCCCTGAGGACATTGGTAAAAATTTGTGAACGGTACGCATCTGAGCATGGTCTGAGGTACAATACGCTGAAGAGTAAGGTACTGATTTTCAGGGCAGGAAAGCAGGGACCTAGTGGGGTGCCTCCGGTCATGGTCGATGGAGCTGTTGTGAAAACTGTTCGGGAATTTAAATATCTAGGTCATCTGGTCACGGAGGACCTAAAAGATGACTTAGATATAGAAAGGGAACGCAGGGCGTTGGCGGTAAGGAGCAATATGCTGGCCCGTAGGTTCGCTCGATGTTCTAAAGAAGTGAAGATTACACTTTTTAGGGCGTATTGCCAATCATTTTACTCGAGTGGACTGTGGGTTCAGTATACGCAACTAGCCTACAACGTCCTGCGTATACAGTATAATAATGCCTTCAGAATGCTGCTGGGGCTACCGCGCCACTGTAGTGCATCGCTAATGTTCGCAAATGCGCGTGTTGACGGCTTCCACGCGATAATGCGTAAGAAAGTGGCGTCACTATTTGCAAGACTGCGCGGTAGCAACAACAGCATTTTGCAAGTGATTGCTTCCCGCCATGACTGTCCCATACAGGCACACTGGGTTGGAATAGTTACGGGAAGATTGTAGTGGTTTTTATTTTTTATTTTAAGTTGATTGTATACACCTACTAACATAGTTTTTAAGCATATTGTTACTAACACTCTTATGGATCTCAATCTGAAATAAATGGATATTATTATTATTATTATTATAATTCTATTAGTGACAAAAAATTCAGAGAATTTTCTTTGCTTGGAATTAAATAGTCGATCCGATAGTAATCTTTCGTTTGAACAATTTTGACCCAATTGTTTTTTTTTCGATATTAGTAAGAACAACATTCTTAATAATTATTATTTACGGTCTAGCCTAAAAGGCTAATAAGCAATTTAATTCTAACTGAATATGTTAGATTATGTTAATAACTAAGAATATTGTCCATTTGCACTTTTACTCAAGTTCGCACTAGCACTTTCTTAGAGTCAGATATAATTTATTAAATTTCGGACACTGTAACACAAAAAAGAATAAGAAAAAACAAACAACATCTAACTAACCACAGAACTATTACTTACACACATTGACCGCACCCTCATCGCGCCGCGCCAATCAGACCAATCCCTTATTCTGACGTCATCTAACGAATGGAACATATTGCATGCACTTTACGAGCACTTTTATGGACAAATAGTGCGAGCAACTTGAAGGCCTGAATGACCTATACAAGTATACACCACATGTCAATTAAAGTTGATAGATATACCGGGTGGAAGGAGCCACGATGCACCACTTGATTATAAGACTTCAGCTAAATTTTCTTATAAGTGTAACAAAGTCGAAGTCATAGTAATTTATTTTTTAACTGCCTGTTGGTCTAGTGGTTAGTGGCTCTGACTGCTACGCCGGAGGTCGTGGGTTCGATTCCCACCCAGGACAAATGTTTGTGTGATGAACAGGATGATTTTGTTCTGTGTCTGGTTGTAATTTACCTATAATAGCAGACGTCCCGCGGTTTCACCCGCGTTGTTCCCGTTCCTATGGGAATACAGGGATAAAAAGTAGCCTATGTCACCCGGGGATAGTATACCTTCCCAACAGTGAAACAATTTTCCAAATCAGTCCAGTAGTTTCGGAGCCTATTCAATGCAAACAAACAATCAAACATTTTCTCTTTATATGTATATTAGTATAGAAGAAATGTATTTTTTAGGAATATACAAGTATGTTTATCAGCTGTTTAGTACCCATAACACAAGCTCTGCTTAGTTTGGGACTAGATAGCGTTGTATGAAAGTTGTAGAATATTTTTTTTTTTTACATAAATAAAAAGTAGATAACTTGGTGACAATATAAAATTCTATATGCAATTAACACTGTGTTTCACCGTGCAAGGTATACAAATTTAATATTGAATTGGTTAAGTATCATAATAAAAAGTAGGTAAGTATCAACTTTTTTACACATTTTCATTTTATTATTTGTTTATTTAGTTAATCGAGTAGCATGATTTTTGAGTAAAAATCTGAGAGCAAAGGAAGAGGGGTGATTTAACACAGGCAAAACTTCTTGCTTAAGGTTGATGTACCAGAGTAGCCCGCGGAATTCTAATTTTCTTGTGTTTTTTTGCAATTTTCCGTTCAGTATCAGGTTGACAGTTGATCATTTTAAATTCATGATCACTTTGTAATTTTAATTTTGTTTTGTCATTTATTTCTGTTTTAGTTTCTATTACAAACACTTACTATTACAGCAAATGTATAGATATTTTTACGGACACTTTTTCCGATTTTCTCAGAAAAGTCACACTTTCTGCTAACAACGCTTCTTAACGTGGGTAACTTTTAACTTTTTTTTTTTTAATTAATATTTTAACTTCACATTTTTCTTTTTGCCTGCCATTTTTAACCGACTTTCAAAAAAGGAGGAGGTTCTATGTTCGTGTGTATGTTTTTTTTTTTTTTTTTTTTTTTATGTATGTTACCTGATTTCTCCGCCATTTGTGGACCGATTCTCAAAATTCTTTTTTTGTTTGACTATACTCCTGAGGTGGTCCCATTTTAATTTGGTGAAGATCTGGTGCTGATCTTCGGAGATATACAACGGAACTCTTCAAAAATAAACAGCAAATCTGTCGTGATTGCTGGAATCGCTTGGATGTTTATTGTTTATACAACATAATGCGCCTGTATGCTCTGAGGGGTACGCAGGAGGGTACAATATACCTAGATTTCGTCAGTTAGGTATGTTAATTTTAATTTATTAGGGATTAGTGGAAAACCCTATTATGATGACATGTATTGTTAACAAATAACAATATAAAATAAATTCATGGCAAATATTTTTATGGTAACAACTAAAAATGGAAAAATAAAAAACTTTTTTGCAAAAAATAAAACCGACTTAAAAAAAAACACTAAACGGTGTAAAATAACTCTAAATTCGGAAGTCGGTGGCCCATCATGAGTAAGACAAACCCACCAAAGCCACAGACTTCCGAATTTAGAGTTATTTTACACCGTTTAGTGTTTTTTTTTAAGTCGGTTTTATTTTTTGCAAAAAAGTTTTTTTAACTTATCGATAATGCTGTCACATACATGTTGCATTGATCCACTCATTTTTGCATATTACCGTACTTTTATATAGAATATTAACATTTTAATTTCAGTTAATTGTATTATTGTATTATTATTTTAAATATTTATTCCAATTTAATTTGTGTACCCAAATTTTATTATTATTTTATTATTTTGTTCTATGTCTCTTTCTTATAAAAATCTTTTTCATGTAAGGGCTGTGTACGCCTGTAAGTGACAAATTCACTAAAAAATATTTGTGTTATCCTTATTCTGTTGTCTCTAGTGAATAAGTCGTTGGTGTACCTTCAAATAAATAATAAATAATTGTTTATTATACAAGTGCTGTGCACCTATAAGTGACGAATTCTCCACAAAGCAATTGTAATAAAACATATTTAATGTTATGATTTAGTGAATAAGTCGTTGGAGTGTCAATAAATAATATAATATATATATTTAAAAAATATATGATTCGCAACGGTAACACGTATGTGCTTACAGAATTTTAATCATTCAAATCATTAATTTTCGACGACCCTGGCACATCTCCCTTAAAGGGATTTATTCTAATAATTCTTTTAATTTATTTAATTACTAAGTCTGACGTTCAAAAGTGCATTTTATTTCATTATTTATGTTAAAACGGAAAAACAATGGCTAGTGGTGAGTTTATAAACCCGGGTTTAAAGTCAAATATGACTTTGACTTCGAACCTAATACATTTTTTATTGAAAGAGGCAAATTATGTGGGTACTTTTTAAACGAGTATCTATCTAATTAGGTTAGATAGGAATTATTGGTCGCCGTTTCTAACTGTATTTATGTTATGTACCAACTAGACTAAACTTCGTATTAGCACAGTATAAATATTAATACAGTAGAACGACGCCTTTGATCTCTGGAAAAATGCCGACAACTTCTACACGCGTTAGACTTGAATAATACCTCCCGCACTACGAACATTGTTTTGTTCGCAGTGCGGGAGCGGCTCTCTGCGTCTCGCCCCTCACACCCCGCACGATTGCCCTGTCTGCACGGCCACGACTGTATGTTTTTAGACTGTGGTATTAGGTTGTACGTCGATGCCATTTCCACCCCGTATATAGGTTTATGTGTCATCTTGTGTAAATAGAATGGTAAATGAAGTAAGCTTGGTAAATGGGAGGCTTTAATGGAGCCAGCCAGATTTTGTATCGAAATAGAATCGCAGTTGACTTTTGTGTTAGAATAACTGCTTAGGCCCTATAAATGGTATTCGCAACTTCACGGGTCAGTCGATGGGTAAGTTACGCTTGACGAGGTTGATCCGTGGATGGGTGACATATCAACACGCGTACCATCAATACTCAATATTTTATTGCGTACCATAATGTATTACAGGATGTTGTTCAATTACATAAGTATCAATTAAGGACCCTGTCAGGCACAGCATAGTCAAATTTGACGAATTGCCGATTTGACGAATATCTGACTTGACCAATGTCGTTCAACCCTTTGTTAGCAGAGAGAAGGAAGGGCGCATGTTGACTGGCCTGTTGGTCTAGTAGTTAGTGACCCTGACTGCTATGCCGGAGGTCGTGGGTTCGATTCCCACCCAGGACAAATTTTTGTGTTGAGCACGATCATTTGTTTTGTGTCTGGGTGTAATTTATCTATAATATGTAGGTATGTATTTAGAAGTATTTAAGTATGTTTATCAGCTGTTTAGTACCCATAACACAAGCTCTTAGCTTAGCTTGGGACTAGATGGCGTTGTGTGAAAAGTTGTGGAATATTTATTTATTTATATTTATTTATTATTTATGTTAGAACACATGAGTTACGATTCAATATTTGAAGGTGTATTAATAAAAAAATAAAAAATATGAATACTTAGTATTTATTTTATAAGATTATTATTAGTAAGAGTACCTACCTATTTTATTTTCATATTTTTTTGTTTAAATGTTATGATTTTATTTCAATATATTCCTATTTTATTACATTATAATATTTTAATGCGGTATAATTATAATTTATTGTATTATAATAATATATTTTAATTTAATTTTTTTAAATTTATTATTTGTGAGTTTTTATGGTGTACAATAAAGAGTATTTCATTTAAATAATTGAATCTATGTTAAAGTATTTTATTATATTCGTTTATTTTTACTAACTACCTACCTATTTCTTTTCCGTACTTTGTTTTAATGGCATGATTTCATTTGATTATATTCCTATTTAAATAATTGAATCTATGTTAAAGTAACTATTATATTCGATTGTTATTTTCCAAGATTTATTTATTTACCATGATCACCGTAAAAAATACGGGTATGTCGACCGAAATGACAGATTCTAGAAACATTTCAAGAATGAAGAGAAGCAATTGTATGTTTGTGTAATAATCCTTGATTTTCTTTTTACTATTCCAACTAAGAAAGGACGGGCTTAGTCTTATCCGTACACCACACGACTTAGAATTAATGCTACTACCCAACTAAATCCCCATTAGATTAGTTATTAGGGTTCCGCAAACAACAAATGGAGTAAGTTATGCCACGAACCAACTTCCGGCTATCTGCTAGTTAAATGTCTATTATGAAGTGATGTTTTCTATCTTAAAGAAAATATTAGGAGGGAAGTATGAAATCTTAAAATGGACATAAATAGGTATCTTGCTGGGGAGTTTCATAAAAAAAAAATATATTAGATATACATACGTTTAATAAGATGACAACGAATAGATCCAAACCAATAATAACTACTACTACTTTTTATGTAGCGACACAAAAATGTTTAAATAAGATCACAGTAGAGACCTACTGTGATCTTATTTAAACATTTTTGTGTTCGATAGAATTAAAATTACATCATGTATAATTATAACCTAACCTAACTTACCATACCTATCCTATAGCTAACCTAACTACCTAAGTTCGTCTCTGTCGTCATTGTTAATTACGTAAATTGATTTCTGAAATATAAGACTTTTTTATGCTACTTAAAACCTCTAAATTAAAAAAAAACAAAATAAATTTCAGAACGTAGGTACGTATAAATTGACAACCTTACCTTCTTAGGTTTAGCTTAAATTAAGACTTGTCAATGTCAAATTGTCACCTGATAATGAACTGGGAAGTTTGACTCCTGTCATGTCATCCAAGATGGCGCTGCGTTTGAGAAATGTTTGAGACAACGTATATTCTTGATATTTATTTTTTCGAGGACTTTTCATGTTTTTTATTAATTATTATGCTATTCCGGACAAAGACAAATCCAAAAAGACCAAAATCATTCAAATTGATCCAGCCGTTCTTGAGTTATAAGTGGTGTAACTAACACGACTTTCTTTCACTTCTCCTCCACATAAACTTTTACTATACCAAATGTACCCTCCTTTTTGTGCGCAATATTCCTAAAAAGGGATCTAAAGATTTCGCTTAGCGTAATAATATAGTACAGAATTACTATAACAATATTACAGAACAGCAGGCCAAGCCATAGTAGCCATATTACAAATTCTATTTCTATTATCGTAATCGATAAGGCGACAATAGAAAGAAAAAGGCGTATAAGGAATCAGCTGTTCAAGCTGATTGTATATAATTATGCCATCTGGATCAAGTGTATGTCATTTTCAGCCATATTACAAATTCTACTCGTTAACACTTGACAGTTGACAAACAGCTGATTCCATATACGCCATTTTCTTTCTATTGTCGCTTTAGCGATTACGATAATAGAAATAGAATTGTTAATATGCAGTCCTTTTTGGTTTTCTACGCCATCGATCTACTTACCAAGCCATTATCATTAAGAACCTCGTACATTGGTACAACTCACACTTGACCCGTATCTATCTTTATGTATATTCTTGCTCAGGGATGTACGATGATGGATTGTCTTGACCTTTTCACCTAAAAGTCTTCGTATCTTAAAAGGAAATCAGTGGCTATTAATCAACTTTAGTTATATAGGTAATGACTTAATGAGTGACTAAGCTGTTAGGTAATGAATCAAAAATTGATGTAACTCGTTGAATATATGTATATTATGTCAGCGTAGTTAGAAAGGAAGAACAAAACATCATATGTACCTATATTCTTGCAAATAAATAAATCATTCATTCATTCATTCATTCATTCATTCATTCAAGAAAGCATATTTATTGGTAACAGGTAAAACATACAAGCACTGTAAAAGATGGAAGTAACAAAATAAATGTAAAGAAAACAAATGACATGTGTTATGTAGTTGATGGCAGTTCAGGCAGCTGTCAAATTGTTATTTTTCAAATTGGTTCAGCTGTTTTTGAGTTTATTCGGTATATACAAAAATACAAACCATGACTGTTTATAATATTAGTATACATACATAAACTCACACCTTTTTCCCATGGGGATAGGCAGAAACTACAGAGCGCCATATGCTACGACTTTTGCTTCGTTTACTTTCATACATGTTGTCATACACACACGCTGGTTGCGAGTACTACGCACCTGACCTTTCTGAAGAACCTCACCTATTAGTATACAATAATTAGGTAATTAGTTACTTAATAGTATAAATCATATGACAAAATGAAAGCCAGCAGGAGAAATTGGCTAAAGGCGAAAAAGTTAAACATTTTCATTGAGAAACAGGAACCGATTATATTATTATTATTATTATTATTTATTTAAATGATATTTCTTTTGTTTGAATTATTGTGATTTAAGTATATTTTTCTATGATTTTTAAATTAATTGACATTTTATATGTTACATTTTAAATTTTACTTTTATTGACAATTCTTATTTGTGCTTTATTTAATTTTATTGACATTTTTATTTCCAATCTTTTATCTTAATTGACATTTTATAATTGTAATTTCAATTGACATTTTGCATTCGTAATTTTTATTTGCCCTTTTGTATTTGGAATTCTAATTGGCTTTTGAATTTTAATTTGTATATCAGTAACGACAAAACATAGCAAGAACTTTTACTACTGTTAAGATCCATAATAATGATACCTATGTTTAACAAATAAATAAATGATTATGATTATAAAATTTCTGTACAGTTTTCCTCACTGAAATATTTAACCTAACATTTTGTTATTTGACGTCACTAGCATAGCACCTAGAAACACCATCAATCAATGTGCCAAACACCGGCGGTACTCAGCATACAAAACGAATACCGAAACGGTATTTGGGTCACAATATTTTCATATTTCGTGGTAATAATAAGAGTTGGGAAAGTTTTGCACTCAAAACTTTATAGTACATACGCACTATACCTACTCACGGATTTTCCTGTGGTGGTAGGCAGAAACTCAAAGACAAAAAGACAAATCATTTATTTCAATTTGACCCATTAAAGGCACTTTTGAACGTCGAAGTCGGAGAGATGTAAGACGAGGACACATCGCGGACAAGGTAGAGACAGGGCACGGACACAATAAAAAAAATCTCTTAATTAATTTAATACACATAAAATAAATTAAGAGATTTTTTTTATTGAGAAGAAAGGGCAGAAAAGCTCCATACTTCCTCTTTTGAAATAGATTTAGCAATATTTTGCACACATTAATCAGATTATATTATGTGAGGACGATTAAAATAATCTTGAATAAAAACAACTATACTGAGATAAGTACAAGGTGACATTAAATAAGCAAATGCAACTGATAATAAGATTAGTGTATTGGTAAATTCGTGGTGCTCACCACATATTATTCGAACTATAGATGTTTAGTAAAATATGTAATAATCATGAAATCAATAAAATAAAAATGAAAAACCAATAACAGTGTGTACCTTTTGTGAAAAAGAAAACATTAATTTAATTTACTTTAGCAACCAATTTGATTTTGTCAAGGCTCTAAATTGTCCTATGGAGCAGGACCAGCATGTTTTTTAGCATTTATATCTTACCTGGCTACGCTTATTTTGCTTTATTAATTACAAGTATTTTATATAATGCACTTAGATTCATGAATACTAATATTATAAAGAAGTAAGATTTGATTATTAGTTTGCATTGAATAGGCTCCGAAACTACTGGACTAATTTAAAAAATTCTTTCACCGTTGGGAAGCTAAACTATCCCCGGGTGACATAGGCTACTTTTTATTCCTGTATTCCCACGGGAACGGGAACTACGTGGGTGAAACCGCGTGACGCCTGTTAGTATCTAATATAGCTATTACATAAATCTTTATGCTAGGGATGCCAACAACCCTGCTTAGAAACTTCATCAGTAGGCTTAAGTTTGAATAATGGTCTAATTGGCATGTATAACAACTTTGTAGACTTAGTTCAAGACTATTGTTAGTCATTAATGACCCAGTGGTAACGGCTGAGACTTTAGAGCTGTAGGTCGTCGATTCGAACCCAGACAGGCGCTTAAAAGTGAAGTCACACTACTCCAGCTGCAACGCGTCCAAAACTTGCGCTGCGACGACGCAACGCTTCACTCCTCCGACGTTGCAGCGTCTCAATGAAAATTTCTCAATATTTAACCAACGTCGATAGTAGGACGAAGGTATATATTAGCAAGAATTTTTGTCATATCTAAAGGTAACGAACGGTTTTTGAAATTCAAGATTGTAAGACCCAAAGAACTATCTCGACCCTGGAATCGAACCCAAGTCATCATGCTTAGCAGCACCTGAAACTACTAAAGTAACAAAGCAACAGTTTATAACGTACCAAAATCCTATTGTTAATTTTCTAAAGCATTTTGTTGTTATACAAAAACAGGTAAAACTATTTAGGACTTAACGTGAAAATCTATTTGGGAACCTGTTTCTTTTGTTCTGAAATACAAAACCTTGACTGTTTTCTGTTTAATTGTCTATCTTTGTAACTGATGGATAAACTTTGAAATCTATCTAAATGCGTTCGTCTTTTTGGTTGTTTTAAATTCTCTAAGGATTACTAGAGTTTCCAAAGAACTTTTGAACTATCGATACCTGATAACTTTAGCGATCTATCTAGGTAAGTTTATTGAGAGCTATCAAGGTAGGAATAAAACTTTTAGCTAGAAATCGGTACTTTATTGTTAATAGTCAATATTTTGCCCACTGCAAGGCAAAGACGCTTCCTACTTTCTTTCTGTTTTGTTTTTTTTTTTTAAACCAATTGCTACCGAAGAAGTTCAGCTCGACCCGCCATCTTTGCCTAGGCCTACCTCGATGTCGTTGCCATGTGAAGGAACCCATTGGGACATACGTTTGGCCCAGAGATCATCTGACATGCGGCAAATGTGTCCAGTCCAGTTCCATTTTAGCGTGCAGTTAATTGAATGACATCGGTAATTTATGTTATGAAACGGATTGTTGTATTACTAACCCGGTCTTCAAGTTTGATACTAAGAATACTCCGTTCCAAAGCTCTCTGTCAAACCTCGAGCGTGGGCCTCTGCTGAACATTCTAAGAATATTAAAAGTAGTAGTAGTAGCATATTACAAATAAGAAGAATATATTCACATTTACACCCGGTCTCGTACGTTGTATAAGACATAGAGACAAATTACACCTACAATTGAAATCTGCCCCGGATAACGATATACTTTCAGCTACATATAAATGGTATCGAAACTTCTGTAATAATCTATTGAAAAAACTAAAAATTCAATATGATAAAAATGAACTACAGAAGGCGGGGAAAAATAGTAAACTTGTCTGGAAATTTATAAAAACTAATACCTTTAGGTCAAAAAACCCCGAACCTCCGTTAGATTTACTATCAACAGAGATTAACCCATCCGAAGCTATGAATAAAGTAAACAACTTTTTTGCTAACGTTGGTAAAAACTTGGCTGAAAAATCTATTAATTTCAGTAATTTTCCCTCTCGTAACCTAAATACAACATTCTCGAAAATAAATTCTTTTGTTTTATTAGATACCGACGTAAACGAAGTAAGTAGAATAATAACCGATTTAAAAGTTGCTTGTGCTACCGGATGGGATGACATACCTAATAGTGTACTAATAAGATTTAAATCCGTGCTTGCCCCGCCACTAGTCTTCAGGAATATTCCCTAAGTTGCTTAAAAAAGCGGTAGTTACTCCTGTATTCAAGTCTGGAGACAAAAACTGTGTGAATAACTACAGACCTATTTCAGTGCTAACAGGACTTTCAAAAATATTAGAAAAAATTATTAACAGTAGGTTGATAAATTATCTGGAAGATAACAGACTCCTCTCAGATTGTCAGTTTGGTCTTAGGCCCAGAAGATCTACAAGCCAAGCAGTCCACAAATTAACTAATTATATTAGTACCAATCTTGATAATGGTATGCACACAATTGGGATCTTCCTAGACCTCGCCAAGGCCTTTGACACAATTTCTTGTAGTTTACTTTTGCACAAGCTTGAATCACTTGGGATAAGAGGAGTACAACTTCAGCTTTTTTCTAACTATCTCAGCGATCGGTATCAATGTGTCAAAATAGGTCAGCATACAAGTTCTGAACTTAAAAATAGTTGTTATGGAATTCCCCAAGGTAGTATTTTGGGGCCCACATTATTTTTAATCTACTTAAATGAACTATGCAGCCTGACACTCCAAAATGGTATCATAATGTCTTACGCGGATGACACCGCCCTATTATTTTCAGCTAAATCAAGAGCTGAGGTCTTCATGCTCGCTCAAAATAACTTTAATATTGTATCTGATTGGCTCAATAATAATCTCCTAACACTTAATGCGGAAAAAACAATGTATATTTTATTCACAATGAGAAATACTAACATACCGCTTAATAACCTAAACATTTACGCACATTGTTGTAGCACGTCCGCTGACACTGCATGTTCTTGCCCCGCTTTAGTTAAAGCTGACCATTTGAAATATCTGGGTGCCACAATTGACTCGAATCTAAACTTCCGTAAACATATCGAGTTACTATGTACTAGAGTGCGCAAATTAATATATGTTTTTAAAAATTTACGGCATATAGCTGACTATAAATTAATCAAAGAGGTTTATTTAGCTCTGTGTCAATCCATTATTACCTATTGCATAACTTCTTGGGGTGGAGCTGCAAAAACAGTTTTACTCCCTCTAGAGCGCGCTCAAAGATCAATTTTAAAGGTTGCTACTTTTCGCCCTTTTAGATTTCCTACGCACCAGCTTTACGCAGCTTGTAATGTACTAACAGTACGCCAACTATTCATCCTAAGCATAGTATTACAACAGCACACTGAACTTCCATTTGAGTTAGTTCCTGCCAATAAGAGGAGAAAGGACCTGGTCTGCGCAAATCCACAAACTAAACATGCGTTTGCTAACCGATTTTATGTAGATATTTTTAGGACCATTTCTGTATAACAGAATAAACAAGGTACTAAACATACATATTATAAGTTTTAGACAATGTAGTACGGTGTTATCAGAATATTTAACTTTGCTCAATTACACAGACACAGAACAACTTCTAGAAGTTTTGTCATGATAATTTGTGTATTTCCTTCGTAAGTTACTTATTTTTGTATATTTATATAAATTAGTTTTAGGTTTTAATGTTCCAATAGATTTTTTCTCGTAGTTGTTAATAGTCTATTAGTTACATCAGATTTACTTACAATTTATTTATAGCCCTATGTACGTTACTGCAATGTAAAGTGATGGCCTGAAACACAGGTTTGAATAAACCTAGTTCAGGTGGGTCGCTAATTAACGTATAACCTGATCCCTCTACTTCCACTTGTAGTAGAAATATTTCAGCTTTAGTTTATAATTAGAACTAAGTATAAATTGTGTAGGATAAATTAAATACTATTGTTTGGCTAAATGTAAACTTTTTGTAAACAATGTTTTCTTGAATAAATTATTATTATTATTATATTCAAGCTAGGAATGCTTGGAAACATGCTGGTCCTGCTCCATAATCCTCAAAGAGTTAGACAGAGGTATAGTACACCCACATTGCGATTATATTTTCGTTTTTGTCCCCACTCCAATATAGGTACAAAGTTCTTATGTACAACTAATATACTAGTAATGAAAAAATCAAAATCAAATGTTTATTTTAGCAAATTAAATAACTTGCCTAAGCTAGTTACATCGATGAGCATTGTTTTCGAAAGCAATTAATTTGAATAATACTTTGCATATATCTGCCGACATTGAAAACGGAATTGATGCAAAAGTCTGCCATTAAACTGACTAAAAAGAAGCCTCCAGATAAAAAGTTCATGCCCGCTTATTTTGAATTGGCATAGGCTTTCAAAATTCCAAATATATACAGGGTGTAACGGAAAGGGTATATACATACAAACAGGGTGAATAGAGTATTTAATAACGAGTCTTTCCTCAAAATTTCAGCTCCCAACTAATAACTTTGAAACTTCACGATATTATTTAATATCGACAGTTTATTAAATGCAAAATCATAACAAACGTGTCACCGCACTATGAGGGTCATAATCCTGTCCGGCAAGGTTCAAGTATATCTATCTCGGGTTCTGCGCGCCTAGTACAGACCTATCGGGCTCTGCCTAACCGCCGAAGGCGCGACGGCGCGGGCGGGCTCAACTTTACAATTATGTATGTATATGTATAAAAACGTTGCCATGTCGTTTCTTATCACCAAGAGAACCCGTGCCCTTCGGATGTATATACCCTTTCCGTTACAACCTGTATATGTAAGTGTCTAGGCTTCCTAGTTAGACTAGAAGCCGGCCAAAAAGGCTACCTTTTTTGATGATGAAAGACCAGCAGGAATCTTTCAACTTCGAATATGTCGGGATATGATGCGAAACAAATCAGTATTTCAGCGAAAAACAGCTGTTGTTAACTTTAGCGATTTGATATCAGAAGATAACAATGTAATGTATACAAAGCGATGGATGACACCCGGTACTGTCTAGCACAGAACCGATAGTTGGAAAACATTAAATTTTATTAAATTATAAATTAATAGCAGAGGTCACGTGGTTTTACCCGCGTAGTTACCGTTCCCATGGGAATACAATGATAAAAAGTAGCCCATGTCATATGGGGATAGTGTGGATTCACTTCTTCAGATTCTGAAAGAATAATTAGGTCCAGTAAAGTTTCACAGCCTATTCGATGAAAACAAACAAACAAATAAATAATCTTTCCTCCTTGTAATATTTTTATTTGTATAGATAAACCAGCCCAAGTCAATAAATTGTTTAAAACCTAGTCCCACACTTATCTTGGTGACAATTATATTAATGTCTGACGCATTGAGCATTCTCAATTTGTCAAAAAATCGTCTTATTTCATTGCATTTACTCTCAGTACATTAACATACGAACGTGCTTAAAAATACTGGATTCACCTCCTAGAAAAGACTTTTTGAAAAAAATACTAGAATTCAGCAGCATTTAGCAAGCCTGCTAAGCCTTATATTGGGAAAAAGGTCAGACTGATTATGTTCTAAATAAACAGGATTCTTGCCAATGAGTCGGTCTATTCTGTCAAATTAGCTTCTGTGAAGTATATGGCGAAGTAAACGTGAAGTCTCATTCAATAGTTTTTTTGTATTATTATTAATTGGCACACTTTGACCACTGTCTTACCATCAGGTGATCATCATAACTTACAACAGGCTTACCATCATGTATACCACAGCAGCACGCAAGCGTTAATTACATCAACAAAAGCGTTAATTACAACTCATCTTTTAAGTATATCAACACTCATCACATTTTTCCTAAAATCGTCATGTATTTTTAAAAACGTTTCAGATCGTTTGATTCTCAGTCTAAATCTTTACAAAAATACCATAATGATATGGTAGTAAATGATAGTGAAATCGACTTTCAAATTACAAAAAAAAAAACACATTTAACAACAGTTTTCCTTTGCTCCAAATCCCTTTGCTTAAATCTAATACCAAACGCTTTTGTTGACGAGTGTACCTGCTGATAACAAGCGGCTTATCTAGATTACATATTACGTTTAGTTAATAACGTAACCTGGCACTTTTGGTGGTGGCTGTACTGTTAGTACATAAGTACTTATCAATCTGCTATTACTACTTCAGCTAACTGTTAGCCTGCATCATCGCAATGCTGGGCGGAGGCCTGTCCTCATAACTTCTAGCTCTTTCGATCTAGGGCTACAGTAGACCACTGATTGTTTGTTTCGTCTAGCTTGTCCTACCATCTTTTATGGGGTCTGCCGAGACGCCTGCTAGCTGTGTCAGGGCTTCACCTGCTGGTAATTTGGGCCCACAGCTCATTGGGCATACGGCAGACGTGGCCACTTGGCCAGCCCTGTGCCATTTTCGATTACCCAGATATCTGTATTTTGGAGCTCAGTGTTGTGTTGTAGATATGGCAAACCTTAAGAATCAACCTATCTATCTAAATATTTAATATGAATACCGCCTGTTGTTGTTCCACTGCAGGATTTGTCCTGTTCTCATACAGAGAAACCACGAGCATTTATCACCACGCTTGGTCAAGACCGATTGGCCATTTCAGATTTACATATATTCACTATGGGTTCATATTAATATAGTCATGGCTTACATAAACACACAGATGAGGACAGGGTATAGACATATGTATGTCTATACCCTGTCCTCGTCTATGTGTCAGCTACGATTTTGATACATGTGTATCACAGTCGTAGCTGATATTTTCTCAAATGCGTAACAATGCCCGCGTCTCATGTTATCTGTGAAAGTTGTGTTATTGATGAATAACAAGCTTTTTTTAGGGACCATCTTTTGTAACTTTTACGTTCAAGAAGTGCTGATTCTCGGTCTGTTTTAAATAAATCACTTCTGATTTTGTGTCCGTGCCCTGTGACGCCCTGTTTCTACCCTGTCCGCGGTGTGTCTTCGTCTTTCATCTCTCCGATTTCGACGTTCAAAAGTGCCTAAATGGCCTACTTGTAATAAATGGTTTGACTTTGACTCCGATTTGTCTTCCCCTAAGCCTATCGCCCAAGGTGTGCCTTAAGTAATTAAGAGCGCAAATCCTCTATCGCTAGTTAAGATCGATTGCCATTTGCCACATTACAATCCTCATTAATCCAAAAATCTTTCTAGTTCAAGATGATTTATATCAATAAGAAAACACTATTCCACCAGATATTTGACGTATCAATCTGTTGATTGATGCTGACAAAAGAAACGGTTGTTCTTCATTTATTACAATAAGCCCGTAAGGGTGATTTTACCGTGACACAATGAAAATGTTAATACAATGTTTTGATGTAACAAGAAAATGCTCTCTTTGGGATTTAGGAGACATTTTTCTTTGTCGACAAAGAGCTTTGTTTTTTTTACAACTTTGACCCACAGTGTGAAATTTTCCTTCTTTATTTATTATATACTTTGTTTCCTGTATTTCCAGTATAATTATAATGAACTAGTAAATTATTTTGTATTTTTATTCAAACGCGCTAAAATCTCTCTCAGTAGTAAGATTTGGAGTTGGATTTGAAAATCCTTTTAGTTTGATTAAATGATATTTATTTCTGTAAATAGGTTCAAACTAACACTTTTACATGTAATTTTTAACAGAAGGTAAAATCGGCGTTTTACTATCAGACTACTCTGAGAAGAAACGCCGAAAGAAACTCGAGGTCACAGTCTCTTTTAAAGCCCAGGCATTATCTTGGTCAGATCATGTAAGAACCATGAATATTAGTGTCTGAAATGATCTTTTGATGATACAAACACAAAGATATGAGGGGACCATCAGTCAGCAAGCATTTGTCAGAAATCGTCAGGTCAGCTAGGAACTTGATAAAAGTTATAAGCTTAGTATTCAAATATATTACACAGAGTTATTTGTAAAACACCAACAACCTCGCAGGGGTAGATTTAGGGGGGGATTACTAACATCATAAACCACAACATTTGTTCTACGACTTTTTCGAAAACAGACAAAAAAAAATCAACTCTCCATACAAAACTCGATCAACTGTTCGGATATATATGTATGGAGAGTTGATTTTTTTGTTGTTTATGATGTTAGTAATCTTTGTTGGTGTTTTACAAATAACCCTGTATAGGTACAGCAAAGCAGCCAAAACACTGAATCATCTTCAATGAGCTGTCAAGTCAAATTATAAATAAAAAAATAATAATAGAAGTTTCCAGTGTGCTGTGCTAACTGACAAGTCAAAAGAAAAACATTTTCCATTTTCTATTCATAAATTCTACGATTTTTTTTTACAAAATACTGAGTACCTATTATGAACAAGAAAACAACTATTTTATTTCACGGAATAATGTCTTAATATTTTTATCTTACCGTTTTCTTTTTCAAGAAGCCATCTTGATTTGTTTTCCTTTACACAAAACGGGATAGAGATTATTATTCTGAGATTATTCCCTTTCGTAAGGAGTTATTTTGCTTATTTATTAATATTAATCCGAAGGGTCTACTCGGAGGCTGGTGGGTCAATATACAGTAGTTCGATCTAGGGTTGGCAAAAATTATAATCGTCAGATTTCTTCTAGTTCAGTGTCTCATTTATTGTAACACTAGCTTACGTCCCTCGGTTTCACCCGCGTTGTTCCCGTTCCTGTGGGAATACATGGATAAAAAGTAGCCTATGTCACCCGGGGATAGTGTAGCTTCCCAATAGTGAAAAAAATTTCCTAATCGGTCCAGTAGTTTCGGAGCCTATTCAAGGCAAACAAACAATCAAACATTTCCTCTTTATATATTAGTATAGATATAGATAATTTAACGCCTGTTAGGCACAGGTGTACCTGTATTAAGAAAGAAAGAAAGAAAAATACGTTTGTTGGCATTACAACAAAGATACAACTTAAAACTATAAAATAAAGGGTTTATAATGCCAAAAGGACAGGGGACAGAAGTGAGTTGTAGTACACCCACATTTCGCCAGTTATGTTATAGTCCATTGTAATAGGAAGCGATCCTATTGCCATTAATCGGGCCCAAATCAAGACTCCGGGCTGCTACTGGCTCTATAACAATTTGCTCCACCTGGGGATTGAACCCGGGACCTCATGCACAGTAGTAACGCTTGCAACTACTAGACCAAAGAGGCAGGCTTATTTATTTTTAATGTGTTCTTCTTTTTAGCGTGAGGTTAGTAATTAACTTGGTGTCAGGCCATATGCCGTCCGTGGACATCTTAATTTGCTTCTCATGCCGTGGAAAAATATCTTTCAGTCATGCCGGTTTCCTAACGATGTTTTCCTTATCATTTTTTAAAGCAAGTGATCATTAAACAATACACAAATGAATCCGTTAAGTCAGAGATTTATTGTGTTGCAAGAGTAAAAGTATTCACTATTCTTTGTAGAAAGAATTGATCAATCATTTGTGTAGAGAAAGTAGGTACCTAGACAGTATTCATTTGTCCGTAAAAAGCCATTTTAGATCATTTGTGCAAAGATTTTTCATGGATTTTAATATTTTTTCATGAGTTTTTTTAAAGATTGTCGCATCAATAAATTTATTCATGTTTATTACGCATATGTTGTATGTCTACAGACGCACATTATTACAATACTTTCATTCAATCATTTTCACATTAAAATCTTGTAATTAAAATTGTAAAGGTATTATTCAATATAGATACTTATAAACCAATTTAAGGATCTAGTTACCCGATTAAAATATTAATTATGTACAAAATGTATTACCCTGTTTAACCATATTTTAGTAATGTGTGTTTAGATTTCTTCCTTTACTAACAGATTTTTATTCGTTTAAAGTCCCACAGTCTTGGTTTGCCATTTGTTTTTCTATTTGACAACCCTAATGCTTCTACTACGCAATATTTGTGATTCCATTTCCTTACTTCTTAGGACATACAGTATTTACGCTGAGCTTCAAGTTCGTTTGAAACAAACATCGTATTTACAAAGCCTGCTGGACTGGGAGCAACAATTCGAAAATTAAATTCCTTCCTTTGAAAGTTTTTTTTTCGAAGCAATGAAGTCTGTGTTCAGATTTTTATTGGGGGGTAGATACAGATGAGTGGGCAAAAGATTTTGCTTGTAGATCCAATGAGAGCGTGGTAGGATCTGGTGAAGATCGCTGGAAGCCGAAAGTTGTGAGTATTCCACAACCCAGTAGCTAGTACTACTTTAGGGAAGTTACGTAGGCAGTGACTTCAAGTGAAATACCTAATGCGTTTTTATAAGAAGAAGTAAATATTTAAACATAAACATAATGGCGAAATGTGGGTGTACTACCAGGTACACCTCTGCCTAGCCCTTCGGGGATTACAGGCGTGACAATATGTATGTATGTATGTAAGTAAATATTTCTGGACACAGCCTTGAATTTGTATGGAGCGTCTTTGTAACTTTTTTTTTTGTAATCGTAGATAGTCTTTTTAACTACAAACTATTTATTAAGTACCTACGCCAAAATTACAATGTATTACAACAATGAACTACCGACCTAAGTTTTATTAATTTAATAATAGTTTTTATCACTTTCCCCAAACTTTTGTATTCCTAAATACTTCATTACCTTACTGAAATGGGCATGATAATAGTGTGAGAAAGAAATAATAGAAAAGTATTAATTAGCATTTTCAAATTGATGGAAAACAACTTAGATTAACCTTTCAATCGTGTCAATAAATTAGAGACACAATAGAAAGACAATGACAGCGTGGACACCGCCGCGCCAGTGTCCGCTTGGGGTTTAATGAATTAAGTGCATTATTATTATGGAGATAGAGATTGTAACGTCATGATTCAGTTTATACATGACACCTTTTTTTTTGGGGTGGAAAATCCTCATGGATGTCCCCCGCCCGGGGAGGCGGAGGGGTCTGTCAGACTCTTACTGACTAAAAACCACCCCGTGTTCCTTCTCACACTTGCGCCGGGGGTCACGGGAACGGATGATACTTCCGCGACCCCCGACTGGTGCTGGCCCCGCGGGCCTCGCCAAGTCAGCGAAGGGAGTGAGGTGTTAGACTCCCCTCGCGACGTCTAAGAGGGGCGCGCGTGAACACGACGCGCCGCCACCTCGGGTCCATGTACGTGGGTGCGGCGGACATCCCCGCGTCCGTCACCCTGGACCCTATACTATGACACATAGACCAACAAGGCAGTCAAACCAACAAGCCTAGTCATATTACAAATGCTATTTCTATTATATTTCTACTAATGAAATAAAATGGCGTAGGTATATGGGAATCAGCTGTCTGTCAACTGTCAAGTGTAATTATCAGCCATATTACAAATTCTACTCGTCCACACTACTTGACAGTTGACAAACAGCTGATTCCATATACGCTATTTCTTTCTATTGTCGCCTTATCGATTACGATAGTAGAAATAGAATTTGTGTTTGCAGGCCTGCTTATTATACAGGGTGTCTCATTCAAATCGGTCAGTATGGGAAAGTCTGAAACTATAAGACATACGAAGATCTGTTCTGAGGAACCATGTCATCGATTTTAATAACAAGAAAATCTGCATTCATACATTTTAAAAAAACATCTGTAATTGTAGTAATATTGTAAACGTGGTCACTTCGAGCACCTACTAAAATAAATTAAAGTATGTGGAAACAATGCATTTTATTCATTTTAGACATCATGTTTCATACAGACATTTACTGCTTAAGACCTCTACAATCGATATCTAAATAGAAATAGTGTATGTTTTTTTTTTCAAAATAACCGGGTTCGATTCCCGAACGGAGTACAGATGTTTTTTTTTTAAATGTATGAATGCAGTTTTTCTTGTTATTAAAATCGATGACATGGTTCCTCAGAACAGATCTTAGTATGTCTTATAGTTTCAGACTTTTCCATACTGACCGATTTGAATGAGACACCCTGTATACATACAAATAACGAGACTTGTCTACATTTAAGCTGACAAGAACCTTACAAACTCTCGAAGAAGTTAAATAAAGATATGACTAAGTTATCCGTCGGAGTCAAAGGCAGAACTAAGTTTTGAACAAGTTCTTCAGCTTAAGTTGGTATTATTTCATGATTAAAGTCGTATTATTTACATGCTTAAAACTTGAGTAAGAGAGCAGAGTTATTTGTAGAAATTACTAGCTGCCCAAGCAAACTTTGATCTGCATTGGAATTAAATTAAATTGTGTTTTTATCGAAATTGCTGGATGGGTTGCATTTTCGGGTAGTTCTCCCATATCAGAGCTGTCAGAGCTTCTATACTGGGAATCTGTGGACCAGTCACATCAAAAGGTCGCTAGGTAATCTGCGCGTACAATATAATAGTACCTATCTTCAGGATGATGTTGGGGCTGCCTCGTTTCTGTAGTGCGTCAGGGATGTTCGCGCTATATCATACCGACGGCTTTAATGCCGTCGTTCGCAAAAGAACAGCATCCCTGATCTGCAGATTGCGTGGCAGCCGCAATGTAATTCTGATGACTGTAGCGGCCAGGATCTCATCTTCTCTGTGGAGGTTTTCAGTTCGCAAAGCCATTTAATTATAAGTTTCTTTTTTTTAATGTGTCAATTTGGTTCCTATGGATTGTAATTATCTGAAATATAGAATATTTATGTATTTTTATTTATTTATTTCACTTAAGGGAATGAAAAACAGTTTACGTCCACCGTTTACGTTTATACCTACTAAATATACTTGCAGACCAAATTTTATAAGAGTCGGTCATGCCGTTTCGGAGGAGTTTTGTCAGAAATACACTGATCTGTACCTACACACATCAAAAGTGTCTAGGGATCAACATATATTTTTGCAATAACTTTTCTCCTGATTGATATTAATTAAAATTTTCTTTAAGGATTCATCAAATAAAGTGTTTTCGTTTGTCACAGTAACGATAAACCAAGTCACCTTTGCATTAATAAAGAAATTTGCCATTTTCCTAATAAAGGGATTTTTGACATTTGAACCACTAACATTAAAGTTCGAAAAAAAGACTGAAATAACAATTTTTTTTTCTTTAAAATTTTATTGGGTAACTTAAACAATTAATAATCCGTGTTTCTACCGCGAACACTAACAACACAAGAACATCGGTTTGGCATACCTACTCAAAATGAGTTCATCCAAATCACGCTGTGGAATGGCCGCCCATGTTCGTTGCAACAACAAAAAAAGGTCTTCTTGCGACTGGATACCCTCCATATTCGGCAGAGCTCTTCTCTGTAGCATATCCCATGCATGCTCAATCGGGTTCAAGTCTGGCGACTGAGCAGGCCAGGGCAGGACATTGATGTTAGCTGCGGCGAGAGTCTGTCTTACAACTCTTGCGGTGTGCGGTCGTGCATTATCATGCATTAACTGAAATAAGGGACCGATTTGCACTTGTAGAGGAACGATGACGTCTGATACAATCGTCTCAGCATAAATTTGAGCGTTGAGGTTGCCTCTGATCCAAATCAACTCAGTTCTTCCGCCGATCCAAATACCCGCCCATACCATGATGGTTCCACCACTATAAGGATGGACTTCCTGGCAGGATTTTAATCGCTGTTGGCGTCCAGGGATTCTCCAGTGTCGTATACGTCTTGTATCCGGTCTCATACCAAAACGAGACTCATCAGAAAAGCACACGAAACGCCATTGTTCTTCTGCCCAATTTCTGTGTTCAAGAGCCCATTGATATCGAATCCTACGATTGTGCATTGCTATAGGTGGTACCCGTAGCGGTCTTCGGGAATGAAGGTTCACTTCATGCAAGCGGTTTCTGACTGTTTGGTCGCTAATTAAGTTCCCTGAAGAGTGATGAAGCCTCACGGCTAACATCATGGCGGTTATTGTTGGAGCTCTTCGAGTTAAGATTTGAATGTATCGGTCTTGTCTCCGTGTGGTGCAGCGATACCGTCCTCCATGGCGCTCAGCCACGGTACCAGTGCTTCGGTAACGTGTCCAAAGTCGACTGATAACACTCTGACTTGTATTCAGAGCTAAAGCCACAGTGCGTACCCGGGAACCAGCTTCTATCATTCCCACGGCTCTGAGCATTTCTTCCCTGCTTAAATGACGTCGCCGCTCCATAATAACGTTGGTTTTAATCAGTAGTAGGGAAACAGTAGCACTAATAATGTCTTCAATGCGTTGTATGTTTTTATAGGGAAAATATTGACAGCTGATTTTCACAGTTCCTGATTCAAATTATGAAATGCACCAAAAAGGATCCATATAAATTTATAAAATCATAAATTTATTACAAAGCCACATCTCAATCTCAAGAAATCCGCATAAAAATGCTTGATCCCTAGACACTTTTGATGTGTGTATATTAGAAGATTCTCATGTCACGGTGTCTGTAACAAAACTCCTCCGAAATGGCTTGACCGATTCTTATTCTAATGTGTGTAAGTTCAGAAGGTTTGAGAATAGGACGTTAACTATTTTTTTTTAAACAAAACAAAATCGAAACGTTGGCGGGGCAGCTATTTTTATATATTAGAATAATTATTTTTGACTGTCCCATTGGTGTTGTGGTAGCAACCATGGCTAGTCAAAAGAGGCGCCGATGTAAAAGTATTTTGTAAGTTGCAATGATGATTTTATACGGCAATTACATTTTTAAATGTTGCAGTCACGAATATTTTTATGAGTAACTACATACCAGCTGGTCGATTCAGTAAAAGAAAAGGAGACAGGAGCGGAGTAAGTTAAACTCTACATTTTTTATCTTTCGCGTCAAAACTCTTTTCACTAAACCTCTGTATGTATTATAGAAAACTACAACTTTGCTTTGCATTTTAGTGTCAATGTCAACTCAGGTACAGACGCCAGCACATCAAGTTACCTCAATGTGTCAAATTTTCCCAATTGAATATGAACCTTATTCTGTTTGGCATAAAGTTGAAAAACGAAAGAAGAAGAAGAAGAAGTTTGACACATTGGGGTAACTGGATGTGCTGGCGTCTGAACATTTTGCTGTCGCATTTTGTTTTTTTCCAAAAGGTCGATCAATATGTTGGTTGAGTAATGGCTAACTTCAGGTTGTAGGCTTTTCGTGACGGTTACCTTGTAATAATTTGCTCTCTTCATTTTCCTTTAACGCGCCAAAAGATTTATAAAACATGCTAATGATATACTACCCCCTTAGGGGGATGTACAATGACTTCAATCTATTCTGATCATGGCAGAATAAATTGAAGTCATTGTAGGTACATCTGTTTGTGCGTCGATTTTCTCACATCTTGTATTTATTTAGGCATAGTTTGTTCAACATTTCCAATTCAGTTTCCACATCCTGCCACCGTATATTCAAGCCGTAACAGCTGAATGCTCTGTAATAACATTTAGCGTTCGGATATTGTACCAGGGCCGTTAAAATTGTATGGTCGAATGTATGTAGTTCTGCTAACGATAACTGGCACTCGCGTTGGGCGAATGCGATAGCCTAAGGGCAGGAGCATATGTAAACGGCAACGTTTTTATGTTATCCAAAGCTTACGTGCGTGATTTTTCGAACAAAAGTTTTAAAGTATAGGGTGGACAGAACCTTACATTGACGTACTCGTACAACTTGAAATTGAAGACATTCAGAGGGGTTAAAATATTTTATGGGTTTTTTTTCACATTTTCACAATTTTTTTTCCACGGTCGTGTTTATTTAAACTCAGATAAACAAACAACCAAACGTGGAACAATTTATTATCTGTAGACCAAACAAATATTTGTTCCATGCGAGAATCGAACCCGAGACACGTGGCGCAGCAACCATTCGCTCAGACGCTGCGCCAGCCGTATCGTCAAATCTAGCTTACCTTTGTTACCTAATTATTATAAAACGTCAATAATTTACTTCTAAAAATCAGCCAGTGTCAGGTATGCATTGTCAACAACATTTTGACAAAAAGATTTAAAAAAAAATATGATTATTTATTTATTGTTTGATTGATCTCATAATATAATATATCTCACTATATACTACGATTGTGCATAGTTGGTAAGTAGGAAGTATAAGGTTGGGTAAACACCCAACCTTATAATAATAATAATTTATTGAAACAAGTAACAGGACTCAGTGTTAGTAACAATACACTTACAAACTAAGTTAGTAACAAACAAAGATTATAACATAAACGGAATGTGACTTCATTGCCGCAAGGTGACAGGCCCAGCTGAAACCTTGCAGCAATGGTTCACTAATACGCAACCAAGCCTGCCAGCTATCATAGACAGGATGCTGTTGGCGCTGCCCCGTACCCTACGGACCAGGGATGCGCACCGCTTCCGCATCACCGTGTAGAAACCATCCACGCGTGCCTCAGCAAACATCCCTGACGCGCTGCAGTACCGGGGCAACCTCATCAGCACCCTGTACGCGTTATTGTATTGGACGCGAAGGGCGCTGTATGACTTTTGAGTATAATGTACCCACAGACTGCAAGTATAAAATGACGTGCAGTAGGCTCTAAATATAGTGCGCTTTACCACATTAGAGGCACGCCTGAATCTGCAGGCAATCATATTTGCTCTCACACACAGCGCCCTTCGCTCCCTACCAATATCCTCATCATCTTTGAGACCAGAGGTCAATAAGTGCCCCAGATACTTAAACCGGTCCACCCTCGACAGGGGTACATCGTTTACCTTCACTGAAGGCACTGCATCTGGGTATTCACCCCTGACCCCAAAGACCATGACTACACTCTTGCTGACATTATAAGCCAGACCATGTAGCTTGGCATATCGTTCGCAAGTGGCTACGAGTGACCTTAGTCCGCAGACTGACGCACTCAGCAGCACCATGTCGTCAGCGTAACTAATGTTATTACAACACACGCCATCAATATGACACCCGACACGCATGCTGCTGAGCGTAACTTAACAAAGTCCTACTTACCAACTATACTAAACCCTTACTTACCTTAAAGAACTTAAGTTATAGGTGCTTTAAAGAACAAGGGTTTCGTTGCTCTAATTAATTATTTAAATAAGAGCACAAAAATCACGTGCCAAAAATGTTTACCCCGCATTACTTTATTCATATTCATACTATCTATTTGCATTCCATTCAATGTGAAAAAGAAAGCGGCTGCTCCAAATTTGACCAGAATTAGCCATTATATAGGTACATTATATGTATAGGATTTTATCTTTCATCACAGCCGAAGACAAAACCATCAAAACTTATACTGATGTGCTCTCTTTTTGTTTCAGATTGCCATCAATTGAACACGAGCTGATAAGGTAAGCACCTTGTTACTAAGTATTAGATTTGTAATGTATTAATTTATATTAGAATAAATTATTTTCATCGGAACAATCGGCGAAAAAGTACCTTAGACTTAGCTTTAGAAGACATTAGCAATCACCAAGGCGGGATCACGATGTTTAACTTAGGTACATTTTTTTTAAATATTATAAACCAGTGCTTGGCTGCAATCCCACCTAATGGTAAGCAGTGATGCAATCAGTGATGGTGAAGCGCACTAGTTTACATACACATGTTCTTAATGATTATTAACAAGTTCAACTTAATAAAAGCCCTTGTATTCAATATGATGACATTGTTAACTCTTTTAAATAACCATACCTCAAATGCGAACCATGACGCATACTAATTACTAAACAAACTAATTACAATACGCAAACATCGCATCACCCTCGGCAAAGTAGGTTAATGGTAAGAAAACAGTTGTTTTGTATTCAATCAAGAAACTGATTGTTTGTGATGAATATAGGCTTCTATTTGAAAGCCAAGTAAAGTGTTATTTCAAGGAAAAGACTTGTATATTGTGATTTTATTTTACTTGGGAACAATTAAGTATTATTTTACTACATACCGTTTCTGATAAGCATCTTAAGGTACAATACCGAGATGGGCTGCGGACAGAAAACTGCAGTTCGGGTTTCTGTGAATCTGTATTTTAAGAATAATAATTCATTTATTTCAGACCACACTAGATTCATATTCAAGTTCATAAAATACTTAATAAATAATAGTGTTAGTAAATAATAATAATAAAATCTTTATTAAGGATAACATAAGATCCGCTATGTTGGTAAATGTCTTAAAAATAATGTTAGTAAATAAATCTAATACACAAAAATCAATTTAAGCAAAATATAATATTAATTTAGTTCGCTTTATGTGGATGACGCACGAGTAAAAACTTAAACATTACGTTAACCTATAAAATTGATTTCAAGCGTGGCAACACCGCGGCCGAGGACTGCAGCTGCAGCTGCAGGCCTCAACTTCATGGAGATTCATAGAAACTCGTGCAGTTTGCAGTCTTTGGCCCATCTTGGACTTGTACCTTTGAAGTCAACAGTATTCTCTTCTTTTTAGAGTGTCGATGACGAACAGAGGCACCAAACATAGAGCTTGAATTTTCCATCGTGGTGAAAATAATAGGCAATCGACAGAAGTCGATTGCCCTGAGTGGCAATGCTTAGCATTAAGTAGTATGGGTGACAGCTTATTTAGCGTTTACATCACTTACATTTTTACAGGGTGACTTTTACAGAATAGCACTGTTAAGGTCGAATAGTGCGTCGCATAGGAAGACCCCGATACTGAAGCATGCACTATTATTTATATTTTTTTCATTTCTTCTTTTTGATAAGGCAATGTAATACTTGTCTATTTTTTTAATATCTTACCGGTGGACTTCATAGAATTTTGTTGTTTGTACCTACACCTTAGTCATACCTATTGCAATCAATAGTTGGTTGTTATTGTTCAGCATTGGGCACTCATCTATAAATAAATAAATATTCCACAACTTTTACACACAACTCCATTTAGTCCAAAGTTAAGCTTGAGAGCTTGTGTTATGGGTACTTAACAGCTGATAAACATACTTATATATTTCGAAATACATACATATTTTAGATAAATTACACCCAGACACAGAACAAATGATTGTGCTCATCACACAAACATTTGTCCTGGGTGGGAATCGAACTCACGACCTCCGGCATAGCAGTCAGGGTCACTAACTACTAGACCAACAGGCCAGTCTCTCTACTGTCATCTACTAACTGAACTCAGCATACGCTGCTTAACTCCGCAGACTACTAATACCAATTATAGCCATTAAGCCTACATCAACAAATAAGGGTGCTAATTAAATATACAAAAACACATCCTTTCAAAATAAAGTCACTATTAACCCTATGAGTGCTACAAATATTTATTTTTCAACCCCCATGCGAGTTTTAATTCTACTGGGGGTACTTGTTTAACTTTGAAAGGGTTAAAAGTTAGTCACTAAGCCCCTTGGGGGTGAAACCGCGTGGTTGCTATGTCCGTTGCTACTTCTAATGGGAACTTTGTAGCTAAAAGTTCGTTAATACTTTACTAAAACTAGGGTAATGTGGGGGTTATGCTGAATAATTTATTATAGTAAACAAGAACCTTGACCTGATAGGATCATCTAAAAGGAAAAAGTCTCAATTGCAGGGTTGACTTTAGACCATGTAGCGTCCGGGTGCAATTAATACCCTGGCGCCCTCTAGTAGACTTACGATTAAAATAGAATAGATATGTAAAGTTGCATTAAAATACAACTAAATACCAGTATTTTAAGCAGACTGACTACCTAAGTGTCTTCACAACCCTCGACACTGGATGATACGATACCTCTTGACAACGCTGGTCGTCAAGGGACTAAATGCTCTCTATAATACATACCAACTGACCGGTAGCCCAACTGACTCCCTACTGAGAGAGCTGACGACAGCTGCCGCTGAGTTTTGAAGTTGGAATGTCAATGACTGCCGCGGACCCGTCAAAGACTGCCGCCGACCCGTCAAAGGCTGCCGCCGAGTTGTGTCAACGGTTGCAGCTACCTCTGCCGTAGGCAACATGTCGCTCGTGCGTAAGAGCTCTAAAGCATGCATTAAAATTATTACAAATCTTAACTTTCATTGACTAAACACCGTTACAATTTTCCTTTACAATATTCAGAGGACATTCTTCAACTGCTCTTAGGGGTCTCAAGAGGTCACAAGGGAGAAAAAATCTTTACAAGCCATTGACAGGTTTATGAGCGATGAAGCTCCTTTGATTTTCTTGACTGTAGACGTCTTTATAATTGGTACAGAAGAAATTAATTAAGTCTTTATTAGTTGATTTATTTGCTTATTAGTTTAAGTGGGGTGAATTTTTGTGTAAGGAGTTTCGTTGGGCATTCTTTGGAGTTTATATTGATTGTGTTGTTGAACTTTTTATAAGGTTCTTGTTCATTTATACCTTACCTACCTTGCCCGACGTTTTTGGTGCAATATCGTTTGCTTGCCTGAGCGTCACAGGTGTTCATTTAAAAATATAGAGAATTTGAACTTTGTCTTTTAAATCGAGCCTTTCGAGTTCTGAGTTGGGCTCAGAATTACTTTTCGTGTGGTAAGTCACGGGAAGATACTTTTGCGACCCCCGACTGGTGTTGACCGAAACGACAGGGAGCCGTGCCTCCTCCCGAGCCAGCGCTCAAGCACCGGCCGGACCGCCTCGATAATGACGAGGCTGGCGGTAGAGCGCGAAAGCCTGTCCCGCCGTTCGCCAGGACCTTGCGCAGCTGCGACCGACGCAACTCCATGTGTCGCTGCATCGGTCGCTCGCCGCGCGTCCACATTTCCTCGCGCCACCGCGGCACCGGTACAGTGACGCGAGTACTTTCGCCTCCAGATCCCAGGGCGGGGATCCGGCCAGTACTCCGGCCGCCTAGTAGGAGATCGTGCGATATTCCCTGATGACTCAGACGGCCATCGCGCGCTGCGGTCAGGTCAGCCGCCCAGAGTAGTTGGAATCCTAGCCTGATGTCAGAGTTTTAATGCCACTCATGGACTTGGCATCGCATGTCCTCGAGAAATATCTAACTAATGCGTTCTCTGACTACACAGGTCACTAACAACAGAAAATCAGCAGATTTTGGCGAGAAATCTAAGTAAATTCATCAGATTAATTCTTCTTGATTAAACCTTGTTCCTAAACTAGATAAATAAACCAAAAAAAAAGGTTTTTAGATTATAGATCGATTTGTCCTTTTTTCGATTATTCTCAATCCTCCAATATCCCTCGGGTTATGTGATCAGACAAAATTAATAAAAGGATTAGTATGTAGGTACCTTGAGGTATCACAGACTCAGGGTACATAACTAGAAGTCTAGAGAGTTGTTTGATTAGGTGTCCAATTAATAAGTTTCTTCGATTTGGGTATTATTTGTTTTTCGATTATAGGTATAAGTGAAAATATTAATTAAATTACGATTTCAAACGAAATAGACTGGATAGTTCAAATATGTTCATGCTAAATTATCAAATAATTGTATGGTACCTAGTTAACATTTTATGAAATCATTTTAACTTATTTAATGTACAGTCAGCCTCATAAGTCGATATACATATCCATATTTCCTAAACTCATGAACACCTTAGCTTACACAAATTGCTAAACAAGACTAGTGCCAGGATTTAATTAACGTCTTAAAGGTTCAAAATTCACTAGTCTTGTTTAGCAATTTGTGTAAGCTAAGGTGTTCATGAGTTTAGGAAATATGGATATGTATATCGACTTATGAGGCTGACTGTACCTTTACCATTTTTTTAAATAGTTACTGTCCCATTGTTTTGAGAAGGCACGAGCAATAATCACCACACTTGCTCAAACTCAAGGCATAATATTCGAGATTTCAATCTTACCTATATTCATTACTAACACTTCGCTTACGACTGGAAAGTGCAGAAGATTAGAAAAAGTACAAATTAATATTAGCCTTGCTTAAGAGGCAGGGGACTTATCCGTTAGGCCATTACAACATATTGGTTCTATCGACTATCTATACAAATGCAAATAGCTTATTTTCTATAACAAGAACTTAACTAGAGATAGAAGTGCCCTTTTAAGCATTTACTTGCTTGCTAGACTAGGATACTTCACTCACACGTAACTTAAATTTATATAATTCAATTCAATTCAATTCAAAACGTTTATTTCGAACAATAACAATCCATATTTTGTTAGTAGGTACAATATTTTAAATGACGTAATATATAAAACCAAATCAAAATTAAATTATATAAACATTAAATTAAATTAAAATCAAAATCAAAATCACCATAATTATCATTAATACAAATAGAACACACAATAATATAATAAATATAATGTACACACTAGAATTATCCAAGTATTTACTATATCTAATTCAAAATTAATATAAATTCGAGAAAATAAATAATTACTTTTATGCACGATTATTTGTGTATGTCATGTTGTGGGATGTATGTTTGCATATACATATGTACTTACATTCTTCTCTAATTAATTTTAATCTTCTTATCGTGTGGTTAGTAACTAACCTGGTGTCAGAGTTTTAATGCCGCCCATGGGCCTCTGACTTGGCATTAATTTTAATTGCATATGGAGAGCGGGGCTAGAAGTTACCGGGGTAAGTTGTTCCGATTGAAACCACTCCGCGAGGAAAAGAGATAAGAATATTGAACAAACACGTCACGAAATGCAATGCCACAGCGCACTGACGGCGGCCATCTTAGACAGGCCAGTGGAGCTGGGAATATTAGATCCGCAGGACGTGCGTCGCTGATTCACGTAAGTAAATATTTTGGTAATTTACATTTTTGGTCTGTTTCATGAATTTTAACGATTTGCGTTTAGTGTTTTATTGTTTCGATTTGAGGATTTATCTATTGTTGTGATACACTATGCGTAAGTGACGTATGTTTTGTCACCTAATCTATATTTGGTTTGTTTCGTCAACTGGTGTGATTGGGGCAAGATGTTCCTTTTTTCTGGGGCAGGTTGTGACCTCGGAACAACTTGCCCCAACTAATTTGTTCCAGTAATGAATCATCATCATCAACCTACTGCTGGACATAGGGCTCTCTCAATGAGCGCCATAATGAGGTATATATATTGTTATTTTCTTTTACAGTATGCGGACTTCCAAAAGAAAAACTACTAAGGAATACTATCCAAAGAGTTACTGCAAACAGCCGCGAATGAAGTTATCAATGATGGCAAAAAAATTAAAACTGCAGATTTGTAAAAAAAAAAGTAACAAATCGTGAAGCAAAATAACCACAACCGGCTACAAAAAAAAATAAGAGATTGTATTTACGGAAGAACAGGAAGATAAGTTGGCAGACTATTATTTTAAAGTTTAGCTCAATTTTTTTCGGTCTTGTAACAGAAGAACTTAAAAAAATGGTGTACAAATGTGCAGTAAAATTCAGTGCTTCCAATATGTTACTATCTTGGCATAAAAATAGAAAACCTGGTCTTGATTGGCTAACAGGTAAAATCTAAATCCATTTTAATGCTTTCTAATTAAACTTCAGAAGATAATCATAATCACAGTTATTTGTTTTTTGCCTATGATGGCATTTTTTCATTATTATTAGTTTATTGATATATTCAGCTTAAGACAAAGCAATATAGTTAATTGCTGAAATAATTATAAAGGCTGATTAGCTGCTAGTTATTTGATAAGGTCCTAATGACTAAATGTTCAATGATTGATTAAGTACACATTATAGTTACTTGTTAAAACATACAAATGTCTACCTAATAATTCGTAGGATATTGTTGATTATTTACTGCTGAATAAACAGACTTGGTTTAATCGTTTATTGTTGTTTATTTCACAAATAAAACCTTTAACTGATATGGTAACAACTTACCCCGGCTTGTTAACAACTTGCCCCGAGTCGGGGTAAATTGTTACTTTCCGACTTTGGTCACAAAAAAAATTATAACAAATAAATCACACAATTAATGACCCAGATAACTATCTTAATAGCATAGTTAAATGTGTAGGTTAATATTAATCACTAAAAAGGAATATTAAAATCAAGTATTCTTAACAAATTTTGAGAATAACTGAAAATCGGAACTTCTAGCCCCGCTCTCCCCTACACAATATGTGTATTTATTTGTACAAGTTATACATGTTAATAAGTATACGCCTAAATCTTCTCTTATTTCTTCCATAAGCAACGTTATTTGGCAATTTGACTTCAATCCGACACTTTTTAAGCCATTTTTGGAACTTTTTTTTTTGCGGAAAATAAAAGCGTTAAGCGCATTAGAAGAACCGAATGGGAACGAAATGAAAAACGGATTACCAGTGGAGTGGGTACAGTGACATAAGTCACTGGAGTGGCTTATACGTAAAGTACTTATCAGTAGAATTTGTACGAATGATAGAAATACTGTAGGCATTTGGCAACAAGAGAGAATTCGACTCATTTTCTTATTTTTTAGAGTTTATGCCGCCCATAGGCCTCAGACTTGAAAAATATCTCTCAGGCATGCCGTTAGGAAAACATCGTTAGACACGATGTTTTCCTTTAGCAATTTTAAATAATAATAATCTTTATTGACATAACTTAACATATACATCTTCATGAAATACCTAGCTCCTGCGCTAGTGTACACTATGTTACAGGAGCTAATTGTAGGTTTTTCCAAAACAACGTGATTTATGATAACAAAGATTGTAAAGTAAAAAAAAAAAACAAACAAAAGTACTAATGGAAAGAAATTATGGCAATAATTAAAGCAAGTTATGTCTGGCAGTCTTCTAAAAATCTTAGTCTTACACCACTTTACACTGAAAAGAAGAACGAGAAACGTTAAAATACCACTTGCCCTTCTTACCCTTAATGCATAATAATAAAAATATTCCACAACTGTCACTCATCGCCATTTAGTCTTAAACTAAGCAGAGCTTGTGCTAGGAGTACCTACCTGCTGGTAGTAACTGATAAACATACTTACATTTATACTTACTTCTAAGCACACACATATTCTAATATAAAATTCTCGAGTTACAGTCCTGGGGGTCTTTAAGTCAAGAGTGAACAGGTTGCTTCTCGGCAAGCGTGCTTCATCGTCGACTACATTATCGCTTACCATCAGGTGAGATAGTGGTCAAACCCGTGCTTATCAATAACAAAAAACAGTGTTTGTTACAAAATTCCTCCGAAACAGCTTCACCGATTCGTATGAAATTTTGTGTATATTCAGATAGATCTGAAAGGACGTAAACTACTTAAATCTTAAAAAAAACTAATAAATTGATTCTAATTTGAAACGAAGTTTGCCGAGGCGAATAAATAAATTATAACCAGACACAGAACAAATGATCGTGTTCATCACACAAACATTCTCATCTTCATCGTGGCTGGGAATCAAACCAAAATCTTAAAAAAGCCGAAACGAGAACTTCCTACTTTTTTGTTGGAGATTTGTTTTTGAAGCAAGTGATGATTATACAATCCGCACATGAATCCGAAAAGTCAGAGGTGCGTGCCTTGGGTTCGAACTCGAGACCTATGAATTGGCAATCCACCGGTCACACCACTAGGCTATCACTGCTGAGCTTAGATGGCGGGACGAAGTTTTCCGGGGCAGCTCTTTCGGTTTAAAATAAAGTACCTACTAGACCTTCTGCCCTCCTGTTTCATGTGGCACACAAGAATCCCACCGCGTGATCCAATTAGGGCGACCATTCAGACTTTTTAGTGGTTTTAAAGGAGAATGTGCTCACTCTAAACGAGTAGTGTAATTAAAATGTACCTACGTTCAAGTTACACAACAAACATTAAATTGAATACGTATCTATGTATGTAAGTTACTTTCATACTAAAGCGTTTTTTTGACTCGAGTAGTTTATTTTACTAAATAGGTTAAGTCAACAGTATTTTGGAGCTCGTTTTAGATTTTTTTTTTGTCTAATAATGGATTGAGATTGTGTTTCAACAGGTTATTTGTGGAGTTGTTTTGGCTGTTGGTGTAGATTTACTTCATTAGTTAAGTAAATACTGCCACCTTTACGCAAAGGCGACGGGGTGTTTATAAGTTTGATGTGTTTGTGTGGGTGTGTGTCTGTCTGTGGCATCGTAACTCCCAAACGGATGAACCGATTTTGATTTTGTTTTTTTTTTATTTGAAAGGTAAATTAGTCGGGAGTGTGCTTAACTGTTTGACGCAAAAAAGTCTAAGATGGTTGCCGTCACCAAGTAGTGGTTTGATTATTTTTTCACAACTCCCTCAATATGATTATGAAATGAAAAATCTTAACTAGTTGAATATAAACATACTATGAAAAATTTCAAAACCATCTAAGTTATTTTAAAATGGCGAATTACATATTTTTCAAATGCTCTCTATGTGATGCGTACGATTAAATTTAAGTTTTTATTCATGATACATATGTATTTTCTATGTTTCCTGGATGGTATTTGTCGATCTTTAACAGTCTTTACGAGCAATCAGAAGTTCGAAAATAATACCACCCGTTTAACCAAGGGATGTCGTGTAACCCCAGTGTGCACTAGGTTGTGAAAGAACGAAACATGCTTTGGCAGAACACAAAATATTGTAAAAAAACTATTTTAAAAGAGAAGTATGGAGTTTTTTGCCCATTCTTCTCCATAAGAAACTACCTTTTGGTAGGGGCAACTAGAATCATTATTTTATTTACCTTGTAAGTTTCACGAATAAATGATTTGACTTTAACATGCCTTTTTTTTTTGAGGAGTGGAAAATCCTCATGGATGTCCCACGCCCGGGGAGGTGGACGGGTCTGTCAGACTCTTACTGACTAAAACCACCCCGTGTTCCTTCTCACACCTGCGCCGGGGGTCACGGGAACAGAAGATACTTCCGCGACCCCCGACTGGTGCCGGCCCCGCGGGCCTCGCCAAGTCAGCGAGGGGAGTGAGGTGTTAGACTCCCCTCGCGACGTCTAAGAGGGGCGCGCGTGAACACGACGCGCCGCCACCTCGGGTCCATGTACGTGAGGGTGGCGGACATCCCCGCGTCCGTCGCCCTGGACCCATTCAGGGGGGCTGGAAGAGGGCGTTGTCCGCCCTCCGCCTGCGCCCGGTGCGTCTGCTGCGGGCCGGGTGAGTGGAAGTGATCTCCCTCTCCCTTTCCGCAGCCTCTTTCTGCGAGATGACCGTTGCGCAGAAGGACACCACCGCGTCCCAGGACTCGACGCTGCCGACCATCCTCTCGACCACGGCCGGCAGCGACAAGTCACTGCCTACTCCAGAGACGAGGGCACGGCGCGGCTCCTCCCAAGTGGCACACTCTGCCAGCTTCACCCGAAACGACAGGGAGCCATGCCTCCTCCCGGGCCAGCGCTCAAGCACCGGCCGGACCGCCTCGATGGTGACGAGGTAGGGCTCGAAAGCCTGCCATTACGCCACCAGGACCTCGCGCAGCTGCGACCGACGCAACTCCATGTGTCGCTGCATCGGTCGCTCGCCGCGCGCCTGCATTTCCTCGCGCCACCGGTACAGTGACGCGAGTACTTTTGCCTCCAGGTCCCAGGGCGGGGATCCGGCCAGTACTGCGGCCGCCTCGTAGGAGGATTTTAACATGCCTGCCGCAACTGTGGTCTCGTAAAACCCAGAATTGGTGCCCTAAAACAGTAACAGAGAGCCGTGGCAGACCACGGAGGAGATGTTGGGCCGACCTGGATGTCTTCCTTGAGAATGGGGTACCTATTTGACAAAATGTTAGTTTTTTAGTACGTCATGTATATTACAAGAAAATATTCGACCCGTATTTTTGTCTTTTTCAAATTAATGGAAAACTGTTTAGATTAAGCGCAGTAAAGTTGAGGAGACGGGGCTTGTAACGTCATTATCTAGTATAAACTGTATTGGCTAGTGCCTATGCCGTCTCGCAACATTTTGACTCGATGTATCGCCCTTAATTTTTTTATTACATAAAAAAAGAAAAAGTATGTGTTGAATATTTTCTTGTAATGTAGATGAGGGACTAAAAACTTAAATTTTGTCAAATAGTCCATGGAGAGAGGTGGCGCAGAAACGCGACAGATGGAAGGTGGTGGGAGGCCTTTGCCCAGCACTAGCCATTTGCCCAGTTCAGGCTAATAATACTTATAATAATAATTTTACAGACTACATTATACATATTAAGTTTTGGTTCCCATTTTATTTTAACTGTCTGAATATTATACTAGATATACAAAATTTGTCGCAACTACCAGACAAACATCACATGATCGATTTCTTAAAATTATTTCTCAACATTCAACATACGTGATGGTTACATTAAAACAATAAAAACGAGACAAAACAATCACGACTTTTTAAATCGATAAAGGTCAATTTACACCAAAAACGCAAACGTACAGCCAGCAACAAAAGTCTATGAACACATTCAAATTTGCAAAACACCTGAACACTAAAATTCTTCATAAGTAACTGTCACGACTACAAAACAAAATAACCTTGTCATCAGAGATTTACGAAAACGCTGAACAATGCTTTTCCAATAATTCCTTGCTGTAAATGCATAAATCGCTAAACAAAAAGTACCTAATACTTTGAATGTTGAGTGTGTTAATGTACTTTTGTAGCTCATGATGTTCACCAACTTATGAGATAGTGTTTGCAAAAAAAAGACATTCTCTTTCATTCATTAGCAAATACTTCAAAATAAACGACTTTTAATTTGTGGCATTTGCTTCCGTTATGTAAAAAGGTGCAAAAACTTAGTTTTATTATTAAATTCTAATATATTTTTAGTCATAGAAAATCGTCAAAAATTGGATATACACCCCTATTTTTTAATTAGTACAAGTAATATAAAAACGGGCCAAGAGCGTGTCGGGCCACGCTCAGTGTAGGGTTCCGGAGTTTCCCGTCCGTCACACTAAGTGTTCCCATCCCACTTATGAGTAGAGATGAGACGTATATACTGGTAGAAGTATATATACCAAGTATGTGCTTCCCAGTACATAGACCGGGTACGGACCGAAATACTGGGTAAATACCTTGAAGGTATGACGTCAGACGCATAGTACGATACGAACCGCTACCACAAGGTAGCGCCCAGTTTTATCGGTAGTTCGGTACGCCGAAGCAACCCGAAGCTACCCGACAGCTTACGAAGGGACCCGAAACGTCATTCGTGCTTTATGAACATTCGGTTGATTTAATTTAGTTAGACAAAATGGGTACTTATTTTTACGTACATAAGGCTAGTTAGTCAGTTTAAATATAATTAATGTTATTTTGCATTAATTTTTAAAGAAATAACTAGAATTCATTACTAACCATCGTCATACTCTTAGTCGACAGTCTTAAGCCTGGTAAAGTAGGAAGGAAAGATTTCATATCTCATAATGCATAATTACGTATAGGTACTTGAAACGTCGTACCTACATTATATTGGAGGCATACCATACTTATCACATACGTTTACTTATCGAAATCCTACCACACCCAAATGCTTAGAAGTATTTTGATACCTGGTATTTGTACCAGGTATTTAGTGATACCCATACCTTAAAGACCGGGTATGGAGAATGGCAGATATATCTCATCTCTACTTATGAGTATATAGGTTGGTATCCATTATGTTCGTGCCCCAGCAGCGCTCCGCACTCCTGCAACTTGAATTACGAATATGTTTAAGTGCAACTTACTTTACCACAGTAGGTCATGAAAGCAAGGAAAATCTTAACATAGACTTTTAAAAAAATGACGTCATTACGCAACGCCATCTATCGAACCATTTATGAACTGGTATTACCTTAACATTTTGATGGCGTTAAAAAATGAATTTTATTTTTGTTCTAAATTACCTTAGCATGTTCCTGATAGAATTTTTATGTAGTTATAAGATACCGCCAATGCCAAGGAGAGACCAACCGAACAATAAGTACCCACAGCACCATCTCTCGGGGAATTGGATTACTAATTAATACATAGAAGTTTTCGGTGGTAATTTTGGATTGCGAGAACCGATTTTAATAATTCTTTTTTTGTTTGAAAAACAGATACGTTCAGGATAATAAAATATGTACACTAAGTTAAAAAAAAAATGATTGCATATACGATTATACTACAAACTTAGTCCAGAAATTATTTTGTACAACTTTTTGTCTTTTTTGTACAAAAACTGTTTCCATCCAAGTTCAAAATAATTTTCCTAGAAAGTCCTTATAAAGTTCTACATTTCTGATTTTTTTCATATTTTTTAAACTTATGGTTCAAAATTAAGACCCCCCCCCCCCCCCTCTAACTTTGGCATAGTTTTTTACTTTTGTAGCGATTATTTCCGAAATTATTGACATCATCAAAAAGTGATTTCAGTAAACCCCTATTCATTTTGAAATTCCTTTCCAACAATATATCACACGTTAGGGTTGACATAAAAAAAAATCACTTCCGACTTTACATATAGGGGGGCTACCCTAATAAAACATTTTTTTCCAATTTTTATTTCACCACTTTGTCAGCGTGATTAATACACATATAGGTACCAAATTTCAGCTTTCTAGTGCTTACGGTCACAGAAATTAAGCGAGGACGGACGGACGGACAGACAGCCATGGCGAAACTATAAGGGTTCCTAGTTGACTACGGAACTCTAAAAATTTGGTTGTATCCCATACCTGTTACTGATCATATTTGCATAATAAAAGTAAAAAAACGAAGTTCAATTTATAAATATGACACTATTTTGTTAAACTTAAATAACGGAAACAGCTGTTGGAGGCGGGGCATGCTTGAGCAAGATCTCGCAAACGTGAGCGAGAGATGACGATGAATGAATACTACTATGTCATGAATAGTCTGTACAACATTTCCATAAATTGGGTGACTTTTTGGGATATAAACAAACGCTAATAACTTTGTTGTTATGAAATTATTTATTGATACTTTACATATATAATGAGAAGACCGTCTAGAATAAGCCCTTTAAGTATTTTTACTAATTAAAAATTAGTGGTGTATAAGACCCAGGGACTTCACTATAAATTATTAGAACTTTGTCACTTCGAGAGTAGGTTAGAATAATTCCACTTCAGCTATCTTCAATGATTTTATTATGTTCATTGCTTTGAGAACAGAAAACAGTTTTTACGTATGCTAGACATTCCGGTGCACAATATCTTTAAAAAGTGTCGCGTGTGAATTAACGAGTTTTAGTTGTTGAACTACATTATTGAGATAATTCAAGAGATAAATAACATAATTGACAACATTTCAAAGTTTTAACCTGTATGTTTTATTACGTTTTATGAAAGTAAATCCAAAACTAGAGGACCAATATTTTTTGGTTTTACGAAGTTATGTACTTTTCATGCATAATTTTAACTTTGAAATTCGGTGCATTCTAATAAGACATAAGCGCCAAATGATGTCATTCATACGGTGGAATGGCGAAACATCCTATGCTTCACTGTGATACGTCAAAAAAAATCTGAGCCTTAGATGTCACTGTCATTTAACAGTTGTCAATGTAATACATTGACATTAGATACGTCTTTTTTGACATAAGATATGTCTTTTTTGACATTAGATATGTCTTGTTTGACGTGATGGTTTTCATCGTAAAAAATTAGCTTGCTTACGCAAAGGTAACCCCCCATTCCACCGTATAAGTGACGTCATCGCATGTTTTTTGGTTTTGCAAAAACAGCAAAACTAAGCAATAATTTAAAAAAATAAATATTATAACTCAGCATACAAAAATGAAGAAACGGTATTTTTGTTATAGGGTCATGTCAATTTTGAAATGTTTTTAACAGATCTAAAAATAAGCGCCACAAAATTACCTTGTTCTTTGAGAACAAGGTTAAACGGTCTCAGAAGGAATATCGGTAAGTTTAGTAATATTACTATCTATCTAATATATCTATAGACATGCTAAGAAGTGTTCTTCTATATAATGTTCGTTTAGCGGAATCCCACCTTTTACAATGAGTCATTGGTAACGGTTCGTCTCGTGAGGCACTAATTCATAGCCCCTTGACACGATGCTTTATTGTTTCCCCAATAATTAGCGCCTCTGAAATGTCTGCCGTTTTTATTGTTTGTGGTTTGTTTTTTTGTGACGCGAATTGATTGAGTGATGCTACCTACATCTATGCATAATTTTTTCAAGCTGATGAGATTTGAGCGAAGTTCCAATAAGAAGGCTTGCTTTCTATGAGAGAGAGAGAGAGAGAGAGAGAGGCAGATAAACACGCGCACGCCGCACGGCTTACAACTATAGCAAAAAGTGTCGTTACAACTTTTGGTCTTAATTTTTTCCGTCTAGCGCACTTTCGCAACGCGCGATTACGAACTTCGTTCCAAAACTATTCATATAAATGGATAAAACTTTTTTTACAAAAAAATATAACACCAACTTCATAAAAAATCACTAAAAAGTGAAAATAGCTCTTGTTTCGGAGTGCTGTGTTTTTGTTTCATTAATTTCATCCCTGCACCACACTTAACCAATCATCTTTTTATTAAAACAACTTTTCAATATCACCCGGTACACTGTATCACGTAAATTTTCAACTCCACCGAGCGTGTATCGGAAAGGTGAAAATTGAATTACTTAATATAGTCTCCATTCTTATGAAAGTTTGTGTTGCTCAATAAATAACGTTACCTACAATATTCGTACTAAGTTTTGCGAAGTTGTTTTATAAAATGAGCCATGTTTTTCCTTATTTATTTATCCTGGGTCTAGGTTCTACCTAAAGACGTGTCGGACCGTTAAGTGGTAAAATTATTATTTTATTAGAATTTTTCGTCTGTATTTTTTTTTAAATTAATAAATTTTACGAGTACATATTTGTGTTCCTAATAAATTAGTTACTTAACTTGATAGTTTAGAACACTTACTAAATATGTTTTTGTGATATCTGATAGTTTGATTAAAATTACATTTTAATCTATTTTAATCAAACTATGATCGGGCGCGGTTGCAGTAAAAGACATTGGTGTTTCTTTGGTCTAATTGGCTTCTGACACATGTAGCATGATCACAGTAGAAATGTGTTGTCGATGGAAGATTAAAAAAAGTGACAGATTGTGGAGACATAGTTCTTTTCCTTCGTTTATATTCATACATGTTTTCATGCACAAACCTATCGTGTATATATACACCATTACACATAGTATACACCACTAATATTTAATAAGTACAAATACTTAAATGGCTTATTCTTGACGGTCTTCTCATTATATTTCTAAAGTATCAATAAATAATATTCATAAACAGCAAAGTTATTAGCGTTTGTTTATATCTCAAAAAGTCACCCAACTTATTGAAATATTGTACAGGCTATTCATGACATAGTAGTATTCATTAATCGTCATCTCTCGCTCACGTTCGCGTGATCTCGCTCAAGCATGCTCCGCCTCCAACAGCTGTTTTCGTTATTTAAGTTTAACTAAATAGTGGTATATTTAAAAATAGAATTTCGTTTTTTTTTACTTTTGATTACGCAAATATTATTATTAACAGGTACGGATACAGCCCATTTTTTTGTACTAAATACAAAATAGTGGCATATGGGTTTGGTTTCTTTTTATGGGCAAATTATCTTGGCTCCCATTATTAGGAGGATAAAATATACTATCAACTGGGCAACTAGATCAATTTTTATATCGATTCACGCAGTGTCATAAGTCGTCTCCAAATAGGTACATAATTTTTTTCCCGCTGGTGCCCGCAACTTCGACTGCGTAGATTAGCACGCAAGCATAGCTAGCAGATCGCAGAATATTATCCTACTTATTTTCAGTTATTGTTATATTTAAGACGGTTCATTCAATATCTTTATATATTAAAGCCAATGTTTTATTCTGATGTAAAAGCTATATTAGTAAAGTTTCATTAAAATTTTTGCGTGAAAGAGTAACGAATATCCACACAAACTTTTGCATTTATAATATTAGTAGGATTTTTGCTGAAAATTAAATTTTAGTCCAGTCAAATTAGGGTTTCACCACAAAATGAGATATATATATTAAGTTGAAAACTCGTATACACCTTCATTTCAAAACTATAAAAGTCTTGTCTCAATAGTCTCATAAAGTCTCGTGTTTACGTCGTAAGTTATTCAAGGTCAAAGGTCACAAAAAATCAATGTCTCGCGTTTATCCAGGTTTTAATATTTATTATGAAATTGCATAAACATGGACCTTATTCAGCTTCAGCGATGGCTGAGCGTTAGGGCCGGTTTCAAGGTACTAGGTAGTTACCAGGTTTATTGCGGAGAGTAATAATCTTCATTGCAATAATATAACTAAGTATATAAAAATATAACTCGGATACGACTCAGATACAATTCCGCACTGGACTAGTGTCTTCGTTGGTGTCTCAAGTCCAACTCAGCTCTGTCTAGCATCCACTACCCTTTTTTTTTTAGGGGTGGAAAATCCTCATGGATGTCCCCCGCCCGGGTAGGCGGAGGGGTCTGTCAGACTCTTACTGACTAAAAACCACCCCGTGTTCCTTCTCACACCTGCGCCGGGGGTCACGGGAACGGAAGATACTTCCGCGACCCCCGACTGGTGTCGGCCCCGCGGGCCTCGCCAAGTCAGCGAGGGGAGTGAGGTGTTAGACTCCCCTCGCGACGTCTAAGAGGGGCGCGTGTGAACACGACGCGCCGCCACCTCGGGTCCATGCACGTGGGGGGCGGCGGACATCCCCGCGTCCGTCGCCCCTGGACCCAATTAACCCTAGATAGATAACCATATTGCACAGTACACTAAAGATAACCATACGTCGATTCGACGTGCGAATGTTTGAGTGAGCATATTTGGGATAATGTATATACTAGGTTTATGAATGTGATATTATGTCTTTATATATGTAATTTTATTGTGATTAAAGGAAAAAACATCAGATTTTACATATATTTTTGTTAGAAAAAAAAATGAAAAACTAAACAAGTTACTTCTTGTTTTACAAAACTTAAACGTTTAGGTAACTTTTCGTCAGGCTTATAATTTACTATGTAAACTCTTCAAAATCCACTTTTTGTAATCATTATAACATAATAAATCTGAGTAAATAACAGTATTTATTCATTTTGGCCTCAAAAGCACTTAGGATAGGCGCTGGACACGTGCTCTCCAGAAATGGGATTTTTACAGCTGTCGCACATTGTCTTTGTCATCCTTATAATTTTTGATGGACAAAAGGCACAATATTTTCTTTTCTTTGCTTTAGGTATACCTTCACGTTGTATGGGGAGGTTCGGCTAGTCTTTTTGGCAATATACCACAATCTTTTATCTTTTATATTCGTCGGCAAATTAAGCATTTGCTGCCTTGTCTCCATCCATGAGGTCATCAAGCTATTGCTGAGTTTTTTCATAAAACCTCTACCCTATTTTTTTCTTGGATTAGGACATTATCACAATAAATAATATATGCATTTATAAAAGCTTAATTTAGGATCCCATAAAACACATACACAATAAATACACGTCATTTGATTGAAATTGTTGACTCCCGCTTTTGTTTCATTATAATAATTAATCATATTTTGCTTTGCCAGTTGTAGGATAAATAGTGCCCTCTTTGTAACACGATGATAAAACAAACACCATTTTCTAATAAATTATCTTCAGTTTTACCATACGCCCCCTGAATCTCTTCATCGCTCATTTTTTGCAACAACTGACTGATTTCTGCATCGTCTGCATGATTTTGTGACGTCATTATGTTATTTTTATCATGACCTCTAACAACTAAAAAAAACTAATAAAAAACATAATGCATTTGTGCAAAAAAATTGAAGTAACACTTTTTCTCAAAAGTCTAAAAAATTACATTAAAGATAACCATACGTCACTTCGACGTATGGTAGGTAAATATTGACGAAAGTACTGCACATACCAAAGTGATAAGGGTGTATCCTGCAAGCTCCGACGGTCGGCTGAGTTGGCAGGAAAGGGCACTTTAGTAACGCGCGAAACAAACGAGTTCTACAGATTTTTCAAAATCGTATACGTCGTTTCGACGTAGGTTATCTATCTAGGGTTAAAGGGAGAGGGCCGCAGCCTCCTTCTGCGAAATGACTGTTTCGCAGAAGGACACCACCGCGTCCCAGGACCCGACGCTGCCGACCATCCTCTCGACCACGGCCGGCAGCGACTACCCAACACGACTTCATCCACGTGACATCGTTCGCGCCATTTGAAATGACAGCTCAGGTCACGGCGTTTACCATAGACTCTGTACTAAAGTAATCAAGTTCACAACTTCTTATTTCGGTATATCGTTTGCCACGACATGTATTATTATGGTTTGAACAGGATATTAAAATCTTAAATTACGCTGAACAAGGCAGCAAATCACATTCCATTGGTTTTACTAACAATCTCTGTCAACATTTCGCATAGGTACGCTTCCGTCAACAAATAGTTTGAATGCCACGCGTCTCGTGCCTTAACAATGAGCATACATTTCTACGTGACCCGAGTGGCGGCGGAAATTGCCGATTGCGAGCGAAACACACATCGTCGTACCTACGTGGTGGAAGTGCCGAATGGGATAAATGAAGAGATTGTTGGGATCATGGTGGGAACAAAGTCAGTCAATGTATTGTAGGCATTCTGAGGGTAACTGGGTTGTGGTTAGCTTACTTATCGTTTATTTTCAGAGATTTTTTATTACAAGGTCAAGGTCAACGTAAAGGTCAAATCATTTATTTTAACAAATGCAAAACAATTGCAAAACAATGCATTATTTTTCTTTTTGTGCAATTTTACAGTATGCAGTAGATCTAGATGAACCATACCTATACTTGGAAATAAATATATTATTATAAATCTTTAACACCTAATACAAAAATTGATTTAATTTTGCCTCTTAAAAAGACAAGAGAACTCTTTTCAATTGACAAGAGTAGAGTACGTCCAAAGAAACAATGGATGGATTGTTTGAATTCTGAAATCACTTCGATTTAGATGGGGTCAAATCTAACATAGTGTTGTAAGCTTAAGCAGGCCCAAAAGGGGTAAGCAAGTCAAATATAAGTGTGGATTTTTTAGCCCATTCTTCTCCGCACGGAACTACTTTTTAGAAGAGGCAACTAGAACCAAATTTTGAATGTTATTTTACTTGTAAATTAAGCGTATAACCTAACTGTACCTACTGTCTTAAAAAAATATCCATTTCACTTTGAAATTCTAACTAATTGGCAAACATAACTACCATTTACATACACCGACCTCGCCTTCTAGATAATAAACATCATTTCATTACAAACGTATCCAACTTCAATCGCGTTCGAGAATTAAAAAAAAATAAAGGTACTTAAGATTCATTTTAGAATCGCGTTCGAGAATTAAAAAAAAAAATAAAGCGTCATAAAATTGTTACTGACGCTTCGCAAAGCCTTGTCCTATTACCTTCGAAGATGCAACAGGCACGTTACAATCTAGATACGATATAATATTGATAAAACGCACATAATTTCGTGCTAGTGAAGTGATACTAACATAGTTATATAAGATTTTACTAACAAAAGTGTTATTAGTATGTATTTTTAGGTTAAGGTATTTATCTATGGGTCTTTGTTACCTGAAATAAATGGTTTATTATAATTAATTATTACCGCAATTCGAGATAAAAGTAAGAAAGCGATCAGATTTATCGGTGTTTAATAACATTGAAATTTTTGTTTTTTTGTGTGCCTGTCCCACTAGCGGGCAAGCCCTCACTGTACTCCTTTCACCTTCGCACTTCTTCTTTCCATTTTTGCAGAAATCTACCCAGTTTGTCCTGGCATCTCCTTCGTGGTCTGCCGCGCCCTCGTCTTCTTGTCTCAGGGCACCAGCTCTGTGCTACTTGAGCCCACAGTTTGTCTGGCATGCGGAAAACATGCCCTGCCCAGTCCCTCTAATGTTGCGCCGCCTTTTTACCCACGTCAGTAACCCCAGTTTTGGAGCGCAGTAAAGTGTTTCGGAGTAGCGATAAATGAAATACATTTTTTAAAACAAGCGGTATTACAATGGGCTACCTTATTGCTAAAAGCGATCCCTTATAAACAACATTTGCATAATCTTTTTCCTTTCATTTGGTCATTTGGTTAGAATGACCTGCAGTGCTATTCTGAAAAGTTTATTTGAGAAATCACTTCTGAATCCGCAGTGAAATCATGTGAAATTAAAATATTCTTAAATGGAGTGACTGTCTGGCGCCACCATGTGGTGATCGAAGTGAGACGAACTAAAACGGGTGAGTATTTTGACGTTAACATGTGCATACCGAAACTTGTACAGGCGACATGAGAAGCGTAGTAAGTATGACTTTCGAGATGATTTGCTAAATGACTTTAGAAGTGATTTACCATTTACAGAATAGGACTGCTGGTGTCAGAGTTTTTATGCCACCCATGAGCTTTTGACTTGGCTTCACATGCTATCGAGAATTATCTCTGAAGTCTGAAGTACTGGGAGGAGAAAGCATGTCGGAGAAATTAGCTTCAAAGATTTATTTTATTTTACATTAATTTTATGATGTTCTGCTTTAGCCAATGTGTGTGTAGTTGTTTTACAGTCTATTTACTATAATTGGTTTCGTTTTACCGTCGTAAATACGTAAATAAATAAAAAATAAATCTCTTAGGTGTGATAGATTTCCTCACGATTTCTTCCTACACCGTTTTTGAAACAAGTCTTAATAATGAATACAAAAAGTAAGAGGTGCGTGCTTTAGGTTTGAACTCGAGACCTATGACTTGGTAGAAAGCCGGTCACATCATTAGAAATAAAAGCTGGTATTCAACTGCATCAGCTAGACTGGAATCCGAAATTCTGAACCCCTAACGCGAGATTTGTAAAGAAAATCCTAAATATTATTTTGTTGCACGCATGTTGACGGTGTATGAATATCAAAGTGTTATATTTAGTCTATCAGTTAGATTAAAAAATAATAATACACGCGCATTAAAATTTTAGTTTTTAGTCCCTCATCTAGATTACAAGAAAATCTTCCAAACATATTTTTTCTTATTTCACGTAATCAAAAAATAACGGTGATACGTCAAAATGTCGCATGACGTCACTAGCCAGTACAGTTTATCCTAGGTAATAATAATAATAAATACTTTTATTTCAGACCATGGTGTCCATTTTGTTGGTAACAATGTTCTTAAATACTAGTGTTAATATAACTTAAAACTACCCACAACAAAACATTTAAAAATTAAACAAACTCAACAATCACTACTGCGCCATTCCATGACAAATGGAGCAGCAATGATTGATGTACTTACAGTCCAGCCGACTAGCGATCATGCCAAGGATGCTGTTGGCGCTGCCACGTACTCTATGCACCAGGGATGCGCATCTTTTACGCATCGTAGCGTAGAAGCAGTCTACGTGATGTTCAGCAAACATGCCCGATGCACTACAGTAATGACCTTACAAGCCCCCTCTCCTCAACTTTCGTGCGCTTTATCTAAGCAGTTTTCCATCAATTAGAAAAAGAATAAAATACGTGTCGAATATTTTCTTGTAATCTAGATGACGGACTATGTAATAATTAAAATTTTGTCAAATAGTCCATTAAAGAGAGGGGGCTTGTGCGGTCATAATTAATTATTAACTGTACGGGAAAGTGTTGCACAATAAATTTGACTTGATGTTTCGCCGTTAAGTTTTGATTACGTGCATAAAGAAAAAATATGTGTCGAATATTTTCTAGTACCTAATCTTGATGAGGGACTAAAAACTAAAATTTAGTCGTTTACCCTATTATAATAATAATAATAATATAATTTATATGTAAGATAGTAAAATAATTATATCTTTATTCTCAGACTAATGTCCACAAAGTGTTAGTAAAATACATAAAAAGAAACTTAGGATAAATGTTAGTACAAACTTACTCTAATACATTTTATATTATTATTCTAGATGGATTTTAATCCACTGCCTCCATAATGGACTATCCAATTTCTGAGCAAATGCTTTCAGGTAACTGTTGGAACTGTCCCTCACCCTGCATTATGCATCGTTGTAATATTTCATAATAATGTTTTTTTTTTGTTTACATGCACCATGTGGCTATGACTTTTGTTGGAAAAAGACGAGTTTGTTACAAAAACCTCGCACAGTTCGTACCTCTACCTCGCCCTTATAACCTCTAAATCGCCTTACGCTTTACTTTTGTTATTACATCCTCCTTGTCCTCTTTGGAGGTCAAGATGGAGTCCCTCTATTGTGTCTTATAATCGGATAGGTAAGACACGATTGTTTGAAGAATGTGTCGGGTTTGTGTTGAGACAGATTGAGTTCTTGCCGTTCTTGGCGTAATAGGAACAATTTTTTTATATCATTTATTTAATACTTTAAGCACACTAATGTAATTGGCATTTTCTGCTAATCCACCTTTAGGTGATGCAGAGGAAAGCAGATGGCAAAACATGCACAGACGCCAGCACATCAAGTTACCCCAATGTGTCAAATTTTCCCAATTGAATATGAACCTTATTCTGTTTGACATAAAATTGAAAAACGATCAAAGAAATTTCACACATTAGGGTAGCTTGATGTGCTGGCGTCTGTACACTAAAAACATAAATTACCCCAATCCCATGTTATTATATTATATATTTAAGATTTTTTATTATTTTTTATATATGTGTATATTAATGGGTCTACTCTTGACTTCAATCTTGTCCTGCGGTCAGAGATGAGGTCGACGATGGGACGAGCTTACCCAAAAAAAGCCTATTAACTCGCGACTTAAACAGATTGGGGTCATATGATCTCGGGAACACTGATGCAGGCAGGGAATTCCATTCCTTGGCAAATTTATAGCTCACACACAGATACAGTGGATTTAATAGTAGATAGTGCAATAAGGAGACAGAAAATTGGGTGATTGGATTAGGTCATGAGGTATTTTGCGCTTTTATCGTCGCCCTTTGTTGTGATTCTCCATTAGTGACCGAGCCAGAGTATTTAAATAAAATAAACAAATAAAATTTCCACATCTTTCACACAATGCTATCTAGTCCTTAACTAACGCGGTGTCCTGCGTGAGCGACGAACGCGACGCGATGCGAGCCGCTTCCAACCGGTCTTATTGGAGATCTATAGGGAAGGCCTATGTCCAGCAGTGGCCTTCCTATGGGTGAAATGATGATGATGATGATGATGAATATTAATAATAAATAAAAATAAATTTATGTTAAGTCTTGCGATTCGGAATTGGAGTTGCCTGTTTTTTAAACAGGGTTGAACTTGAAATACTTATAACTTGTAAAACATGAGTGTTACTGTAGAAACAACTCTGCCTAACCCTTCTAGGATAAACAGGCGTGAGGTTATGTTCCATCTGAACTGATCTAGGTGTATACTTGTCTAACAAATTAAACTTTCTTAATGTTTTAATCGTCTTCCTACTGCGGATTACAGGGAATCGGTTTTGCTTGAGATAATAACAAAAAATAAAAACCGACTTAACTATTAAACTTTCTATGAAGTTAGATAGTTAAAGTTTTCCTTGCAACTCAGATAAGTTCTTAGAACTCCTTTTGATACTAACTTGTCGTAATTTCTCCTTCGACAGTTAGTCTTTTGGTGGGCTTGATTAATTATTAATTAAAATATATATGTCGGCGTCAGCGATGGCTGAGCGAAGAGCTGACACCGATGGGGGTTTTGTGGTACAGAGTTCATAACGTAGAATAGCAATCTTCATTGCAGTAATAACCTCACTTAACAATCGTAATCACAAAACAACTCAAATAGGTAACTGACAGTTTCGTACTGGATGTATGTATTCGTAAAGGTTAAAGGCGTCGTCCTACTGTATTAATATTTATACTGTGTCGGTAGTCAGTAGGTACCTACTATTAAAATAGGGAAAACAATTCTTACTAAAAAAGTCCCACCGAGACTTATTTGTAAATAAAACAGCTATTGTTCCTTGATCTGTGACGTCAATCCTAATGGCTATCATTTGTTTCTTCCATGTGCATCACTTGGCCAAATTTCCTTGGCAAATGCAGGCAAAGACATTCAATACCTATAGACCGGACATCAAAAATTTTCGTCCGAAAAAGTGTGTCCTGCTGGATACAAGTCTATGAGTTTTTTGTAGTACGCTCCGCTGCCGCTCCAATATTCATATATTATTCTAGATGGCGTTACTGAGACATGGGATCAAAGTTTTTCTATGACATTTCCTTGACATGCCCGCTCTATAGTATTTTAAATCTCTTTGGCAAATGGGCGTTTTCTTTTCGCCTGTTAACTGGTCGTCTTGCTGGCTTTGGTTTTGCCATTGTTTTAACAATTACCTGTTTTTTTAAGTTTTATTTAACTTCGACAGTTCTAGTGTATCATTTTGTTACATTGTCTTGCAGATCTATGGATTTAATCCAACTCTGCACATGTAAACTGGCACACCCTTTATACCTGGAGGATTAGTCAGTTGCTTTTGCTTGAGTTAAGTTAGTTTTATTGTCGGTAGCTATATATTACTGGTATTCTGTATATTGAGTGTGCTAGCTTACATGTAGTGAATAACTTATTTTAATTATTTTGTAATTATAACTAATTGTACTGTGTAAATTCAAGTTCTTCTAACTTATCAGACAGATGTGTTGCTGGGGAGTTTGTTCCGCCACTTTTTCTTCCCTGCAAAAACACTAGGAAGTGGCGAAGGGTGGGCTTTTTGGGGGTCTGTCTTATGTAATTTCGACGTTCAAAAAGTGCTGATCCTCAGCCTAATTTGAATAAATGACTTTTGATTTTGATTTAGTTATGTTTAAGTCCCATGTAACATGGGACGAGCCTATTGATGCTCAGCTAGTGGAGTTTTAAAGTTTTATCACGTAAACTTCCATACATTAGAGTAGGCTCCAGTACACCAATGTGATCAGCCAATAGATTTTTATGGCGATATCTCGTAAAACCAACTAGATAACAATCATTATAGTAAAGGCTAGAACGTTAGACAATTTTGTAGTTAGCAATTGTGTCAAGGCACTTAAGGCGCCCGTTATGGGATTCGAACGCAATGCATTGAAATTTAATGTGTTTCTATTACTGCTAGGAATCTGATAAAATCTACATTACTGTTGATAATAACTGCTTGTCTGATATCACAGTCTAAAAACATACAGTCGTCCGCCGAAGCCGTCTAGACAGGACAATCGCGCGGGGTGTGAGGGGCGAGACGCGGGAAAGCCGCTCCCGCACTGCGAACAAAACGATGTTCATAGTGCGGGAGGTATTATTCAAGTCTAACGCGTGTAGAAGTTGTCGGCATTTTTCCAGTTATCAAAGGCGTCGTCCTACTGTATTAATATTTATACTGTGCTGCACATGATATGGTAGGATCAATAGCAGCTACAATTTTATTGACTACCTTGTTGGTATGTGTTTGCAAGCGCTACTGCCGAGCACAAGGTCCCGGGTTTGAGCCCTGGGTTGGGCAAAACGCTGTTGAGTTTTTTTAAAGTGGAATTTCAAAAGCAGCTCTGAGTCTGGATTTGTGCCCTATTTAATGGCAACAGGCTCGCACTTATTACATGGGACATGAGTGTTACTGTAGAAGCAGCTCTGTCTAACTCTTCGAGAATAACAGGCGTGAGGTTATGTTCCAACTGAACTGATCTAGGTGTATTAATACTTGTCTAACAAATTAAACCTTCCTCATGTTTTAATCGTCTTCCTACTGCGGACTTTCGAAAGTCAAATATAGCCTAATGCTACTCGGTAATAATATGGTTCTCTAATGGTGAAAGAATTACAAAAAAATGGTTTAGTAGTTTTTGAGTTAAATCCGTGTAAATAAACGAACAAGCAAAGAAAGAAAAGTGCGTTCAGTTTAGTATTGCCACGAAAAGCTATCTGGGATAAAAAACACCCAAATCGGTTCAGCTGTTATGCGTAACAAACATAAACTTACTTATAAATTAATTTGTAAATTACGGAATTCTAAATTTCGTGTAGTAGGTACTTCCAAGATTTCATTGTTTTTCAAAAAATCCATAAAACATTACAGATTCATAACATAATAATCAGTAGGCACTAATACGGAGAATTTCCCTAGTTTAACAGAAAAAAACAAAAAGTACGGAGAATACAAAATGGTGGCGGGATAGCAACAAGGTAGCAAATACGAACGCATTGTTGTTCAAGAGCTAAGATGTTAATTAAAATTGTATCTTTTGTTCATCGTTTTTTACAAGCTGGTACCATTGTTTTATTAGTATTTTTCAGATTTTAAGAAACTTGTTGTGCCCTGCGGTTACCTTTTCCCCAAGAATCATAAAACCTTATAATTTTATTTCAAGAATTGGCAACTTCAATAATAATTGTTCAAATTTGACTTAATAAATCTAAAAACACACAAGCTTTGTTGTACAAATACTAGCTGCCTCGGCAAACTTAGTAGGTACCGCTTTAAAACAAAAAATAGTTTGCGACCAATTCTCAGACCACACACAAAATTTCATAGGTATCGATCAAGCCGTTTCGGAGGAGTTAGGCAACAAACACTGTGAGTCAAGAAATTCATAGATTAGTCTAGCTGTTGTATCAATTTATTGGTTTCATTACTTTACGTCCTTATTCTCAAAACTACTTAATATCTACAAAAAATGTTTAAGAATAAGTCAAGCCGTTTCAAAGTAGCTTTTTACAAACGCTGTGACACGACAATTTTACGTATTAAGATAGATAACAACCTGATTTCCACAAATGGGTAGGGTATTTATACTTTTTCTTCATTGTACACTGTACACCTCCATTATATCCGAAAAGTGCAGTGTGTCGTATTGCAGGGAAGTTAGTTGCACTGATATAACTTTTCCGCAAATATACGACGAAATGGCGAAGAGCGTGTTTGTAATTAAAAAGCTACTACTACCTATAGTCCATTTGAAATACGAAAAAAATAATTAAAAAAACCTTTTTTACAGTCCCTTCAACCGATATTGACATATAATTATATTACGTTAGCGACATAACAAATGACAGCTTAGTAAACAATTGGTGTTATATCCACGTTTTTGCTTATAATGCAATCCTTATTACTACGGAATAGAAGTTAAAATTGGTTGATCGGACTGTAAAGCTGGTTTTTTACTGCAAATGGACTATAGTTCCTAATTTTAGTAAATGTTTTTTTTTCTCTCTGAATTGAATCGCAAGGCTCGCCGTCCGCCCGATATCTAAGAGTACCGTGTCTCCTTTGGTCTTTATCGACATACACCGGTGTTCTGTCACGCCACGCCACGTCAGAATTGTAGCCAGTTTTATGTGATTGTCGGTACAGCAGTCACGATCATTATCTTAGCGTTTTATGTTACCTACAGAGTTATCGCCGACCCAAATCTTTGGTAGGATTGGGGCGTAGTGGAGCTAAGAGTATGTGTGTAAGTTATTTTATTGATGTTTTGTCGTCATTTTATGGTATTAAGTCATTATTGGATATTTTGATTAATGGTTTTAATGAACATGTATGTACATTACGTTGTCCTACGAAGGGTTCAGCATGGTGTATCACCATTCTTCAATCTTTTAGTCGTGCATTTGTAACGGAATTGTTGTAGTCATGGATAGGCAAGTTGCAACTTATAGAAGACTTCCGATAATCCTTAGGGTCGCTTGCCCTTTCATCGAACCGTACGTCTGTCATTATTTGGCCACAAGCCCTACCTAGAAAATGATAGGTACATGTTTACCCGGAATTTCTTTGCCCCGCATAGCATTGTTGATTTGACTGTACAAACGTGAATTCCTAGGAAGTAATGTATTGAACTTTTCTTTGAATCCCTAATGGTGTTCGAAATGTAGGCAATTTTATTTCGATTACATTTTTGTTGCGGATTCCTAGCTTCTGATCCATATCCATGTTGTATAATTTGCTTTGATGATCGATTATGATTATCGAGAGGTCAGGAAATAGTGGTAGGTCACCACTCACCACCATAATCATCATTACAAAACTAACCCTGGCAGAAGTGATAGTCTAGAAGAGAGGTGTAGCCAGCGGACTACACAAGTCATAGGTCTCGAGTTGGTACCCAAGGCTCGTACCCCTAAATTTTCGGGTAGTAACGATCACCTGTTTCAAAAACCCATTCCTTGTAGATGTTCTATTCATTCGCACGAAGCGCTTTGCCTGTTCCTTCATTATGCGCACAGCCAAGGAGTGGAATTCCCTGCCTGCATCGGTGTTCCCAAGTTCATATGACCCCAATCTGTTTAAGTCGCGAGTTAATAGGCTTCTTTTGGGTAAGCTTGTTCCATCGACCTCACCGCACCGCAGGACAAGATTGAGATCAAGGGTAGACCCATTATATACTATATATATAAGTCAGACAGTTAGGGTGTTAAACTGTTAACTTTTTGTAGAATTTTATGTATTGCAGTTTTTTTTATGTCTAGTTAGGCATAAAAAAACTGCAATACATAAAATTATCAGGTATAGTGATACCTGATAAAATATGTCGAAGACAAACAAAATCACATGTGATTTTTTTTCAGTACATCACTAGTGTACTAAGCTTATTCTATGATTTATTTATAACAGTTACGTGCTCGACTATACTGCTAACAACATTTGCGACGATATTGTGACGTTTTGTCGCCATATATCATAATTTTGTGGTCCCGATAGATTCATTAGGAAGTGTCTGGTGAGAAGTCGCCCTGATATAAGCTGGTTAATTCGTGACGAAAGCGTTACAAAAAATGTGATCGGGTGAGGCGAACGGAAGTTTAGAGGGAGATTTAAGCCACGTTTCGTATATTACTGTAGGAACACATTTTCTTTAACTCATAGTCGTAGTTACGTTTGCGTATATCTTAACAGTGCAGGCCAATGGGCAGTGTGTATTGTCTGTATCACACTGCATGAGCAAATCAGAACAGTGAGCGCGAGCACATTAAAATAAAGCACAGCACTTTAAAAAAGCACATTAAAAAAGTTTTACTTCCGACGTGTGCATCTTTCTTGTTAGCTTATGTTGCAACCACGCCGCCTCTTCTGGTAGAGAAAAGACCCGAGCGCTGATCACCACGTTTGCTTAATGTCCAGGTTTTCTCACGATGTGTTCCTTCGCCGATGTCAATGATGCCTAAGATAAACTAAGAAAGTACATAATTACGAATTTAAAAAGTCACATTAGTAGTCGTAGGCTAAGGTTAGGTTAACCTAGTGTTGTATTTTGGTTACATTTTAATAGAGTGGTGTACTCAAACTAACCGCCAATATTGTACCAGCCTTCGATCAGCTGTATTCCACATAACAAGACAATATTGTTCAAACCAGATTAATAATCCTCTACACTACATTAACACCCAACGCGGTGTGTAGTGTTTTGTTACTAATTGGTATTTGAACACGTTATCCAATATTCAATAATGATTAATTTGATCTTATGCGTTATTACCTTCATCGGGAAGAAGGGTGCCCCCCTTCCAAACTTCTCTCTAAAGCGCCAGTCTAGTCCAGGTTCTTCCAGCAATTTTAGCCATATCATCGGGTTCTACTATTGTTTGTTAATAACGGACTTAAAACTAGAGTTTAATAACCTAGCTTTTTTACATTTTAAGAAAGCTTACAGACTACTAATACAATAGTTACAATGACAAATAACTATATTAAACATGACTGCATTCAAAGCAAGACTGGACAACTTACAATGCTACTCTGTAAAATGTATTGAGAACAAACCGTCATGGATAAAAAAAATCTAAGGTAACATAGTTTGAGTCAGATTAATTTCTAAATCTATGGACGAATAGTAAGTGCTGGCCTCTGTGCGTAAATAAAAAAAATAGTTCCATCAAGATCTTTCTAGCTGTGCTCATTTTGCTATCATTACACACACATACATACATACATTCGCAAAGCATAACCCTCCTTCTAGAGCAGTCGGCCAAAAAACAAGACGTTCGAGCCTTCATGAAAGTCTGAGTGACTAGCAAATTGACTTGACCTATTTATTCATCAAACAACTAGAATTTAATCAAATTACGTATCAATCCATTGAATACTATCAATTATTCTAGATAGTGGCTCGATTGTGAGTTGTGACGGAATATCAAATTCCGTCAGGTTTACTAACTGTAGTAATTCAATAAATAATTTAGAGTGTGTTTGGAGGAAGGAAATATTCCAACAAGATACTGGTAGGGATCTTTTTTTTTATAATTGATAGGCACGCGTTTGACCACTATCTCACCTGATGGTAAGCGATGATGTGGTTGACGATGAAACACGCTTGCCTAGAAGCAACTTGTTCACACTTGACTTGAAGACCCCTAAGTTGTAGCTATCAGGAAACACCGACCTCGGCAGAGCATTCCACTCTTTAGCTGTTCGCACAATGAATGTGTTTCCAAAGCGTTTAGTGGTTGGGATATCTACCATGTACCGGTGGCGCAGTGCCGTACGTCTGGTGGTCCGATGATGAAAAGGGCTTGGTGGAATTAAATCGCGCAATTCCGATGCACAATCTCCGAAATATAAGCTACAGAAAACCGACAGGCTAGCGACTCGGCGTCGATGCTCAAGACTTTGAAGTTTTGACCGGGATTGTCCTGATAAAATAGAATAGAATAGAATATATTTTATTGTAAAACACGAGTATACAGCAAAACAATTATGTATAGAAATAGAATGCCTGTCCACTCCTTAAGCAACTTAAGATAATGTTGCCCTCTTGTCGATGTATCATCTGTCTAGCCTTTTCCCGACTATTTTAGGGTCGGCGTCTAATATTATTTATTTATGAAGTATAATGATAATTGTTACTCATCCGACACATGTCCCAAAGGTTCATTTGAAAATTAGCATCAGGCAGGATCTCATCATCTGTCTGGCATTACCGCTGAAATGAACCTTTTGGCGCAGCCGTGAGACATGCCATTTTTTGTCTCTTTTTTTGTGTTATTATGTTTTTACTGTGCGTGTATCCAGCTGTTGCCAATAAATGTATTTTCTTTCTTTCTTCTTTCTGTCTGACCTCCACAACCCAGTTTCTGGGTAACACGATACCCCTTAGTAAAGCTAGTTTTCAGACTCTCGGAGCTCTGACTGTCATAGATAGATCTACGAATGATAGCCGGGACCAAGGACTTAACGGTATTTCTGAGGAGGAAGCTGAGTCAAGACTCTTCGCCTTGATACTTGTATAAGTAACTAGCAGACTTCACGCAGTTTCACCCGCGTAGTTTCCGTTCCCGTGGGAATACGGAGATAAAAAGTAGCCTATATCCACCGGGAATAGTGTAGCTTTCCACCAGTACAAGAATTTTTAAAATTGGATCATTAGTTCCCAAGATTATCCCCTACATACAAACTTACAAACTTACAAATTTTACCTCTTTATAATATTAGTGAAGTGAAGTGATGATGATGATTAGTGATGATGAAGTGATGATGATGATGATATATTATATACATATAAGTATAGAAGTATAGATATAGATTAATGCAAGCTCGTTCTTTTGCTGCTGTAGACGAATTTAAATCCACAGTTTCATGCATAAGAGGCCATTTCTTGACCATCACGCCATCAAAATAATTTTAACGTGGAGATTTTAATAAGTTTTCTTTTTACATACGTACTACATACAAAATAATATAACTTAACCAATTGTACGGTCATTCCAAACTTAAGCAAAGTGAACTTTCAATGCCTAGCATTAGCGCTCATCATGCCCAAGAGACGGTTTTGCGCCGGGGCTAAGCCCGGCGTCAAACCGGGTCTACAGGCGGTCGGCAGTCGTGTATGAAACTCTATGAAGCCAACCACATGACGCCGCGCGCCGGCGCTAGAGCCGGCTCGCCGTGCAACCGGTCACGGTGCTCGCCGTGTATACGCCCGGTGCGCAGTGGAGTATGGCAGTGTGTGAGCGCATGCACACGAGACCGGACCTACGAGCGGCGCGTGCACAGGGCTACCAACGCAAATGGAGACCCGGTTCGTGTACAAACCGTCTAGTGTGCTCGGTCAGACGGTTTCTACCCGGCGCCGGCAAAATACCGGGCCGTGTTAAAACCGTCTCATGAAACCTTAGGCATTGACCGTTCACTTCACTCAAGTCTTGGCGTGGAAACTTCTGCGGAACCGCCCGGCTGGTCTGTCCAGTCAGTGTACCTACGTATTTGCCAGTAATCGTGAGTTTGACTCAGTATTAGTAAAAGTTATAGTCTTAGTCTATTCATAGAAGCAGGATAATAAATGACTGTTGAGATTGTACAGAGGTGAAATGACCTATGAACATGAAACAATTTTATGGTGTGTAGCATGATTACGAATTTAATCTGGTTTTTACGTTTAGTTTTTTTAATTCTAGGAATAGATTTATCAAAACTAGTGGTTGCTTAGTAAGTAAAATACCGTCAAACGGGTTGAATAGTAACGCAGGGGTGAATAGGATCAAACATTTGGCAGAAGAATTTTACGTGAGTTAATTATTATTTTTAATGAAATTATATCGAAATTAATAATTAACTTCTTTGGCGTAATAAGATAAAAATCTTTCTAATAAAATAATCTTTCGTGTTTTCTTACGTTAGTATGTAGAAAAAACGACACCAATAATAGAAAAAACAAAATGTTGACTGTAGCTAACTTCAGGGTGTCGGTTTTTTATGACTGTGTGCGCGAACATCGTTAAAATTTATTGTCATCATTTATCCCTAACGCACCAAAAGAAGCCTTACCTAGAGAGAAGAAGAATAAAATTGTACCTTTAACTTCAAATAACCAGAAACATTAGACTCTATTGTATGTAACCAATAACCTACGCAAAATACGCGCTTTGACGTGGAGTTGCGGATACCAGCCCGGTATCTTTATGTTACCAATAATCATGTAACCACGTGAAAATTCTCTACAAAGTTTTTTTTTTCATTCACCCCTGCGTTACTATTCACCCCGTTTGAATGTCTGTAGCTTGAATTTGCCATCATGGAGAAAGGATTAGCCAAAGCGCAGAAATTGGTAGCCCAGGGATCGTGCGGACGTAAGGCCATGGGCACGAGGTCAACGGGAGCGCGGGCGTTGCTCGGAGATGCTCCTTTTATGCACCCTACCTTGGATGTTCAAAACTTCTTTGCCATAAGTTGCGTACTTATTAAATATTTTATGTTAATTTACATCAAAAGCTAATTTACTTTTATGACACAGACAGCACAGGTTACTATCAAGGTTTTAGTTTAATTACTGTGTCAACTGGCATTTGCAAACGATTTTAACATTAATTATAACTGTGAGATACAGAAGGCCAATACAGGTTTAGCGCCGATTTATTAGTCATCAGATAAATTTTCTCTTAAGAAATAAAATGGCGGTTTTTAAGCTTTAATATAGACAATGTCAAACCTTCATGTTTATTTTTTAGTTAAAAGTAAAATTATTTGGGTATGGAAAAAAACTGTTAGTGGCATAAATTATACCCAGAAGAGAAGTTTACAAAAGAGTTATTTTGGAAAAATTCCTAGGACCATACCATATTATATGCACGACCGCGACGGTAATCCGAGAAGTAATTTATTTTTGCAAATTATTTCTTAACAGATGCGATAAGACATCGTGAAAATTTCTTTTCACGATGTAACCTCAGGGTCCCACTTGTGGTAGCGGGTGACACTGCAGGGCACAGTTAGTCTAAAATAAAATTCAAACATAATGAATTCCGAAAACAATTTTGTTTTAAGTTATAAAAATATTTCCTACGATTTAATAAACCTAGATACACGTAGCTATATTTTACAAACAAATTATGAGTATACTATTGGTTTTGCACATGCCGTGCAAAGTCATTCTGGCATCGATCGTGCAATCTTTTGTGACGTAGATAGAATTACCATAAATAAATTAAATTATACAAGTTGATTTTCTACTTCACCTGTTATGTGATCTCAACTTCTAGAATTTGTCAAAACATTAGAAATTGTGCTATTAACACTAATTGATTAATTAGTTTTGTTAATAACTAGCTTTGTTGGTGACGTTTCAGAAAATTAAATTGTAAAATTATTATATTAGAAATGTCTGTGACTAGATATAGACAAGATTTATGATTAAATTTATAATTTAATCATTGATTGTAAATTTAATTATAAATCTAGTCTAGTCTGACAGAGACCAGACTTATTCTGTGTGCTGGAATCGTCTTTAAAAAACATTATCGCAGGATAATAACTGGTATATAAAAAAAGCAAGCGTGCAAGTTACAGTATGCAGCTTTATACTAATATACATAAACTCACGCCTTTTCCCGTACATATAGCAGGCAGGAATTACGAAATACCATCAGTATCACGTATCACGACTCTTACGTACTTCTTCTTTTGCTTTGTTCATGTTGAAATTTGGTCATGCTCGCACGCCGGTTGCGAATTCTACGCTCACTAACCTTTCTGAAGAGCGTCACCAATAAGGTTACTAGTAAAGGGCCTGAAAGCCGACCCCAGCATAGTTGGAAAACCAAAAGGTACAGTTTAGCATTCCAAGTCAGAGGCCCATGGGCGGCATTAAAACTCTGACACCAGGTTAGTTACTAACCACACGATAAGAAGAAGAAGAAGCATTCCATGTTGTATTTTTAAGTTTTTTTTCACAATTATACACATACATACATAAACTCACGCTTTTTTCCCATGAGAGTAGACAGAAACTACAGAGTGATATCTGCTACGATTCTTGCATGCTACTTTTGCCTTTTTACATTCATAGTATACAAATGTAGTCATACACATACGCCGATTACGGGTACTACTTCACTAACCTTTCTGAAGAGCGTCACCAATAAGGTGACGGTCCATCGCTCGGTGGTATATATGTCCGCAGGTAGAGCATAGCATTCAATGTTACATAATTTTAGTAATTTTTCCCAATTGTATGCTAATAATAAATCGTGCTTCAAACAAAACAAGTTGTAATAGCTACCATTAAGTTGAATTTCTTTGGAGGGTAGATAAACATCTTGATCCGTGTATATTTTTATTTATTTCGATTACTTCGTCTGGCACGATATCCTATGATTAAGTGGCACGCACTTGAAGAGTTATAAATACAAACAACTATTTAGAAAGAATTTAGAACAATAGCTTTCCGAGTTTGTTTTGGACGTGGCTAAACTAAGTGAAGGAAAGCATTGTAGGTAAGGAAGTTTGAAATGCCCATCTAGCCTTGAGCTAGTTCTTGTTTTCTGTATCAGTAATTCAGTAGAGGCCTTTGCCTTGCAGTGGGAAAGTTGCATTGTTGTAACGCTCTCATCCTTACGAGTGGTAAGAACGTTTCGTTTTACAAAGTGACTATATAGTTCATTTGAATTGTTTTCAGAATATAGGGTGACTGGTAATTAGTGACCGATACTTAAACACGTGATTGTATTCAAGATTTCAATAAACTTTCCCAAAGAAACTTTTTTTTATACACAATAATTTATAACACAAATAACAAAAACGCTGTTTCAAATTCCCGCGCGCGCGCCAGTTATCGATCAGCTGATAGTCTGACCTCGGGAAGTGCAAAATCTGTTAGTAGTACACACGCTCCCCCGCCACCCCCACCGCTCCCGTTGTGCAATACTGATCTAATTGAATTAATTGAAAGATAATGAGTATAAAAAAAGTTTATTTGGGAAAGTTATTCGTATTCATGAGTACAATCACGTGTTTAAGTATCGGTCACTAATTACCAGTTACCCTATATAAGTTAAAATCAGATAAAGGAGTTAAAAGGTTTATTTAAACGTCTAACGTTAGTTAGGCAGTCGTTCTATAAAAATCACTGATATTCAGCTGCGTTAGTTAAAGGGCTTATTACAATATCCGATTTGTTGCATCCTAACTAGGAACCTAAAAAAAAAAACAACCAACCGGACGGTACTATAAATTGGATCCAATCTGTCTGTTGCTTACCAATGGTTTTTTTATTTTTTTTATTATTGTTATAACAGTTAACTGCTTTTTGGTTTCACTTCGATGGTCCTAGATTATCATTTTAAATTTAGAGTCACAGCCTTATGAATATAAGCCAGCATTGCACATGTAAGCGGGTACGCCTTTTATACCTGGAGGCTGTTATCTTTCAGTTTTGTAGTTGTTTTGCTTGAGTTTAGATTTCAATGTAATATGAATTTACTTTTTTTTTTTTTTTTTTTAATCTCGGTATATTGGAGTGTGCTAGCTAACACGTGACAATCATTCTGAAATGTAATGTTTTCAATGTGTATAACATTAGTGCTATTTATTGAGCATTGCATTGTATAGATTCTTTGTATACCTCGTTCTTCAAACGAATCAGACAGATGTGTTGCTGGGGAGTTTGTTCCGCCACTTCTTCTTCCCAGCAAAAACACTAGGAAGTGGCGAAGGGTGGGCCGTTTTTGGGGGACTGTCTTTATGTAATTTTGACGTTCAAAAAGTGCTGATTCTCAGCCTAGTTTGAATAAAGACTTTTGATTTTGATTTTGATTTTGATTTCCTAACTGCGATGAAACCTTCCGATTTCCTAGTTATGATGCTACAAATCTGATAGTGTAATAAGCCCTTAAGACTGTGTAGCTTCTCAGCGGTGAATGAATTTTTCAAATCTAAATACTAGCAAACGTAACGCGGTTTCACCCCCGTAGGTCCCGTTCCCATTGGAATACAGGGTTAAAAAGTAACCTTTGTGTTAATCCAGGGCGTCGGCTAACTCCATACCAAATTTTATTAAAATCGCTCCAGCCGTTTAGACGTGAAGAAGTAACAAACATACACACTCACAAACTTTCGCCTTTATAATATTCTATTGCTTGACAAAATAGGTATCTATTGTTATTATTTTATACTACAATTGCCACCTAACAGATTTACCAATCCCGTTTTTGCTGAGTTCTGTATTTACGGATCTGCGGTATATAAACCAGGAATAAGGCTTGGTTTCAGAAGGGTATCTTGTCGCATGCTGACAACGTAACAATCTATATCAGACCCACATTTCTATGTCAGTAGGCATCTACAATATTACATATCTTCTTCCATTTTCCTTAATATTTTTCTTCATAAAATCCATAGACGCGCGCCTATCTCGCTAGTCGAACCATTGGTAACACATTCTGTCATCTTTCAAGCGAGTTTGCCGGCCTTTTTTGTTGTTTCATTTTTTTCTGGAAATATTATAATAAAGAAAAAAAAAAGTTTTAGGCCGTACGTACTTTTACGGATGACAGAACCCGAAATAAATGTCATTATGAAGGCATTTTGAAGTGTTATTAGGTTATTTCCATCTGAATTTTTTTAATTACAGGCTGGCAACTGGGCATAAATCAAGACTGGATTTATGCCCGGTTGATAGCAATACAGGGTGTAGGGGATAGCCCTCCTCAAACTGATAGGTTGCATTTAGCTCCTGATTTTGAATTATAATCCACCGAATTTTTTCTCAGGAAAATTTTCATTTTTTTTATCGTTTTTTAAGGTTTTTCAGTTTCATTTCAATGTATAATAACATTCTCTGAAAGTAGCACTCCATTTATCTAAATGATACGGCTAAAATAAAAAAAAACTACAATGGATGTTGAAATACTCTAACGAACGACTTGACGGGGCGGGCGCCCGAAGGCTCGCTGCGTGCGTTTTGCCACGGTTAAAATACATTGCGTATGAGGAAATAAAACAAATCAAGTTTATTGGATTCCCATAACGTTCCTGAAATAAAATCTTGTACCGGTCATCTAAGTATATTAAACTGATTTCACCCCATCCGTCAGGGGAGGGCTGTCCCTAACACCCTGTATAGTCACCTGGTCACCCTCTATAACATAAAATTCAAACATAACTAGTAAAATGTAGGTGTACTAATACCTGAAAGGTAGGTAGTGGAGAGGATCATGTGGCTAAATTATAACAGTCGGATGGGTCGATCCAAAGTTAAGCTACGCTTGACGAGGTCGGTCCGTGGATGGGTGACCATTACATATCAAGACTCCTCCGTGCTTCGGAAAAAACGTTAAGCCGTTGGTCCCGGCTGTCATTTGTAGATCGTTACTTGTAGCCAGAAGCACGAAAGTCTGACAACCAGTTTAACCAAGGGGTATCATGTTACCCAGTTTCTAGGTTGTGGAGGTCTTACAGGCAGTGGCTCTATGTAAAACACAGGTACTCTGCTTCATCCAGTTAAACTGGAAGCCGACAGCAACTTAGTTTGGCAAAGGCTAGGCAGATAATGGTGATGACTACACCTAAAAGGCTAGGCAGATGATGATGATGACTATAGCTTAAAGACTAAGCAATAAATCATTATCTGCCTTGCCTTTAAGTATAGTCACCATCATCATCTGCCTATCCTTTTAGGTTTAGTCATCCTCATCATCATCTGCCTAGTCTTTTAGGTATAGTAATCATCATCATCTGCCTAGTCTTTGATGATGACTATACCTATAAGGCTAGGCAGATGATGATAATGATGACTATACCTATAGAAGGTTACGTTTCTTCACGACGTTTTCCTTAAGTCAAAAGTCAAATCATTTATTTCAATTAGGCCATTTAAAAGGCACTTTTAAACGTTAAACTTACAAGTTAAATAAAATTTAATGATTCTAGTTGAATTGATTCCTTAATCATTTTTGAAGCAAGAGATAATTATACAAAACGCACATAGATCTGCTTTGGGTCCGAATTTGATACCTATGACTTATGGTCCGCCGATGACACTATAAGGCTATCACTGCTACACCTATACCTTTGCCAATCTCTTTAGGTGATACAGCCGTGATGTTTTACTAACAAATATTGCGATTACAATTCAAATCTCAATCCCCTTAAGCTCTAATTAGACATATTTAAACCCGACTGATATGAAACCACGAATCAATACCTGCATTTAGATATTTCCACCAAAATGGTACACAAAAGTGATTGGAATTAGTGAGCCGGACAGATGCCCGAATGGAAATTCAAATTTCCTAAATTCAGCATTTATGTCAATCGAATAGGTATTGCGAATGGTTTGAACGAGCCGGCAATATTATTAACTATATTCGTGGGGCTTGTAATTATACAAGGTGTTTTATTTTATATCCCATAACTCTAGGGTCATATTCTGTAGGTAAAAATAATACTAAAACTCCTAGAATAGATGGTCCAAAAATGCATAGTTTCGGAGATATCATCAATCTTATTTAAATTATCAGTTGTTTAGTACCCGTAACACAAGCTCTGCTTAGCTTGGGACTAGATGGCGTTGTGTGAATAGTCGAGGAATATTATTATTACGACGAACCTTCTTTCTAACGTCACTTTTCTTTCACGTAAGGGTGTTTTACATTAATCATCGTGACAATGTCGAATTATTTTGTATGATAGTAAAAAAAAAAGGATGATTGAAACATAATTCATATGCCAGTTGATTCTTTGATATGGTCTCAAACATACCCTAGAGTTACGGGATATAAAAAAAAACACGTTGTATTATAACGTCGGGTCGCAGCGACATAATATCAGCAAAATTATTTACAAAGTATTACGTATGTGCCGCTGTTTTAGTCGAGTGGAATTTAAACTCTTGTACGGCTAAACTGTTTTTACTTGCTTTGTTATTTCATGGATTTATACCGAGCGAATGTTTAAGTTCATGTGTTATTTTAAACTTAGAACGAGTAAAATGATCCTAAGAGTGCTTCTACACGGTGTATGTAGCTGGAGCAAGTAAAGGTGCGGATTACACGCGCGAGTAATATGCGCAAGCTACTTGTTTAAGTTACTCGCTTGTACTTGTACATAATGCAAATAACTGGGGCAAGTAAAGACCTGGGCTACTTGCGCAAGCAGTACGCACAAATTATTTGTTCGTGGTCAAGAGCTACATGCGCAAGTGACCTGCGCGCGCAATAGAGTACGCGGGTTAGTTGCGCGGGTGGCTCGCTTTAGTACAGTCGAAGGCAGAACTGCATATACCCGCTAGAGATTAAAATGCTATAACTGGGCGTTACGCGCCGTTCTACGTCTGTGTGTATAAAACGATTTATCAATACATAGCGCGCACACCTCGAACTCGCTTGCGTCGAATGAAAAAAAAACATATCGTTGCTTTTTGCGTTGTGCGTTAACCTCATAGCTATTGTGACATGTATTCAGCTGGGTGAATTAATGAAATACATATCATTCATAAATAATTGAGAGTGTGTGTGTCTATACTATAGAAGTTACTTATTATAAGAGGTCGTAACTTAAACCAAAGTGTCAATCTATTAGTTTGTGTGACTTAAGTCCGCTACTGTACATACTTGAGTCAATATACCCGCACAGGTTTTTAAACGTTCAAGTTTACGATGCATACAACCTGCGCAAGTGCCTCAATATGCGCAAGCTACTTGCACCGTGCAGAAGCACAGAAGTGGGTAACACAACTAAAGTAAGAGAATTTGCCTTTTTAACCGACTTTCAAAAAAGGAGGAGGTTCTATGTTCGTGTGTATGTATTTTTTTTTTTTTTTTTTTTTTTTTTTTTTTTTTTTTTTTTTTTTATGTATGTTACCTGATTTCTCCGCCATTTGTGGACCGATTCTCAAAATTTTTTTTTTATTTGAAAGAGTATACTCCTGAGGTGGTCCCATTTTAATTTGGTGAAGATCTGGTGCTGATCTTCGAAGATATACAACGGAACTCTTCAAAAATAAACAGCAAATCTGTCGTGATTGCTGGAATCGCTTGGATGTTTATTGTTTATACAACATAATGACGTATCATCACGCCTGTATGCTCTGAGGGGTACGCAGGAGGGTACAATATACCTAGATTTCGTCAGTTAGGTATGTTAATTTTAATTTATTGGGGATTAGTGGAAAACCCTGTTATGATGACATGTATTGTTAACAATTAACAATATAAAATAAATTCATGGAAAATATTTTTATGGTAACAACTAAAAATGGAAAAATAAAAAACTTTTTTGCAAAAAATAAAACCGACTTCAAAAAAAACACTAAACGGTGTAAAATAACTCTAAATTCGGAAGTCGGTGGCCCATCATGAGTAAGACAAACCCACCAAAGCCGCAGACTTCCGAATTTAGAGTTATTTTACACCGTTTAGTGTTTTTTTTGAAGTCGGTTTTATTTTTTGCAAAAAAGTTTTGTACATTTTCATCTTCTCCGTTTCATGAAGTAAGACTAACAAGCATGGTTTTTGCGTATCTCCGTTCCGACAGTTCTTGGTGATGACCACTGGGCAAAGCGTTTAACTATCAACTCATATGACAACTATTCACTCATATTTAAGTGGGAACGCCGGGAGGTGACGCCCTAGAAGGACATACATAGACCTTATTGGTGAGCTTCTTCAGAAAGGTTAGGTGCGTAGTACTCGCAACCGGCGTGTGTGTATGACAACATGTATGAATGTAAACGAAGCAAAAGAAGTATGTAAGAATCGTAGCAAATGGCGCTATGCAGTTTCTGCCTCCCCCATGGGAAAAAGGCGTGAGTTTATGTATGTATGTAACTCATATTTTCTGTCCTGCTGGCTTATTCACAACCACTCGACTAGATTCCGTACCGAATCGAACGTCTAAGATGTCGAAGATGTCATCCAAACGCAATTCACAAATCCGAAACCGTTTTTTTTTGACAGTACAAATTCGATAAGAAGACTCAAATCTTTCCGACAGCTGTTTGCTATCGGGAGCCATACCGAACAAAATTTAAACGATTTATTTTTCATAAATCCAGGTTATTTCAGAGAAATATAAACACTGTAAACCTTTAAAACACTGCACTTTTACGTAAATGCAGTTTTATTATTGTATTGACCGTATTTCATTGATACTTTCGCATTTACATAAATTCAAAGTGTAATTATGTAGAACTACATAATTACACTTTGAATTACTTTATTCGTATAGTTGTACGTGTTATTGTTTGACAATAAGCAAATAGCAAGATTTGTGTATTGATATCAAATACTTACAGTCATTTAGCCTTTTTAAAGCAAAGTTATAATAAAAGAAATTTTAATCCATAGTTTTATTTCAAATAAAAACTTTTTCCACATTGCCAGACTGGCAATGCGGAAAAAGTTTAAAAAGTAAAAAAGTCTGTCAAACTGGCAATGCCAGTTTGACAAACGGCTGTTTACAAAGCAAGTTTATTCGAAATAAAGTTTGTTTGATTAATAATAAAATCATTTTGTACCGTTTGCTGTCTATTAAATTACTAGCTGTATATTCTATAAATAAACGGATCGAAACATTCAAATAAACCAATTTTATTTACTACTTTAAATTTTCTACCACGCTGATCATTTACTACCATTTTGTAGCGTTCCCCATAAATACAATGATCAATCGTTTAGAAAAAAAAACGTATCCGTTCGGATCTGTGAATAGCGTTTTGGCAGTTCTTCGGCTCGGAAATGAGATTGTCGAAAACGGTTCCTTACCGACACGGAAACCAATCGAACGGTTTAGAATAAGGCAGCTGAACTCGTTGCTAATTTGACATTACGCACAAATCTGATGGGGTTACGTCAACGGCCAATATTAAATGTACCTTTTATAATGACTAATTATAGGCGGAATGTTTTCTCTATAAGAAATGCACTAAAATTAATAGACTTCCTAGGGACCTTAATGTCGACTTATTTTGCACCCGTGTTTTGACCTTAAGACGGCTTTTGGCACAGTCTTTTTTTCTTGATACCTAGTCGACTTATCGACTCTTAACAAATTATAATGTTTACCTATTTGCACTGTCTTCTTATCGACTTTAGTTTTTTTTTTGTTAAACTATATGTGGAGGCTTGTTATTAGCTATTTTTTATATTATACTCTTCATTCACTGGATTGTTGGTCTGTAAGCCTTCCTTAAAATAAAATAAATAAATAAATGATACGATTTATCTCTTTGCCAAATTTCACTATGATCCGTTTAGCCGTTCATACGTGGAAAGCCGACAAACAAACAGACAAATAGAGTTACTTCCTCATAAATAATATTAGTATGACTTAGGGGTACTAAGTGTGGACTTGGTGGATTTTGTTTTTTTTTATAATTATTTGCCTTTGTATTATTCTATTTTAAAACTTATCTAGAAGTTGTATGTAATTTATGAGGCCTACTAAAATATTCGTTCTTTGTCGTCAAAACACTAATCTGCATGGTTCTCGCATGATCTGACCAAGATAATATCTGGACTTAAGAGACTGCGTCCTCAGAGTTTCTTTCGATGTTTCTTCTCAGAGTAGTCAGATAGTGAAACACCGACCTCACTACTTAAAAAATGACGTCTACAATTGTTTGTAAGAACCAATTTACAGAAATGTTTGTACCTGTGCGTGCAACAGGTCAGAAAAACCTGTCTAAAGCATATTTCGAGCTGAATTTTAAGGCTATAAAAATAACCTTGTAATAAACTAACAAATTGCTACAAAAGCGAAGCGCTACAAAGCGATTTTTGCTGAAAGCCAAAACCTTCGGTGACGAAAAATGTGTACAAAGCATTTTATTGAAGAATGTGGTCTTCAAAGAAAAAGATATTTGGTCGAGACCACTAATTTACTGTGGTTTGAGTCAGTTTAGTAAGTTTCTTAGTGTAAGAGATAGTATATTTAGGGCGGTTTTAAAAGAAAACATGATCGTCTTTTTTGGCTTTGTGCGGTCGCACCGACATCTACAGACATTTTGGTACTAAACAACTGATAAACATACGTTTATATTTCTAAATATATACATATATATAGATAAATTACACCCAGACACAAAAGAAATTTTAATGGTCGGTCGTGCTCATCACACATTCAATTGTACTGGATGGGAATAGAACCCACGACCTCCGGCATAGCAGTCAGATCCACTAACTACTAGGCCAAAGGGCCAGTCAACATAAATTGATTATGTTGCGGAACAAAGTTTATCGGGGCAGCTAGTATAACATACAACACAAAGGTAATGTTAAACAAACTGTCCTTTAGCAAGTTATATGCTTTTAAATACTTCTTATCTACAAAGTTCCACTATTTGCTGGTCACTAATGTGTTGCGTAATGTCTTTAAGGCTCTGAACAACTATTTGAGGACCACTAAACAGGCAATACAAGGCTTTAAGTAGTTTAAGTACCATGTTAGAGGTAGTTGGACCCTTAATGTACATTTTAGTCTTACTAGAATAAGTTGCTTGTTCACTTTATTGTCGTAGTAGGTACAGACGCCAGCACATCAAGTTACCCCTAAAATATGTAAAATTTCATCGATAGTTTATCAACTTTTTAGCTGATCAGTGGACGTCACGCAGTTTTACCGGCATAGTTCCCGTTCCCGTGGGAATACATTAATAAAAAGTAGCCCATTTCACCCGGGGATAGTGTAGCCCCCCAATGGTGAAAGAATTTTTCAAATCGGTCCAGTAGTTTTAAGATTAATAATACAAATTTTTAGTCTTAAAAATGTTAGTATAGACAGCGTCTACTTACCTCACACAGATGACCGACGGCATACTTACAAGAGAATATTCCCAAAATTCTCTTTTCTCCATAAAAAGGTCGATCCATTTCACGTAAGTAGCATTCTGGCCACACCTTATTGGCACAATAAACCCCACTATAAACCCTAAAATCGTATTTTATGTGTGTGGCAAAGTTTATCTGTATAGATATCGTAAAATATACGGGGTGTAAAGATTTCAGATTTATTTGTTCTTTGTTTACGGAAATGCTTTTTGTTTTATTACCTTTGTATTGTACAGGTTATCGACCTTAAATACCTGGCAAGTGTTCAATACTTGAGTAAATAGGTTCAAATAAATGAAAAATGTATCACGACTTTCACACAACACAATCTAGTTCCAAGCTAAGCAGAGCTTGTGCTATGAGTACTAGACAAAGAGATTTAAAATGCTATAGAGCGGGCATGTCAAGTCTTGTTTAGCAATTTGTGTAAGCTAACGTGTTCATGAGTTTAGGAAATATGGATATGTATATCGACTTATGAGGCTGACTGTACATCAGTTGTCTAGTACCAAAGACATTCAATACCTATTAGACCGGACATCACGAACAAAATTTTCGTCCGAAAAAGTGTGTCCTGCTGGATACAAGTCTATGAGTTTTTTGTAGTACGCTCCGCTGCCGCTCCAATATTCATATATTATTCTAGATGGCGTTACTGAGGCATGGGATCAAAGTTTTCTATGACATTTCCTTGACATGCCCGCTCTATAGCATTTTAAATCTCTTTGTGCTCAATACACAACTATCCTGGTCCTGGGTTAAAATCGCAAACGCGACCTTTGGCATGAAAGTCAGAGCCACTAACTACTGTACCAGCAGGCCAGTCAAACTACTATTACTGGGTGGTACTTGCCTGGCTACTTTCAGGCAAGCGTGTATCTTCACCAATATTACTGCTTGAATGATGTGATAAAGCAATGTTGTGGTTTAAAAGTAGATGTGGTAACAAAAATTGAAAAGAGTATGCTTAAATTGTTTGGTCACGTTGAAAGGATGGATGAAAGGCGACTAACGAAAGGTATTTACAAGGCAGGTGTAAGTGGGAACGCCGGAAGGGAGCGCCCTAGAAGGACATACATAGACCTTATTGGTGAGGTTCTACAGAAAGGTCAGGTGCGTAGTACTCGCAACCGGCGTGTGTGTATGATAACATGTATGAATGTAAATGAAGCAAAAGAAATTAGTAAGAATCGTAGCATATGGCGCTCTGTAGTTTCTGCCAACCCCCATGGGAAAAAGGCGTGAGTTTATGTATGTATGTATTTCTGCTTGCTAGAAACCTATACCTAGTAAGATTAGGTTACACGTGTTATCTTACAAGAATGAGATAAACTTACACAGGTCATCTTGCTGGAGTGAGATGAGGTGATACAGGTCATCTCACTGCAGAAAAATTACGACGAGAAATAGCTCTGAAGCAAGTCATAATTGTACGATATGGACATAAATCCAGTCAGAAGAGCGTGCCTTGGGTTAGAACTCGAAACCGTCTGATGATGTTTAGTTTGCGAATAAGTTAAAGTTTGTGCTTTACAATGCACGCCTTAAAGCCATTCAAAACATAGCTTCGCCACTTATCCAGTAGTTAATTTTTATAATGAATGGCTGTATCGTGTCGTCACGTCTAACTTCCTTGCAAATATGCTCAAGTATTTTGTTATTAAGCTGTTAATTATTTTTAATTAGTCTGACCCTTCCCTGAACTGAAAGCGTCATGAAAGACCGGCCAAGTGTGAGTAGCTCTCGCATAGAAAGGGTCCCGTATGAGAATTGAGGTTCAGTAAATGTTTTATTTTTTTTTTCCTTGTTTTGAAAATGTTGTCCCCACACCAGGGTTTTCTGCTATGTCGTGGGTGCATTTACATACATTTAAACTCGCATACATAAACAACCAGACTCGAAATAACTACCGGTAGTCATACAAATATTTGTTACGTGTGGGAGTCAAACCCGTGACCCGCAGCGCAGCAGCCAATCGCTCTGCCGTTGCGCCAACCATGCCGTTAATATTGTAAAAGTCAATGAATAAAACGCTAAAAACATTGTACCTTGTACAATACCTAAACCTATTGGGGACCCGTTTAATGGTTAATTTATTTTACTTCCATTGTTTGTTATTTTAGTGGGATTAAATATTCACTTTTATTAAAACTTCAACTGCTTACCTATTTTTTAGATACAGTCTGTTGACAAACAAGCGAATGGACAGGCAGACAGCGAACGCTTGGTAAAAGGTTCCGTAGGCCTTGTTTAGTTACGTGCGGAACCCTAGAAAGGGCTGTTTTTCATTCCCCTTCGCCCTCTTTAATTAGAAGGTGCGTTGATAAAAAAAAAACTATGCTTATTATGCGGTGTTTAATATTGTGTTAGATTACTCTGAAACATGCGAAATGGCTAGTGTTTTCATTAATGGTTAAATATTAAAAACCAGCTATTTACCTCTATAAGCTGAAAAAATCAATGTCCCCTGAAGGCAACGCCACTTAAAATCTTTAAGAAAGAATATTTTATTGATGGGAACAAATACTTCATTTTTGATTGTTAGGTAGGTATATTAGAGATCTGGGGCTCGAGTCTGCTATTGCAATCGTGTCTCAATGACCGGTCATTGATCCCATATTTGACAACTTTGACATTTTTTTTATGGGAAATGTGTCATAAGTTTGACGTTAATACGTCAAAAATCGATCATTGACCGGTCATTGAGACACGATTGCAATAGCAGACTCGAGCCCCTGTTTTAAATCGTTTAGAGGAAACAGGGTGATTGTTTTGTGAATTGGTAAGTTGCATAGTTGGGTAGGTACCATACCTACCACCCAACTAATCAATCAGTTGACAAAAAATAAATCCGTTGATTAAACAGTTGGTTAGTTAATGGAAAGATTTTAGTTTTTAGACCCTCATTTATTTATTTAATACTTCAAGTACTACACTAATGTACAGAGGCGGACCTAATGCAATAGGCATTTTCTACCAGTCAACCTTTAGCTGATGCAGAGAAAAACAGTGGTAGGTGCAATTAAAAATGAAAAAATAAAAGGAATCAAAGAAAACTAATACATATTATGAGTATAAATACATAAATATGTCGCTATAAATATAATATATATAATAAATTAAATTACGAAGAGATAGAAAGAAGAGAAAACATTGGCGCTGTGAAGATACTATTACCAACTTCTTACGAATATGCTCGCGAACCTTAACCTTAAAAGATAAACGGTTGGTTGCCATCCTGATTTCCTGGGGGAGAGCGTTCCACAGAGAAACAGACTGCACAAAAAAAGAACGATGAACAAAGTCAGTACGGTGAGTGGGACATAGGAGAAGACGGTTATGCGATGAGCGAAGGTTTTTATTGTGGATCAAGATCCACAATAAAAACCTTCGCCTTTAGATCCTCATCTAAATTACAAGAAAATATTCAACCCATATTTTTTCTTTTTTCAGTTTTTTACAGTTTATACTAGGTAATGACGCTACAAGCCCCCTCCCCTCAACTTTAATGAGCTTAATCTAAGCAGTTTTTCATCAATTTGAAAGAATAAAAAATCCGTGTCGAATATCTTCTTGTAATCTAGATAAGGAACTAAAAATTAAAATTATGTCAAATGGCCCATTGTTCTTTAGGAGGATAACATATACCTAATAGGTTGTAGTCATATAAGAGGGCTACTCCGCAGTAGGCTGCAATGAAATCAGTTGTTACTTTGTTTTTTTATTTATTGATATAATTGTACAGATTGTACAGAGTGTATCCGGGCTATCCGTTGCTATATCCAACATTGTTTTTGCTTGGCATGATGGGCTATTATAGACTTGAGGCTAGACGAGAAGTTATGATGGCTACTTATTTTTTTAAACTTCTACGCGGCAATAACCACACTCCGGCAATACTGGAGGAACTCAGATTGTGCGTGCAGGATGCATATGTGAGGCGGCGGCGGCGGCCGCAATTGCTAGTGGTAGCATCGGCACGCACCAATCTACTAAAGCAAGCGCCGATGTCGCGCGCACTGCGCACAATCAACGCGGAAGCCGATCGTATCGATTTGTTCCACTGTTCGTTGAACGACTTCACAAGGGAGGCGTATTCAATAATATGTTATGAGAATGTTAGTTAGGTTTAAGTTATGCAATTTATGTAATATTTTTTTAATAATGAATAATAATAATTATATTTAATAATGAATAACAATAATAATATTACTTTATATAATGATATCTGTTATGTAAAATAGCTTCTCTATCGCATTAGGTTAGCCTGTTAAGATAGATGTAAGTAAGGTTCCAAATAAATAAAAATAAATAAATAAATAAAAATATTTTTTTAAAAATAGTTCGCAATGTGGGTTTCACATTAGTATAGTAGGTAGTCATGTTAACCGAACAAAGCTTAACATGTTTGTATAGTCGATGGGTGGGGATCAATCGGACTGTCTCTCGCCAGGTTCTTTAGCCATTGGGCTATTCGATTGGCCTGTTGGTCTAGTAGTTTGTGACCCTGACTGCTATGGCGGAGGTCGTGGGTTCGATTTCCACCCAGGACAAATGTTTGTGTGATGAGTACGATCATCAATTTGTTCTGTGTCTGGGTGTAATATGTATGTATTTAGAAATACATATATCAGTTGTTTAGTACCCATTGGACTAGATGGCGTTGTCTGAAAGTTGTAGAATATTTATTTATTTAATTTATTACCACTTAGATATATATCATTTCAATACTAACTTTTCCGAATACAATTTACCCTACGAAGTTTAGGTAAAGAACCACTGGTGAAAATTCAGATATAACAATATGAATGTCATCAGGAAATCGAGCAATTTCCGATGTAGACAGCGATGAGTTTATTTGAGCTCTGTCCTTTGTGATTTGTACGTGGCTGACATCGTGTGATATAAACTAATAATATAATGGTGGAAGAAACCTTATTATAATTACTGTTAGTTACGTATAATTTACTCAATAATAATAGCCTCACGGGTCGATCAAAATGTCGCATGACGTCACTAGCCAGTACAGTTTATACTAGATAATGACGATACAAGCCCCCTCTCCTCAACTTTAATGCGCTAAATCCAAGCAGTTTTTCATCAATTTGAAAAAGAAAAAAATACGTGTCGAATATTTTCTTGTCATCTAGATGAGGGACTAAAAACTAAAGCTTTGTCAAATAGTCCCATTACTCATCAAGACTCCTCTGTGCCTCAGAAAGCACCTAAACCCGTTGGTCCCGGCTGTCATTTGTAGACCTTTGACAGTCGTTACAGATAGTCAGAACCCCGAAAGTCTGACAACCAGTTTAACCAAGGGGTATCGTGTTTCCCAGTAACTGGGTTGTGGAGGTCCGACAGGCAGTTGCTCTTTGTAAAACACTGGTATTCAGCTGCATTTGGTTATACTGGTCGCTGACCCCAATATAATTGGGAAATGGCTAGACAGATGATGATGAAGAGCTTCCTATGTAAGAGTTATCTAGAGGTGCAACTAGTTACCCACATTTATTTATTTATTACATTTGGGAAAACAAACAGTAGTACATTCAGCATAAACAGTCTTGTCTTACATTTAAACTTAACAATTAATATACTACCCACAACGATTTCCAAATATTAATATAATAATAAAATACAAACAAACCGTTAGCAAACGTTAACTGTTACGAGGCTTATTTAAAGAGAGAAAAAGTAAATTGAAATATTATATTTTTTAGAAAAAAATAACTAAATTAAAAAAAAAAGAACAAATACAAAATTCATGTGTGATAATCAGGTCCCAAACCTATAAATAATGATAATTGGATTATGGAATATATACTGAGCCAACTGTTGATCCTTTAGAATTTTAATAACATTGTTTTAAAATTAAATCTGCTTAGAAATAATATGTCAAGTACGTGTCAACTAAGTGGTATAGAGGTGAGCGCTCACCAGCATTAGATCTACAAAAGCTGGTGGCGAACAGCAGCCTGGTACGTACCTCACAGCCATGCACTGTCGCTAGTTAATGTTTAATGTATATGTAGTAAAAAGCAATCCTATTGCTACTTGGCATCGATAGATCAAGTTCCCGGGCTGCTACTAAGAAACTGATCAATTTATTATCATATTTTTTTATTGGTAATAATAATTATATATAACACACACTCTTGTATGTCTCATAACTTTGTGCTACTTAGTCCATTTCAGCCACTAATCTGTATGGTTCTTACATGATCTGACCAACACAATGTCTGGACTTTAGAAGAGACTGTGACCTCTGAGTTTGTTGCGGTGTTTCTTCTCAGAGTAGTTACATAGTGAAACACCGATCTCACCTTCTAGTTCTAAAATGACTAACAATAGTGTTTGTATGAACATATTTACAGAAATAAATATGTTTAATGACATACACAGACTTTTTTGGTGACGTTCTTCAAAGTGGTCAAATCAAGTAGCGCGCGCTTCCCCGGTTTCCTGTAACACCTTTCCCTAAAATCATTCTCACAAAACATCATGATGCAAACCGAGAGGAAAGATGTACCTAACACATCAAAAATCGTGAAACGATATATCACCATTCACCCCAAAAAAAAATGGTGCAAAATACCCTATCTTAAATTGGACGTCATATTTTCGATGTTCGACTCCGTCACGTCGAGCGTTCCATTCCGCTCGTGTACACTAACTCCGTTCTAAAAGATGTTTCGCTTACGGAATTCCGAAAGCTAGTGGATTTAGGGACTTGTAAGATTAAATCAACAGTATTTTGGCAAGAATAAACTTTAATTTCGGGCGTTTTAGGCTCGTGGAGAATTTCTTCCCTAGGGTATGATGTTCGTGGGGTGTTATAAATACGTCGTTGCTACGTAAATATAACCTGGATGAGGCTGCATTGAATATTAAATCTGTTTGTGTATGTGTTAAGGGACGAGATTATGTGGCCTAAAAATAGGCCGTTCTCAAAAGAAAGCTCTTGTTGTTAGTGATGTCCTGTTATCAGAGTTTATGAACCTCTCAATAGGCTTCACGTGCCGTGGTGAATGGGCTGTTTGACAAAATTGTACTTTTTAGTCCCTCATCTAGATTTTAAGAAAATATTCTACACATTTTTTTTTCAAATCAATGGAAAACTGCTTAGATTTAGTGCATTAAAGAAAAAAAATAAACTATGGAACCACTTACCCTTTCCAACAAAAACAAAAAAAATCAAATCGGTTGACAAGTGACGAAGTTATGCGCGAACATCAGTTAAAAAGTGTTATTAGTACCTATGTATTTTTAGGTTAATGTATTTGTCTATGGGTCTTTATTACCTGAAAAACTACATTATGAAATAAGTGCGGTAAGTTTATAATTACAGTTGTTTTTTTTAATTGGTACAAATGGTTGTAATTTTCTCCCAAAATTAATTAAATTAAAGAATTATATGTTTATTTTTTTATATTTTATCTTCTAAAGTTAATTTTATTCATACAATGTTCACCAATTTTCTGACATACAACTCTTTGCTAAGATTTTATAAAGTACCGTTCGTTTTAGATGGAGCATCTTGATAAACCGTGCGTTTTACATTGCCATAACGCACGAGTGCGTTATAAGATACATTACGATACTGAAATTGGTGAAATAAGAGACCCTTACGAGCAATGTTTTGTACCTGTATTCCCCAAACGAGTAAGCAGAGAGTATTTAGGTACACTCAAATTACACCAGTTATTATGTACTGACGTACATATTTCACGGTAATTTACAAAACAAAATTATGTTAGTATTTAAACATGACCTATTAAGCTATACTGGGAAACGATACTATTTCAATATTTAGTTACACACACTTAAATAGTCGTGTATTATGAAAGATAAACATGTTATTTATTTAGGCTTTTACTCGAAAATTGGGTAGAGACTATTAATATATTATGAGGATAGTTTTATGTTGTCAAGGTTATTTTTAACCGACTTCAAAAAAGGAGGAGGTTCTCAATTCGGTGGTATTTTATTTTTATGGGGTTTTTACCTCAGTACTCCGTTATTTATGGACCGATTTTCAAATTTTTTTTTTATTTGAGAGCCTATACTAACAGATTGCTCCTATTAGTATCCAATCTCAGATCTAACGAAGCACCTTTAAGGAATTGAGGGAATTCCTCAAAATACACACGCACCAATTTTTAGTAAGAAATCAAGCATTTTCATTAAGAAAAAATCAGTTGGTGAAGAAAACCTGATGTAGAAGACAGGCAACGGAACTCTTCAACGCAAACTAGCAAATTATTCGCGATTGCTATTATAGACAGATATCTATGCAGAGTTTTTGTATTTCCATAACATAACATTACGCCCTTCTATTTCAAAAGGGGCCCGGCAGAGATGTACAGATTAATGTTTAGAAAGAACTTCTTTAGCGATTGCTAACCAATTTCAATGATTCTTTCATGTTTTGAAAGTTTTTCTTTACATACGAAGAAACTAAAAATTGAAAACTAAAATCTTTTTTTTTTTAGTAGACAACCGACTTCTTAAAAGAACACTAACAGGTGAAAAATTACTCTAGTTTCGGAAGTCGGTGGCCAATAAATTCATGAAACAAAACCACGAAAGCCACCGACTCCGACAGGCGTGGTGGAGTGACCGCCTGTCGGCTTCCAGTTTAACTAAATGCCCAAACATAGTAAGAAAAGGCTAGGCAGATTATAATGATTCTCCGTAAGTGTCAACCATCTGAAATAGCCGGGACCAATAGCTTTCCATCATGTAGATAATGAACTGCACCCATCCACGAATCGACCTCGGCAAGCGTAAAAACCTTTACATACTAATATTTAAACAGAAAGTCACTACAACGTCGAGGGCAACACTTAAAGTATTTTAAGTTGTAAGGTTAAAGGTCACTTAGATATGACTTGACAAAGAGGGCTTATAATCTCATTGGAGGGTAAGCAGGGTAAGTTAATTAGTGTCAATCAACGAGAGTGCTCTTCATTTAATTACGACACCCAGAACTGGCGTTTGAAGGTAGGTAACGTAGCTACCCAAAGTTATATATAACATAGAGACCGACTTCGCTTAGTGTCAATTGTGAAGTCCGTTCGAAGCCGTATTTATTTACGACACCCAGAACTTGCGTTTGAAGGTAGGTGAGGTATCTACCCAAAGCTATTATATAACATAGAAACCGACTTCGCTTAGTGTCGAGGTCCGTTCGACGCCGTATTTATTTATTAAAACTTCAAGCACTATAATGCACAGAGGCGGACTTTATTCCATAGGCATTTTCTACCAGTCAACCTTTAGGTGATGCAGAGAAAAGCAGTAGATGCAATTTTAAATTAAAATAAAAGAAAGGAAAACAATACTTTAATACACATTTTGAGGAAAATACATAAACATGTATACTACTCGTATATAAAATTATAAATATGATATATAAACCACAAAGAGATAGAAATATGAGACAACATTTCGACACATACTTATGTCGATATGTAAACATTTCTATTGGCTGTTATTTTTTACCTATAATAAGTAATGTTAAATCAATCGGACATAGGTTATTCACGAAACTACCTTTTGGAAGAAGCAACTAGAAAAACGTTTATATTTTATCTGGGTTCTAAGATTGACATTCAAAAAGTCCTTTAAATATTAATTAAAATGCCAGCCTGTGATTGTCACACTGCAGGGCAAAGATCACTGATCACCATGCTTGCTCAAGGAGGATTGCCAATTTCAAACTTATATTAACCTGCACCAGTCGGGGGTAGCGCAAAAATCGTCTGTTTCCGTGACTCTTTGCGCAGATGTAAGACTGAACACAGGGTTGATTTTTTCCTTAGTGAGAGTCTAATAAGCTGCTTCGTTTTCGTGGGGGCGGGGGACACCATGAAATTTTATCTCCAAGAAAAAAAAACAAAAGAGAAAAAATAGAACAAGTACCTAGTACATGCGATCGCGGCAGTCACCGACCGTAATATAATATTTAACATTCAAACAACTCAAAACAAAAGTCTCCCAGAATAGCAAGCCGCATAAAAACAACCGCCACGGAGAGGGTAAACATTTAAAAATTCCGTATTCAACCTTTCAAATCTTAACAAAACAAAATCCCTGGTCCTTCGCTAGGGTCAAACTTGGAACAAAAAAGACTTGCAAAAGTTCCGGGACAATTTGTTTGCGGTCAAACCGTCCGGTCGCGTGTTATATTTAGCTGATTCTCTTGTTTTCTGGGGTTGTGTGCGTGACTGTGTTGTTCTGGGGTCCAAACACGTGAGAAGCTTATTAATAGTTTAATATTTGCAGGGTGAAAGGGATATCAACGCACTATTGAAAAGAAAGAAAGAAAAAACATAATATATTACCAACAACTTGAAATGCGCATTTTAAAAACATAAAAATAAAACCATGACACAAATGGCATGTCTTACGGCTGCGCCAAACAGTTAATTTTAGCGGTAATGCCAGGACAGATGCTGAGAAACTGCCGACACAGGTTTTCAAATGTACAGACGCCAGCACGTCAAGTTGGGAATGTGTCAAATTTCTTTGATCGGTTTTCAACTTTATTTCAAACAGAATAAAGTTCATATTCAATTGGGAAAATTTGACACATTGGGGTAACTTGATGTGCTGGCGTCTGTACCTTTGAGGACTAGTGACGGATGAGTAACAATTATCAATTTACTTAATACATAATTAGTATTTTACATAAAATAAATTAAATCTCTTTGAGTGTTACCAAAATAGATTTTTCCAAACAATATTTCTTGTCCGATCTTTTTGTGGCACTTCTGTTTTATATACATCATATAATATTAATACTCTAGAATAGTTGGGGACATAAAAGGGAAGCATTGTTCCTATATTTCTCGAGGCTATAAATCCTAGCAGGCAATAAATAGCCCGGTCTTGTTGTTTTTGTGAAGCTACAGTTTTATCAAGACGCCTTGGCATAGTCACGTTGTACAAGTGTACTGTGTAAAGAAAAATTAAGTTTTCTGATATAATAATAATCATCTCGTCTCTGGGGACCTAACCACCCGGTAGCTTGGAACTTGCTCTCATTACCGGTACACGGTGGTCCACTAACCATACTTATATTATAAACTAGCTGCCCCGGCAAACTTCGTTGTGCCTTAGAGTCAATTTATTGCTCTTATCATTTTTTAACCCCCGACGCAAAAAGAGGGGTGTTATAAGTTTCACCGCTATGTGTGTGTGTCTGTCTGTCTGTCTGTCTGTCTGTCTGTCTGTCTGTCTGTGGCACCGTAGCGCCCAAACGGGTGAACCGATTTAGATGCGGTTTTTTTTATTTGAAAGCAGGGTTTCTTGCAATGGTTCTTAGACATAATTCATCAAAATCGGTTCAGCCGTTTCAAGATTATCAGCTCTTTTGTGTTAGCTACCGATGCTATTTTAGACGTCTATGGGTATTAACTTTACTTACAAACATATGTGTGTCTTAAAATTTCAAACACCCATGTGTGTTATATTAATAAGCAACATTATGGTGTATTTGGTCTGATGCAGCCAGGATATCTAGCAGACAAATAGACTCTTGGGAAAATAACAGCAGATATGTCGTGTTTGGATTCATTTTAACCTGCATTTGATTCTGCACACAATGCACTGATGGCAACTGGATGAGCTGATGCTGCAGCCAGGCTATCCAACACACCAGTAGGTAGACTCTTGACAAAATAATAGCGATTATGTCGTGTTTGGATTCATTTCAACCAGCATTTGATTCTAAACACAATGCACTGATGGCAACAGGATGAGCTGATGCTGCAGCCAGGCTATCCAGCAAACCAGTAGGTGTACTCTTGACAAAATAATAGCAGATATGTCGTGTTTGGATTCGTTTTAACCAGCATTTGACTCTACATACAATGCACTGAAAAATTCTCATAACTATACACTCTATAAAACAAAATTAATGCGTTTAAAAATTTAAATATAAAAATTAAATTAAAAATTCAAAAAACCCCCACCGCAAAAAAGTAAAACATTTAAAAAGTTGAAAATAGCCATGAAATTTTACGTAACGTCGGGGTACCGTTTAAATAAGTACCTACATACCTACAAGTACTAGGAACATTCCTTACTGAAGCGGTACCCCGACGTGAAGTAAAATTTCATGGCTATTTTCAACTTTTTAAATGTTTTACTTTTTTGCGGTGGGGGTTTTTTGAATTTTTAATTTAATTTTTATATTAGTTATACATACCTACGTTTAATAAGACGACAAAAAATAAATCCAAACCAATAATAACTACTACTACTTTTTATGTAGCGAGTCTCTACTGTGATCTTATTTAAACATTTCGTGTTCGGTAGAATTAAAATTACAACATGTATATATAACCTAACCTAACTGACTATACATATCCTATAGCTAACCTAACTACCTAACCCTTCTACCTTACTAAAATGTATTGATTTAAAAAATACTAAATTCATATTTTTAACCGACTTCAAAAAAAGGAGGAGGTTCTCAATTCGGTTGTATATTTAATTTTTTTTTTTTTTTTTTTTTTTTTTTAGGTTTTGTTACCTCAGTACTCCGTCATTTATGGACCGATTTTCAAAATTCTTTTTTTGTTTGATAGGGTATACTAACAGATTGGTCCCATTTGTATCAAAACTCATACATGATGAGGGATCTTCGAGGAATTGAGGGAACTCCTCAAAAAATATAGGTACACTTGCACCGATTTCAACATTTTTAGTAACAAATCAAGCATTTTCATTTGGAAAGTATCATTTGGTGAAGAAAAACTGATGAAGAAGACTTACAACGGAACTCTTCAACGCATAACAGCAAATTATTCGCGAATGCTATAGTCAGATGTCTATGCTGAGCTTTAGAATTTCCACAACATAACATTACGCCATTCTATTTTAAAAGGGGCCGGCAGAGATGTACAGATTAATGTTTAGAGATAGAACTTCTTTAGCAATTGTTATCCAATTTCAATGACTCTTTCAAGTTTTGAAAGACTTTCTTTACATACAAAGAAACTAAAAATTACAAAATAAAAACTTTTTTACAAAAAAAACAACCGACTTCTTAAAAAAAACTAACAGGTGAAAAATAACTCCAGTTTCGGAAGTCGGTGGCCAATAATGAACAAAACAAAACCACCAAAGCCACAGACTTCCGAAACTGGAGTTATTTTTCACCTGTTAGTTTTTTTTAAGAAGTCGGTTGTTTTTTTTGTAAAAAAGTTTTTTAATCTAAACTATTGCCTCTATGTTACATTTATACTTATAGTTTTCCCGGTCTACTTTAATTAAAGTCTTAACAGTAGAATAAGTTCTATTTGCAAAGAATTATTAAAGTTTGTCTCTGTCGTCATTGTTAATTACGTAAATTGATTTCTGAAATATAAGACTATTTTATGCTACTTATAACCTCTAAGTTTAGAAACAAAATAAATTTCAGAACGTAGGTACGTATAAATTGACAACCTAACCTTCTTAGGTTTAGCTTAAGACTTGTCAATGTCAAATTGTCACTTGATAATGAACTGGGAAGTTTGACTCCTGTCATGTCATCCAAGATGGCGCTGCGTTTGAAAAATGTTAGAGACAACGAATATTCTTGATACCTATTTATTTTTTCGAGGATTTTTCATGTTTTTTATTAATTATTATGCTATTGCGGACAAAGACAAATACAAAAAGACCAAAATCATTCAAATTGATCCAGCCGTTCTTGAGTTATAAGTGGTGTAACTAACACGACTTTCTTTTATATATTTAGATGAGAAAGTAACTCTGTTAGTCTGTTTGTTTGTCGTTCGACGACTAACCGCCGCCCGGCTGAACGGATCGTAATCCAATCCTGGAAACGGACATTAATTTGTCTCAGCAAAATTTTCATTCTTCCCTTCGCCGGTTTGAATGACCTTAGCAACAACCAAAGGACAACGTCAATTCAATACCCAGAAACTCGCACTATTTACCTACACGTGTCCAAACTATATCTGTTTAATGTTTTTCTCTAACACAAACATAAATAGTTCTAAACAAACGTTCAGTTTCGTAAACAGTTGACCTGGTCTTACATCACGGTGATTCGGAATAGATCATAGCCAGGATTGCAAGCAATTTCCAGCTGTAACCCCAGTTACTAAGGTCTCTAATGTTTTGAGAGCTGATGATGTAATTTATTCTGTCGGCTTACTAGTGCAGAATTTACGTAGTGCTTGATCTGGTGGCATATTGTCGAGTTAAGCTGCATTTACTAAAGCTGGATTTGCTTTTGCAAGCTGATATGTCATTTATTTCATGTCACATTTTGTTAGTTTGTCGTGTTTAGCTGTCCGTGAGTATTGCAGACGGGATTTGAAGATATTGCTGTTTTCTTGGTATCACTGTTTCATCACGATATCAAAATCCCTCAACTAGAAGGTCAACTTTTTGATTATTATGTTTTTTTTTTAAGAAAATGAGAGAAAAATCCCTTATCCTGATTCAAAATATGATAAATAACATAATTACGCCGGCCACACACGTTACAGTATACTTGCGCAAGTCCAGACTGGTGCAAGTATACTGTATCGTGTGTTGGAAGATAATTGCGCAAATTTTTGACTTGAACAAAAGTTCAAAATTCCGAACTTGTGCAAACTTGCGTTTGCGCATGCATAGCATAAGTAGCTCGCTACATGTCCGTACACTTGTACAAATATCACTGAATTGATATTTGTGCAAGCATGCTTGAGCAGTTTGTGGTCACCTCCGAAGTACGTGTATTTGTGCAAGTCTGGACTTGCGCAAGTATAGTGTAATGTGTGTGGCCGGCTTTAAAGACAAAACTGGACTGGGACTGTACTACATACTTATAATATGCCTCTTTTTATCCCTTCGGGGATTACACGCGTAATTTTATGATAATAGGTACAAAAACATACAAATAAGTGTAATTACTTTTACATAATATATAAAACATTCTCTAATCTAGACTGTTTTATTTCGAAAGTATATCTTGTGTACTTAAAAGTTATTCCAATAAGTGTGATACTTAGTTTTGCAGTCCAGCGTTTTTAGTGTCAAAACAACAAATGAAAATGGACGCCCAAGAAAATAACAACTCCTCACCTCTAGAAACTCGACTAAAAACTCTCACAAAACCCGTTCTCTACAAACTTTGTACCACTGTTTTGGCTAATTACTTTCGACTAAAAAGCAATAAAAATAAAAATGTCAAACGAAATTTCCTTACGTAACGTTTTTGTGAAGCTTCGGAAAGTTTTCAACTTTACTTTTTGTACCAAACATAGGACGTAAAAATTCACATTTCCTCGTTCAAAATAATATAGAAACTCGTACGTTTATGGTTTCGGTTAATTTTCAAAAGGTTTGACGTTCTGTTTGAAACATTCTCAGTAAACTGTGACGTCTTCGATCAATACTGTGGTATTATTGATCGAAGTGTGACGTGAAGTAACTGGAAATTACTCAATGTCGTAATGGCTTTTAGTATATCCTCATGAATCGTCCTCAAGTCTTCGTTTTTATAAATGAGTATTGAATACTTTTCATATTATCACATGGAATAATAACTACTGGAAACCAGTGTACCGTGGCTATACACTTTTAACACAATAGGGCACAATAGGAAACACTATAGGGCCGTTGGTTGGAGGTATTTCTCGAAGCGCTACTATTTTAAGGCGCTCCTAATTAGGCGCTCCTATTTTATTCCTCGGAGCGCACCTTTTAGGAGCGCTCCCGTTAGCAATTAAAAATATTTGTTTTTTTTTCCTAAAAAAAAACAAATATTTTTAGATAAAAAAAATATATATTTTTTAAAAGGTGCGCTCCGAGGAATAAAATAGGAGCGCCTCAAAATAGTAGCGCTTCGAGGAATACCTCGTTGGTTACGACTGTCATTTGTAACTCTTTAAGTCCGGGCTGTCAGTAGTGCGGAATTCTGACAATGCTTACTAAAGGCTATATTAAATTTTACCCAGTAACCGGGTTGTGAAGGTGAAAGTAATCAGTTATTTCGGACACGCACAGAAATATAACAACTGAAGACTAAAATAAAATAAAACTTATATGGGATAACAAAACTACCATTTTTAAAAGAAGCCAAAAAGGCTTTTTCTGAACATATTAGATTGGACGTCGACTAAAATAGCTCATTATAATAGCCCCAAAATACTTGGCAAAATACTATGCAGGTGATGAATAACATATCCATACGACCGCACTCTACTTGAAAGGGTAAACAAAAAACGCGCATTAATAAAAAAAAACACAAAAGCAATGCTGGTACGTTCGGATTTTCGTCATCAATATTGAGTGCGAAAGATAAAAAAATTAGGTCATCGTGACAAATGAAGGGTGTTGAAAGGAAAAATTTAAAAGTGTGTAATGTCGGATCATTTTCCATCGAACTGGGTCACACGGAGGCCAATTGACCTCTGCTACCCAATACCCTTTTAACATTTACTGGCAGTGCTAATAAACCACTCAGTTTCAATAATGATCACTCTACTATGGTGAATAAGAAATTAAATAGAACCCATATAGTGTCTTTCATACAAGGAAGGGGTCTGAAACACTTGGGCTATGGGTTCCGAGTGCCTATCTAGTATTTCGAGACGTTGCCAAGCGTTGGTTGACTTTTCCCGGCACCTCCAACAAATATCTTTATTGTAGCCACAAAAACTGTAAAAAATATACTAAAATCTTCCCCAAGATTAGTAAAAACAGCATAAATCAACGCAGTACTATAAGCGCTTATCGCGTACAGATAGACAAACAAAGGCGGCAAAAGACTTTGTTTTAGTGATTTACAAATAGTTATACACCACTATTTTTTAATTATTACAATAAAAATAGGCTGTATCCCTACCTGTTACTGATCATATTTGCGTCATCAAAAGTAAATAAAACGAAATTCAATTTTTTAATTATGTCACTATTTAGTTAAACTTAAATAACGAAAACAGCTATTGAAGGCGGGACATGCTTGAGCGAGATCACACGAACGTGAGCGAGAGATGACGATTAATGAATAAATACTACTATTTCATGAATAGCCTGTACAATATTTCCATAAATTGGGTGACATTTTGGGATATAAACTAACGCTAATAACTTTGCTGTTTATGAATATTATTTATTGATACTTTACACATATACTCGTAATGAGAAGACCGTCTAGAATAAGCCCTTTAAATATTGTACTAATTAAAAATTAGTGGCGTATATGTGTAAAATAACATAGAAAGGAGTCTTGTATGTCTGGTTGTGTCAGTCGTTCCTTGAAAAGCTCGTTAATTCATTGTCCTTTCAATCGTGTCAATTAGAGACACAAATAAAGACAATGACAGCGGGGACACCGGTGTCCTCTTGGGGTTTAAGCTGTGGTGTCCCCGTTGGATAGTGGAGATCAGACAAGATGTCGCTCCTTGTAAAATACTGGTTTTCAGCTGCATCTGGATAAACTGGAAGCCTTTTTTTTTTTTGAGGGGTGAAAAATCCTCATGGATGTCCCCCGCCCGGGGAGGTGGAGGGGTCTGTCAGACTCTTACTGACTAAAAACCACCCCGTGTTCCTTCTCGCACCTGCGCCGGGGGTCACGGGAACGGAAGATACTTCCGCGACCCCCGACTGGTGCTGGCCCCGCGGGCCTCGCCAAGCCTAGCCCAGCCCATTATACAAGGCAGATGATGACTTTGCCTCTCGTATCGTACCTAAGCAAGGCATCATTACACTTTTCATTTCATCAGGTCATGAAGTTGTTATTTTTCATACAAATCTTCCGTTTTTCTCAAGATACGAAGCTTTTATTTAAAATAACAGAACTCATGATAAACTCTGCCAACGTTTCCATCCAGGAAACCACAAAGAATTTCAAACTTTACCACATTAATATAAGACAGATATTGCATTAATACATTAGCGAGCTTTTGTTTTTTCTTCTTCCGACTTTTGGCATGAAAACAAAAGTGATTCAAAGAGAAAAGGTAATTTAGTTCGAGATTTAAGAAAAATAAAAATACCATAAACTCGAGTGTTTACCAAAAAGGTCCATTTCTCACGAGAGATGTATCTGGCCACTTACAGTTGTACCAAGTCCGTGTTTCGTACTTTAATGTTGGCAATTCTAACGAGAAATGGAGGTAAGTATATCTATTTGGATACATTGTATGGGAAAGTGTACTTTTTTATGGGTTTCCATAAACTTTTTGTATTTTTCGTTGTTTTCTATTTTTTTTTTATTATTTTAGTTTCGGAAGGATTAGCTACTCTCGACGAGGTCGGTCTGTGGATTCATAACATATCAAGACTCCTCCGCGCCTCGGAAAACACGTTAAGCCGTTGGTCCTGGCTGTCATTTGTAGATCTATGGCATCCGTTATAGCACAGTATAAATATTGATACAGTAGGACGACGCCTTTGATCTCGGGAAAAATGCCGACAACGTCTACACGTGCTAGCCCTGAATAATACCTCCCGCACTACATACGGTCATCGTTTTGTTCGCAGTGCGGGAGCTGCTTTCCCGCGTCTCGCCCCTCACACCCCGCACGATTGCCCTGTCAAGACAGATTCGTCGGACGACTGTAGATTCTTAGACTGTGGTTATAAGTAGTCAGTGCTCCCAAAATCTGACAATCTGACAAATCTGTGTGTCACAGAACTGGGTTGTGGAAGTCAGACAGGAAGTCGCTCTATATAAAACTATGGTACTAAGCTGCATCAGGTTAAACTGGAAGCCGACCCCAATATAGTTGGGAAAAGGCTAGGCAGATGATGATGATTTAAATCTTCGAACAGAAGTAACGACTTAGTCACACTAATAGAAAGAAACTAAATATTCAAATTCACACCCTTTTCCTATGTGGGTTGGCAAAACGTGGTTGCTACGATCCTTATAATTTTTTTTTTTTTTTTTTTTTTTTATTTATTTATTCAAGAATAGTTACATGATAAATTTTTCACAATCTTCTGCCAAACTGCTTTACAGTTTGTCGGCAGTGTTCTCGTGGATACAATATTCTTATCCAAGTAGGTACATATTTGATACTTAATTTCTACATGCATTGACGCAAAGTCAACACAAAATTAAAAATGAATTATGAGAATGGGATTAAACACATTAAATGCCTACTGATGGGATTAGGTTCACTTACCCACCGGGCTAGCATGAGCGTGCACGTATTCAGTTCAACCGTCCCGACCGCCCCGCTGTCGCACCTACCCCGCCAGAGGGAGACAAGCCCAGCGCGAGTGAGCCGCCGCGATGCGCACAACATTAAACATAACATCAACATGCCGCACGCGCATGCCATACCGGCCGGTCCGCGCCCGCCTCATTCATCAATAGTTCTTACAGTTTGCGAGTTACGCCACAGAGCAACCATTAGTACTAATATCTTACGCTAGGGACACAAACCTAAATAGTGTTTACGCAGAAGATTTTTTAAGACATTTTTGGACAGTGCTTCAGTTGTTATTTGCGATGGTAATTCGTTTAACAGTGTTGGAATTAGCCATCGCCAAGTCCTTTTTCCAAAATAATTAATAACTTTAGGGACTAAATATCTGTTTCTTTGCGTAGCTTTACGGGTTGGCCGGTTATACACTCTTTTAATTTTATGTTCATTTTTTTTGTGGATTTATTTTACTTCGCTTACGTCAATCCATCTGATCATACATTTGATAGTTGCGAGTAGGTACTATAGCAATGATAAATGATAAATTTATTTCTGTAAATAGGTTTTCACAAACACTTTTACCCGTCTTTTTTTTTAACTAGTAGATAAGATCGGAGTTTCACTACCTGACTACTCTGAGAAGAAACACCAAAAGAAACTCAGAGGTCATAGTCTATTTTAAAGTCCAGACATTATCTTGGTCAAATCATGTAAGATCCATGGAGATTAGTGTCTGAGATGGTCTTTTGAGGAAAAAACCACACAGAATGCTGGTTCCAAGGGGACCAGATCAGTCAGTGCAAGCATTTGTCAGTAATCGTGAGCTCAACTCGGAACTTGAGGAGCTCCCCGTGCTGACGAACAGCTGACTTATATCAAAAACATCACCAATAGTATAGATGCAGACCTTATATTTAGCTATCTTTTTATTGCTAGTTGCCAAATGGTGTTCAGTTGCACACCAAACTTTGAAAACAACTGAGAATTAACAAAAAAATGGTGTTGCACTTTAAATCGACTTCAAGTTACGGTGACTATCAGACGGTATACTGCGCGGTTCGTCACATCTTTGCGAGTGCGCATGACGTCATCCTAGATACACACAAACTAACTGTTTGACAGTTTATCGTTGAACACTTTTCCCAGAAATTTCTATATTTTATAATACTTTGAAATAACGTAAGAATTATATTTTATGCACATTTTAACAATACGTAACGTTTTTGTATTCCAATTTAATAGAAACAGGTAAATAAAAGTTAGTTTCACAGACCTGCAAATTACGACAGTAGGGCAGGTTAATTGTTGATTGTCTGTACAGGGTATTTTTTTTATCACCAGCCAAATTTTCACGGGGTGTTCTAACGATGAATATAAATACATTTCATTAAGGAACCATCTCGGAAATCTCGAAGAAAGAATCAGCTATTGCTTACATTTCGGTCCAATACCTATTAAACTTTTGTATGCAACAGTAAATATTTTTTTTCGAGATAACCGACTTGGTCCCGTAGTGAAAGTTGTTCATATTTATGAGTAGAACATCCTGTGAAAATTTGGCTAGTGATTAAAAAATAACCCTGTATATGTCAAAAAGCCTTCATGGTGGGAAACGTTGCAGGCCAGCCTGCTGGAGCGCTGTCACGTGGTCACTCACCGGCTTAGGTCACGTGATCGCTGACTCGCCTGCTACTATACTCACTCATGGTACAAAATAACAGGGCAGGTTATTTTTTGTGTAAAATTGACCTGCTATAAGAGTAAGCCCCTTGTGATCATTACAATGAACTGTCAACGGATATACCTACGCAAGGTCTGTGTATGTCCTTCTAAGGCATTTCGTTACGGCATTTCATTTTACACCTGCATTATAAATACTTTAAAGAAGGCTTATTAAAGGCGACTAACGAAAGGTATTTACAAGGCAGATGTAAGTGAGAACGCCGGGAGGGGACGCCCTAGAAGGACATACATACATAGACCTTATTGGTGAGGTTCTTCAAAAAGGTCAGGTGCGTAGTACTCGCAACCGGCGTGTGTGTATGACAACATGTATGAATGTAAATGAAGCAAAAGAAGTATGTAAGAATCGTAGCATATGGCGCTCTGTAGTTTCTGTCTACCCCCATGGGCAAAAGGCGTGAGTTTATGTATGTATGTATGTTATAAATACTTAATACTTAGCTTATCAAAAAGATTATAAAATAAGACACTAAATACTAATAGGAATTACTTCGAGCAAAAACAGAATGAAAACACTGTAAAGCTTATACATAATGTAATCAGGCTTACATTTCAGCGATTACATACCCATGAAACAGCGTAACACTTTGAATATGATTACGCAACAATAATAAACGAAATATGAAAAATAAAATAAGTGTACGTGAGAATAAGCACCTTAACTGCCTAATAAGCTGTTAAGGTGCTTTAAAAGGTACTTTTAACATAATTATGTTAAAAGTAATTGTGTTACGGTAAAGATACCATTACTAAAATGGCGTTTTTAAAATGAACATTATCCTCAATGATATTATAAGTAAAATGGTGTAAATAAGTTATAAGCGCTCAGCTCAGCTTTAAATTTGTCTGTCTGTCCTTGATAAACTCAAAAACTACTGCACCGATGTTCATACTCTTTTTACCAATGAATAGAGTGGTTTTTGGGGAAGGTTAAGTATGTTATTTGTCAAGTCATACTAAACATTGGCTAAAATATGATGATTTTTCTTGAAGGTGTCGGAAAATATCTTTCCGTTTGGGAGCTGGAAGCGATAACCGTTTCTCGTTACTTAACAAACCCTTTCTCCGTCTTATCTGACTAGTCACTTTCAATATTAAAATTATGCTCTGCGCAAACTTTGAATTCTTTTACTGTCTTATTATATGTATATGTCGTGGAAAACGATATTCTTGAATAATAAGTTGTGAAGTTGATTAACTTAGTACAGAGTCTATGGTGACCAGCGTGACGTTACTTGTCATTTGAAAATGGCGCGAATGTGTTTTCGGTAATGTCACGTGGACAGAGTCGTGCTGGTGCGTGGGAGCTGGGCAGAGCTCAGATTGATTTGAGACACCGACCAAGACACACATCCAGCACGAAACTGTCAGTTACCTAGACTTGAGTTGTTTTGTGATTAAGATTGTTAAGTGAGGTTATTACTGCAATGAGGATTGCTATTCTACGTTATGAACTCTATACCACAAAACCCCCATCGGTGTCAGCTCATCGCTCAGCCATCGCTGACTCCGACATCAGAAGTGGCATAAAGAACCTGCTTCCAACTTTACTGGCGAGCTTCACCGAGATGTGATGAGATCTTCGTCGTGATGCACCAGAAGAACAAGATGCAGTGATCGAAGTCTGCTTGCTACATCGGGCTCCATCAAGAGAGTATGCGAGGTGCAAGATGCGAGGCTCCTGCAGCGCGGGTTGGCAGCGCGGCGGCGCGCGGGCGGCAGCGCGGCGGTGCAGCGTGGCGCAACTACAGATGCGCAGTTGTGCACGAAATAACTGGTATTTTCTGGTAGTAACAACAATCCGGTGAGTCGTGTAATTTTTGTTTTGATTTCGGTAGGTACCGGATGTTGTCTTGCTAAGTTGTACTATAGTCGCAATTTAAGAGGTCAATGCGAACGTTTGTGTAAAGGGCATACCTAGGTAGTACCTAGTAGTACCTACAAACATAGACCTAGTACCGAACGAATTATTTACGAAGTTTTAAATAGTGGCAATAGTTTATTTTATATGCGGGTAGCGCGTAAAAAAGATAATTAATCATTTCAAATAGGTGTGTGATGGTAATGATCGTTCGAGAAATGTTTTAAGGAGGGTATCGCAATCAACAAAATGTTTGTTGGTTAATTCGAAACAAAAATGTGTGGTGGATTATGGGTGTTTACCCAATCAGTTCTTTGTTTTAAAAGTGTCGATACCGCGGGTATGTACAGAGATCCTATATGATTACTTTACGTTATGAATATTGCCATAATTTTAATTAGGTAATGGTTTATCGTGCAGGGGTTGAGTACCCCTTGTGAATTGAGAATTAGACTTCAAACTCAAACCTTATCGTCTATAGGCAAGCTTAAAAACTCAGCCTAGACAAAAGGCAATAAATAGTGTCAAAGGTCAAAGGTCCGGGAACTATTGGATGCTTACGGCATGCGTCCGTGTCAGTCCCCTATTAAGAAAGCTATTCTTTTAACAAAGCATCAAATAGATAGGCTACTTGAAGTTAAATTAGCAAAGGGCTATTTTAATGCGTTAAATTGACAATAATGCGATCGAGATATTGTTTAGCGTTTTGCCTGGGGTCTGTTTACGTAGCCATATTTTGTTACGTTGTTATGCAACAGCGATCGAAGTTGTGACATTTAAAGCTCAGTAAGTAAATAGACCGAACCGAACCGAGAAAAAGGCTTCAAAACCTGAACCTTAACCTCTGACGTCAACCTTACAGACTAAGTCGGACGAAAGGAAAGTAGTGTGATAGGTGCTCAGTTCAAAAAAACTATTGTGAGGTACTGTTATTTGCCCTAGTTAAGCCCTGTTTCTAAAACCTGCTACTTTAGCAAGGGTTGAGGGGCTGCTGGGTGTATAATAAACGCCGACTAAAGCCGGATTTTCCTTGAACGTTTCGAAGTGTTCATTTGTGAAGCGTTATGTAAAGTTTCTAGGCTATGATATCATAGCAGAGGTGAGCTGAAGCTTAGTTAAACTGCCTTTCTTGATGGCATTCACCATGTTAGGCGGTTCATAGGTTTTTCGTATAGGTTTTCGTTTTTTTTAATTTACCCTCACTGTTTTTATTAATGACTAGTAAACAATTTGGTCCATATAATTGGAAATTGGGACACTGACAGATAAGATAACAAATCATTTCAATTTTACCGACTATACCTGGTTGATTATTTTCTTATTATGAACTCTTAATTTAAATGAGATTGAAATTCAAACTGATGCAAGTGCGGCGCTATTCCCTTTATTTTGTAAATCGTATGGAAACCTTGTTGATATCACCACGGTATCAGAAAGCTGGTTGTTGGCCTAAATTTAATTTGAGCAAAGCTTAAAATCGGTTTGACCACAATATTAGGACCAGGTTTTTAAATTAGCTTAATGATTGTGTTTTAATTAAAAATGAGGACAGAAGTCAAACTAAATTAGATTCAAGTATGAATGCCCCGATCACCAAGCTAATAGCTTGTATACTCGTACTCGAACCTTCGGACCGCACCTCATGAGTAACATGTGGCGATGGGTCTATAAGGAATCGTTGGTGCGATTTCTGTCTGTGTTGGTGCACAAAGCGCTTCATGTGTTGTAGCACATATTGCGTTAGATTTTTGAGAGTCGTTGGTGCGATTCTCTTCGTGTTGGTGCACAGATTTTAATGAGTTTCATGAGTTGAGTATGCATTGCTTATAAATGATGATAAAGAGTAACAGAACTGTTAGAGTTACTGTGTTGTAACTTATTGGTCGGACCTTTACTAATTACAAGTGCGCAGTGCGCTGTGAACCTAGGATAAACAAGGTAGTGTAGTTACTAGCGGAGTTCAATACTGTGCTTAGACATGTGAAGTACCAATAGGTTATTATCTTGTTTATTAATGACACAAATTCATTTGAATAAACTTAAACTGATGTTTCACCGACTAGACGACTGTCCAAGATAGTCGTGAGCGTCTATTAACTGAATTACAATCGCGATTAATGGGTGGTTTACCATTCACTCTGGTAACTTACAAAAGTTCCAACTCGTACTCGTGTTGTTTATCGCTGTCCTTACCAACTCGATCTTCGCGAAGTAGAGATAGTATCATACGACTATCCGACAGCGTAGTTCCCGCTTTTCTAACCTGTTTCTTCTTCTCGAAAAGCGTGATGGTTTCGTGTGTCTGTCCGTAGATGATTGACAGTCAAATTTAGATAGTAGGTACTTTGGGTAAATTCCCACTACCGTGTAAAGAGATCAAACTTCTTAGGTCAATGGTAATGAAAAACGTTTCTCTAAGTTCCGTTTTGATAGTACCTACTAAAATGAAACTTAAGTTTTAGTAACTTGGTTTACATTAAAAATGAAAAGCCTAGCTTAACTAAGCTTGACCCGAAGTGAAGGTTCTTTTAAACGCTTGCGGGCGACCAGTGTGTTGTAAAGTCAAGTCGTAAGATGCCAACCTGTGAAGTTCAAACGAGTTAGAAGAAGAAAACAATGTTTCTGAGGGCAAAAGAACCTCAACAGACCTATGATACGCTTGTTGGCTTTCCGGTAAATCCGCATCCATAAGATGCAATCGCAACTGCATACGTTGTCGTTCAGGGCGTGATGAGCGGCTTGTGGTCTAGCGGGGACCTGGGCCTTGAAAGAGACTATTTTGTACGGTCATGTAATGACTTGAGGGTCGCGGACTCTGAGGTGATAACGATATGGGTGGCAGTACCGAATTGTCAATAGCTGTAGCAGGGCCATGAGTAGTGTGTTTATTTTTGAAATTTGATAATTATGAACTTTCCGTGTTTAAGTTCTAAAAATGGCTTAGTTAAAGTTCGTTTAGTTATTGTGAGTACTGAGTAGTCATTACTAGGTAATGATTATCTGTAAAGTTTTGGAATACATTTCATCTTACTTAACGTATACTCTATGGATTAAGTGTGAGGGTTTGGTGACCGATCCAGTTGCGCCGGAGCATGTAAGAGGTGCGCGTGGTCTGCTTTTTATGCGCAGGATATCCTTTCCGAGGGGTAGCACTTACGCGGCTGAGATGGTTAGCTTCTGGGGCTGGATCACAAGCCGATGGCCTGTGTGGCAATGACTAGCCTGAGTGGCAATGACTAGCCTGTGTGGCAATGACTAGCCTGAGTGGCAATGACTAGCCTGTGTGGCAATGACTAGCCTGTGTGGCAATGACTAGCATGTGTGGCATTGACGAGCCTGTGTGGCAGTGACGAGCCTGTGTGGCAGTGCCGAGCCTGTGTGGCAGTGACGAGCCTGTGTGGCAGTGACGAGCCTGTGTGGCAGTGACGAGCCTGTGTGGCAGTGACAAGCCTGTGTGGCAACGACGAGCCTGTGTGGCAACGACGAGCCTGTGTGGCAACTGTGAGCCTGTGTGGCACCCGTGAGCCTGTGTGGCACTTGTGAGCCTGTGTAGCACCCGTGAGCCTGCGTGGCACCAGTAAGCCTGCGTGGCACCTGTGAGTACCTATGTGTGGCACTCGTGAGCCTGTGTGGTACCTGTTAGCTTTAGCCTGTGTGGTATGTGAAAGTCTATGTAATACCTACTATGTCGTGCATTTGCATAGCACTATCTTAGTACACTTTCAGTTCTAGTAATGTTATCGGTCTTAGTGACGATTCATTCTGCCTGGATTTGTTTCGATTAGAGGTGTCAAGGTTTGACATACACCCTTGGAAATTTAGTTGTGGTCAGAATGACCGAGTTTTGAAGTATGTGAAAAATGCGTGCGTGCGTGTGTTTTGAAGTATGTGACCAATACGAGCGTGCGTGCGTATACGTGTTCTGTGTGTGTGTGTGTGTTTATTTTTAGTAGACACGAGGACGTGTGATGGTCATGATGGCCGTGTCGTGGAAAACGATATTCTTGAATAATAAGTTGTGAAGTTGATTAACTTAGTACAGAGTCTATGGTGACCAGCGTGACGTTACTTGTCATTTGAAAATGGCGCGAATGTGTTTTCGGTAATGTCACGTGGACAGAGTCGTGCTGGTGCGTGGGAGCTGGGCAGAGCTCAGATTGATTTGAGACACCGACCAAGACACACATCCAGCACGAAACTGTCAGTTACCTAGACTTGAGTTGTTTTGTGATTAAGATTGTTAAGTGAGGTTATTACTGCAATGAGGATTGCTATTCTACGTTATGAACTCTATACCACAAAACCCCCATCGGTGTCAGCTCATCGCTCAGCCATCGCTGACTCCGACATATATATATAGAATAGATATAGATTTAGTTCATTAATTTGTAGTGAAGGTTATTTGATGTAAAAAAGAATATAAATGATGAGTATGTATTGATAGGCGATTATATTTTATTTGAATTGCATATGCAATTTATAATATCCCGAATCAATTTAGGGATACGTCTTAGGAGAAATTTAAGTTGTAAGAACGCCATTAAGTCAAGACCTTTCCAGCATTGAATGAAAAATAAACTGTACAAAAACAGACCTCGAAGTCTTTACAAACAACTCAACATAGATATAGGTACATATAACCCGAAAACTCCATGGAAACGACAGGACTCCATAAAAATGTGGAGTCACAAACATTTTATGGTTTAACTCGAAAATCGTGCACAGTTTTTATTGTTTAGAATTAACGATGTAGAAATATACTTTTTCCATTTTTTTCCCGATAATTAAATTCGTTACGTCTGTATAAATGGTTGATGGGTTATGTAAATAGACGGTTAATGACTTTTCATGTTAAGTTTGAAGTAAGTATTTTTATTCTCTGACGCGGGGTGTCAGAATATTCGCTTGCGATTAATCGACTATGAAACGGTCGGTTTCTAATCTAACTGTATGCAACTGAATAGTATTGACTAAGTATTAACAAAGATTTACAATTTTTTTGGCTGGCTTGTTGGCTTAGTGGTTAGTGACCCTGACTGCTATGCCGGAGGTCGTGGGTAGATTTCCACCCAGGACAAATGTCTGTGTGATTAACGCGATCATCCGTTTTGTCTCTGTTGTGTCATCATCATCATCATTTCAGCCATAGGAAGTCCACTGCTGGACATAGACCTCCCCTATAGATCTCCAATAAGACCGGTTGGAAGCGGCTCGCATCCAGCGCGTTCCCGCGGCCTTAATGAGGTCGTCTGTCCACCTTGTGGGTGGACGTCCTACGCTGCGCTTGCCGATACGTGGCCTCCACTCGAGAACCTTTCGACCCCATCGGTCATCAGTCCGACGTGCTATGTGACCTGCCCACTGCCACTTCAACCTGCTAATCCGCTGGGCTATGTCGGTAACCTTGGTTCTTCTACGGATCTCCTCATTTCTGATTCGATCTCGTAGAGAGACTCCGAGCATATAAGCCCTCTCCATAGCTCGTTGGGCTACTTACACACACACACATACATAATATGTGTGTATTTAGATAAATAAGTATGTTTATCAGCTGTTTATACTCATAACACATATGCTCTGCTTAGCTTGGGGCTAGACGGCATTGTGTGAAAGTTGTGGAATATTTATTTATTTATTGCAAATGTCTGCCGAAACCAATTGCTTACCGTCATTTCTGAAGCACGGAGGAGTCTTGGTATTTGAGTGAAGACCCATTCATGGACCAACTTCAGTACTGAGTCTCTTAAAAGTGAGAAAGCTGTTCGAAAAACACTAAGACATGTCCATTTTGTCCATTTGTAAAAAATGCAGACTCAATTTCTAGGAAATATAATATATTACAAAAAATAAAATCGTCAGGCTCTCGTAATGATCTGAAATGAGCCAAAAGCAAAATTATCACCTTCCAATGTCTTACATTGAAAGGTCTTCATTAAGGCTTTTTTTAGCCCTCATCATCAGATTTCACGTTTTTTTCCTTTTCTTACTAATTATTTGGTTCTTTAATTCTACTCAATATTATAAATGTGAAGGTTTGTTAAGATGTAGGTATAGATTTTTGGATGAGACTGTTGCTCGAATCACGCGTAAACAGTTGAACAGAATTAAATGAAAATTAATTTAAATAGACAATTTACTGGATTAATACATAGAATCGTTTTTTTTTCGGTAGAGTGTTGTTTATAAAATATTTAATAACTAGTCAAAATATCATTGTTTTTTATAACTAAGGATTCAGACCGCAGGCAACATATTATCCTTAGTAAAACTAGAAGTAATGATTTCAAATATTTATGTTGTTACAAATAAATTATAGGACAGATTATCGAATTTGGCACCCATTTACATCTCATGTCTTTTGTCGTTGAAGTCAACAACCAAGGCATTTCTTTATTTAGGTATGTTAAAACGGTTTTGGGAAACCAATTACATTAAGATATATGTATAAGAACATAATTACAATTTATGACATACACACACAAGATACTAAATTTAAATAATATATTGAAGTTTGCTCTCATTTTACATTTGTCTTTTGATGGGATTCTTTATTTCTTCAACAAGATTACGACAGTTTGTTCTTGATTGGAGTCTTCTTTTAAACAAATGCATATACACTACTATTTTTTAATCAGGGAGTACAAAAAAATGTTAAATAAAAAAATAATAATCAAATGTAAAAAAAACGAAATTCAATATTTAAATAATGCCACTATTTAGTTAAACTTAAATAACGCCAACAGCTGTTGGAGGCGGGGCTTGCTTGAGCGTTCACGCGAACGTTAGTAAGAGATGACGATGAATGAATACTACTTACTATAATAATAATAAATAATAATAATATGAATAGCCTGTACCTGTACAATATTGCCATAAATTCTTTTCGGGATATAACAACAGAAGAAGAGAACTCTTCCATAAGAACAAAAAGTAAAAAGAAAAATATGAATAACAAATTTATAAGTTCGGTAAGTAGAAAAAATAAAAAAAAACACTTAATTTTATTATTATGTGCAGGATTTCCTAAATGCCAATTTAGTGTAATAAGTTTTATTAATCATTATTTTGTATAACATTTGCATGCTACATGAGTATGAAGCAGAATTTACAAGGTTCTAATTATATTTAAGAACTTATTTTAAATAACTACATTCTAAGCAAATAAACACTTACTAATCTTAATTATGAAAGTCACTATTGCACCGGCGAAGCCGCGTTCACAAGCTAGTCTACAATAATTAGATCGTGGCTTTGTAAAAAAATTTCGGAGTGAGTAACTCAAGAGATTTTGGCGAAGTGGCAACTTCATTAGCACCTACCTGGACAAATTCAGAAGAATTCCTTTTTTGTTGAAGAAAATAGTAAATTATTGTTATCGTAGACATACCTTAGGGATATACATAGTTAGCAAGTTACAAGGTACTGTTCATGTCTTGTAGATACCCTTAATGACATGCTTTTTTGGTTGTTATTATGACGAACTCATTATTTTTCACAAAAAGTGTATATTTATCTTATAAATTATATTACTGGCTGCCTCCTTAGTCATAGCGGTACTGCTGATCATGACATTCTGAGTTCGATTTTTAGGTTCTTTAGTTATTTAGTTTTAAAGAAAGCTTACGGACCGATTACAATTTTAAATATCATGCATAATTAGGGTGCAATTGCTAATTACAATCTTCCATTTGTATAATATTAAATAATTATTGGTTACTAAAGGGTAACCCATAATCAGTGTTAATTAGTTGTTTGTACCGGTAGTTTACAATATTATAATCTATTTTATTTTCAAGTGTGATTAGTCTATACTTTAAATCACACTTGAAAATAAAAAGGGCCATTCGTTAATTATCTCACAAGTATGTTTATCAGTTGTCTGGTAATAGCACAAGCTCTGCTTAGTCTGGAACTAGATGGCGTTGTGTGAAAATTGTAGAATATACACCACTATTTTATTTAGTACTTTTTTTTATTAGTACAGAAAAAAATGGGCTGTACCTGCTACTGATCGATCATATTTGCGTAATCAAAAGTAAAAAAAAAAACGAAATTTAATTTTTAAATATGGCCACTATTTAGTTAAACTTAAATAGCGAAAACAGCTGTTGGAGGCGGGGCATCCTTGAGCGGTGTATATAGCAAATACTTGACAAGCACGATGGTAAATTATACTAAACCATAACCTAGACAAATATTATTCGGATTATTTTCGTCCACACCATAAAAATAGACAACTCATATCCCAAACCCACCCTACACACTAAATCTACACCCCTCCACATCGGAAGACGACCATAGGGTAATGCCCAATGACGTCAGAAGATGGTCTCACAGGAAATTCATTATTTACGACACGACTACGGTAAATATGTTTAGTGACACGGACGACGGTGATATGGGGTGTGTCGTATTACCAACATTAATGCACGATTTAGCAAGCCGGTTGTAATATTTGATTTTATGTGGCGGCCATTTTGTTTTTAGTAGTCGTTGACATTAGTTTTTGGTGTTATGTAGGGATGTTTGTGTTTGAGGAGCTTGTGGCTAAAAAATAATAGCCTCACGAGACGTTCTAAGGTCGTTTAGTCGTAAGGACGTTTGGAGCTACGCTTTTTTTATTTTTATTATTGATAGCAGACCTCACGCGGTTTCACCCGCGTAGTTCCCGTTCCCGTGGGAATACAGGGATAAAAAGTAGCCTATGTCACCCGGGTATAGTGAAGCTTCCGAAAGATGCAAGAATTTTTGAAATCTGTCCAGTAGTTTCAATGCAAACAAACCAACAATCAAACCTTTCCTCTTTATAATATTAGTATAGATAGGCACGCGTTCGAACACTATCTCACCTGATGGTAAGGGATGATGTGGTCGACGATGAAGCACGCTTGCCTAGAAGCAACCTGTTCACTCTTGACTTGAAGACCCCTGGGTTGTAGCTATCAGGAAACACCGACTCCGGCAGAGAATTCCACTCCTTAGCTGTACGCAATGAATGTGTTCCCAAAGCGTTTAGTAGGTATGGTTGGGATATCTACCATGTACCGGTGGCGCATGGCCTTACGTCTGGTGGTCCGATATTGAAAAAGGCTTGGTGGAATTAAATCGTGCAATTCTGATGCACACTCTCCGAAATATAACCGATAGAAAACCGACAGGCTAGCAACTCGGCGTCGATGCTCAAGACTTTGAAGTTTTAACTCAACGGGTGCATCATTGTCGCTTCACGAGGTTCATCCGTGGATGGGTAACCATTCATGATCAAGACTCCTCCGTAGGTACCTCGGAAAGCACGGAAAACCGTTGATTCCAGCTGTCATTTGCAGACAGTTGTTACAGATAGTCAGAAGCCCGAAAATCTGGGACGACTTAATTAAAGTTCCTTAAACTGGTTGTCAGAATGTGACAACCAATCGAACCAATGGGTATCTTGTTACCCAGTCCTTGGGTTGTGGAGGTCTCTGTCTAAAATACTGGTATTTTGCTGCCTCCAGTTAAACTGGAAGCCAACCCCAACATGGTTGGGAAAAAAGCTAGAGAGATAATGGGGGTTATAAATTTGGGTGGCAAAGTGATGCTCGGCGAAGGAATTACGATTATTTTATAAGGTGCTAAATTTTACAAAGAACACGTCAATCAAGTGTCTTAGAATAAACTTATAATAAATACGAAAGATGTTATTCCACAATTTCTTAACTTGTTTAGTTTCTTAGCATTTTAAGTTATATTTAAATTACCTATTAGCTAATAGGCTAGATAAAACATGTCAATTAAGTAAATTCTATTGCAAACTTTAAAAAACAATGTTGTAATGGATTATTTTTTTGTAAATATGGTTGTGATTGGTTGTAGAAAGGTTCTATAGTCAACTACTAGGCGACCACAATTATAGTTATTCTTAATAAAATTAACAATAAATACTTTAATTTTAATTCCATCCGTCATTTTCATTTAGATTATAATTATTATTGAAAGCGATCGCGTCTGATCACTATCTCACCTGATAGTAAGCGATGATTTGGTCGACAGTGACGCACGCTTGCCATGATGAAGTAACATATTTAAGTACTCTTGACTTAAAGACCCCAAAGTGATAGCTTACACGAGACTCCAAAAATTGCCAGAAAAAGTTACTATTAATAAATTTTAAGTGAGTGTAAAATAAAACGTATTTTTGGCTCGGCAAATTTAATATCAGAAAAAGTGTCAAAGGGTAGGAAGGTGTGAGATTAAAAATATTAAAAAGCAAACTGTGAACACCTTTAATTAAAAACAGGTTTCAATTTTTCGTTTTTCCTAGTCTATTTTTTAAACCAACTTTACGTTTTTCCATGACATTTTTTTAATATCAACGTAAAACACACGGGTCCCTTTCTTCCTTCAAAAATGAATGCCGAATTTTTTTACGTACAATTACCTTTCCTCTCTAGAAGCTGTACTTCATTATAGAGTTTCATTAGGGTTGTCACACAAAAGCGAACACAGCAATTTCTTTTACAAAATGTTAGGTCACGTAAACCTCTGAAGCCCATGTGATGAAAAGTGTTTACCATCCCTGCCTTTTCTCTCTATTACAACACCAAGGGAAATGTTTGTTAGTAATCTTGAAGGTGTACTGCCGTTGCTGCTGCGGCAGTTGAGAATCTCAAGCGGCGTAAATATATAAAAAAAACTTTATTTTGCATAATGTGTACAAAAACACAAGAACCAAGGTTACCGACATAGCCGAGGTATTCCTCGAAGCGCTACTATTTTGAGGCGCTCCTAATGAGGCGCTCCTATTTTATTCCTCGGAGCGCACCTTTTAGTAGCACTCCCGTTAGCATTTAAAAAAAAAATTTTTTTTTCGACGAAAAAAAAACAAATATTTTTAATTGCTAACGGGAGCGCTCCTAAAAGGTGCGCTCCGAGGAATAAAATAGGAGCGTCTCATTAGGAGCGCCTCAAAATAGTAGCGCTCCCGTTAGCATTTAAAAAAAAAAATTTTTTTTTCGACGAAAAAAAAACAAATATTTTTAATTGCTAACGGGAGCGCTCCTAAAAGGTGCGCTCCGAGGAATAAAATAGGAGTGCCTCAAAATAGTAGCGCTTCGAGGAATACCTCCAGTGGATTAGCCGGTTGAAGTGGCAGTGGGCAGGGCACATAGCACGGAGGACTGATGACCGATGGGGTCGAAAGGTTCTCGAGTGAAGGCCACGTATCTGCAAGCGCAGCGTAGGACGTCCACCCACAAGGTGGATAAGGCCGCGGGAACGCGCTGAATGTGAGCCGCTTCCAACCGGTCTTATTGGATCTATAGGGGAGGCCTATGTCCAGCAGTGGACTTACTATGGCTGAAATGATGATGATGAACAATAACACTTTTCACTAGTGTATTTTGGACTCTGGTACTCAAAGTCAGATCTAACTTGTGTTGTGAGTACCAGTGTTCCAACAGAAGTGATCACACAAAAATGAACATTGGTGAGAGAAGATAGTGGCAGGGTCGGTGGAGCAGTTTAAATAATAGAAAATAAAAGTAAAACAGTTAGAAATAAAAACCATAAAAAACAAAGAACTATTATATAGCAACTTAGCTGGTTACTATATTTACGAGCCGTTTGGGATTAAAAATCTGGGGCCGTGTGAATTCTTCTTTTCGAAGATATCTCAAAACGTTTAGTTGACGCTTCCCGTAACCCAAGGGCTAGCCTGTACTTTGGCCATAGGTTAAACATCCCCATTCTACGTGGCAATGCCGCCAGTCTTATGGGCACTTTACCAGATGCCAGCGATGAGAATTCTTTTACTTAGGTTTTTAACCCCCGACGCAAAAAGAGGGGTGTTATAAGTTTCACCGCTATGTGTGTGTGTCTGTCTGTCTGTCTGTCTGTCTGTCTGTGGCACCGTAGCGCCCAAACGGGTGAACCCATTTAGATGCGGTTTTTTTTATTTGAAAGCAGGGTTTCTTGCGATGGTTCTTAGATATAATTCATCAAAATCGGTTCAGCCGTTTCAAGGTATCAGCTCTTTTGTGATAGCTACCTTTGCTATTTTAGACGTCTATGGGTATTAACTTTACTTCCAAACATATTATGTGAGGCTTAAAATTTCAAACACCCATGTGTGTAATATTAATAAGCAACATTATGGTGTTTTTGGTCTGATGCAGCCAGGATACCTAGCAGACTAATACACTCTTGGGAAAATAACAGCAGATATGTCGTGTTTGGATTCATTTTAACCTGCATTTGATTCTGCATATAATGCACCGATGGCAACTGGATGAGCTGATGCTGCAGCCAGGCTATCCAGCACACCAGTAGGTAGACTCTTGACAAAATAACAGCAGATATGTCGTGTTTGCATTCATTTCTACCAGCATTTGATTCTGCACACAATGCCTTGATGGCAACAGGTTGAGCTGATGCTGCAGCCAGGCTATCCAGCAGACCAGTAGGTAGACTCTTGACAAAATAATAGCAGATATGTCGTGTTTGGATTCATTTCAACCAGCATTTGATTCTAAACACAATGCCTTGATGGCAACAGGTTGAGCTGATGCTGCAGCCAGGCTATCCAGCACACCAGTAGGTAGACTCTTGACAAAATAATAGCAGATATGTCGTGTTTGGATTCATTTAAACCACCATTTGTTTAAAATAAATATTCCACAACTTTTCACACAACGCCATTTAGTCCCAGCTAAGCTAAGAGCTTGTGTTATGGGTAGGTACTATACAGCTGATAAACATACTTATATATTCCTAAATACGTACATATTATAAATAAATTACATCCAGACACAGAACAAATGATCGTGCTCATCACACAAACATTTGTCCTGGGTGGGAATCGAACCCACGACCTCCAGCATAGCAGTCAGGGTTACTAACTACTACACCAACAGGCCAGTCAATTTTTCGCTACATTGTAATTATTTATTATTAGGTTTAGTTAACTTTGTATTATAGGTATGTGTGTAAATAACTTGAAACCTAAACTTCTTTTTTTTCTATTCTTACTAATCCAGACATCTGGCCTTGCCATTTTTCCGATAATATAATAATATAAAATAAGTCTGCCATTTAAAAGGTCCGGTGAGTCAACGTCGTACGTACCAAAGTCTGACCTATATTTTGAGATTTTCCTCAACGAAAATTCAATTACTATTCTTTGACCAAAGTCTTTTTATCCGGCTTCTACGCTTAGCTGTCATTGAAATTATTAAGTTGATTTGGATAGATCATTTTATATCGATAGCATTGTACTGCCCACTAACAATTTATTTTGTAGCGTGATTTTGTTACTTTTAACTTCGTAATTTGGCATGCCGTTCTCTTTCTCTTGGTTCTGCAAATAATGTGCTGTAGTTTATGTTATAAACTACAGCACACGCCATAATAACTCGCTGATGGCAGAATTTTATCCTACTTACTAGACACTTATCGTAAACAATTCTCTCTAATCAATATCTTTATAAGATATATCCTCTGTGTTATTCTGGTGTATAAGCTATAATATTGTAACGTTTCATCAAAATCTATTCAGTAGTTTTTACGTAAAACAATAACAAAAATCCATTCTTCCATACACACAAACTTTCGCGTTTAAAATATTAGTACGGACTCATAAAATAAGGATTAATTAAAATGAAAATGGCAATTTCTAACTAACTTATTATTTTGCAAAACAACAGACTGATATTGTGTCACCTAAAATGACAATGAGATAAATTGAAACAGTACCTTACACGAGATTTTCAACACATACAAAATTAATATTGTACAATATTATATTATTATTTGTAACATATCAGGACTCTATTGTTTTGACCTAAATTAAATTAAATAAAGTTAAATTTAAATAAACAATTCCGGTAACTTATTAGTAAAATTGGAACGTGTTAATCTCGTTCACAATTTTGTTTCAACTTGCTCCGCGATTTGTTTTACCGGTAGTGTATTAACCTTTCTATACTCGCGCCAATTTTTGTAACACCTATACTCGCGCACGGTGTCACAGACCGATAGTTCGTACCTCTACAAGATATTTTTTTTACTATAAAACCCAAATAATATTATTATTATTTTAAAGTTTAAGGTATAACCCCCCATCTGCCGATAAATCTCCAGGAGATTTTTGTCTATTGTCTTACTGTTGTGTCGGCCATTGACCACAAATGAGTAGATAATAAAACAAAATAGTATGAATCATACTAAGTTTATTAATTATTTTAATGACTTTCCGTCTATCACAAATCAGTCTTTTAATTTAAGTTTTTTTTCTTATGTCCTACGAAAACAAACATAAAATCTTTATATCTTTTTAAAAACAAAATAAACTTCTAAATAATACAAAATAACCTATCAAACTACCTTTTTATACATATTTGGCTTATAAAACACATATACATGCACAAAATATATTACATTAATACTTACATAAAAAGTTACACCTATACTCGCGTCGGTCTCACGGACCGATTGGCGCCAAATGCTACTACACGTGCGTTTCGCACAAACGCGCGGCGTGCACTGAAATGAAGCTAGCAACAAATCCGGCAGCTAGCAAGGAACTCAACTTTGTAGGACATTTGTACATAAAAATATTTACGAAAATGTGCTTCGTTGGTCTCACAGACCAATGCGCGAGTATAGGAAGGTTAAAAGTTATATTACAGTTTTTCATGCCTAGACCTGTGGTCTTGTAATCGGAAATCATAATAATTTGGTTCTAAACAAAGCAGAGCTTGTGCTCTATGTATTTAAAAAAAAAACGATTGTTGTTGCCTTAACTTGTCTTTAAAATTTTGCATGCTAGGTTTTATCCTAGATGAATATGCTTGTGCCTCAATTTGTATTTAATATCCTTGTATACCATATTTTACGCAAATAATATTCTATTCTCTTTAAATGTTATTCTGGCTACATAGCTGACTGATAAACATAAGACTTATATATTTCTAAATACATAAATAATCTAAATAAATTACAACCAGAGACATGAAAATTGAACCTACTCATCACACATACATTTGTCTTGGGTGGGAATCGAACCCACGACCTCCAGCATAGCAGGCAGGGCCGCTAATGCTAGACCAACCGATCAGTAAAAATTGCGAAGCCTTGAGGTTACGAGTAAATTTCAACGCTAACTCTGAAAAGTATGAAACAATAAATTACTTTCTTCTAAGGATCCCACCAAAACATTTAATGTAAAATGTTGCCAAGACGACCACATAAGGTTTGCCCTGTGAAAAAGATATCAGATCTCATGTAGAGCCAAGCTTCTGAATCTACACGGTCTAACCTACCGTCCCTAACTTCACAAATTCTACATATCAGTTTAAATGTTTGGCTTCGCCGTTTCCTTACCGTCGTGGAGGTGATGCGAATATTTAGTGTTTCTGAAGTAAGTAACAAAACAGCCAAGCTAATAAAAATCTCTGATTGATTTTTGAAAAAATCCTTTTTTCCTGAGTTTCATGTGCTTGTCCCAAATACGTGCGTTTCTATATTTTCGTCATTATTTTCTAAAAACTGCCAGCCCTATTTTCCTACAGAACAGTTTAGCTCTACTGTTTGCGGGAGCGTGTAGTACCCGGACGATTAGACGCACAATTGCACACAGCGACACAACCATCAACTTGCATGCATAGTTACTTGCTAAGATGGCGCCGGCCCAAGCGAATATTCGGTGAATGGGTTTGATACAGAGTTTAGTTTCAGTTTAGAATTGTTTGGAAGATGGTTTAATGGTTACAAAGGAAGTACAAATAATTTAAATATTCCACAACTTTTTCACACAACGCCATCTAATCCCAAGCTAAGCTAAAAGCTTGTGTTATGGGTACTAAACAGCTGATAAACATACTTATATATTTCTAAATACATACATATTATAGATAAATTACACCCAGACACAGAACAAATGATCGTGCTCATCACACAAACATTTTTGTCCTCGGTGGGAATCGAACCCACGACCTCCGGCATAGCAGTCAGGGTCACTAACTACTAGACCAACAGGCCAGTCAAAATAATAAAGAGAAAAAAATATTTAATTATATGTAAGTAGTAAGAGAATAACAAACTAAATTAACTGGTTAGAGACATACCTAAAAATAAACAAACAAAAGAATAGTAAACCAATTATAGGGCATCAAAAAACTCATTCGCATCGCTATCAACGGGAAAAGTGCCCAGAAGACTGGCCGCATTGCCACGTTGTATGGCAATGCTGATTCTCTGACCGAAATAAAGGCCAGCCCTCTGGTCACGTGAAGAGTCGACCAAACGCTTGGCGATGTCCCGGAAAACTAGATGGGCATTCGGACCCCATGGCCCGAGTGTTTCAACCCCAAACGGTTCAAATATATAACTTCTGTTTAGAATTGAATTGAATAGATTTTATTTGTATTAGGTTGTAGGTACAGACAGCAGTTATTCGTATATCAGTCGGTTACCCCCTTAGACTTTAATAATAATAAATAATACCAGCCCTTTACCGGCCCCGCTGCAGGGTGAAGGTCTCTTCTCATACAGGAAAGTCACGAACATTGATCACCACGCGTGCTCAAGGCGGATTGGCGATTTCCTACTTATATATCAACTACAAATCAAAGTTTTCTCACAATATTTTTCGTCCCCCTATGTTATTGATGTCTAAGAATACATGTTAATGACTATGTACTATGTTATAAAAATTTAAATATTTTAAAATCTATTTTAAACTTGCCGACCCAACGTTGCCCTTTTTTTAGGGGTGGGAAATCATCTCATGGATGTCCCCTTCCCCGGGGAGCGCGGAGGGGTCATTTTCAGAGGGGATTATCAGACTCTTACTGACTAAAAACCACCCCGTGTTCCTTCTCACACCTACGCCGGAGGTCACGAAAACAGACGATACTTCCGCCCCCCGCGACCCCCGAAACCCAGCGTTGCCCTGCCCGAAAGTTAGAACACGAATCCAAGCTCTGAGTTCCTACTCAGAAACATAACACTTCGCCCGAGCCAGGAATCGATCCCAGGTCTTCATGCTCCGCAGCAGTATTTGTAGCAACCTACTTTTATAATTAAAAATCAAAAGTTATTTGTTCAAGTTAGGCTGACGCACAGCACATTTGTGAACGTCAAAATAAGATAAGACAGTCCCCCCCCTAAAAGTTCGCCCTTCGCCACTTCCTGGTGTTTTAGCTGGAAAGAAGAAGTGGTGATACTGAAATTTCCCAGCTTATAACATTTATTTTCCTCTCCCTACCCTTTATCATCATCACAAATGTCAGTTACGACACAAAGGCATGATGTACAGACGCCAGCACATCAAGTTATCCCAATGTGTCAAATTTCTTTGATCGTTTTTCAACTTTATGCCAAACAGAATAAGGTTCATATTCAATTGGGAAAATTTGACACATTGGGGTAACTTGATGTGCTGGCGTCTGTACATGATATACGCTAAATTTAAATTTAGCGCTTAGCATTATCATTAGCGTGACTTCAAGCGTTAACATCAAATAAGTTGTCGTCAATTCAAGAGAAATTCCGTTCATTCCAAACACATATACCATGTAATGTTGAATTTAACAGGAATCTTGAATTACTGAGTTAAATGCATGTCTTAGAAATCTACTCGGAGTGAGTGAGTGAATGAATGATTTGATTGAATGACATGTAGATCACAGAGGGACCAGAATTAGACTGGCGTATTGCGTTTTATTTTGATAATTCAAAAGAGTAAGTTCCAAAAGTTGTCTTTAAGAGATTGTTTTGGTTTACAAACTGTACAATAAAGGGTATTCTATTCTATGCTGTTATAGACACTAATAAAATATATTGCTGAAATGAAATAGTGGTCACGCGTGCCTATCAATAATAAAAAATAAAATAAATACCGGGAGAGGAGTGTAAGCCCTAGAATAACCTACACTGTCCTTATTAGGGAGGTTTTTCAGAAAGGTGTGAGAACAAAGAACATTCAATACTTAGGTACTATACACGGGACATCACGAACAACATTTTGATCCAAAGTTTGTGTCCTGGTGGACACAAGTCTATAAGTTTTTTTTAGTACGCTCCGCTGCCGCTCCATTATTCATATATTATTCTAGATGGCGTTTTATTTTTTATTTTTAACCTTTATTTGCCTTAACATTTCATGCCTTATAATACATTTCATTTAAATATCATGCCTCAAAAATACATTTCATGTAACATTTCATACCATATTTTTCATTTAAAAAAAGATACATTTTCATTTAACAATAAGTACATACCTACATTCAATGACACATTAAATATTAAATTCATTCAACAACATATTTAACATCTATAAAACATTTATACATTCAATACATTTATTATTTTACTAAACAATTTGTTTAACACTAAATTAAACATCATTTCAGTTCAGTTAGAACTACATATTACATATTTTCATATTTATATCAGTATATTTAATTTTCATTTAACAGTTTGATAAGAAGTATATTAACAGATGGCGTTAGTGAGTCTGTAATATTACGATTTCCTGGTAGCAGTCAAGAAAGTCACCTTTCAGTCTGGAGGAGAGAACGGTTAAATAAAATTAGTAAACAAGGAAATAAGATAGGAGTATAATTATTATTAAAACTAAACCTAAATGGCTGGAGAGTGGAGCTATTACACCCTAACTAGGACAGAGAAGTGGTAAAATACGGAGCTGAAAGTAAAATGGACAGCAGCCAAGGATACTTCGGCGGTCTTGAGTCTTCGTGTTCAAGGTCTAGGTTCTGAAGTGGCCGACCTCGGAGTGTTATAGTTCTCTGCCGATATTCAGGTTTCTCGGAGGGACAGGCGTCGCCGGCTTGGCGACCCTCTGGAGGCGTCAAGGATGAAATGAATGCGTAGATTTTGTATTTTAGCGACATAGCTAAAAATACAATAATTACAATTCATGGGATCAAAGTTTTTCTATAACATTTCCTTGACATGCCCGCTCTATAGTATTTTAACTCTTTTTGTATGAGAATGACTAGATGTATGAACGTCAACGAAGCAAAGGAAGTACATTTTTGACTGGCCTGTCATTTGAGTGGTTAGTCATCCTGCATAACAATGCAGGAGGTTGTGGGTTTGGTTCCCACCTAAGACAAATGTTTGTGTGATAAGCACAATCAGTTTTCTGTGTCTGGGTGTAATTTATCTATAATATGTACGTATGTATTTAGAAATATACTTATCATTATGTTTGTCAAGTACTTATAGCACAAACTCTGTTTATTTTGGGACAAGATGGCGTTGTGTGAGGTCTTGTCCAGATACGCGCGAGTTTTATGCGTTTTGTAATACATTGCTCTTCAGCTAGAAGCTCTCTAAATAATGAAAGCAACTTTCATAGCATTGAACTTAATATTGAACTTAAAATTGCGAAGTGTCCAAAATAAATAAATAAATAAATAAATAAATAAATAAGTCAATTCGCAGTGAATCCATTCCTTCTGGACAAGGACTAAAAGTTGTGGAATACTATTATTTTTTTATTAATGTATTCACAATCGAAATCGAAATAAAATCGAAGCATGTGGCCGACTGTAGTTTTTGCTTACTCGCATGGTAAAACCGTCTGAGTTAATGTAGGTATGTATCTGATAGCTTCGTACATTTCAGGGTAAATGTACGTGTTTTTCATGAATTTTACCTTTTCTATTTCCAACTCACGTTCGCTGCGGATTTTAAACGAAAAGCCTATGTGATTGACGCCGGGCGAGGATTGCGAGGTCCATTGTCAATTTTATACGGTACCTACTAATTACTTACGTACGGTTTTCATTTATAAAATCTTTATTTTTGACCAGTTACGAGTAAAATAGTACCAGTTTGGAGATATGAGGAACAGGGTCTCAGGTTCTTCATCCTCCATAGAAAAGGGAGGATCCTCCTACCAGACGGGTGTTGTGTCTGGTGGGCTAACTACTGCCCGACGGTTGATGTCGGGAACTTGTATACGTTAAAATTGCGCGGATAACTCTAATACCGCGATGTAGAATATCGGTCATTAGTTCGTATGTGGCGAGATAGATAGCGCTACACCACTGCAGGGCAAAGACCTCTTCTCATACAGAGAAGGCTCGAGCATTGATCACCAAGCTTGCTTAAGGTGGATTGGCGATTTCAAACTTATATTAACTATAAATCCAAGTGGAAGCCGCACGATGTTTTCCTTCACCGATGTCAATGATGTCTAAGTTAAACTTCGAAAGTAATGTATATGAATTGAAAACGTCACATTGATACTTGCCCGGTAATAAAATAATAATATTTAAATATGTTTATCAGTTCGTAAGGACTTTGCCCTTCGAACTTTAACATCGTCGGCACCTCCTCTACTTGTAGTTTCGGGGGAAAAAAGCGCTTTTGTTACTCGGTGGTAAAATACCTTTTTAATGATGAAAGATTTTTTATAATCTATGTTCGTAAACCTTACACAAGATTATTGTTCACAATTTCACACAGATTGGAAAGTCGTAAAGAAGTAACTACAGAATGCAGTTTATATAATACATTTATTTTGTTACAGATAAAGTCGTTTTGCTGAGACTACACACATAAAGGTAAGAAAACAGAACAATAGCAATTAATTGAGGCAGTACCTACGATTGCTACAGGATGAAAAGTAGCACAGATATTAAATTTTAATATGATTTGAATACGAACAAAAATCCATAATCACTGCTAATTGTATATTTTTTTTGTAATCTTAAGGTTTTACACGGTAAAAATGACCCAACTTTTATTAATTGTAGTATGTTTATTCGAAATGAATTAGAATTTTAAGGAATATAGTGAATATGAATGCAGCGGTTAGTGAATGAGACAGTATGTGTCTTCTTCTTCTTATCGTGTGGTTAGTAACTAACCTGGTGTCAGAGTTTTAATGCCGCCCAAGGGCCTCTGACTTGGCATCACATGCCGTCGAGACATATATCTCTCAGGCATGCCGGTTTCCTCACGATGTTTTCCTTCACCGTTTTTGAAGCAAGTGATAAATTATACAATCCGCACATGAATCCAAAAAGTCAGAGGTGCGTGCCTTGGGTTCGAACTCGAGACCTATGAATTGGCAATCCACCGGTCACACCACTAGGCTATCACTGCTACACACAGTATGTGTGGAAAGGATAAAGAGAAAATTTACTAGAGAAAGAGGGGAAAGAAAAAGCTAATCGATTTGTGGCCTAGTGGACACAAGTTGATAAGTCTAGTTTTGTACACTCCGCTGCCGCTCCAGTATTGTTATATTATTCTAGATGGCGTTACTGAGACATTTCTTCGCGTGTCCTCTTTATAATGTCTTTGCTTGTGAATAAAATGTTAATTAATAAATCAAAATCAAAAATCAAAAGTCTTTATTCAAACAAGGCTAAGAATCAGCACTTTTTGAACGTCAAAAAAAAATACAAAAAGACAGTCCCCCAAAAACGGCCCACCCTTCGCCACTTCCTAGTGTTTTTGCTGGGAAGAAGAAGTGGCGGAACAACATTCCCAGCCACACATCTGTCTGATTCGTTTGAAGAACTAGGTACACAAAGAATCTATACAATGAAATATAATGCTCAATAAATAGCACTAAGGTTTTTCACTTTGTAAAACATTACATTTCAGAATTATTGTGACGTGTTAGATAGCACACTCCAATATACCGAGATTAAAAAAAAAATGAATATACAAATATTCATAATAACATTGAAATCTAAACTCAAGCAAAACAACTACAAAACTGAAAAATAACAGCCTCCAGGTATAAAAGGCGTCCCCGATTACATGTGCAATGCTGGCTTATATTCATAAGGCTGTGACTCTAAGTTTAAAATGATAATCTAGGACCATTCAAGGCCAATAAATTAATACACCTCTGCTTACTCTCTCAGGCACTAAAAGCATGACATTACGTATTTAGTAAACATTAAAACGTTCTTAACAGCGACACGATCCGAACTAGGTTACCCGTGACACCGCAACTAATTAATGAAAATCTCATTTGCTTCGCGACTTAAACTGAAAACAAGGTCTTAGTGCTTCTGGCATTGATAAATGCCTACTTAAAGCTTTTAGTTTCCTAGAAACATTGTAAATTATAAACTTACATAATTATTTACAATCAATTTAAAAAAAACCGGAATATTTCATAGGAAATATTTATTTCAATATCGCTTTTGAATTAGTAGTTGAAAACTCTACTACTGAGTATAGGGTCTTGACTTCGATTTCCGGGTCGGCTAAAGTAATGATTGTTTTACTTTTTATTAAACGTAAGATAAGATATTTTTTACATGTCCAAAATTGAGTACAGTACACAACATGGCTTGCAAGATGTTCCATCAAATATATCGAAGACATGTTTGCCTGAACGGCGTAAAATTGTGTATATGAAACCGGATGATATTATACAACATCAACTTTTGCAAATGTAAATATTAATTAATGCAAGCTGTGTCTATCGCATCATATTACGAATTATACACTATGCTTGTCGAAATTGCGTATACATTGAAGTGTAACAATATAAAGAAATCAATAACTATAACTCCACGAAAGCCAGTAACCGCTGTTTTTATTTTCGCAATTTTAGGGTTGGTTCTATAACAAAAAAATATAATTTTGATAGAAATACTCTAAGTTTGTAATCTTTAACCCCATAATCCACCCACCTTCATCCCCATTACTTCTAACAACTCAATCAAAAATCATCATAATTATTACATACAGACATACATAAACTCACGCCTTTCCTATGGTGGTAGTCAGAATTCCACTATTCCTACATATATCGTATTACAAAATAAAAAGTTCCCCGTTCCAAAACGTAGTGTAGTCTCAAGAAGAAGAATGGGCAAAAAAACTTGAGAGGTGTCAAGGGACACCCGGATGGAACGAAGTTCCCTTCGATTGATTAGTGAACTATTCAATCTTCTCTCTCTCCCCTTCCCCCTCCATCTTCCTCCTCCCGTTCCCCTCCCTCCCCCTCTCCCTCCCTCCCTCCCCCAACCCACCCCATATCCCCCTCTCCCACACCCTCTTCCTCTCCCTCCCTCTCTCCCGCTATCTCTCTCTCCCTCTCCATCTCCCTCTCCCTCTTCCTCTCCCTCTCCCTCTCCCTGCGAACATGCGACGCCGCACAGCTTACAATAGCTTACTATAGCAAAAAGTGTCGTGACAACTTTTTGTAGGAATTTTTTTCCGTCTAGCCCCCTTTCACAACGCGCGATAAGTAACTTCGTTCCAAAACTCCATGGCATAATAAACGTAAGGAAAATTCATATTCCTAAATGTAAAGCTACCCACGATCACCTGCCCAATTGACGCCAAACACCTGGTTTTTATTCTTCCATAAAACAGATAAAATATGCTAATTCCACAGATAATAAATATCGATTCGTTCTCGTTTCATTGAACATTAGGTTTTGTGAGTTAATCGTTACGATAAAATAGAGCTTTTTAGCTAATTTTCTGGGAGTTTTCTCCCTTAATTTGGCTAATTGGTAATTGTCGGTGAGGTGGTGGTATTGTAGGTGTCAATATATTTTTATTCCTCTTGACTTGGTTTTACATCATACTACACGTTTTACAGCAGACGTCCCGCGGTTTCACCCGCGTAGGTTCCGTTCCCGTGGGAATACAGGGATAAAATGTAGCCTATGTGTTAATTCCGGGTGTCATCTAACTCCAAACCAAATTTTATTAAAATCCATTCAGTAGTTTTTACGTGAAAGAGTAACAAACATCCATCCATGCATGCATCCTCACAAACTTTCGCGTTTATAATTTATAATATTAGTAGGATTAACGTATCTTTGTATTTATTCTCAAATAACAAGTTTTTGTTACCTTCTTGCGCCTACCATGTCCTGTCTCTGAATCACCTTTTAGTAAGCTGGTAGAAAATGCCTATGGCATTAATTCCGCCTTCAACTAGTGATACAGTTTACCAATAACTTTCATGTATTAGTATTCTTTGATTCCTTTTATTTTCATTTTTAATGGCACCTACCACTGTTTTTCTCTGCATCACCTAAAGGTTGTGTAGGGGCCAATGGTTGCAGGCACCGTACACTATCACTTTGTAGTATTTTGTTGAGTTGCGGAGTTAACAGAAAGAACCACAAGAGTTTAAAGTTATATTAAAAGGTTAACAAGTTAAAGTGGTAGCGATTCTTTCTCTTGACAAGTGTTTAGTTCCACAGTTATTGTCTAACTCGATTTGCATTAGTCGAAACGTTACAATTATAGCATGATATTTGTGACGCACGACATTTAAGTAGGTTGCTGCGTTTGCAAAGTAACTGTACGGTTGATGAGACCGTACAGGTTGACTGGTAGAAAATGCCTATGGCATTAAGTCCGCCTCTGTACATTAGTGTGCTTGAAGTATTAAATAAATAAATAAATAATAATTTTCGATTACCACTCCAAGCAAAATATTTAAGTAAGTGTGACGTTCAAAAGATCCTTTTACAAGTCAAATACTTTATTTCAATAAGACCATTGAAAATAAATGATTTGATTTCGACTTTGATAATGGCTGGTTGTCAAAATGCTGAGTTTTTGAACGACTGTCAAAGTCCTTCAAATGAAAAACGGTACCAACGGTGAAGGTTTAACATGTTTTTAGGCAATATAGATGTAGAGAGGCCAGTACATCAAGTTACCCCAATGTGTCAAATTTCTTTGATAGTTTTTCAAAGTTATTACAAACCAAGTAAGGTTCATATTCAATTGGGGAAAGTTGACATTTTGGGGTAGGTTGATGTGCTGGCGTCTGTACGATTATATCAGGTTCTCTTCGTGCCTCAAAAAGGCCGCTAAGCCGTTTGGTCCCCGATGTGTTTTGTAGACCCTAAACTGTCGGAACCTATGGCCTAACAACTAGTTTAACCAGGAGGTATCGTATTATTCCTTCACTGTGTTGTAGAGGTCAGGTAGCCAGTTCTTCCATGTAAAACATTGGAAATCGACCCAAACACGGTTTAGAGAAAGCTCGGCAAATAAAAAATGGTGGTTTAAATATTCAATAGCGTAATTAGCGATATCTATGAAGGCCCAATTCTCACAGACCCTTACAAATCCCTTTATTTAATTATAATTTATCCAGTCAAAATTACTGGTCCTTGTGTTGTGTACTTTGACGATAGGAAAATTATCATAACTCAATTGTTGGTTCTACCTTCCTAAGATTTTGATATTGTTTGTTACTAAGTACCTTACTGCAGCGCAACAGATACCACGAGCATTTACTGTCTCTAGGTGGATTGTCGATTTGAGGTTTAGGTATATTTAATTTGAAGTTTAAGTCTCCTCTCGATGTTTTCCTTCTCGTATAAATTTATTGGCTTGTGTCGGCTTGGGGTTCCGTACCGTAACAAGTACCTAATGTGCGGAATTTCCGATATTCATGATTCGAACACGGTAGTAGACCTTAAGCCTTTGACTGTGACTACATCTATAAATCGGCATGCCCTATTAACATCGTTGGACAAATCTACCCAATACCGACATTACGTAAGTGACGGTGAAAGTTGAGAAACAACTAGAGTTGAGATAACTTCTTCATAGAAAGATAGAATATTTTAGAAAATTAGAGGTTTTAGAAAAAGGTCTTAACAATTATATAAATATTTCATGCGCGTACGAAATTCAATAGTTGCTGTTTACGAATACGACAATGATAATAGAGCATGGCTAAAAAAGTTGCATTTGTTTTGACTGGCCTGTTGATCTAGTAGTCAGTGACCCTGACTGCTATGCCAGAGGTCGTAGGTTCGATTCCCACCCAGGACAAATGTTTGTGTGATGAGCACGATCATTTGTTCTGTGTCTGGGTGTAATTTATTTATAATATGTATGTATTTCGAAATATAAGTATGTTTATCCGCTGTTTAGTACACAAGCTCTCAAGCTTAACTTGGGACTAAATGGCGTTGTGTGAAAAGTTGTGGAGTGTTTTTTTTTTTTTATTTGTTCTTGCCTGCAAGCTACAACTTCGTACATTAGAAGCGGGTGCTTTAACTATTGGCAGGGCTATGCCGATGCGTTTGGCATTACTTTATGTAAACAAACTACTACACGATCTATAACGGCATTTTAATTATGTATTATGTGGTAGTGTTATCATTTTGCAACCAAACTGCCAAACCAGCCTAACTCTAAAAGATTTTCACAACGATCAGCAATGCGATTCTGGTCAAATCACCGCGTGAATTAGGCGTAGTGAGGGCGAATTGAGCTGTCATTCTATACTAATGCTAGGCATTGACAGTTCACTTCACTCAAGTGTTCACGGCGTGACTTTTACTGAATTGACCGGCTGTTCTGACCCTCATCTATAAAATTCTTGCGATCCTCAAAATACTAATATTTTATTTTTGTTTGTAAACTTAAAAACTCCTTTGAATAATTCTTTTACCATTGCAAAGCTACAATATCCACGAGTGACATGAACTTATTTCTATCCCTATATTCCTATACAAAAAACGGGTACTACGGGGGTGAAAATGCGTGAAGTTTGCTAGTATAGTTTATATAGGGTGACTTGTAATTAGTAAACGATACTTAAACACGTGATTGTACTCATGAATAAGAATAACTGTCCCAAACAAACTTTTCTTTATATTCATTAACTTTCAATTAATTCAATTACGTCAGTACTGCACAAATGGAAGCGGGGAAGCGTGTGACGCTACTACTAGTAGAGTTTGCCCTTCCCGAGGTCAGACTATCAGCTGATAGATCGTAACGATTAGTGCATACTGTGATCAATCAGCATTCAAACAGCGTTTTTGTTATTTTATTGTGTTATAAGTTATTGTGTATAAAAAAAAAAGTTTATTTGGGAAAGTTTATGGAAATCATGAATACAATCGCGTTTTTAAGTATCGGTCACTAATTACCAGTCACCCTATATAAGTACAAGAAGAACCAATTTATGTATTCAACTTTTATTTTTCTTCGAAAAGCTACCACAAGGTATATTTTCCCCTAACACGTATTATAACAGAATAGAAATAAATGGGGCTTTTCCTAAACTAACGGAAGACTTCGAGAATAACTCCAGTTCACAAATCATTATTAATATCTTTCAAAGCATAAATTATTCCATTCACAAAATGGCGTCAATTTCTCAAGGAAATCCCCTTAAATCACGGGCCATGCCTGCCAATACATTAATTTCATTAGGCACTGCAATATCGGTGTCTTGGAACGAAATTACCATATTTTACGAAGCATCTGTAATAATAGATTACAAGGGACAATAAGCTTTTACTTAGTAGGACTGTCGTGACGAAGGATTACTTGATCATCACCTGTCAGCTTTTTATCAACTATGTTGGTTGTGGCTTAAATTTAGGAATGTGATGCTGCATTCGATTAGACAATTGAATGCAGCATCACATTCCTAAATGTAATCCTAAACAATAAGCTTTTACCTGGTGGGACTACTGGGACAAAAGATTACTTGATCGTCACCTGTCGGCATATTCCCAACTATGTTTGATGTGGCTTCTGTTGTGACATCAGTATTCAGTAATTTAATAGTGATGTCACAACAGAAGCCGACTGGCCTGTTGGTCTAGTAGTTAGTGACCCTGACTGCTATGCCGCGGGTCGTGGGTTCGATTCCCACCCAGGACAAATGTTTGTGTGATGAGCACGGACATTTGTTCTGTGTCTGGGTGTAATTTATCTATAATAAGTATGTATTTAGAAATATATAAGTATGTTTATTAGCTGTTTAGTAACCATAACACAAGCTCTCAAGCTTAACATGGGACTAAATGGCGTTGTGTGAAAAAGTTGTGGAATATTTATTTATTTAATAGTATGCACATCACTAGATATTATCTATGTATGCGGTTCATATCAAGAATGCCAGCGTCAGTTCATTGTCTGTCCCCGTCTGTGAACCTGCTACAACTATACTGTCTATAGTGTAGGTACTATACTGTGTGTCGTTTACAATAAATGAAGTCAACTTCAAAGATGCAGGTGTCTTATTCGACAAGCCTATAGAACATAACAAATTCCAGTTTAATCGGATGCAGCATCACATACATTTAAGCCTAAATAGTAAGCTTTTACCTAGTGGGACTGTTGTGATAAAGGATTAGGTTCTTAATCGTAACCGGTCAGCATTTTCCCAACTATGGTTGGATTTGGCTTCCAGTCTAATCACACGTAACGTACATTATAAAGGTCATGGCACATTGTAACAGCACGGCATCGGCACCGCTCCAACTCAGCGATTGACTTGCCGTTCAATTTAGAGCTTAGCGTTCAATTTAGATTCACTTAATCCCCGAGAGGACCCCGGGGTCCTCGCGCTACGTGTATTATGTTAACACTAGAGAAAGTAGTGCTATTTGAAGTAAAAAGCAAGCAAGCCTAAAATCGTGGGTAGTATAATATATTTCACAATTTCAAAGTGAAAAAGCCAACGGCGAGCCGTCACGCGTCAGCGCGCTTGCCACTACCATAGAGGTGCCGGTGCCGTGCCGGTATAATGTGCTATGACCTTAAGCCTATAATTTTCCCGCTGCTAGGACACAGGCCTCTTCTTTGTGAGAAGGAGTGGGCCGTAATTTACTACGAAGACCAGCGCGAGGGTTGGTAGATGCCACATGTCTTCAAATTTTTGGTTCTAGGCCAAGCCGGTTTCCTCACTTTGTTTTCCTTCACCGTTTATGATAATTGTACAGACGCCAGCACGTCAAGTTACTCCAATGCGTCAAACTTTGATCGTTTTTCAACTTTATGTTGAACAGTATAAGGTTCATTTTCAATTGGGAAAATCTGGCACATTGGGGTAACTTGATGTGCTGGCGTCTGTACATGAAGTGGCTGCCTATCATCTGATCTCCATATTCTATCTAGTGCATGATAGGTAACACCAAATGCTTAGTAAGACTGGACTTACGGGCCAGCAAGACATTTATTTATTATTTATTTAGTATCTTACTATACAATCTCCATTCCATTAAATGTTTTATTTTTTTTCTTACTTGTGCAAGTTTTGTGAAAGGGTGTGACATAATAATAATTATAAATGACACATCATAATGGCATAATAGCCAAGAGCCTCGACCAACACGTTAAGAGGCTCTCATAGGCAGCTGGATCAAGGGCTTGATTCAGAAAGCAGTACTTCTAAACACGGCGCTTAGGCGATTTTTCTTTCAAGAGTCCTGACTGCCAGTAGCTTGGGCCCTTTTCCCAATACAGGTGGACTACATTTGTATTATAATATATTTATATTTAAATTATGGAAATCAAAATTAATACCAGCCTGTTGCCATCCCACTACAGGGCAAAGGCCTCTTCTTACACAGAGAAGGCACAGGAGCCTGAAAATAGAAGGAATATTAAATAATTTACGCCAATAAGCAGAATTTTCGGAGTATCCCGTTTGAGCACCTATTTTTTGAACACCTATGCATTTAGCACCAAAGGTATTCCCATTTCCCATAGGTTAATGCATAGGTGCTCAATAAATAGGTGCTCAAACGGGAATACTCCGAATTTTCAAGGATCTAAAATGTTTCGTATCTAGTTAAAATAGAATATTAACTACGCGGCGCTTTTATTACGGAATCGTTCATTTTCACGAACTCTCATATATTATTTGAGAGGGATATACTAGGTACACGTGGTCTAGTTTTCTCATCGCGCACCGCTACTTTGCTGGAGTAGATAATATTGTTTTAATTTCTGCCTAGAAACGGATATTCTGGTAACAAAGTTGTATGTTTGCTTTTGGGTTGTATTTGAGAAGAGATTTTGGATAGATGGTTGAATAGGATTTCATGTTGTGTTTGTTTAATTAAATAATAATACTTAGCACTCCGCTTGCGAATTTAGTACTTTTTCCTTTGAACTTTGACATTCCATCAACCCCTTTTTCTATAGTTTTGAAAATAAAATAATAATAATACCAGCCTGTTACTGTCCCACTGCAGGGCAAAGGCAAGGGGGTCTCATACAGAGAAGGCTCGAGCATTGATCCCCACGCTTGCTCAAGGCGGATTGGCGATTTCAAACTTATATCAACTATAAGTCCATGTTTCCTCACGATGTTTTACCGATGTTTTTGTTTTTTTGTTTTAAAATAAAATATAACTTATTATTTTTAATCGACTTCAAATAAGGAGGAGGTTCTATGTTCGTGTGTAATTTTTTTTATGTATGTTAACTGATTTCTCTGGTCCTATTTTAATTTGGTGAAGATCTGGTGCTGATCTTCGGAGATACACAATGGAACTCTTCAAAAATAGACAGCAAATCGGTCATAATTGCTGGAATCACTTGAATGTTTATTTTTTATACATTATCATGACGTAACATCACGCCTGTATGCTCTGAGGGGGTAAGATGTGTACAATACACATATTTTTTATGTATGTTCACCGATTTTCCCCCATTTTACTTAGTAATATTATAGCTTTTTAATAGTGGAAGAATTTTTCAAAACCAAAATCTATATTTATCAAAGGGTCTTTATTTTGGGCATAGGTCTAGAGACAGGTGTTTAACAGTAAAGATGCTGTTTAATTACTTATTAAAACCTTATGCACTAGTAAAAGACACTGTACAATTAAGGCGGTCTTAATGCCTCAGTTTCCTGCATGCCCTGCCTAATAGGCATATAACTACATATTATTATTATTTTTTAATTCGGTTCATTCGTATTTGAGTTGTATCCTTCCAAACAAAACAAATTTTTCCTCCTACTTATATTACAAAAGATGATTAAAATCTTTATCCACAAAACAATGTTTTGAGGATAATTGAAATGGATAATCTTCTTTGTTAGTGCTACTCCGTATGCCTTATAACGTTAATTATTTTTCTTATTATGAATGTATACTAAAACGATAGTGGTCAATATCCGTCCAGCGCTCCTGGGTTCGATTCTCGGGTCGGTCAAAGTAATATTGGCTTGGCCCGAAATTTACTTTTGAGCCCGGCTGATGTCAATAGGCTCGCCACCTACTCACATTTTATCAGTTATGGTAATTACTCCAGATAAATCCCATGAGCCTATTGGACACAAAACTCTCCGGCCTCCGAGCTACAACACTTCGTCGGACTCGAAAATCGAACCCAGAAACATGTTCTGCAATAGTGTTGACTACTATACCTATACATGAATTAAATATAATTACGTATCATTAATGTCAAAGGTTCGGCATCGGTTTAGTTTTAATATCCATTAATATTTAAATTATTCAGACTATACACCACAAATTTTTAATAAGTGCAAATACTTAAAGGGCTTATTCTAGGCGGCCTTCTCATTATATTTATAAAGTATCAATAAATAATATTCATAAACAGCAAAGTTATTAGCGTTTGTTTATATCCCAAAAAGTCACCCAATGAATGGAAATATTGTTCAGCTATTCATGACATAGTAGTATTCATTAATCGTCATCTCTCGCTCACATTTGCGTGATCTCGCTTAAGCATGCCCCGCCACCAACAGCTGTTTTCGTTATTTAAGTTTAACGAAATGGAATAAAAATATATTTTGAAATTGATTTTTGTTTTTTTTTTACTTTTGATTACGCCAATATGGTCAGTAACAGGTACGGATACAGCCCATTTTTTTTACTAATTAAAAAATAGTGATGATAGTTAAGTATTGCTAAAGGTCACGCTACGTTTAGTTTTTTTCTAATTACAGGGACATAAAATTACTGTTTTATAGAAAGTTTATCAGAAATGACAGGTGTGTTGTTAACCACTTCAAACTACACGCAAGCGTTAATAGTTAATAACCTATTATTACAAAGAAAAGTAATACTTAATAACTACCTCGTACCTGTTCAAAATCGAAGGCAAAGTCAAATTATTTATTTCAATTAGACCGTTAGAATGTCAGACTTAATAAATAATTTAATAAAAAAAAATGTTTAAAAAAAGATAATTTGGAATGAAAAAGAATTGGCAAGAAAACCTCCTTAATTTAGTTTTTAAAATAGGTTTGACAATACTTTGTTTACCTTAATCAGATTCCATTTAATAATAATAAAAATGTTTATTTATCTCCAACAAATTACAATAATGGTTAATCAGTTGACAAGTATTTTTTTAATCAATCAATAAATCATAAGTAATTTGTGGGAGATCTGGAGTCTAAACTAAGCCTAGGCCTGTATTTTAGAACTCCAGGCCCCACATTACAACACAAATAGAAATAGTCAACGTGCGCATGAGTGTACGAGTGACGGCAATGTATCCAGTGCAGCCAGTGCATACCAAGCTACCCCAAATTGTTGAATTTTCCCAATTAAATATGAACTAATTGATATGAATGAAAAAGTACCTTTCAAATAGCCTAATTGAAATAAATTATTTGAATCTGACTTTGACTTGGACAAGAAGACACTTTTACGGCATTCGAAAAAAATGCCTTTATTGGACTTCCATAAAAAAACAGCATTACTATGCCTGATAAGTAAATATAAATGTTTCGATGTATCCATTTTAAAATGACGAGTCAATTGAAAACGATACTTTTATTTTTTGATGAAAATAATCACTCTTATTGGAGTACTGTTAAAAATTCGGCACTAGTAGGCTTGTTAAAAATATCCATAGGAATAAATATACATACATAACCTAACACCTTTTTCCCATCAGGGTAAGCAGAATCTACAGAGCGGCATTTGCTACTATCATACTTCTTTCGCTTCGTTTACATTGATACATGTTGTTATACATACCTTATAACTTAAAGGGGCTGCCTCAATTTTGTGCTGTAAAACAATTGTATGAGAAACAATAAAAACTTTTTATTTATTATTTTTTTATTACATACGGGCAGGTTGCAAGTACTACGCACCTGACTTTTCTGAAGAACCTCACCAATAAGGTCTATGTAGGTCCTTCTAGGGCGTCCCCTCCCGACGTTTCCACTTACATTTGCTCTTCGTTAGTCGCCTTTCATTCAACCTTTCAGAAATAATTATGTTACGACATTTCTAGCATCCCTAAGGAAGAGTAAGGCAGTGTTAAGCAGTGTGAATGCAGTGTGAGATCCAAGTTTATTGTTATGTATGTGTATTGTGTAAGGACCAAAAGGAAGCACGGTCTTTTGACCCTATGCGTGATGTTTAACCCAATTTGCATAGTTGTGTATGCAAAAGGGATTGTGTATGGAGATTTCGGCGGCAAGAACTAAGAAACTCAATTACTATGATTGACTTTTGTAACTAAATGCATAGATATACATCCTCAAACGTAAACCTCGGGACGTGTGCGTTAGTTGTGTTGTTATCTTAAATCACGAGGTCCAGAATACGGTACTTGCCAGAATATGAACATCAAAATATATTTAGTCCATTTCAAATTGATGGAAAACTGCTTACATTAAGCGCATTAAAGTTGAGGAGAGTGGGCAACGTCATTATCTAGAATAAAATGTACTGGCTAGTGACGTCAAGTGACATTTGACTCGATGTATCGCCGTTATTTTTTAATTACGTGAAAAAAGAAAAAAAATGTTGTGTCGAACATTTTCTTATAATCTAGATGAGGGACTAAATAAAAACTTAAGTTTTGTTAAAAAGCCCATTTGTAATACGGCTTCTAAGGAGTATGTAATGAACATATTTAACACGACTTAACATTTAACCTACCCTAGTATTTAAATTGTCGTGCCCTTACCGGGTTTCATGTTGAAACTAATTATTATTAAAATGTAACAACGAGGTATAACACGTGAAAGCAATGAAGAGTTTGAGTTTCATTTTGAACTTCTAAAGGAAGATAGAAAAGAATAGAAATCTCTTTATTGTACACCATACAAACTTACAAATTATAACTTCAAGGGCTACATAGGGTGTTAAAATGGACGGCCTTATCGCTAAAAGTGATCTCTTGCAGACTACCTTCGGATGGACTTGATAGTGGAGGAGAAAAGATGAGTAGGCAGTTTGTGGTGTACTGGGTACTTACAATTTTATCTATTTACCGTGAAGATTTTTTCAAGAATGTTTCGATGTGAAGAAGGACTGGCCTGTTGTTCTAGTAGTTAGTGACCCTGACTGCTATGCCGGAGGTCGTGGGTGCGATTCCCACCCAGGACAAATGTTCAAAATGTGTTTGATAATTTTCTTACTATCACATTGCTTTCTGCATACGTTTTTATATCTGTCCTTGTCAAATGTGACATCCATGGAACATAATATTTAAATCGGAAAAAATAACACTAGTGTGATTTTCTTTATACACTTAGTTAATGGAAGGAACATAACAAACATCCGGACACTATGACGTCATTACAATGGCATGATTTTGGACCCTTAAAGGTTGAAATTTTACGTCATACTTTCGTATATGCATGGAAAAGAAGACATGCTACTTACAGTGCAACATTTTTTTTAGTCAATTAATGTAAAACAGTAATACACCTTACTTTTCGGTTCTAATATCCCACTACTTATTTTCAACTCGCTTAGAAGTTCACTTCCAAGGCGGAATCAGGTCGCGATAAGTTTTAAAAGAGCTCTCACAAGTAGCTTCGAGCTCCACTGATAGGTTTAACTCAGAAAATTTCATTTGAAATGAACCCACTTTGGAAATTGTTTTATACTCACATTTTGAACGGAGAAACTGCCCCTTTCGAAATAAAACGATATTTCAGGGAACTGTATTGATTTTCTTAAAATTATTTTGTAGGTTTATATTTTTCTGAAAAGTGAAGACCTTAACTTTTAGTTTGTGTTTCAAAAATATACCTTCTACGTTGCTTTCAATCAATTCGTAAAGCTTAGGTATTCAGGAAAATAATGAGTAGAATAGAATACCTACTTTTTATTGTTACACAATAAAACCGAAAATCGTATTTAGGGTGCTATTATGGGCGGCCTTATACAGATATTTTATAACAAACAGCTCTTCACCAATAGGATTTTTTCCATTAGGAAAAGGCTAGTCAAATGATGATGATTACGATGAACGGTACCCACATCTTAAGTCTCATTGCTAGCCAAAGGTTTCTTCATATTCGTAGAAGACAGGAGCATTAATCAACACATGTTTAAGATGTGTAGGCGCTTTATCTTTTGTTTTTGAATTAACCATAAATCCAGGTTACCTCACGATTATTTTCTTCTTTAAAGTGAAGGTTATGGCAAAGTTTGAAAGCATTATTTCAAAAGTTAAAATAGGTACAATACAGCAAAGGACTAGGAGGTATACTCAATTCTCAATACTCAATATTTATTGCGTTCCACAATGTACATAAATGGTCTTAAGAATATAAAGGTACAGAATCATTATGGACCCTGTCGGGTACAGCAAAAAACTTAAAAGAGAGGAAGAGGGCTAATGCAGCAGTAACTTCATTTCTAAAATCTTATTATTTTACTATTTTGACCCACTGAAACTTGGCCTATAAAGTTTCAAAATAAAAATCAGCCTGAATTGGCATAAAATTCTAATAAATAATGAAGAGACAATAGTCTATTTGCGTAATTATAGAGCAGACAGAGGTATCGATCTATTGTGCTTACTGTTAAGTGTTCGCTATTTTAAAACAACATTCATTCATTGTGATATTTATGTTGTAGAAGAGACAAATTAATTGAAAATGTAATAATGTTAATGTGTTTGGGAAGAGATTGTTACTAAATATCAACAGCCGCATGGTGATCGAAAGTTCAGCAACGATTGCTGAGACGTGGCCAACGAGGATGAGTGACCATTTATTACATATTATAAATATCCCAATGACGTCATATCCTTTTGTCCCTTATTTAACTGGTCTGTTGGTCTACTAGTTAGTGACCCTGACTGCTATGCTGGAGGTCGTGGGTTCGATTCCCGCCCGGGACAAATGTTTGTGTGATGAGCACGATCATTTGTTCCGTGTCTGGGTGTAATGTATCTATAATATGTGTGTATTTAGAAATATATAAGTATGTTTATCAGCTGTTTAGTACCCATAACACAAGCTCTTAGCTTAGCTTGGGACTAGATGGCGTTGTGTGAAAATTTGTGGAATATTTATTTGATAATTTATTTATCTATCCGTGCCTTGGGAAGCACGCCTTGGACTCATCTGTAATTAGAAGATCTTTGATTTTGTAATTCTAGAATTATATTCTTATTTTATTTAACTCGTAAGTTTGACGTTCAAATTGCCAAATTAGTTTTGGCTTGTAAAACCATGGTATTCAGCTGGATCGGTTAGACTGAAGTCCTGCTAAGCAAATGATGAGTATCTGTGTCAATTATATTGTTTTTCTCTTTCTTTCTTTGTTTCTTGCATTCCTAAAACATTCGCTTTGGCCTGAGGTATAATATACCCTGCCCCCCTAGCCAAGTTACAAACGATTCGTATCTATTCTCTTTCTACAATCGAGAACGCCTCAAATCCCTTTGTTTTGACCACGTGACTTAGCGAAAGGTGATAACTTGGCTAGGGGGGCTGGTATTTTTTTACCCTGTTGCACCTACCTTGTTCTGTCTCTGCACCACCTTAAGGTAGACTGGTAGAAAATGCCTAAGGCATTAAGTCCGCCTTTGCACAGTTTTCTTTACTTGTGCAGTTATAATAAATAAATAAATAATTATTTGTCGCAGAGAACATGTAAAGAAAGATACTCATGGAAACATGGTATTGATGTTACAGGAAATGTGATAAACTACTGTGAATAAACTCATTTGTCTCTGTCTTGTCGTTTATTTCTTTATTCCTTCTGTCCAGCATAATGATAGTATTCGCGACTCGATCCTCCATCTTTTTTTGTCAAATGACTCGTTTTTTAGGTCAGCTTCCGCGTGTTTGGAAAGGGATTGAATGAGAGAGATTGGGTTTAGTTAATGGTATTTTTTAGTGTAGGTATTTATTGGCTTTTCAATATATTTGGTTGTTAATAGGTACCTATTACTAAATTAGTTGTGTTGTGTTCAATTTTAGAGTTTCTCGTCGTTTTTAAGCTTTTTTTCTTTAAAAACTAAATACTAAACTAAATTTAACACGATTTTTATTTGTAAAATACATACTATTGGTCTCAAATAGAAATGTAGATTTAATCAGGGTTGAAGGGATTTATTTATTTATATCAATCTTACCTACACCATCATTATTACAGATCTATGATCCAATGCGACAGAGTGGCCTTACTACTAACTAAATCCTAAATCTACACCTTATACTTACCTAGTTAAAAAATATCTTAATCTAAATAACTTATTACATATAGTGTAACTTTTGCGAATTCACTCAAGTTGCACCACATACATCTAGCCTCCCGTGAACCTCATTCACCACGCGTGTGGCTCTAGTGAGAGGAGTTCTCGCCAGTAGGATAGGTAGGTAGGATATCGACTCACATCATGAGTTCTCTTAGGATAAGGAATCTTAGTGGCTAAAGCCGATGGACCAACTTATGTGCAGGGTACGGCATTCACAGGAGCATTCACCACGACTTAACTACTTATTATTATTATCATCACAAGTAGCTTAGAACAAACCTGCCCGCACGTGTCATACTCAGGATGCTGTTTACTACTCACAGGCGCTCTGCGCAGTAGCGATTTTACTTTCTGGCGAAAGATAGACAATTATTTGACTGGTCTGTTAATTTTTTGGGTAGTGACCCTAACAGCTATATAAATGTTTGTGTGATGAACACGATCATTTGTCCTGTGTCTATGTAATTTATCTTTAGTATGCATGTATTTAGAAATATATACATATATATATTATTTTTCAATGACCGGCCAAATTTTCACTGGATGTTCTACCCATGAATATGAGCAACTTTCCCTTATGGGACCAACTCTGATCTCACGAAAAAAAAATCAGCTGTTTCATAAAAAAATTCATTTCATACAAAGATTTCAGAGTTTTTTTTATTCATGGGCAGAACACCCTGTGAAAATTTGGCCAGTCATTGAAAAATAACCCTATATGTTTGTTGATCAGTTTTCTAGTACCCACAGCACAAGCTCTGCTTAGTTTGGCACTAGATAGCTTTCTGTGAAAGTTGTAGATTATTATTATTACCTAGTTTGAGATCACGAAGTTCATATCAAAAGTTACCCGGAAACCATTTCGACAAACTCGTTCTTCATCATGGTCTTCATTTATTTTTTGGTCCTACAGTCCGCACGGTATCTACGGCTCTAAATGGTTCATTTTTTGCAGAGCGCCCAGTTTTTAGGCGTTGGCTACATTGTTAGCTGAAGTTTTATGAGTACTGCGACGGATTTTGTGCAACTTTATTTCGATATCTACGCTGTACAAAACATGGCCTTAATAGGGAATATCCATGTAATTTAAATATGGTTCGAATATTTTTTTTCCGAATCTTTAATGGCAGAAGATATGAACTAAATCATTGTTTTACTTTTTAATAGAGTCATAATTATTTAAAATTAAAAATAAAAGTGCGAACTAAGCGCGGGAAATTCAAATTTGTGAAACGCATCACCATTGGTTATAACGAAAACTGACGTCAAATACTACGACAACAACTCAACGTCTACAAAACATACAATGTGTAAGTAAGACATTAAGTAGTGGAATGGACTTTTTATTGGAAAAAATAATTATTGCCGTGTGTGTTGTGAACTAATTTAATATTCAAGTGTAATTTTAGCTTCATAGCGAGGTTATTTAACATTTAAGAAAAATTACTGAAAATGGTTTTGTAAAAGCACAATCTGATAATGTTTATTGCATTCGGGTACAAGCAATACCGGTAAACTGGTTTTTGAGCTATTTTCATGGTGAAACGGTTAAAAGAAAGAAAACACCCATAGTAATAGTAATAGGACAATAGTAAATGACGTAATCGAAATGGCGCGCGAACATGGCGGCGTTTAAACAGCTCAAATTTATTCTGCATTTTAAATATTTTTTTAAGCTTCATTATTTCATTTTTAAACATGTTTATATTTTTTTACTATGTTAAAACGTTGTAAACAGTGAATTAAAAATATAAAAAAAATACATGCATATACCCTATTTTGAGAGTGCTATTTTTAGTGCAATGCTGTTTAAAGCAGTTACAGCATTCAATTATGTGACCGGCGTATTACATTATTCACATCTGGTGTGTTGGTGATGTCATAGGTTATAAACATGTTTTTTTTTTAATTTATATTAAAACATACTTATGAAAGTTCTCACATTTCTTTAATTTTGTATTATGTAACTTGTTAAACAGCCGTGCTCCTTCAAACAGTATTGTTTTTTTGCCGTAATTAGTTCGTGTGCGTTCAGTCATCAAAACCTTTTTTTACTTCTAGTATATTATAATAATTGGTTGTCTTAGTTGTTGATAGGTACAGACGCCAGCACATCAAGTTACCCCAATGTGTCAAATTTCTTTGATCGTTTTTCAACTTTATTTCAAACAAAATAAGGTTCATATTCAATTGGGAAAATTTGACACATTGGGGTAACTTGACGTGCTGGCGTCTGTACCTACCCAATTGTAAAAGTATACTACGATTTAATTCGTTAGTCATGTCATTTAATTATGCCATAATATGTCGCACATCGTGGGTCTAAAGTAGGACACAGAGTGAGCAGAAAAATGTGCGGCGATGATAAATAAATAAATACAGACGTTAACTTATGTGAAAAAGATTCTTTAGTTCGCCGCTTCCGAAAGATTATTTGTGTCAGAATTGTTATCAAAGATATTATTACACTTGTCACACTATCTTCCCGTATTGACGTCACAGACCTATACCGATCAAATGCGAAACTAGCCTTAAGGGATAACTGTCACACAAGTAGATCCCAGTCGAAGATATCGTCTCGAGAAAAAAGTTCGAGTTACGACACATGATTGTAAAGAATGAAGGGACATTTCATTGTGACGTGGGGTTGAGTGGCATCAACAGCTTTGTGACTGTCAGTTAATTTTCGACGCATTCTGATGTTTTTGGAGGTTTAAGACTTTTGTTATTTCTTCCTAAATCTACTTGTATTGTTAGTCACTAATCTGGGGGCTTGGACAAAATATTTGTCCTATTAACGATAACGATGCTCGATAAATCCATATTGCGACTGGCATGTTGGTCTAGTATCTAGTAAGTGACCCTGACCGCTATGCCGGAGGTCGTGGGTTCGATTCCCACCCAGGACAAATGTTTGCGTGATCAGCACGATCATTTGTTCTGTGTCTGGTTGTAATTTATCTATAATGTGTATGTCTTTAGAAATATATAAGTATGTTTTATCAGCTGTTTAGTACCCATAACACAAGCTCTCAAGCTTAACTTGGGACTAAATAGCGTTGTGTGAAGAAGTTGTGGAATATTTATTATTATTATTATAATGTACCTAGGTGTAATAAATAATAGAACTCGTGATATGAGAAACAGACAACTGACAAACTTCCTTTATTTTTCCTTTCAAAACCAAGCTCAAGGTATTTCTGTTGGAGAAAGTTCTCTACTTTGTAGACTATCTGTAAGATGATTCAAATTATTGACAATGTCATTTTCATTTTATTTTCTTTATTATTGTATTTATGTTTTATGTAGTGCTCTAGTGAAATTGCTATTAATTACTGTTATTTTTTTAAAGAATTGTATTATTTTGGTTTGGACATTGTAACTATTATTATTTTTAATGTGTTACGCAGTTCTATTTAAAGTCATTTATTTTTATTTTATTTTTTCTGCTTCAATGTTTACGAAATATAATTATTCTTGAATGAATAAATACATTAATCATACTTTATGTCTATGGTTATCTATATCTGCTATAGTTTATCATAAACTAGTTAAACCAAACCTATTTCAATAAATTTTGTGTCCCTAGAATTATCTTGATCCAATACAGGATGAAATAATTGAACTACGTTTTAGTCTAAGACTAGAACTAAATAATATCTCAAGTGAGGATGAGAGCTCTATTGGACTGGAAATTGATAAAATTAAATAATCCCTTAGTAAATCAGTCCCTACACGAGTTGATGACGTAGAAGAAGAGATTACCTAGGGTGCTTAGCACGAATGTTTGACGTAAACGTACAAATCTAGAAATCGAAAGTTTTTTAAAATGAAAAGAAGATACGACTACACTGCCATGCAGAACTAAGTATCACACTTTTAAAATTGAAATTACTTTCTAGGAGAATTATTTTCCCCGACAACGACTCCGAAACCTCGTGTTCAGTATGCCAAACCGGCTTGAAGCTGTAGTCAGAGCCGAGCAGAAAACGCCAGTTATTAAAATTAATTAACACGTAAAACGAACTTTAAAATATTATTTGAGTTATTGGCTGTAAGGTTGACTGGTAGAAAATGCGTATGGAATTAAGTCCGCATCTGTACATTTGTGTGCTTGAAGTATAAATAAATAAGCTAAAAACAACTGTTTCTATTAATTTATCTTTTTTTAAGTTTAAATTGTTACTATTTTTTATAGTTTAATAGTTTCAAAAAATTAATTTAATATGATTCTAGTTGCACATTCCAAAAGGTGTATAAGTACAAGATGTATATAGAATGTACAAGAAACTCAATACTTACTCTTTTAAAATAGATTTTACAACGTTTGTATACATAATCACATTATATGTGAGGACGATGTACCATGAGAAAAAAAAACAGCTATCCTGAGTTAAGTGATAATTATAAAATAAGCAACGCGGCTGATAATTATTGTATGAGCGTATTGAAAGATACATGGTGCTCACATATTTACTAAACATAATATTTAATCCAAAGTTGATTATTAAAAAAAAAGTAATAATCAGGAAGTTAATACTTAAAATAAAAATAAAATAAAACAAAAAATCAAATTACAATGTGTGATGTAGAGAAAAAGCAAACATTCCTGTCCAGACATTAGGTTGTCCTATGGAGCAGGACCAGCATGTTTCCAAGCATTTTTATCTAAAAGCTGATATAATCCGCTATTAAACGTCCAACTTCTATAGTTTAGAAAAAATAAAATTAAAAGTGTAGTACCTACTTAGTTTTGTAGGCCAGTGTACTCGTAGTTTCGCTCATAGCTTCTTTCATATCTACGGGGTATATTAGGTAGCAGTGCTTGCTTCATAAGTTTAAACAAAAATGCAATTTATTAGTTCATAGTTGTTTTCTGATTATATGAGCGTTCGAATTTACTTTACGGTTATACCAAGAGTACATGCTATGCATGGAGACCTTTAGTTATGAAGCCTTGCGATAAGTATAAAAAAAAGGGATCAACGTCCCCTAGCACGATTTAAATCCCCGGATAGTCACATTAGTCAAACGACTTAGTTTAACGAAAAAAATCCACCCTTTGTAATAGTTCGTAATTAAATTTGTACAGTCATAAACAAAAATAAAAAATAATTATCTTAGTTTATTTAAAATGTACCCAACATTTCTGCGCCATGAATTAATTGCAGCTGACACTTTATTATAAAATCATCTCGACATAATTGGTTTTGGCGGCGGAGATACTGTTTTTATGTGTCACTTATTTGTCCTTAACTTTTTAACTTGTTGCACCTATCTTGTTCCATCTCTGCACCACCATGAGGTAGATACTGGTAGAAAATGCCTAAGGCATTAAGTCCACTTTTGAACAGTTTATTTTTACTTGTGCTTAAAGTAGGCACCGAAACTACTGGACCGATTTAAAAAATTCCGTACCGTTGCAAAGCTAGACTATCTCCGGGCGACATAGGCTACTTTTCATCCCTGTATTCCCATAAATGACAATGATTATTATTATTATATTGAAATCTTGATTATTCTTCTCCTTGAGGAGAGTTTACGACCTTACATACAGGCCGGAACCAAGTGTGTAAGGGGAAATATGTAGATGATAGTGTAGAAGATGTTAAAACATTTCGGGTAATGCGACACGTGTTGAGTATAGTTGCTTTTTGGAGCATGTAAAGTGTGTGAGATGGCATGTATTATTATGAACCCGCGTGACGTCTGGTAGTAAATAAATAAACAGGTAAGGTAAAAACAAGCAACTGCTAACCACTCAATAAAGGCAGTAAGCGCAGCTAAGATAACCAACAGGCATTACTTTAACTGTTTCCATAAATAAATAAGTTATTAAAACTTAACACTGGTTTGGTGTAACTTAACTAACTACCTACAACAACTACCAGAATATCCGTCAGAGAATATGATACCAGTTTTTAGCATGGAGCCCAAGCACGAATATTTCGACTTCCAGTTTAGTTTCGCTTACATTGCAGCATGCTAGAAATGTAGGAAATATTTTATGTTTGTTTGTTGCCGCCTGTTGTAGCTGCGGAATAATTCTCCATATTTATGATAAAAGCAAAGTTATTATGCTTCATAAAATGTCTTGTATATTTCTCAATATAACGCAAATAGTTTGTGTTGAGATATTTTATCGCAAATAGGAGTATTTATTAATCTTAATAAAGGTTATGTATTGTAGCTTTTAACTTTTATCTTGGCGTTTGTGGGTCAGTAATGGAAACTAGACGTAAACCTGTTTATTTGCATTAATAATTGCTTCAATTAATATTGATCAGTATGTTTTAATATACGTAAGACCGACCACTGCTGAGGTAAGCGTGTTCTTGAGTAGAAACCGGGACTTGGCAAACATAGTGTAGGACGCCCTCCGGCTATCTAGGTGGGACGAGGACTTGCGAAAGACTGCTGGCAGGTGGCAGATGCGGCAAGCTGAAGACGGCGCTGTGGCGCTTATCAGGAGAAGCCTATTTGCAGCAACGGACTACTGTAGGGTAATGATGATGATAATGTATATCCCAGAAAATGTGAAACTGAAACATAATCTGTTTATAATCATCGTCTTCGTCAGTTTATCTTAAACATCATTGATATTGGTTAATGAAAACGTCGTGAGGTAACCTGAAACTTATTGTAAACGAATAGGTTTCAAATTGCCAATTCAGCCAAGCACGCGTGGTGTGGTGTGATCAGTCGCGTGCCTTCTCTGTATGAGAACAGGCCTTTGTCCCGCAGTGGGACAGTAATTGGCTGGCATTATTACTAAATTCTCAAAAAACTACATTAGAAACTTATCTGCATTATTCTCAAATGATCTGATCAAGATAATGTCTGAACTTTATAAGAGACTCTGGATTTCTTTCGTTGTTTCTGCTCAGATTTGTCAGATTGTGAAACACTGAACTCGCCTTCTAGTTAAAAGAATGACATGTAAAACTGTTTCAAGTACAACCCAATACACAGAAAAAAAAATCATACCTAATCTTTACTAATATAATGTAAACTACTGGACCGATTTGAAAAGTTATTTCACCGTTTGAAGGTTAACACTATCCCCGGGTGATATGGGTACCTTTTTATCTCTGTATTCCCACGGGAACGGGAATATCGCGGTCGAAACTGCGCGATGTCTGCGAGTAATTACTAAACATGATTTTGGAAAGTTAATTGTGGGTGGGTTTTCATTCATTTTTTTTACTTATTTTATACTTTTTGGAATACTTACAGCTAGGCAGTCATAATATTTCAAGTAATAACAGAATGATAGCCAATTACAAGTTTTCACAGATAACACTATATAAACAAAACAGAACTAAATAACACTGTTACATTCGCGTTTTCTTTTTATTATACAGTGTCGAGAGAGAGAGTCTATGATGTAACGCTATCGAAAAAGTGGTTTCAAAGAGTCTTCTTAAATTTTGACATTCTTGAATTAAAGAGATCTATATCAACTTCCCGGTAAGCTTCATTGTACAGACGCCAGCACATCAAGTTAGCCCAATGTGTCAAATTTCTTTAATCGTTTTTCAACTTTATGACGAACAGAATAAGGTTCATATTCAATTGGGAAAAATTGACACATTGGTGTAACTTGATGTGCTGGCGTCTGTACATACGGCTCGCCCTAATTATGTATGTATTATAAATACTAAATATGATGTTGGATAGATATGGATGGGCTACTAATGTTTATTAAGCTATTGCATAGCTTCTATCGCGGGCCTTGAGCGCGGGGACCAAATCCAGAAATTCCGGGGAGGGGGAGGGGAGGGAAGGAGGAGGGGGAGGAGGGAGATTGTGACAGAGGGAAGGGGTGATTGTGAAGGGGTCGGAGGGGCAGTGGGGGAATGTGGAGGGGAGTGGAGAGGGAGGGCAGAGAGAGGGGGTGGAGAAGGAGGCGGAGGGGAAGGGGAATGGGAAGGATGAGGTGAGAGGGGAGCGGAGAGGGGGAGGGGAAGAGGAAGGGAACAGGAGGGGAAGGGAGGGGAAAGTGAGGGAGGGGTGAGGGAAGGGGAGGGAGCGGTGAGGGGAGGAATGGGGAGGGGGAGAGGAGAGGAGTTGATAAAAAATGATATGCAATAGCTTTACCGTGGCAGTCTCCGAGTGCCACACGTCATTTTATTTTATCACAGCTTCGCGACCTTGTTAACCCAACAACATATCCTTGAACTAGTTCCTAGCCTAGTGCAGTGTATTTATCCCACCGTTTGTTTGCAGTCTGGATCCAATTTAATACAATCCATTGGTCATTGCCGTCGACAAGGTCGCGCTCAACGTGATTGGTAATAAACATTGGTGTTTTAATGTTTGCGTATTGGTGTATTGGATGGTTGGGTTGTGCTGGGAGAATAATCTCGTAGGTATATCAATTTAAATATTCAAAAAGAAAAGAAAATACAAATTTTAAAGAGACAATTAAAAACAGGAAGCGGTAAGTTCTTTAATAAAAATCTGCTAAGTGCGTGTCAGACCACGTAAAGTAAATGAATATTTAAAATACACTTGACAAAATATGTTTGTATTTTATAGCATTCCTCAGACAATCGATGAAAAAACAAAGTTGAATTTGTAAGTTAAGTGTAAGATTATGTCTTATAACAACCACTCTGATGTATGGCGAGTGCGACCCCTAATTTTTAGTTTATATTTCTAATTACCCTTAAGTACAGTTAGCCTCATAAGGCGATATACATATTTCCTAAACTCATGAACACCTTAGCTTACACAAATTGTTAAACTTTGTGTAAGCTAAGCTGTTCATGAGTTTAGGAAATATGGATATGTATATCGACTTATGAGGCTGACTGTACCTAGATGTAGTTCTTCCATATTTCATCGAAATAGTGTCCATAGTCTTCGTGTAAAATATTCAGGATGGACGGACCGAGACACAGACGGATAAAATGATATCCGCTTTTAACAATTGGCAATACGGAAACATTGAGACACATTGTAAAAACTTCACAGTATCTCAATTTATGAGAATAAGTTCCTAAAAGACCAGACAAGGACTAGATTAAGAATACTATAATTACTCGAATACATATTATTGTTCATTAACAGAAGCGTGATTGTGAATCTTTTCAGAAGACTTGATAATATTGTAATGAGGATTGGAAAGTTCAGTGTCCTTTGAAATGAGATAGATACAATCTGTTTAGATTGTCTCAACAACACAGTCTAAAAAAATCCTCACAGCTTTTACCATATTAACACTGTTTAAACATATAGATTTTATTCTGAAACAGTGTTTTAAAACCAATTTACAGTATAAAATATAATTGACTGCACTTTTGTCTATCCCTGCACGGAATACAAGCGTGAAGTCGTATAATAAAATAAAAAAGTGCATAAATGGGACGTGAATGGACACAATAATTGTCATCTTTTGTGAAATATGGGAAAATATGGAGCGGAAAATTGCATTTTCCGAGCATAAAATAACGTAAAAATTTATGTGTTTCACAAATCCCAACCAATCACATAGGGTTTTCCATACTGCTAGGTACTTTAGAAAATGTGAGTGTTATTTACTATGGACTGCCTTTCAGGTCTGATGGAAGCTGGTACTGCTAAGCATGGGGTCTTGGGTCGATTCTAGGGTTGAGCAATGTGGTATTGCAATTTTCAATAAGCAATTTGATGGTCATTGAAGTCGTTAAGTAGGTACGGCAGTGGCGACCACGTATCTGACGACGCAGCGTTGGAAGGCCTCCTACAAGAGGACCGACGACTTGGTGAGGGTTGTGGGAGTCCGATGGATGCGAGACGCACAGGACCGGTCGTTGTGACGACACTGGGGGGAGGCCTAAGTCCAGCAGTGGACGTATTTCGGCTAAGGTGATGATGATAAGGAATTTCTCAGTTCAACCGGAACTGAGAGTTAGAATAATATGTGCCAGATTAGAGGCTACAGGTTTACTCCCTATTGCTTGGGATTTAAACAAAACCACGTGACAGGATAAGTATAAGTACAATGTAAAGTAACTTTAATCCTTTCATTAAAAAATAATACGTATTTGTCAGCGTCAGCGATGGCTGAGCGATGAGCCGACACCGATAGGGGTTTCGTGGTACCGAGTTCAGAACGTAGAATAACAATCTTCATTGCAATAATAACTTCACTTAACAATCGTAATCACAAAACATAACTCAAATAGGTAACTGACAGTTTCGTACTGGACGTGTGTCTTCCAACCTGAGCTCTGCCCAGCTCCCACACACCAGCATGACTCTGTCCACGTGACATTACCAAAAACACATTCGCGCCATTTCAATTGCACAAGTAACGTCACGATGGTCACCATAGACTCCGTACTAAATTCAAATTCAAAATTCAAATTCATTTATTGCAAATATGGGTAGTTATACAGGTGGTTATTTTTAAGAACAGGAAAGTTGTTAGTGTCACTATATTCTGCACTAGGCATGCAACATTTAGTTCGGAACGTGGTTAGTCCCTAAATTAAAAAAAAATAATACATTAAAGTTTAAAATTACATGTCTATTAGAATGTCAGTTAAAGTGAAAGTAGATAATGTCAATTAATCATTGTGAAATAATATAAGCAATTTATGTCAAACTTAAGTAATAAACATTATTTAGAGTTTGTCACACAAATATTCATTAACACTATAATAAGATTTTACCAATAACATTTTTTTAACAGTACTTTTAAATATGTCGATACTGTTTAAGTCTTTATTACATCTCGGTAAATGGTAATAAAGTCGAGGTGCCATCCAAAAAATACTATTGCTAAACAAAGTAGTTCTACTGTTTTCAGGGAAATATATTTTTTTATTATTAATCAACTTCACAACTTATTATTCAAGAATATCGTTTACCACGATATATTTATTATTTGACACATACTTAATAATGGCCTATTCTATTTGACATAATTTTAGGTTTTAGTCCCTCATCTAGATAACAAGAAAATATTCGACACATATTTTTTTATTTTTATATATGATGGAAAAGTGCTTAGATTAAGCGCATTAAAGTTGAGGAGTGGGGGCTTGTAACGTCATTAGCTAGCATAAACTGTACTGGCTAGTGACGTCATGCGACATTTTAACTCGATGTATCGCCGTTATTTTTTTATTAGAAAAAAAAAGAAAAAATAGGTACGTGTCGAATATTTTCTTGTAATCTAGATGGGGGAATAAAAACTAAAATTTTCTTAAATAGCCCATTCGTCGTTATAATTTCTGTACGTGTTCCGCATTAATTAATTAAACCCCAAGAGGACACCGGTGTCCGCGCTGTCATTGTCTTTCTATTGTGTCTCTATTAGACACGATTGAAAGGTATGAAGATGTCTTTATGTGTAGATTCTCTCTGAACGTTGTTTCATCTATCGGGTCAGTAGTTCTCGAGTCTAATGGATTCCTGTAGCCCTCACCAGCAGGGTTCTTGGCCATTTTTCCATTGTCAACGACTCACTGGCGTCCATTGCAAACCGACCTTTGGTGACAAGTGATACTTTACAAAAAATTGAAATCGCATATTACGTTACAGTGGCTATCAGTCATCACTGCGAGTGGCTTCGTCACATCTCTGCAAATGCACATGACGTCATTCTAGATGCACACTGATGATAGCCAATACGAAACTAGCTGACAGTTTGACAGTTAATCGTTGAACATTTTGCCAAATGAACATGGCTATGAGCTGTCAATTGTCATTATTACTTACCCTTTAGAGGATTATTTATAAAAAGGTAAGTAATAAAAATAATTTAAAATTTAATAAAAGGAAAAGAAAGGTAAACAATACAAAAAGGGTATAAAAAAACACAAAACTACCTATATCACGCTCTACTGTTATAGTTCACGAAATAATCCTGCAGTCAGGCGAGTAGACCAGGGGCAGCAGACCAGGGGCGAGTCTCCTGGGGAGAAGTGAACAGTATGTTGTTCACAGGCAAATCCTTTGGAATCCAGTATGGAACTTCTTCACGCTTTACGGCGACGACGTTGACTCCCTTAGAGAGTCCAACTGACTAGGAAGAAGACGAAGTCGTGACGTTGACACAATGGAGATGCGTAATAGCCCTGTAGGTCATCGTTCCACCTTGTGGAAGGCCGTCCAATACACGGCCCCGTTGGCAGTAGGATATAACTATTTACGTTGTGCATCAATTGGTTACTAATCTCGTATTGCAATGGTCAAAGCCAGGGTTATACTGGCTAGACTGTTCCCAGCCATATTAGTTTTAGCTGCCCGGCAAACTTTGTTCATATTCATATTCAGTTTATTTATTTGCATACCTAATAGACAGATAAAGGTGTAACAAAGGCTTATAGCTATAGTACAGTTATAGACCCTGTAAGGGCACAGCAACATAGAAGGTTCCACTATAGAATCAATTTTATTTAGGTATGTTGTGTTCGGTACCTTCCTGTTTACCTTCTTAGTTTTACTTAAAACTTGCCAAATTGTCACCTTTTAATGAACTAGGAAGAAATTTGTCACCTGTCTTGTTATCCAAGATGGCGCTGCATTAGAAAACTTTTTGAGAGAACGAGTTTTCTTCATATTATTTTTTGGGACAAAAGTTAGCCTATGTCCATTGTCCGTCTCCAGGGTATGATCGTCTCCTTGTCAAATATCATTACGATCTGTTAAGCCGTTTAGTAGTAAGGCGACAAACCAAAAATAAACCGGTTACAATCTCATTTATAATATCAAAGTTTGAATTCGGGTCGGGTCCCAGTCTAACTGGATGTATATTTTACATGGAGTATAGATTAAGTATATATATAATTTATATTATATTATTTATCTATCTTGGTTAGACTAGTTGTTAGACTTTCGGCCTCCTGTTAATATAGAGCTAATATTCAATTAAAATAAATTTAAAAGTCCTATATTCAAATTAGACTGAGTATCAAAACTTTTTGAACATCAAAAATACGTAAGATAGTCCCCCAAATAGTCTCTCAATTTCCTAGAGTTTTTGCTGAGAAGAAGAAGTGGCGGAAGAAACTTCTCAGCGACACATCAGTCTGATGCGTTTGAAGAATTGAACTGAATATGAATTAAGTACCGCTATATTTTTCTAAGTCACTCACTCGCCTTTGATTGATATGTTTAGTTTGACGTGAGTAATAAATTTATTTATTTATTTATGTTGGATGGATGGTCGCCCATTTTTACCCTAACCTCGACCCGTGCGGTTGCCCGGTTGTTATCATCTAGCCCTGTTAATCATTGTTCAATGTCAGAGTACGATTATTTAATTGACTAAGCTATTGCTGAGCACAATCTGACGTTGTACAAATATGGCGGCATGGAATATTGCAATAATATAATTGATCAATTCTCAAGTGATTTAATCAACAAACAACTTCTGTTAAACAAAGTTAATAAGTAATGAGGTTGTAATGTTGTCGTAAAGGCGTCGCTCCACAGCGAAGCTACGCATATGTAATTTATAGCTTTGCTTGAATAAAAATATTGGTGGGAGCTTATAATATAACTATTATATTCTATAACTTCTACACAACGCCATCTAGGACTGGTTTAGCTTAAACTTAGCAAAGCTTGTGCTTTGATTGTTATACTAGACAGCTGATTATTGTACTTAATATATTTCTAAATACATCATATCATAGATATACATATAACACCCAGACACGGAACAAATGATCATGCTTATCACACAAACATTTGTTTATTTGTACAGACGCCAGCACATCAAGTTACTCCAATGTGTGAAACTTTTTCAATTGAATATGAACCTTATTCTGTCTGTCATAAAGTTGAAAAACGATCAAAAAAATTGGACACATTGGGGTAACTTGACGTGCTGGCACCTGTACCCTAGCTTTTAGCCCGGGGCTTCGGTCCCTTGGCCTTTCCCACAGGATGTAAAATTAGCCTATGACACTCTAGAATTGTGTAGCTTTTTACAAACGAATAATTTAATTTAATACAATTTGATTATTAGTTTCGGACACTTCCCCTACACTTATAAACGTCTAAACAAATTAAATATTACGTTGTATAGTGTTGTTGTAGATTAGAAAGCACACTATACATAGCAAATAATATACGTAAAGTTATGATGATTTTGTGGCACTTTTTATTAGGTACCAGATCTTAGCAGTCTGGTTATTTTTTAGTTTCATCGTTAAATAACAAAACCGCTATATTTTAATCTGAATTCTAAATTGATTTTTTACAGTGTTAGTAAACAACAAGTGAACTGAATTTACATGATTAAATAACTAGAACATTATTGTGAGTACGATAGAAAAGTGTGAAGTCTAAGCTCGAGAGAGAGAGAGAGAGAGAGAGAGAGAGAGAGAGAGAGAGAGAGAGAGAGAGAGAGAGAGAGAGAGCTTAGCATACATTCAAAGATAATTTAAACAATTTAAAAATTAAATTGTTAACCATAAATTCCATATTTAAACTCTCATTGTTTCAGTGCTTTAGCCATTTTTTACAACCTCGCAGCTAACGTGGCAATCTTTGCGTACATATCTTGGGCAGCAGTGGATGTTCAACCTAATTATGCCCAACAGCACCTAGGTATATTTTCAGTCCTTGGGAATATATATGTATGATAACCAATTACTTTTTTTCTACGAGGTCCTTTGAGTCAATGTTAATAATATTATTTCTTTATCATAGCAAGTCTTTTATTATATGAATAAAAACGAGTAACGTAGATCTATATTTTATTATTAGCACGAAATTGTCCATTAGCTCATTATTTGTTATTTTTCTGACTTTTTTCTATTATAACATAAGCCAGAACATTTTTAGTAGTAAAAATAATAATACAAGCCTGTTAGCGTTCCACTATAGGGCAAAGGTCTGTTCAAGGTGCTATTAATTTAGAGAAGGCGCGAGTATTGTCGATCACCACGCTTGCTCAAGGGAAATGGGCTAATTTAAACTTCTAATAAGTCTTAGGTTTTCTCACAATAATTTCCTTCACTGATGTAAATTATGTCTAAATGATACCTACTTCTTAAATGAAAATGCTTGATTTGTTACTATAAATTTATTTAAACATTAGTACGTGTTTACCTATATTATTTGACGACTTCCCTCAATTCCTCAAGGCTCCCAACATCAGATCTGATTTTGGATACAAATGGGACCAATCTGCTAGTATACCCTAATCGGTCCATAAATGACGGAGTAATGAGGTAATAAAACAAAAAAAAAAAACAAAAAGAAATATACAACCGAATTGAGAGCCTACTCCTTTTTTTGAAGTCGGTTAAAAAGTCACATTGGTCGGTACTTGACCTTCCCTTGACCTTGTGCATAAGAGGCAGACACCTAAACGTCTAAGCCATCATGATATTTTTTATTTCTTAATAAAAAACAATCCTTCATTTTTAAAATTGGAGAAAATTATTTGTCTCGAACCATATTCTTTTATGTAATACGAGTAGTTTTCTTTAAATCAGTGTGAAAGTAATAAGTGGCTGCACAGTATAACATGAAACTTAAATTGAACACATTGTGTATTTAATTTATTATAAGTTAAATTGTGTATATTGTTCAATACTTATATTTCAATAAAGTGGCACCATCTGCGGAATATCTCAAGTATAAGATTCGTTTTCACTTTTTCACTTTTTACTTATTACTTTTTCAAACTTTTATAATAAGTGAAAGACAATAGAAATTGATCGTCACAGTTTGTCAAACTTTTTGCCAAAATATCGTTAGGCCAATATTTATTTGTGACTTTATAAAAAACAACAAAATAAGTGCAGTTTGAAATGCTTCTTTATTTAAATTTCTTTAAACTTCGAGATGTAGGTCTGCGTTTTATTGCAGTTTTAAAAACTTTTATGTTAATGATAAAGGAAAAGATATGCAAGTTTTGAAGTAAACTTGTAAAGAGGTTTTATTACAAGCTCTAATGCAGCAGAGAGTAATTTAATATAAACGAAGTAAAACTTTGACCGCTCAATCAAATTATTAAGAGGAAACTTCGGGTACTTTGAATTTTATAATATTACTCTGGTATAACCACAGCTTTGAAAACTCAGAACAATCAGGAGTCTAAATTTTGTTTATGAGAATAATTAATTACATAACACAACAAAACATTACGCCTTTTATCTCCGAAGGTTTAGGCAGAGATGAACCAGTACTAGGTATACCTACATTTCGCCAGTTATGATTTTAAGTCCCATGTAATTGGGCACAACTCCAGACTCCGGGCTGAAACTGAGAAATCACAGATAAAAAAACTCAATAATACTTTGCACGACCCGGGGATCTAACCCGGGATCTCATGCTCAGTGGCAGCACTTGCGACCAACGAGGCAGTTAATTAAGTACAAAAATGAATAGCAAAAGAATGATTAAATGTATCCGTTTTTTTTTGTAAAAATATTGAGAAAGTTACCAAAATGTGTTGCTCAATGTCGCAACTAATGCTGAGATAGGCACCTTTTTGGTCTCGCTCAGGTCTTTTTATTATTATTGTTTTTTTTATTTTTGTCTTTAGTTTTTTAATCTTTTCTTGTTTTTTTTATTATTATCTGTATTGCTGTTCCTTTGTTTTATGTTCTGTGCGTCCAAATAAAAATAAATTTTCTTTCTTTTCTTTCTTTCTTTCTTTGCTATAAATGAGCTTTTTATGCTTCGTATTAAAGTTATGATGAACATCACTGGTTGTGTGCTTGTCCTGATGAGAGAAATTTTGGCACACTAAGTATTTTTAAGCTAAAAGAATACAAGAGACACAAAGTTTACACAATAACACTACTCTAATACTAACCCATTGTCTCAAACTTCTCATTTCTTTTTACCTGCAAATCCGAAGTACACAGTGCACAAATAAAAAGGGATTTACACCCAAACTTTTAGTACACAAATTTTATAGATTGGAGAACGAACACGTTTCACAGTGCGCGGCCTCGAAAAGTTTGAGAAGCGCTGTAGCACGTGCGTAGCGCTGTCGCGTTAGCACAGGTGCGCTGCAGTGATATATTACCCTACAATTGTCGTACGAAGCTTAAGTTATTGATTTATATTTTAGCGTTTCATTGGGTTGTCGTATCTTCAAACGATTTGTGGTCAGATGTGATGAATATTATAAATAAATAATACCAGCTTGTTAATGTCTCACTGCAAGGTCTCCTTAAATCAAAATCAAATCAAATCATTTATTCGCATAGAATGTGGGTATTTAACAAAAGTTGGTAAAAGAAAAATATATATTGGCCCGTGCACATTCTGCCTGAGTATTGGCATGCAAAATTTAACAAATTAAGTTTCAAATTTAAATACAGTTTGAACATTAGTAAAATAATTAATATAATAATTTCAAAATTAAATTTTAAACTTCAATACATGAATAAGGAAAACTAATAAAATAATTAATATAATAATTTCAAATTAAAATGTCAATAATAGCTACTTAATGTCAATTATAATTAATGTCCATATTACTTCATGTCAATATACAATGTTCATGGTCATGGTTCAAGGGTCATTCAAAAAATCACTTATTGTATAGTAACATTTTTGAGTCAAATATTCCTTGAGTTTGTTTTTAAATTGTTGAAGGGTGTCATTTTTTAAGTTGTCCGGTAATTTATTAAATATAATTGGACCCATGCAAAGAACACTTTTTCTAAGTAGTGCAGTTTTATAGCTGCTGACAGTTAAACGATTTTTGTATTGACTTCTAACGGGACCTTTCTTGGTGTCTGAGACCTTAGCAAATAGCTTTATGTTGCTTTTAACAAAAATTGCCTGACTGAAATTAACTGACTCACTTCTTCTATATAAAGAAAACACGAACATTGATCACCACAATTGCTAAAGCTGAATTGGCAAATCCAAGCTTACAATATAAACTATCAGTTCTGCAGTGCTATTCTGAAACGTTTATTTGCGAAATCACTTCTGAATCTGCAGTGAAATCATGTGAAATTTAAATATCGTATTCTTAAATGGAGTGATTTCGACACTGGCGCCACCAAGTGATGACCAAAGTAAGAAGAACTAAAACGGGTGAGTATTTCGACGTTGACATGTGAATACCGAAACTTGTACAGGCGACATGAGAAGCTAAACTCAAACTCAAAATCTGCGAGTGAAGCGTAGTGAGTATGACTTTCGAGATGATTTGCGAAATGACTTTCGAAGTGATTTACCATTTAAAGAATAGCACAGCAGGTGTGTCAATGACGCCAAGAAAAACTGAGAAAGTACATAATTATGAATTGTTAATGTCACTACCCGGATTTGGACCGTTAAACTACTGCTTGTACAGACGCCAGCACTTCAAGTTACCCCAATGTGTCAAATTTTCCCAATTGAATGTATAAATAAATAAATAAATATTCCACAACTTTTCACACAACACCATTTAGTCCCAAGTTAAGCTTGAGAGCTTGTGTTATGGGTACTAAACAGCTGATAAACATACTTATATATTTCTAAATACATACATATTATAGATAAATTACACCCAGACACAGAACAAATGATCGTGCTCATCACACAAACATTTGTCCTGGGTGGGAATCGAACCCACGACCTCTGGCATAGCAGTCAGGGTCACTAACTACTAGACCAACAGGCCAGTCAATGTGAACCTTATTCAGTTTGACATAAAAGTGAAAAACATCAAAGAAATTTGACACATTGGGGTAACTTGACGTCTGTACACGAAAGACAGGCTATTAAAGACACATACACATAAACTCAAGCCTATTTTTATTGGGGGAAGGCAGAAATTAGAGAACTTACACTTTTCTTTGCATAGTTTACGTTAGCACATCTTTATCTGGTCTGAAACACACACCGGAGTCTGTGTATGTCCTTCTAGCGCGTCCTCTTCTTGCGTATCCAATTATATTTGCCTTATACCTTTTGTTAGTCGCCTTTCATCCATCCTTTCAACGTAAGCAAACTATTTTTTATTGAAGCTAGTTGAAGTGAGTTGTAAAAACATATTTAGCTTCGGCGTCGCGTCGCCCCTGCACTAGTATTTACTCGTTTAATCAAAGACAATATTATCCATTAAACATTCCCCTCTCATACAATAAACAACATTTTAAAACTTTTAACCGTTAAAAGGCAAGCGTTTCTCAAAGTTTTTGCACAAACATTGTAACTTGAGTGATAAAGATGAACATTTTGACGCGTTGTTCGTTAAACCCGGTATTAGGAGGGTCCTGAATTAATTTGATTAACAAAATATTTTTGCTTCTACTTGTGTTTTCAGATTACAGAGGATTTGGGAGATCTCTGTGTTGAGGAAAATTATAATAATGATGTTTGTTTATTATTTTTTTGTTTTATTTTTGAAAGGCATAGGAATAAGGGCCACAAGTACTATCTGGTATATAACCATTTTCTCTCGGAAAGCATGTTAAACCGTTGGTTCTGCAGGCTGCTATTTGTAGACCTTTAGTAGTCGTTTGTGACTAATATAGTGACAAGGTTTTATGCCACCCATAGGGGACTTGGCTTCAAATGTCGTCTAGAAATAAATAAATAATAAATAATTACTCAACAACTTTTCACACAACGCCATTTAGTCCCAAGTTAAGCTTGAAAGCTTGTGTTATGGGTACTTAACAGCTGATAAACATACTTAAATATTTCTAAATACCTACATACATTAGCTAACAGGTTTACATTCAAGCAAAAAAAGTTAGAGACTTCCATTGGTTTAAAATGAAAACCTCGTCAAGTAGGAGGCCTTAAAACTCAGTGGAATAGGAAACACGTGGTTAACAAATATAATAAGTCTAAAATAACCTTCCCGCAAGTGTGTTTGTTAGCCTCGTGCCTTCTCTTTACGAGAACAGGCCTTTAGCCTACAGTTTAACAGTACAGCTGTCATTTTTAACAAAGAACATCGCGAATTGGTTTACATTCGACTAAAATCAAATTTAATACCTCCAATGTATTGAAATGGAGACTTTGTTGTTCGAGTTGGAGGCCTTAAGGCCACGAAGTCGGCGGGCAGCGGGGCCCTAGCGGAGCGGTGACAGCCTAGCGGGCGCGGCGCGTTCTAATGCATAGATTTATACGGAACGGGCCTCGAAGTCAGCGGGGTGTGGAGCGGTTTCACGTCAGTCAATTCAATTCGTGTCTGAAATGGTTTTTTGAGGAATGAACCACACATATATGAGGGTACAAGCGGAGCCATTACTAACTGGCGTCCAGTTGCACACTTTACTTTGGAGACAATTAAGATATTACAAAAAAGATAGTACTGCACTTCAAGTGGAGTTCAAGTTACGATGACTATCAAACGGAGTACTGTCCGTTTTGACACATGAGTATATGTCTACGAGTGTGCATGACGACATCCTAGATACACACTGATGATAGCCAATACGAAACAAGCTGTTTGACACTTGAAAGTTGAACACTTTCCCCAGTGTTCATCACGACGAACTGTCTACGGAGATACGCAATGCGCCCTGCTGATCAATCATTGCAAAAATATAAATACAGTAGGACGACGTCTTCAATCTCTGGAAAAATGCCGACAACTTCTACACGCGTTAGACTTCAATAATACCTCCCGCACTACGAACATCGGTTTGTTCGCAGTGCGGAAGCGGCGTTCCCGCGTCTCGACCTTCACACCCAGCACGATTGCCCTGTCTAGGCGGCTTCGTCGGACGACTGTAGGTTTTTAGACTATGGTAATATAGTGAGCTCAACTCGGAACTTGAGGAGCTCCACGCTGTTCGCTTACTTTGTGACCACGGCCTAGAATTCAGTGAGAAAATGAACACGTGCTAAGCAAATGTAATAAGGCTTCCGTCTCAGGTTTTGCAACACATTACTTCTTACAGACGTGGAAATTAATTATTTAAATCTTTGAAATGTTTCTGGGAAATGCGTTTGATTGGTACGTTTTGTGGTTTGAGATACAATTTATTAGAAAGTAGCAAATTGTGTTTTGCATTAGTTTTGTTGTTTTGACAACCTTAAACTCGAAGCCTGTGGAGCGTTATTATATAAAAACTAGTGGACGTCACGCGGTTTTACCCGCGTAGTTCCTGTTCCCGTGGGATTACAGGAATAAAAAGTAGCCGATGTCATCCGGGAATAGTCTAGCTTTCCCTCAGTGCAATCATTTAAAAAATTGGATCATTAGTTCCGAAGATTTTCCCCTACATACCTACAAACTTACAAACAAACAAATTTTACCTCTTTTTAATATTAGTAAAGATGGAGCTACGCAAGTAAAGCAAAGTTTAAGGTTACGCTTGACGACGTCGGCTAATGGATGGGTTACCATTCTTAACATATTATCAAGACTCCTCTAGATCTTGAAAACCACGTTAAGCGGTTGGTTCCAACTGTTATTTGTAGTTTTTTGACATTCAAATTAAATGAAATGATATTTATTTCTGTAAGTAGATCTTCCCAGATACTTTCACATGTAATTTTTAGGGTTCCGTAGTCAACTAGGAACCCTTATAGTTTCGCCATGTCTGTCTGTCCGTGCGTCCGTCCGTCCTCGCTTAATCTCTGTGACCGTTAGTACTAGAAAGCTGAAATTTGGTACCAATATTTGCATCAATCACGCCGACAAAGTGGTAAAATAAAAATTGGATAAAAAATGTTTTATTAGGGTAGCCCATAAATAAAAAGTGGGAAGTGATTTTTTTTTTATTTCAACCCTAACGTGTGATGTGTGAAATGAATAGGGGTTTACTAAGATCATTTTTTGATTATGTCAATAATTTCGGAAATAATCGCTCCAAAAGTAAAAAAACAATGTGTGTCCCCCTCTAACTTTTGAACCATAAGTTTAGAAAATATGAAAAAAATCTGAAAAGTAGAACTTTATGAGGACTTTTTAGGAAAATTATTTTGAACTTGTATGGAAACAGTTTTTGTACAAAAAAGACAAAAAGTTGAACAAAATAATTTCTGGACTAAGTATGTAGTATAATCGTATATGCAAGCATTTTGAACACTTATTGTGACGGACGGGAAACTACGGAAACCTACACTGAGCGTGGCCCGACACGCTCTTGGCTGGTTTTTTTAACTGGGACTAAATGGCTTTTCCAAAATGACTGCATCCCTGAGAAGAAATGCGAAAGAAACTTAGGGGTCATGATCTCTTTTATTATGCGAATCTCACGATGCAGGGCAAAGTCTGAAAAAGCCTTTTGAAGAAAGAATCAATTCAGCTTTGAGTTGACCTGATTCGTTATTGGTCAGAGCCCCGGGTTAGATTTCCAGTTTATTCAAGGTCATGATGTTACCCAGTTAATGGGTTGTGAATGTTGTTGAAGAAACGCCCGCTACTGATGATTACGGGCATCCGACTATTTAACTTTTCAATCGTGTTAATTAGAGACACAATAGAAAGACGGACTGTGGGGACGCCGGCGTCCACTTGGGGTTTAATGAATTAATCCTACTAATATTATAAACGCGAAAGTTTCTGAGGATGTTTGTTACTCTTTCACGTAAAAACTACTCAATGGATTTTAATAAAATTTGGTATGGAGTTAGCCGAGACCCAGATTTAACACATAGGCTACTTCTTATCCCTGCATTCCCACGGGAACGGGACCTACGCGGGTGAAACCGCGATGCGTCTGCCAGTACGTAAATAAATACGTTACCGATCTGCTCCAACGCTACTAATTAAATTTTAAACCCTCACTTTAATCGAGCCATCGGATCCATTGTTTAATTTCATTATCACATGTTGCGAGCTCTTCAGAATGTGGTCAAAGAGTAAATAACGAATTTAAACTGCGATCACACGTGGAATATTCAGAGAACTTAATTACCTTCAATTTATTGAAAACTCAAGCAAATTAATGAAATAAATGTATTTATTTTATTTTACTTTGTTCGTTTGTTTAAAGCTTTTGTGTTTACGTTTTATTCTTAAAACAAATTTGTTTCGGTTTAAAGAAACTTTTTTCCCAATAAAGACATATGCCACTTAATTGTGAGCAATATTAAAAACCTACATGAAGAAGTGATCGATCTGCAATGATGTGCTGGCTAAGTTGAGTTTTGACTCGCCTGTTGGTCTGGTAGTTAGTGACCCTGACTGCTATGCCGGAGGTCGTGAGTTCGATTCCCACCCAGGACAAATGTTTGTGTGGTTAGCACGATCATTTGTTCTGTGTCTTGGTGTAATTAATCTATAATATGTATGTATTTAGAAATATATAAGTATGTTTATCAGCTGTTTAATACCCATAACAAAAGCTCTCAAGCTTAACTTGGGACTAAATGGCGTTGTGTGAAAAGTTGTGGAATATTTTTTTTATTATTTATTTAATGCATTGAAAGAGTTTACGTTTCTAATACAAAACGATCATTTGTTATAAAGTTGTGCTCGTTCACAAACTAGCATTTTATGCCGCAGTTGGTTCTGCCGTATTTAATAGTATTGTAGACAATAGACAGGTATTTAAACAAAGGTATACATAAAATACATTCACGCGATTTTTCCATGGGAGTAGGAAACCACTGTACGGCACCTATTACAATGATCACACATACTTTTGTGCTTCGTTTATGTTCATAAATCTAGTCATATTATACGCACGACCGTTGCCTGTACGACGCCCCTGACCTTTCTGAAGAACATCATTAATAAGGTCAGTGTACATGTGCTTTTCTAGAGCGTCATCTCCCGGCATTTACATTTTCATCTGGCTTATGCTGCTGGCTCTTACAACGTGACTAAACCGTCATAACATCAACAAAACTTCTCTGAAACGGCTTAACCGATTCTAATGAAGTTTTGTGTGTATAATCAGTAAGTCTGAGATTAGGTCGTAAACTACTTTATTTTGGAAAAAACAAAGGCGAAATGAAGTTTTCCACACAATTTTGGATTTCTTTACTGTCACTAAGATAGTAAGCTTATAAATAAACGCTACAGATGCTACCATCAAGAGCAAAATTCTTAGATCAATTTTTCCCAGCCCATCTTCCCACATTTCTTTACTCCGGCGAAATTCTTGCAACCCTGGACATACTACGCCGTAACAGCCGACTCCGAACTAAAACCAACTAGTTAAATACAAACATTATTTTCTACTTTAAAAGCAAAATAAACTAGAAAGCCGGCTTACTCCTTAAAACACTCAGGAACTGTGTGGAAAGATAAACAAACAGGATCCGCATTATAACTATTTTAAACTAAAAGTATGACAATGCAGTGACCAGACTATTTGAAGGGCCTTATTTGTGGCACAGAATATGAATATAAACAGAATGTTAACTTCCTACAAATGGTGACAAAACACCCACACAGACCTATAATAAAACCAGCCTGGTATTTATTTATTTGTATAAATACTTCAAGCACAATAATTTACAAAGGCGGACTTAACGCCATAGGCATTATCTACCTGTCAACTTTTAGGTGATGCAGAGAAAAGCATAGTTTAATGGATGTAGCATGCGGATGGGAGGTGTTACTATCTCACTGCAGGGCACAGACTTTTCATAAGTCTAGACATAATATTGGTCAGATATTATTCGGGCTAAAGATTCACACAGATATCACTCTACCAGTCCAGTAACATCTATATCGCAACATACGAACTAATGACTGACATCCTAATCGCAGTAACAAAGTTATCCGCAATGCCTTTATAGCTTTTTCTTTATCGGATCAAGTCAGAATCCTACACTAGCTTGCATTCTTTGCTTTAAGTAGATATAAATTTTAACTGTTAGTAGCTAGTAAGTGATGATGTTACAGGGCGATGTTATCGCCTAGCGATTAAGCCCTTTAAATAAAGAAAAAAAAAGTTATCCGAACATTTTAAAACGTATAATATATATAGTTTTCGACAACAACCGTCGGGCAGTAGTTAGCCCACCATTTTTGTTTTTTTTTTTTGAGGGGTGGAAAATCCTCATGGATGTCCCCCGCCCGGGGAGGCGGAGGGGTCTGTCAAAATCATACTGACTAAAAACCACCCCGTGTTCCTTCTCACACCTGCGCCGGGGGTCACGGGAACAGAAGATACTTCCGCGACCCCCGACTGGTGCCGGCCCCGCGGGCCTCGCCAAGTCAGCGAGGGGAGTGAGGTGTTAGACTCCCCTCGCGACGTCTAAGAGGGGCGCGCGTGAACACGACGCGCCGCCACCTCGGGTCCATATACGTGGGGGCGGTGGACATCCCCGCGTCCGTCGCCCTGGACCCATTCAGGGGGGCTGGAAGAGGGCGTTGTCCGCCCTCCGCCTGCGCCCGGTGCGTCTGCTGCGGGCCGGGTGAGTGGAAGTAATCTCCCTCTCCCTTTCCGCAGCCTCCTTCTGCGAGATGACCGTTTCGCAGAAGGACACCACCGCGTCCCAGGACTCGACGCTGCCGACCATCCGCTCGACCACGGCTGGCAGCGACAAGTCACTGCCTACTCCAGAGACGAGGGCACGGCGCGGCTCCTCCCAAGCGGCACACTCTGCCAGCGTATGCCGCACCGTAAGTAGTTAGCCCACCAGACGCAACCCCCGTTTGGTCGAAAGAGCCTCTCTTTTCTACGGAGGATAAGGAAATTTTACAACCTGTTCCTCATACCCCTACCCGCTCATTGTATAAACATATGCTTCTGTAAGTATTTATTCTGTGTCCGTGGTTTGTCTAGGCCGTTGCCTGGCCTCACCTTTATAACTGGGTAGTTGGTAGTTTGACGACAAACAAGCCTAATTGGGTTACAGTAGCTTTACACAAATATTTGCTGGATAGTTATACCGGTTGTGTATGCATTGAATAAGTCCTTTGCATATGTAATATTTGAGGGGTGTGTAAGCTGTTGAATAAACATAGGAAGTGAAATATAACGAGATTTCACTCGCTTCGTCGTTTTGGAGTTTTACATACAAACAAGCATTTCCAATTGTTATTCTTTAGGGTTTTTTGTGTATTCTTTAGCTTTGAAAAAAGCGGCTGAACGTACTTAAAGGGTTCCTTGCAAAAGGGTTTTCGTCCGGCGAGGCATCTAAACATAGTGAATTTTAATTAATATAAATATGTAAATTGCTGACGTTCTAAAATAAGACATAACAAAAGACAGAAGAAATTACTGCATCGCGTCTGTCTCCTATAAGTCCTATGTAATAAGGGGTGAGCCAATTGCTATCAATCGGACACGAATCCAGGCTCCGTCAGTAAGTTTCTGCTTTTGTAAGATGATAAATTGACAACAATGCCTCTAGTAAGGTTCTCAGAAAATACTCAATGGAAGAACGTAGATTGTATTTCTTATGTAACAAGGTGCTATTTCACATAACTAACAAAACTTGAATACGAGAATCATTGGGAGTGTCGAATGTTCAAACTGGAGCAAGCTCAATGCCAAATCTTTTATAATAAGGTTTATGGGTAAGTTCAATAAATGTTTTTGTTACCAGTAATACTGATCTAGGTCACAGAATACAGCAGTAGGTGTTATTTTATGAAAATCTCGACGTAACAATGGAGGTGAAGTGAATTTTATTTTATTGGCAATATTCGTATGGTTTGTGAAGTTTCTGAGAAGAGAGATAAAAAATTAAAGAACAATTGAAAAAAAAACTTTTTTGCAAAAAATAAAACCGACTTCAAAAAAACACTAAACGATGTAAAATAACTCTAAATTCGGAATTCTGTGGCTTTGGTGGGTTTGTCTTACTCATGATGGGCCACCGACTTCCGAATTTAGAGTTATTTTACACCGTTTAGTGTTTTTTTTGAAGTCGGTTTTATTTTTTGCAAAAAAGTTTTTTATTTTTCCATTTTTAGTTGTTGCCATAAAAATATTTGCCATGAATTTATTTTACATTCTTAATTGTTAACAATACATGTCATGATAATGGTGTTTTCCACTAATCCCCAATAAATTAAAATTAACTTACCTAACTGACGAAATCTAGGTATATTGTACCCACCTGCGTACCCTTCAGAGCATACAGGCGTGATGATACGTCATGATGTTGTATAAACAATAAACATCCAAGCGATTCCAGCAATCACGACAGATTTGCCGTCTATTTTTGAAGAGTTCCGTTGTATATCTCCGAAGATCAGCACCAGATCTTCACCAAATTCAAATGGGACCACCTCAGGAGTATACTCTTTCAAACAAAAAAAGAATTTTGAGAATCGGTCCACAAATGGGGGAGAAATCAGGTAACATACATAAAAAAAAAATACATACACACGAACATAGAACCTCCTCCTTTTTTGAAAGTCGGTTAAAAATGGTTAATTACGGGGACTATATTTCTTGTCACCAAAATTTAAATCTTTTTGATCTCACACGGGTCGACTGTGATAAAAGGTGCAATATTGGGACGCGTCAGATCTACAAGGTAGTGAAGCGTTTCAGATTGAGTTAGACTATCTAGTCTGGAAACAGTGGAGAAATGACGATTTAGATCATCCAAATCAATCGTGTTAGGAAGGTCTGAATGTCGCAATTTGCCGATACCTAAAGTTCCATGGAACTTCCAGATATCAGCAGGAGCAGAAGAGATATTATCGAGATGGTGGCGTTTAGCGTTGCGTATCATCTGATTACACCGATTCCTGGCAGTCTTAAAAAACGTCCAACTATCCTCTGACCGCTCCTTCTTAAACTTCCAATACGCATCCCGCGTTTCTTAAACTTCCAAAACGCATCCCGCGTTTCTTAAACTTCCAAAACGCACCCCGCGTTTCTTAAACTTCCAAAACGCATCCCGCTTTTCTTAAACTTCCAAAACGCATCCCGCGTTTCTTAAACTTCCAAAACGCATCCCGCGTTTCTTAAACTTCCAAAACGCATCCCGCGTTTCTTAAACTTCCAAAACGCATCCCTTCGTCGCATTTCATCCATGGTGCGGAAGGACGCTTAAGTTTTATTTTCTTTATAGGAGCATGCGACTAACGAAAGGTATTTACAAGGCAGATGTAAGTGGGAACGCCGGGAGGGGACGCCCTAGAAGGATATACATAGACCTTATTGGTGTGTGGCGCCATGTGATGCCAAGTCAGAGGCCCATGGGCGGCATTAAAACTCTGACACCAGGTTAGTTAGGTACTAACCACACGATAAGAAGAAGATTGGTGAGGTTCTTCAGAAAGGTCAGATGCGTAGTACTCGCAACCGGCGTGTGTGTGAATATAAACAACATGTATGAATATAAACGAAGCAAAAGAAGTATGTAAGAGTCGTAGCATATGGTGCTCTGTAGTTTCTGCCTACCCCCATGGGAAAAAGGCGTGTGTTTATGTATGTATGAGCATGAGTATCAAAAGGCGTGACCACAACTGCGCGTGTAACGGTTTATTTCTTATTCACCTCTTAAAAAAAACGGAAAACGTGCGGTAATTTTTTATCTATACCAGGAAATGCTTGCAACAAAACGTTTCATTTTTCAAATGTCGTCCCAAAAAATAAATAAAATGTTGAACGACGCGATCTTTCTCGTCCTGACATGAATACTGTTAGTACTTTGTTTGTTTTTTTTTAGGTTAATTAAGCTATTTTAATTATCTCTGGACCTGCGTCGTCGCCTGCAATAAAATGTATTAACAACACATAAACATAACGTCTCGCCTGTAATCCCCGAAGGGCCAGACAGAGATGTACCTGGTAGTACACCCACATTTCGCCAGTTATGTTTAAGTCCCATGTAATAGGGGGCGAGCCTATTGCCATCAATCGGGCACAAATCCAGACTCCGGGCTGCTACTGCGAAATTCCAGATAGATAAACTCAATAACACTTTGCCCGACCTGGGGATTTTCCCGAGACCTCATGCTCAGCAGTAGCGCTTGCGACCACTAGACCAACGAGGCAGTCAAAAATGTATTATTATTATTAAAATATTAATATTCCATAACTTTTCACGCAACGCCATTTAGTCCCAAGCTAAGCTTGAGAGCTTGTGTTATGGGTACTAAATAGCTGATATACATAAGTATATATTTTTAAATACATACATATTATAGATAAATAACACCACATCACCTCATCACACAAACATTTGTCCTGGGTGGGAATCGCACCCACGACCTCCGGCATAGCAGTCAGGGTCACTAACTACTAGACTAACAGGCCAGTTTGACTGGCCTGTTAGTCTAAATATATAAGTATGTTTATCAGCTGTTTAGTACCCATAACACAAGCTCTTAGCTTAGCTTGGGACTAGATGGCGTTGTGTGAAAAAGTTGTGGAATATTTATTTATTTTTATTTTTTATTTATTTATATATTGCATTCATGTCGTTTGCAACGTCTTGTTACATAATTTGAGTGTCGTACTTGAACCATGCTAGGGCACCGCAACATTATAATGTATATAATTTCATGCACTATTATATGTATAAAGTTATATAAAATCAATTACTAGATATCATTGCCAACATTTCATTATTCATAAATTTATTATGGGATGTCTTTATTACATTAAAAATTTAAAAAACCCCCATCGCAAAAAAGTACTTAGAACATTTAAAAAGTTAAAAATAACACTAGCTATGAAATTTTACTTCACGTTGGGGTACCGCTTAAGTAAGAAATGTTCCTAGTACTTGTAGGTAGGTACTTATTTTAACGGTACCCCGACGTTACGTAAAATTTCATAGCTAGTGTTATTTTTAACTTTTTAAATGTTCTAAGTACTTTTTTGCGATGGGGGTTTTTTAAATTTTTAAATTAATTTTTATTTTATATTTTTTGAACGCATTAATTTTGTTTTATAGAGTTTACAGTTACGTGAATTTTTCAGTGTATTGTATGTAGAAACATATGCTTCTGTAAGTATTTATTCTGTGTCCGTGGTTTGTCTAGGCCGTTGCCTGGCCTCACCTTTATAACTGGGTAGTTGGTAGTTTGACGACAAACAAGCCTAATTGGGTTACAGTAGCTTTACACAAATATTTGCTGGATAGTTATACCGGTTGTGTATGCATTGAATAAGTCCTTTGCATATGTAATATTTGAGGGGTGTGTAAGCTGTTGAATAAACATAGGAAGTGAAATATAACGAGATTTCACTCGCTTCGTCGTTTTGGAGTTTTACATACAAACAAGCATTTCCAATTGTTATTCTTTAGGGTTTTTTGTGTATTCTTTAGCTTTGAAAAAAGCGGCTGAACGTACTTAAAGGGTTCCTTGCAAAAGGGTTTTCGTCCGGCGAGGCATCTAAACATAGTGAATTTTAATTAATATAAATATGTAAATTGCTGACGTTCTAAAATAAGACATAACAAAAGACAGAAGAAATTACTGCATCGCGTCTGTCTCCTATAAGTCCTATGTAATAAGGGGTGAGCCAATTGCTATCAATCGGACACGAATCCAGGCTCCGTCAGTAAGTTTCTGCTTTTGTAAGATGATAAATTGACAACAATGCCTCTAGTAAGGTTCTCAGAAAATACTCAATGGAAGAACGTAGATTGTATTTCTTATGTAACAAGGTGCTATTTCACATAACTAACAAAACTTGAATACGAGAATCATTGGGAGTGTCGAATGTTCAAACTGGAGCAAGCTCAATGCCAAATCTTTTATAATAAGGTTTATGGGTAAGTTCAATAAATGTTTTTGTTACCAGTAATACTGATCTAGGTCACAGAATACAGCAGTAGGTGTTATTTTATGAAAATCTCGACGTAACAATGGAGGTGAAGTGAATTTTATTTTATTGGCAATATTCGTATGGTTTGTGAAGTTTCTGAGAAGAGAGATAAAAAATTAAAGAACAATTGAAAAAAAAACTTTTTTGCAAAAAATAAAACCGACTTCAAAAAAACACTAAACGATGTAAAATAACTCTAAATTCGGAATTCTGTGGCTTTGGTGGGTTTGTCTTACTCATGATGGGCCACCGACTTCCGAATTTAGAGTTATTTTACACCGTTTAGTGTTTTTTTTGAAGTCGGTTTTATTTTTTGCAAAAAAGTTTTTTATTTTTCCATTTTTAGTTGTTGCCATAAAAATATTTGCCATGAATTTATTTTACATTCTTAATTGTTAACAATACATGTCATGATAATGGTGTTTTCCACTAATCCCCAATAAATTAAAATTAACTTACCTAACTGACGAAATCTAGGTATATTGTACCCACCTGCGTACCCTTCAGAGCATACAGGCGTGATGATACGTCATGATGTTGTATAAACAATAAACATCCAAGCGATTCCAGCAATCACGACAGATTTGCCGTCTATTTTTGAAGAGTTCCGTTGTATATCTCCGAAGATCAGCACCAGATCTTCACCAAATTCAAATGGGACCACCTCAGGAGTATACTCTTTCAAACAAAAAAAGAATTTTGAGAATCGGTCCACAAATGGGGGAGAAATCAGGTAACATACATAAAAAAAAAATACATACACACGAACATAGAACCTCCTCCTTTTTTGAAAGTCGGTTAAAAATGGTTAATTACGGGGACTATATTTCTTGTCACCAAAATTTAAATCTTTTTGATCTCACACGGGTCGACTGTGATAAAAGGTGCAATATTGGGACGCGTCAGATCTACAAGGTAGTGAAGCGTTTCAGATTGAGTTAGACTATCTAGTCTGGAAACAGTGGAGAAATGACGATTTAGATCATCCAAATCAATCGTGTTAGGAAGGTCTGAATGTCGCAATTTGCCGATACCTAAAGTTCCATGGAACTTCCAGATATCAGCAGGAGCAGAAGAGATATTATCGAGATGGTGGCGTTTAGCGTTGCGTATCATCTGATTACACCGATTCCTGGCAGTCTTAAAAAACGTCCAACTATCCTCTGACCGCTCCTTCTTAAACTTCCAATACGCATCCCGCGTTTCTTAAACTTCCAAAACGCATCCCGCGTTTCTTAAACTTCCAAAACGCACCCCGCGTTTCTTAAACTTCCAAAACGCATCCCGCTTTTCTTAAACTTCCAAAACGCATCCCGCGTTTCTTAAACTTCCAAAACGCATCCCGCGTTTCTTAAACTTCCAAAACGCATCCCGCGTTTCTTAAACTTCCAAAACGCATCCCTTCGTCGCATTTCATCCATGGTGCGGAAGGACGCTTAAGTTTTATTTTCTTTATAGGAGCATGCGACTAACGAAAGGTATTTACAAGGCAGATGTAAGTGGGAACGCCGGGAGGGGACGCCCTAGAAGGATATACATAGACCTTATTGGTGTGTGGCGCCATGTGATGCCAAGTCAGAGGCCCATGGGCGGCATTAAAACTCTGACACCAGGTTAGTTAGGTACTAACCACACGATAAGAAGAAGATTGGTGAGGTTCTTCAGAAAGGTCAGATGCGTAGTACTCGCAACCGGCGTGTGTGTGAATATAAACAACATGTATGAATATAAACGAAGCAAAAGAAGTATGTAAGAGTCGTAGCATATGGTGCTCTGTAGTTTCTGCCTACCCCCATGGGAAAAAGGCGTGTGTTTATGTATGTATGAGCATGAGTATCAAAAGGCGTGACCACAACTGCGCGTGTAACGGTTTATTTCTTATTCACCTCTTAAAAAAAACGGAAAACGTGCGGTAATTTTTTATCTATACCAGGAAATGCTTGCAACAAAACGTTTCATTTTTCAAATGTCGTCCCAAAAAATAAATAAAATGTTGAACGACGCGATCTTTCTCGTCCTGACATGAATACTGTTAGTACTTTGTTTGTTTTTTTTTAGGTTAATTAAGCTATTTTAATTATCTCTGGACCTGCGTCGTCGCCTGCAATAAAATGTATTAACAACACATAAACATAACGTCTCGCCTGTAATCCCCGAAGGGCCAGACAGAGATGTACCTGGTAGTACACCCACATTTCGCCAGTTATGTTTAAGTCCCATGTAATAGGGGGCGAGCCTATTGCCATCAATCGGGCACAAATCCAGACTCCGGGCTGCTACTGCGAAATTCCAGATAGATAAACTCAATAACACTTTGCCCGACCTGGGGATTTTCCCGAGACCTCATGCTCAGCAGTAGCGCTTGCGACCACTAGACCAACGAGGCAGTCAAAAATGTATTATTATTATTAAAATATTAATATTCCATAACTTTTCACGCAACGCCATTTAGTCCCAAGCTAAGCTTGAGAGCTTGTGTTATGGGTACTAAATAGCTGATATACATAAGTATATATTTTTAAATACATACATATTATAGATAAATAACACCACATCACCTCATCACACAAACATTTGTCCTGGGTGGGAATCGCACCCACGACCTCCGGCATAGCAGTCAGGGTCACTAACTACTAGACTAACAGGCCAGTTTGACTGGCCTGTTAGTCTAAATATATAAGTATGTTTATCAGCTGTTTAGTACCCATAACACAAGCTCTTAGCTTAGCTTGGGACTAGATGGCGTTGTGTGAAAAAGTTGTGGAATATTTATTTATTTTTATTTTTTATTTATTTATATATTGCATTCATGTCGTTTGCAACGTCTTGTTACATAATTTGAGTGTCGTACTTGAACCATGCTAGGGCACCGCAACATTATAATGTATATAATTTCATGCACTATTATATGTATAAAGTTATATAAAATCAATTACTAGATATCATTGCCAACATTTCATTATTCATAAATTTATTATGGGATGTCTTTATTACATTAAAAATTTAAAAAACCCCCATCGCAAAAAAGTACTTAGAACATTTAAAAAGTTAAAAATAACACTAGCTATGAAATTTTACTTCACGTTGGGGTACCGCTTAAGTAAGAAATGTTCCTAGTACTTGTAGGTAGGTACTTATTTTAACGGTACCCCGACGTTACGTAAAATTTCATAGCTAGTGTTATTTTTAACTTTTTAAATGTTCTAAGTACTTTTTTGCGATGGGGGTTTTTTAAATTTTTAAATTAATTTTTATTTTATATTTTTTGAACGCATTAATTTTGTTTTATAGAGTTTACAGTTACGTGAATTTTTCAGTGTATTGTATGTAGAGTCAAATGCTGGTTAAAACGAATCCAAACACGACATATCTAGTATTATTTTGTCAAGGGTCTACCTACTGGTGTGCTGGTTAGCCTGGCTGCAGCATCAGCTCATCCTGTTGCCATCAGTGCATTGTGTTTAGAATCAAATGCTGGTTGAAATGAATCCAAACACGACATATCTGCTATTATTTTGTCAAGAGTCTACCTACTGGTGTGCTGGATAGCCTGGCTGCAGCATCAGCTCATCCTGTTGCCATCAAGGCATTGTGTGCAGAATCAAATGCTGGTTGAAATGAATCCATACACGACATTTCTGCTATTATTTGGTCAAGAGTCTACCTACTGGTGTGCTGGATAGCCTGGCTGAAGCATCAGCTCATCCAGTTGCCATCAGTGCATTGTGTGCAGAATCAAATGCAGGTTAAAATGAATCCAAACACGACATATCTGCTGTTATTTTTCCAAGAGTGTATTATTCTGCTAGATATCCTGGCTGCATCAGACCAAATACACCACAATGTTGCTTATTAATATTACACACATGGGTGTTTGAAATTTTAAGACACACATATGTTTGTAAGTAAAGTTAATACCCATAGACGTCTAAAATAGCAACGGTAGCTAACACGAAAGAGCTGATAACCTTGAAACGGCTGAACCGATTTTGATGAAATATGTCTAAGAACCATCGCAAGAAACCTTGCTTTCAAATAAAAAAAACCGCATCTAAATCGGTTCACCGGTTTGGGCGCTACGGTGCCACAGACAGACAGACAGACAGACAGACAGACAGACAGACAGACAGACAGACAGACAGACAGACAGACAGACAGACAGACACACACACATAGCGGTGAAACTTATAACACCCCTCTTTTTGCGTCGGGGGTTAAAAATATATACTCCATTATAAATAGCATTAGACAGATGTTAAAAAAGATTATTTATAATGCACACTTAATTCGTTGTTGGTATTGTTGGACGTAGCAGCATGTTGCTTGAAAAGAGGCATGTGTTGTTCCCAGTCAGCCTTCTGTAGTCTTCTTTGCATGCTAACTTTGATCCAGTTTAACTTCAAAACACGCAAATTATCAGCAAAGGAGATTTCAACTTTAGACAAGTGTTCTTGGTGGCCGAATAATTATTTAAATTGGGATTTAATTTAAGTTGAACCACTTTTAGACCAGCGCAGCCTAAGAGTTCGGCTTCTCAATTTTGGATGCTAATTAAGATTGCGAATTAAAGGGTTTTGTCGGTTGTGTACTATACGCGATTGATGTTTGTGTGGTATAGGTACGAGATACATAGTCTCGAACACCATTATTAGATCAAAGAAAGAAAGAAAGATAAGGAGAATGCCAATTTGTGCCCCAAAGTGTACAGAGATCATTGTATTACAAATACTTATAATAAAATAAGATACGAATTTTAGAAAATAACTAACATTCCATACCAGACGTGGAAAAAAACTCACAATAAAAAGTATCTTCCTTTTTATTTCACTTGAAAGTACCCTCAACATTGCCTTATAATATTAACAAAGCGCAAAACAGGGAAAAACTATCTTAACACATACCTGGCCTAAAATGTTAAATATTTGTAAGTTAGCGCAACTTAAAACGTAATACATTATTATTAGTGTTTTATGTTTTCTTATCCATAAATCGAACTGTAATATTGTTAGATTAATAGTTTAAAATAATCTGAGCATTCATATCTAACATTATTTTACTTTTATTTTGGCAACACTCAAGTCTTCGATCAAACGTCAAATGTCATCATGTCACAAAATATTCTGTCTACAAATGATACTAACCAAGTACTAACCATAATAGATTTACTTTGAAAAATAATGCCCTCCCATTGCTTTATAACGAATACACTGTGTATATTAATGCCTGGAACAGATATCTAAACATGTTTATACCTTAATGTTTACAATAAACATAAAAACACTTTAGCCGGTAGGTACAAAAACGGTTTCTTTAAACCTTTATAACTTTTGTCCACGACTGCTGAGCAATATGCGCCTTTTCTACTTTTGTTGTAGAAGATCTTTACTATTAAATTACACAGATTTCATTTATGTACAGCCTGGGGCACAGGTTCATACAATTTTTGGCATTGTCTTTTATGTTTATTTGGGATACGCACAGGAATTTAACAGTTAAGATCAAAGACATTTTTAATACCTATAGACCGGACATCACGAACAAAACTTTCATCCGAAACTTGTGTCCTACTGGACACAAGTCTAAGAGTATTTTTAGAACGCTCCGCTGCCGCTCCAATATACATATGTTATTCTAGATGGCGTTACTGAGACATGGGATCAAAGTTTTTCTATGACACTTCCTTGAAATGCCCGCTCTATAGTATTTTAAATCTCTTTGGTTAAGATAGATTAGGTTAGGTAGATTATTAGTTTCCTAAAATTAATTTAAATACCAGCCTATTACCACAGTATAAATATTAATACAGTAGGACAACGCCTTTGATGTCTGGAAAAATGCCGACAACGTCTACACGCGTAAGCACTGAATAATACCTCCCGCACTACGAACATCGTTTTGTTCGCAGTTCGGGAGAGGCTTTCCCGCGTCTCGCCCCTCATATCCCGCACGATTGCCCTGTTTAGACAGCTTTGTCGGGAGACTGTAGGTTTTTAAGACTGTGCTATTACTGTCCCTCGAGCATTGATCACTACACATTACACAAGGCGGATTTGCGGTTTCAAACATAGGTATATTAATTATTAACTATTAGTGTAGATTTCCTTGAGATGTTTTCTTGCAACGATGTCAATGATTTTGTCTTAGAAAAACTTAGAAAGTGCATATTATTATTATAATTGAAAAGTTCCCATTAATGCTTGCGCTATTTGGTTAGTCATTCTAACTTCTTATTTCTGTGTAGCCTTACTTAAGTTTCGGCTTCCAGTATAACCAGATGCAGCTAAATACTAGTTACTGGGTAAAAAACCAAACGCACACCTGCTTCTTCCGAATTCCAGGGTTTACTAAGAAATAAGCCAGACTGGAATCAAAGACCACAGAAGCCAATTGCCTGCCACAAAGTAATTTCAAATGTCACAAAATAACAATTTGCTTGACAAGAAAATCGACCTCAGGAGAATCAACGGGGTTAAATCTCTAACTATAACATCAGCAATTCATTATATAGCTGTAATTCTAATGACACAGGTATCTCGCGCATGCAAAGCAGAAGACGGAGTATCTCGTGTCAAAATAAAAAAACAAACTTATTCCACAACTTTTCACACAACGCCATTTAGTCCCGAGCTAAGCTTGAGAGCTTGTGTTATGGGTACTAAACAGCTGATAAACATACTTATGTATTTCTAAATACATAAATATTATAGATAAATTACACCCAGACACAGAACAAATGATCGTGCTCATCACACATTTGTCTTGGGTGGGAATCGAATCAACGACCTCCAGCATAGCATAGCAGTCAGGGTCACTAACTACTAGACCAAAATGACATGGAACATTCATTTCAAAAGCATATATTGTATGTTATGGCCTTCGACTAGGCCTTGGACCCGCTGTACGGCTGTCAAGTGCTACACATAACCTCTTATAGCCTCTTAAGCGTCGATTTAATTGCAATGTAATTTCCTTGCCTGTGTTTTATAGCCTGTGATTCCCGGCATTTTATTTTTATTAGAGACTGTAGTGGCGTACGTGCGCGTGACTTTAAATGTATCTGTTAATTTCTTACGCTTTGTAATGCTTAGGCGGGTAACACACTAGAGCACATCGCTGCGTGATGCACAGTTGCGGGGTTGCGGAGTTGCGGGATTGCGGAGTGGCGGGGTTGTGGGGTTGCAAAATTGCGGTAGTGCAGGCTTGCAGGGTTTGGAGATAGCGAGGAGGAGTTTTGATATATTATAAATGGTTATTCGTCCACAGACCACCCTCGGCAAGCATTGCTTAACCTTTGTTCGACTCTCAGTTATTTTGTCACAAATCAAAGTCACTACCTAGTGTTCTTGCTGGAAGAAGAAGTGGCGGAACAAATTCCTCAGCAATATGCCTGTCTGGTATGTTAAAAAACATGAGTTTACACAACATTGGGAATTATTTAAAATAATCATTTAAAAGAATTAATTTATTTATTTATTTATTTATTTATTAAAACTTTATGCACTAGTAAAAGACACTGTACAAAGGCGGACTTAATGCCTTAGGCATTTTCTACCAGTCTACCTAGTCAATTTACGTAGTACTTAGTAATTTATATAAGTATGTAATAATAAAATTAAGTAGTGACGTTGACGACTAAACTCATGCAAAAACTTACAACTAACTGAATACACAAGATCCTTGTATCGTAAACAAACCGAAAAGTATTTAATTATAGCTGGGAAATAGCCAGAATCGCAAGAAAACTCTGAATGAAATACGCCAGCGATACAGCCGTCAATTTCAACCTAATTAAGGTGAACCCACATTCAATTATAAGTGGCTCGCAACATAGAGAGTTTGTGAAGGAAATATTTGACCCTTATCCGATATGAATCTCGTACCTATATCTAGTAAATATATAATAAATAGTAATACCAGCCTGTTACTGTCCCACTGCAGGGCAAAGGCCTCTTCTCATACAGAGAAGGCTCGAGCATTGATCACCACGTTTGCTCAAGGCTGATTGGCGATTTCAAACTTATATTAACTATAAGTCCAGGTTTTCTCACGATGTTTTCCTTCACCGATGTCAATTATGTCTAAGATAAACTTAGAAAGTACATTTGAATTGTTAAAGTCACATTGGTACTTGCCCGGATTTGAACCACAACCTCTTGCATGAGAGGTAGGCCTTAACCTTTGGGCCATCGCGACTATATCTAGTAGGTTCAGTACAATCAGGATAACATTTTTGTCACGATAAAATGGCTTGAGTCTGATTTATCGGCTGAAATAGACGGTTTAATCTAGAAATCGATTTAAAAATATCGTACTTTATTTCGGAGTATCTTTCTTGAAAGGTTTAGATAAAGACTAATGGTTTCATACTGAATATTTACTCCTTTATCGACATTATAATGGACGTAGAAAACAACATTGTTTTAGTCTCCTTCTTCTTATTTTCTGGTGAATCTGGTGTCAGAGTTTTTATCCCGCCCACGGGAATGGCCCAAATATCTCTCTGGCATGCAGATTTCTTCAAGATGTTTTCCTCACCGTTTTAAAAGCAAGTGATAATTAAAAAATAAGCGTAATATATCATATGGATCTGAAAAGTCATAGGCGTGTGCCTTGAGTTCGAACTGGAGACCAATAACTTGTCAGTTCGCCGCGCCGCGCTGGTCAGGCGCTAGGCAATAAATGTTTTTTTTTTCTTAAAAAGGCGAAAATGGGTTTTTGATGGTTTAATTTGTAAATACCGGCTCAATTTAATTCTAAAAATTGTACATGTAGAGGTGTCCGAACGATTTACTTATAAATATATTTCTATATATCTTATAACTTTTTATTTTACTATAGTCCATTTGAAATAAGAAAATAAATTTAAATAAACTGTTTTACAGTCCGAACAACCGATTTTAACTTCTATTGCGTAGTTTTAAGGATGGCATTATAAGCAAAAAACGCGGATACAATACCACTTGTTTACTGCAGCTGCCATTTGCCATGCTACACACGTAATAGAAGTCAAAATCGGTTGAAGGACCTGTAAAAAGGGTGTATTAAATCTTATTTTCTTATTTTAAATGAGCTATAGTACGAAATCTTCTAACCACAAAAACTAATAGCCAACGGTCTCTGAATCAAAATAGTTTCGCCTTGCCGTGGTTTTTTTGTTTAACAGCACTAACTAGATAGACAGGTCTGTTGGTCAAGTGGTTAGTGACTCTCACTACTATACTATACGGAAGGCCGTTGGTTCGATTCACACCCAATTCAAATGTTTTTGTGATGAGCACGATGATTTTTTCTGGATCTGGGTGTAATTTATCGGTAATAGTATGTTGTATTTAGAAATATATTAACAGTATCTTGTCTACAAACACAAAACATAACGTCACACCTGTAATCCCCGAAGGGCTAGGCAGAGGTGTACCTGGTAGTACACCCACATTTCGCCAGTTATGTTTAAGTCCCATGTAATAGGGGGCGAGCCTATTGCCATCAATCGGGCACAAATCCATACTCCGGGCTGCTACTGAGAAATCCCAGATGGAAAAACCCAATAACACTTTGCCCGACCTGGGAATCGAACCCGGGACCTCATGCTCAGCAGTAGCGCTTGCGACCACTAGAACAACGAGGCAGGGTCTACATAATATGTAGATATATTATATCTGTATGTTGTTAGTTTTGGACTAGATGGCATTATGTGACAGTTATGTTAACTAATATTTAGCTATAAAACCCACCGAATCCTCACCAGAATCCCACTAAGCACGAAATTAATAATCTCAAAATTTCGCTACACTTCCACCGCATCCTACGTGTACAGCAAATAAAGGGGACCATGCGAACTTAAACGTAATGACATAACGTAGACCTCGGGGCTTAGTGGTGAAGATTAGCGGTAACCGAATACACGGCGGTATTGTTGTAGTTTCTATCTACAGTTGTGTATATAGGAATATATTGTCGGCAAAGACAGAAATGGAAATAAAGACACTGAGTTGTGATGGTACAGATGTTAATTTATAAAACCCCAAGCGACCAACGGTGTCCACGCTGTCATTGTCTTGCCCAAAAATGTGTTTATTTTTTCATTTTTTTTTTTTTTTTTATTACTGATAGGCACGCGTTTGACCACTATCCCACCTGATGGTAAGCGATGATGTGGTCGACGATGAAGCACGCTTACCTACACCGGACACCGGCAGGGAATTCCACTCTTCGGCTGTTCGCACAATGAATGTGTTTCTATAGCGTTAAGTACGTATGGTGTATAATAATTTGAATGTTTGTTTATTTTGGACATCACTGACATTGGTAAAGGAAAACTGGACTTATAGTAAACTAGTTTCCCCGGCAAACTTCTTTCAGACTTACAATCGATATATGTTGTGTAAACCTCTTAGTTTTAGCTCAAGACTTGTCAAGTATCAAATGTCACCTTATAATGGACTGGGAAGACATTGTCAACTGTCATGTCATCCAAGATGGCGCTGCATTTGATAAATGTTTAGGAAATCGAATTCGCTTCTTAATATTATATTTTAATTTGTGAATTTCCCATTTATTTAAAAAAATCAAAAGATAACCTATGTCCTTCTCCTGGATATGATCTATCTCCTTGCTAAAATTCATTCCGATCAGTTTAGCCGTATTGTCGTGAAAAGTCGACAAACAAATAGAGTTACATTCTGTTTTATAATAATAGTATGGATAGAGTGTGCTAGGAAACGTGTACCCAGCAAGTAATATAATTTAAATAGGTAACTGATATTATTTTATAATACATAGGTACATACATACATAAACTCACGCCTTTTTCCCATGGGGGTAGGCAGAAACTACAGAGCGCCATATGCTACGATTCTTACATACTTCTTTTGCTTCGTTTACATTCATACATGTTGTCGTACACACACGCCGGTTGCGAGTACTACGCACCTGACCTTTCTGAAGAACCTCATCAATTAGGTCTATGTATGTCCTTCTAGGGCGTCCCCTCCCGGCGTTCCCACTTACATCTGCCTTGTAAATACCTTTCGTTAGTCGCCTTTCATCCATTCTTTCAACGATTTTATAATGTTAACATATTATACTGTACTAAGTTCTTTAAATACCTATTTAGATATACGTGGGACTGGGGAGTTTGTTCCGCCACTTCTTCTTCCCAGCAAAAACACTATGAAATGTTGAGGAACACGGTTTTTATGAGCCTGTCTTATAGCCTTATTGGAACGAAGTTCCTTATCGCGCGATGTGAAAGGGGGCTAGACGGAAAAATTCTTACGAAAAGTTGTCACGACACTTTTTGCTATAGTAAGCTATTGTAAGCTGTGCGGCGTCGCATGTTCGCAGGGAGAGGAAGAGGGAGAGGGAGAGGGAGAGGGAGAGGGAGAGGGAGAGGGAGAAGGAGAAGGAGAGGGAGAAGGAGAGGGAGAAGGAGAGGGAGAGGGAGGGGAACGGGAGGAGGAAGATGGAGGGGAGGGGGAGAGAGAGAAGATTGAATAGTTCACTAATCAATCGAAGAGAACTTCGTTCCATCCGGGTGTCCCTTGACACCTCTCAACTTTTTTTTAATAAATGAATTTTAATTTAACTTACTCCTCAGAACGACACAAACATTATCATCAGCAAGCGCCGAATTAATTTTCCTTTATTACCGTGGCCTGGCAGTTGTTTTACCGACTTTTACAATTGCGATAGTTTATAGGTCGCGTCCAGATACGACGAGTGATTGTGTGGAGCCCCTGACCCAAATAATAAGTTGAAAAGTTTCGTATTTCTGTTTTCATGGCAGCAGAAACGCACAGAGATTGTTTGTTCTATACTCCGGAGCTGAATAACTTTAACTTTAGTAAAACGAAACTGACCCACTATAGATCAAAGGCCTCTTCTCATACAAAGAAGGCACGAGTATTGATCGCCACGATTGCTTTCTCATTCTTATTTTGTTCTAGTGTTAGCTGAGGAGGTATTCCTCGAAGCGCCACTATTTTGAGGCGCTCCTAATGAGGCGCTCCTATTTTATTCCTCGGAGCAATTAAAAATAATTGTTTTATTTTCCTCGAAAATAACATATATTTTTTAATTGCTAACGGGAGCGCTCCTAAAAGGTGCGCTCCGAGGAATAAAATGGGAGCGCCTCATTAGGAGCGCCACAAAATAGTAGCGCTTCGAGGAATACCTCTAGCTGAGTGGTGAGACTGATAGACTGCCAAATAATAGGTCTCCATTTCAAACCCAAGGCACGCAAATCTGACTTTCGGATTCATGTGCGTATTGTATAGTTATTACTTGCTTCCAAAATGGGTAACATTGTGAGGAAACCTGCATATAAAATACTGCACTGCACAGAGATATTGTAAAAGACAAATTTTAACCATTAAGTTCAATTAGACCCATAAAAAGCACTTTTGAACGTCAGAGATATAAGTTAAATAAATTATGCTAGTTACACATTCAAAAAGGTGGTTTTATATGGAGAAGAATGGACAAGAAACTTCGTACCTACTCGTTTAAAATAGGTTTATTAAATTATTATTGCATTTATTGACTGCATTTGAAGCCAAATCAGAGGCCGATTAACACCTTGATTTTTCATCTGTATTTCATTGATTTTTCATGAGTTTACTGCACTCCTCTGAAAATATTTACAGAAGGCAAATCAAGCCATCCCAAACTGCTAAATTCTCCCAGTTTAATGAACATCCTACTAATATTATAAACGCGAAAGTTTGTGACTATAGAATGGATGGATGGATGGATAGATGGATGAATGTTTGTTACTCTTTTACGTATAAACTACTAAATGGATTTTAATAAAATTTGGTTGGAGTTAGCCGAGACCCTGGATTAACACATAGGCTACTTTTTATCCCTGTATTCCCAACGGAAACGGGACCTACGCGGGTGAAACCGCGGGTTGTCTGCTAGTAAACCATATTCTTTTGTTTGTGTTTGCTGTTATGGCGTATATTATTGTTGTGCATGTAGTGCTTTTTTATAAGTGGTGGGGCACTTAAAATTTTGTTCGAAATATGTTTTTATAGGAATGTAACAGTGTACTCATTGCTAAAGAGCCAAATTATATAAATAAACAAATAAAGTTTAAAAAACTATCAAAGCCTAATGACAGATTGGGGTATCTGGATGTGTAACTCTCTAAAACCTTCTACGCAACGTTACACTCGGCAAAGTAAATTAATAATTAATTTACAAATTTAATACTAACCAAATCAGGCAACTCCACGGACCTTTTATAATTGGGTGAATAGGTACCTATCTGTTTCGCGGACTGTCACCAAAAGTGCGTTAAGTGATAAAATGACACTTTTAATTATAAAGTGATAAGGGTTAATTACTTTGACCTCCGGCGTTTAACCCTTGAATGCAGAGGGCAGAGTGGTACTTTTTTTTGTTTTCAGTACCGTTTGCGAAAATGGGTAAGTTGGTACTTACTTGATTGTGACAAGGAAAAGGGGTTGACTGGATATAGGAAGGTCGTGTGTTTGAATCTCAAAATGTCGTTATCACATAAGCATGCCTGTTCCTTCATTATGCGCACAGCCAAGGAGTGGAATTCCCTGCCTGCATCAGTGTTCCCGAGTTCATATGACCCCAATCTGTTTAAGTCGCGAGTTAATAGGCTTCTTATGGGTAAGCTCGTTCCATCGTCGACCTCATCTCTGACCGCAGGACAAGATTGAGGTCAAGAGTAGACCCATTATATATAAAAAAAAAAAAAGCATATACACCACTAAATTTTAATTAGTACAAATACTTAAAGAATAGAATAGAATAGAAAGGGCTTATTCTGGAAGGGTTGATTCTTTAATAATAAAGAAAGGACGATTAATGAATACTACTATGACATTAATAGCCTGTATAATATTTCCATAAATTGGGTGACTTTTTGGGATTTCAACAGCAAAGTTATTAGCGTTTGTTTATATCCCAAAAAGTCACCCAATTTATGGAAATATAAATTGGCTATTATACAGGCTATTCATGACATAGTAGTATTCATTAATCGTCATTTCTCGCTCACGTTCGCGTCATCTCGCTCGAGCATGCCCCGCCTCCAACAGCTGTTTTCGTTATTTAAGTTTACCTAAATAGTGACATATGTTATTTGTGAGTTTTTATGGTGTACAATAAAGAGTATTGTATTCCAATATATCAAACTATTTGACAAACTGTGGGCTTAAGAAGCACAGAGCTGGTGCCTTTAGACAGGGAAACGGTAGGCCAAAAAAGAGATGGTAGGACAAACTGGGTAGATTTCTGCAGACCTGAAAAAATGAAGAGCGGAATCAAGAAAGGTGGTAGGAGTGAAGGGAGGCCTTTGCTCAAGAGTGGGACAGGATAACGAAAACAATGTAATTTGAGTGAAAATGTGTGTATGTGAGAGAGAAAATGGGTGAGGGTTTAATATATACCGTCAGCGATTGAAATGGAACTTGAGGAAGTCTTATCTCCAACATATCAAAACTTTAACTAGTCGGAACTTCGACACGACTTAACCCCGACATGACTTATCTTCGATTGCAGAGCCTGAATTAATTTTCACGATAAGAAATAAATTACTAATCGAAGTCAGACATCCGAGGCGAGCGCGGGTTTTAATGGACTACGATAAATATGTCAACCTTGTTCAAATTCTTAGTCAAATCATATTTAAGCCAACTTTTCTAACAACGTACATCATTGAATTAGAAAAGATACATACATACATAAACTCATCTCTTCTTACCATCACACACGGCTTACACATCAAGTATACATTACCAGTTTACGCGGCCCTCGCATTGTACGGAATTCTTATAGAATGCGAGACCAGCGTATACTGGAAACTTATAATTTTACAATAGGTACACAATTAAGTAAATTATGTTCATAAACACTTTTCACAACTCATGCTCACTCTGACACACAATCAAATCACTACACTACACACTTCACACTCCCTAATTCTACGCATACAGTTACCACAGCGGTCATTCTGTATTTCTTTAGTTTTTTATTCTGTTTATTATTATTTTTTCACTTTTTTTTAATACTTACTTTTGGTTTGTAGATAATGTATTAACACTAGTTTGTAAGTCGTGTGTATACTCACTAAATGGAATAAAGTGTTAGAAATAAAAGATTTTAGGCAGGCATAAACAACAGGACGCCCCATTTTATACCTACAAAAGCTACCTCCTCTCCTCAAAGAAACTGGAGGTCAACGAGATCAAGAGATAAGATCAAAATATCATAAATGGGTCACAAAAGGGTAACTAAGGGATCGGAAACTATTCGTGAGGGTCAACCCGACGGAACACACTAGTGACTGACCCTTGTAGTAACTAGATGAAATATAATTTGTATGCGATTTGTGTAGGGACCCCTAGTGTTATAGATATGAGGCTTAGAATGTGGCTGGGCTTCTGAAATATTAATTTGGGAACCATGTTATGTTGTTGTAAGCTGCCGTGAAAAAACATCGTTACGTTTATGATAAACTAGCAGACGTCCCGCGATTTCACCCACGTAGCTCCCGTTCCAAATTTTATTAAAATCCATTCAGTAGTTTTTACGTGAAAGAGTAACAAACATCCATCCATCCATCCATCCTCACAAACTTTCGCGTTTATAATATTAGTAGGATAGCCTACAGAAAAAATATACTACGTGCAAAGGCATTCAATACCTTTCAAGACCGGAAATCATGAACAAAATTTTCATCCGAAACTTGTGTCCTGCTGAATACAAGTCTATGAGTTTTTTTTACTACGCTCCGCATACGCTCTAATATTCATATAATTGTTCTAGATGGCGTTACTGAGACATGTGATCAAAGTTTTTCTATGACATTTCCTCGCATCATGTCCGCTCTATACTTAGTAGGTATTTTAGTAGGCTAAGGCAATTTGCGTGTTTTGTGACAAGCTATTAGTGCAAGAGCGACCGAACTAAGTTGGTGCAGCCGCAAGGTTAAGACAGATTATTATGCTTACCTTTTTTAAATGGACCTTCAAAAAAGGAGGACGTTCTCAATTCGGTTGTATTTTTTTTAGGGTTTGTTATTATCATTACTCCGTCATTTATGGACCGATTTGTAAAATTCATTTTTTATTTGATAGGGTATACTACCAGATTTGTCCCGTTTGTATCAAAACTCAGATTTTAATGATGAGATCTTCGAGGAATTGAGGGCACTGCTCAAATAAAATAGGTACACATGTACCGATTTTTAACATATACTAAAAGTAACAAATCAAGCATTTTTAAGTGTCATTTGGTGAAGAAAAACTGATGAAGAAGACAGGCAACGGAACTCTTCAACACATAACAGCAAATTACTTGCGATTGCTACAGTCACATGTCTGTGCATGGTTTATGTATTTCCATATATCACTTTACGCTTGTCTATTTTAGAATAGATCCGGCAGAGATTTATACCTAGGTTCATGTATAAAAAGAACTTCTTTACCATTTTGAATTGCAAAATAAAAACTTTTTTACAAAAAACAAACAATCGAGTTCATTGAAAAACACTAACAGGTGTAAAATAAACGATTTCGAAACTAGAGTAACTCAGAAATAGCAGCAGAATAAACGATATACCCTGAACAATAATGGTATAAGCTGGTAATAACTAACGTACATAAAACCGTCTACCTTTCATACCGTCCACGTTTTTTAAACAAAAAGACAAAAATAAAACTTCCAATATTCCAATTACGATTTTAAAATTCCTTTACACAACAATGAAATCTCAACGGTTGAACTCGTTCCTCATTCAATATCGTTCACTAATCAAATATGGAACGCTCCGTTATTCGCCTTGAATTGTCCTGCGAGAGCGGAGCGCGACGCGGCGAGTGAATGACGAACGACATTATTCATTCACTCGTTCAATGGCAGCCGAATCGAACGCTTGATTGGAAGTGACAAAGTTACCCGTACGGACGTAGGACGTAATTCTTTTGATTGATGTATTAATTACCTTGTTTGCGTTCATTTTGTTAATTAGTCATTTGGTTTTGAAAATGAAATATTCGGCAGCAATAACTTAAAGATAAACTTTTAGGAGTAATCTCTTGTGTTTTTAGTAGGTCACTTCATCATTCACTTCAATCATGTTTTCACTGCTTGATTTTTGACAGAATAGCTTTACTGGTGCCCATGTTTTACGGATAAAAATACATTAACACTTACAGGCTGGAATATCTATTAGAACTTGTGTTCGGTTCTAATAAAAACTGCTTCTAAACTCCAGATGGCAAATCAAATTACACTTTTCCCGTTGAAGAAATTAAACCAAGCCTTCTCAATATCAACCACAGCAATTCATGTCCGGATGGAAAACCTGATGTAAATTCCGCATTTAAAAACCTTCAAACTCTAGTTATGACAATCAATGTCAAAAACTTGAAATATGACTTATTTTTGACAGATAAAGATTGAAATTAGAATGTGAACATTCGTAAAAATAAGAGAATTGCCCTCCTGGTACTCCAGTATTCGAAGCACGTAAAAATACAAACGAATAAAATGTATAACGTCCCTCGAATTACCGTAAAAAGGTACCCACCTAAGACTAATGAGTTTTTAATGTTGCTAAATTACTATTTATGAGACCACCGTGATCATGTAAATTAACAAATGGTGTACCTACATATACACATTATATACCTACGCTACGAAAATGAAAAATTATGAACTCTTAGTAACATCTTGCAGATTAGGGGATATTTTAAATTAGGGTCATTATTACCCTCGTTATCTACAGGTTGGAATGGGAATTGGCGCAAAGGCTGGTAACATGAGTTCAGCTAGTCGATTTACTAAGTCACCCCGGGAAACCTTGAGTGAAGTAAACTGTCAATGCCTAGAATAAAATGACAGTTGAGTTTGCCTACATAACTGGCCTGTTGGTCTAGTGACTGGCCTGTTGGTCTAGTAGGTAGTAACCCTGACTGTTATCTGGTTCGCACGGTGTACGCGAGAGGTTAAAATAACATTGTTCAGGGCCTACTGCCAGTCGCTGTACACGTGCGCCCTGTGGGTCAGTTATACACAGGGCTCGTACAGTGCTCTACGAGTCCAATATAATAACGCGTTCCGGGTATTACTGGGGTTGCCGCGCTTCTGTAGCGCGTCTGGGATGTTCGCGGATGCGCGCGTTCCGGATTTCGGCTCACTGCTGCGTCCACGAATCGCATCACTGATGCGTCAGATGCGCGACAGCCCCAACAGCCTCGTGGCTACAGTAGCCGGCAGGGTGGATGGCCAAATAATGTGTCGCTGGGTGGCGGTACACAGACCGTCATTCAGATGTGTGTTTTAGTTAGTAAGTGTCAAGTTTGTTTTTATTTTATTTTTATTATTTTGTTTTTGATTATTTTATTATTTGTTTTAATATGGACTTATGGTTATTTAATATGGTCGTGGGTTCGATTCCCACCCAGGACAAATGTTTGTGTGATGAGCACGATCACTTGTTCTGTATCTGGGTGTTATTATCTGTTATATTATTATGTATGCATTTAGAAATATATTAGTATGTTTATCAGCTCTTTAGTACCCATAACACAAGCCCTGCTTAGCTTGGGACTAGATGGCGTTGGGTGAAAGTTGTGGAATATTTATTTTTTATTTATTATTTCGCCGACACTTTTATGGGGTATTTTTTACAGAATAGCAGTGCAGACTGCAGACTGTACGAGTTTTTATGTAATTTTTGACAATCTAAATTCTTAAAATAATCTGACAAAAACAATTAGTCTTGATTTTGATTTTAATTCTAGTTTAACCCCAACTTTTACGTTTTAATACTGATGTTTATTTTACTTCAACTGTTTTCGAACGCCCTTAGTGGTCAGCCCCCCTAGCCAAGTTACAAACGATTCGTATCTATTCTCTTTCTACAATCGAGAACGCCTCAAATCCCTTTGTTTTGACCACGTGACTTAGCGAAAGGTGATAAGTCACGTGGTCAAAACAAAGGGATTTGTGGCGTTCTCGATTGTAGAAAGACAATAGATACGAATCGTTTGTAACTTGGCTAGGGGGGCAGGTTGTGTATCGCATTACCACTGTTTTGTCCTACTCCTGGGAAAAGGCTTCTTGTGGTATCCTGTTATACCACTCCTTCCACCTTTCGCGATTCCACGTTTCGTCATTCCAGTTATGCAAAAATTTATCCAGTTCGCCCCGAAAAAGAATAGCCAAATGTGTGTGGGTGTGGTAATCAATGCTCGCGCCTTCTGTGTGTAAGAAAAGTCCTTTGCCTTGCAGCGATACACCTACAGGCAAGTTTTATTACCGGTTGTGGTGATTCAACAAACTCAACAGATTGTCACAAAAAGAATATTTACAAATAATATGATTGAGAATGGTAGCCCCATTCTCAATAAACCTATGTTACAGCTTGGAAGAATTATGAGTTTGACAGCACGTCTTACTCTGCCCGGTACACGTCGCACCGGCGAGATGTTTACCAGACTAAGTAAAATTAAAGCAATCTATTGCCCCGGGGACAGCCAATTTACTTCTGTTGCTACAGGGCTGCCCGTTACTTGTTTTTTACTAAAATATTATTAAAAACTGGCGTTGTATTTTTTTTTTCTATAGTCATCGTATTAAATACCGATTTTACAATCATCTGGTCACTTTTGTTTTAAGGGTTTTTGGAGCAAAAACTAAAATAATAAATAAATATTCCACAAGTTTCACACAGCGCCATCTAGCCGCAAACTAAGCAGAACTTGCGTCTATGAGTACAAGATAACTGATAAAACAGATAATATTATATGAGATATTATAGATAAATTACACCCAGACACAGAACAAAAAAGTACTGGAGCGGCGACCACGTACCGCAAGATGCAGCGTTGGAAGGCCTCCCACAACGTGGACTGACTTCGTGAGGGTCGCGGGAATCCGATGGATAAGAGACGGACAGGACCGGTCATTGTGGTGACCTTTGTCCAGCAGTGGACGTTTTTCGGCTGAAATGATGATGATGATGATGATGATGATGACAGAACAAATGATCATGCTCATCATACAAACATTTCATTTTGTTTTGTTTGGGATTGAACCTGCGGTATAGCAGTCCGGGCCATTTACCACTAGATCAACAGGCCATTCTTCACTTACTACTAAGTGTTTACGGTGGGTTTATTATACTACTTAGTATAATAAATCCACCAGAAACACGATACATCCGCTAAATCATCCTTTTTATTTTTGTGTTTGTATGGCTTCCATGATAGCGCTACAACACTTCATAATGCTGAACATAACACATAGCTCTTCTTATCTCATTTCCCCGTCATTAGTCTTTCTTTCTTTTCGTTTCCCGTCACGAGTTTTAGAATGTTTGGAACACTTTGTTATATTTTTTATAGGTTTCGGTAACTCAATTGTGACTCGTTGATTCCTAAGTTCGCAAACAAATTCCGTTCCTGTGAAATTCGCCGTCTCGATGCGTTTTTGAATGCCGACCATATTTTTAAATAAAAGGCATTAGTTTAACTAAAATTGGCAGTACTAAAATATGAGTCCGTCACTTTCATTTTCAATTAGGGTAAAAGAGATGGCAATAATACAGTTTTAATTAAACCTGTCAAAAAGTTATATTAATATTTAAAAATGCATGAAGAGCACTCCTATAGGAAGTTTCTTCTCGCAGAATCGCAAACTTTGTAACATTATCGTCTTCCATTATTCAGCAAAAATATCTTATCTAGGATTTTACCTACATGTGGAATATTGGACATTAACTTGAAAGAAAGAAAGAGAAAGCATTTATTTCGCCCAAAGTTTAACTAAAACTATAAAAAACCCTTCATGCAATACTTAACTATAAAAATAAAAACTTAATTTTTTTCTTTGCCAACCCTAAGTTGCAACGCGGACACCGGGTCAATTCCGGCGTTTACTTATTTTAATAAAACTCCGCAGACGTACGAATTTCATCTTATTAGTACACTCAGAGAAATATACAGCGGTTATGTAATAAGACTTGTGACCTACATACATAGTATTATATACATAGTACAAATATACAGAAGTTGTAAACCTTTTCTTGTGGTTATGAGGGACCAGAACTTTTAAGATTATTATTTTTTTACCAAAATAGTACAACCAGCTTCTAAAAAACAATAAAAGGTGTTTAAAAACTTCAGCTACGTAAGTCTGTGTTGTATTGTGTAAATTCATTTCATGACGACATTGAAACTCTTCTACAAAGTATCACGTGAAAACGGTCGAAGAGCGACATAAACACACATGTACATACACACACCCACACACAAACACACACACACACACTCACACACACACTAACACACACACGCATGTCCCTAGTTTTAAGTTTAATTTCTTTGTACGGACACTCCTACATTATTCCTGTTTCTAGTTTTAGAAGAGCGGGGTCTCCTAGCACAGGTATTTGTTTATACTTAAAAGGAGGCCTCTATGTAAGATTATGTATTGTAGAAGTTTGTAAAGCTAACTGAAATAAATTTATTTATTTATTTAATGGAACTTAAGTTATTTTACAAAATTTATAAACGTTTAAGCGGTTGACCGATTGGTAGATGTACTATGAGTCTCTAGTTCATTTATCATACTGAGCAAATACATTTTTTTTGCATTGCCTAAAGTTAATTTTTCCGGGTCTAGTATAGTGTTTGTATAACTATGTAAGTTTAAATGTTTGTAAACGTACTCACGCTACGGGTGATTCATAATAAGAAAAGCATTAACAGTAAGAACCTTGTGCATTAAATATATGACAATGAGCTCTGTGGCCTGCCCACGTCCACTAAAGTTTGATGACTCTTCGGGTTATATCCAGTGACCTTGGTTCTCCTGAGGATTTCGTCATTTCTGATTCGATCACGCAATGTAACTCCGTGCGTAGCCCTCTCCATTCCCTTTTGAGCGACTTGCCTTCTGATAAGGCCCATTGTAAGCGAATAAGTTCCAATCCCTATGTCATCACTAGCAACATGCACTGGTCATAGACTTTTGTCTTGAGACGCTGTGATATGTCGGACGATAAGATACCGCGTTGGTCCCTAAATGCTGCCCAACTGAGTCGGATTCAAGGCTTGACCTCTCTCAAAGTCTTCTTTTTTTTATCGTGTGGTGTTAACTAACCTGGTGTCAGAGTTTTAATGCCGCCCATGGGCCTCTGACTTGGCATCACATGTCCTCGAGTAATATCTCTCAGGCATGCCGGTTTCCTCACGATGTTTTCCTTCACCGTTTTTGAAGCAAGAGAAGATAATTATAATAATAATAATAAATTTATTGCTTCAAGAATTACAGATATATAACCATTACGTAGAGGTATTACAAAGTAATCTTATAAACAATTGGTGAATTGGTAGGGCTTGCGTAGGTTGGAAAAATCTGTATACAAAACTGATAAACCCTGCCTCTTAAACTAGGGTATCCTGTATCTTAAGAGACAGTGTTCGGCTAAAGATTATTACATTTCAATTTTACAACAAGCAGAGTGTGTCGATCTACCTTTAAGTTTATAGATGCTTACAGGTTAAAACTGGTTTAATGGATTAGTATGTAAAAATAATAAAAAAAAAAATTGTAGCCATGCAGTAAGCGTTTGTGTGTGTTTGTGTGTGTGTATGTGTATGTGTGTGTGTGTGTGTGTGGGTAATTAGTATAATTACCCACACACACACACACACATACACATGCTCATGCTCATTGTATAATGAGCACATGAATCCGAAAAGTCAGAGGTGCGTGCCTTGGGTTAGAACTCGAGACCTATGATTTGGCAATCCGCCGGTCACACCACTAGGCTATCACTGCTAGTTAGACCTATCTATATATCTGGACCGTTTGTACCTGGTAAACTTTATTGTCTATAACTTGTAGTCTCCAATTTCGATAGGAGCGGGTGCTACATGGGAGTTTACCATGACCTTGGTTTCGTCCATATTTGGCCTTCCGATGAAGCCCATAAAATTCCAAAACTATCCCAACTTCAAACAGATCGAGTAACTAAAATAGATCACGAAACATGTCCTAAACACACGGTCGGTAAAGCACACATTTCACGCGAGCGTGTCGCTTTCGAAAGTCGAAGTCGCCACACGACTCCAAGGACTTTTAAAGTCGCAGTTTATAGGTGCATTCCTAGTGTCCATAAAGTGGGCTGGAAGCTGTAAAGGGCAAAAGTGTCTCGTGAAAATGTTGAGTGTGTGGGTCATATTATATTGCTGGAGATGGAGTTAGTGTAACACTTTTATGGAGTTGTTAAATAGTTATATTTGCAGTTTGCAGTTATGTTGCATTAAAGTCGAGTCATCATCGCCTAGCCTTTTCCTAACTATATCGGGATCAGCTTCCAGTTTAACCAGCAGGCCTAGCCTTATTACAAATTTCATTTTTATCACATCTATTCAAAAAGAGCTAGTTTATTCTTCGTAAACAGGGGCCAAAATAGCTCATTAATCCCTAGGGACCAAAATTGATTTGAATTTGGAATGTGGATATTGTTAGTAAATGTTTCAATCAGCAAAGAGGTGAATCACAAACCATGCGGGAACAATGTATTGAATATGTGACTGGCTGAAAAACTGCGAGCGCGCCAAATTCAAAAAAAGTTAATGAAAAATAAACAACGCGCGAAATTAAATGCATTCTGCTTTCGTTCGTCGTTGATTCATATTCAGATTTTAGAATGATAAAAAAATTAGTGCGTCTTCCTCAAGTGAAAGTATTGTTATGTCTTATGGTTCTGAATTGTACGTAAATAAATTCTTGTTCATAAGTTGCACTTACTTATTTTCTCATAGAGGGTGATAAAAAGTAGAGTGTCCACCTCGGGAGCAACACTATTTTAAGCTCGAGTGACATACTTTTAATCCCTTGCTGCGCTCAGGATTCTAGATAGGAATCCCTCGCTCCGCTCGGGAATCTACTCTAGAATCCTTCGCTCCGCTCGGGATTAAAAAAACACTCTCGCCTTTAAAATAGTTGTTTGCTCCCTAGATAAACGATCTACTATTTTAATATTGTAATCGATAAGGCTACAATAGAATAGAAAGAAAATGGCGTATATGGATCAGCCGTTTGTCAACTGTCAAGAGTCTTTAAATTTAGCGCATGTCATCAAATCACCCATCGCCCGAAAGTCTGACATCCAGCTTAACCAAGGTTCAGGTCAGGCAGACACTCCATGAAAAGCACTGGTATTCAGTTGCATTCGGTTAAAATAGAAGCCGGATAGGCTTTTTTTTTTTTTGAGGGGTGGAAAATTCTCGTGGATGTCCCCCGCCCGGGGAGGCGGAGGGGCTGTCAGACTCTTACTGACTAAAAACCACCCCGTGTTCCTTCTCACACCTGCGCCGGGGGTCACGGGAACGGAAGATGCTTCCGCGACCCCCGACTGGTGCCGGCCCCGCCAAGTCAGCGAGGGGAGTGAGGTGTTGGACTCCTGAAAGGTAAAGGTCTACCTTTACCCTTTTGACTGGCCTGTTGGTCTAGTAGTTAGTGACCCTGACTGCTATGCCGTAGGTCATGGGTTCGATTCCCACCCAGGACAAATGTTTGTGTGATGAGCACGATCATTTGTTCTGTGTCTGGGTGTAATTTATCTATAATATGTATGTATTTAGAAATATATAAGTATGTTTATCAGCTGTTTAGTACCCATAACACAAGCTCTTAGCTTAGCTTGGGACTAGATGGCGTTGTGTGAAAAAGTTGTGGAATATTTATTTATTTACCTTTCAGGTTTTTTTTATAATAAGTTTTTTAGACTGCCGGTTCATCAAAACTAATAGTTAAAATTGTCACAACCACCGCCGTTTATCTAAAACCAAGTCAATATTCAATTAACTAAACCTCAGGGTATGCAATAAACTAAGTTCATTGACAAACTAACGGTCGACTTGACACGGATTGATCAAAGTAACGCTCGAATTGATTCTGGAAACTATGCGGTTGGATGTATTTAGGATCCCTTGACCCTTGGTTTCGATGGAGGATATTTGTGGTTGCATCGGGAATGTTTTTGGGACTTCTAGGTGACAGAGAAATTGGGGAATCGAAAGGTCAACGTTTTTCTAGTAAACGTAATAAAAGCCGAGCTTATTGTCATCAACTGTACATAAATCCGTGCTCCGGGTAGATACTTAAAAAAATCCAGGGTCACTTTGCTTGACTCAGGAATGCAATCCAAGACCTCACGCTTAGCAGTACACTAACGAGGCAGTCTATTAAGTCAGTTATTTAGTGATGGCAATAATATTTCATGTTTATTATGTATGTGTGTATATCTTGACTTTCATAGGCCTGTTGGTCTAGTAGTTAGTAACCCTGACTGCTATGCCGGAGGTCGTGAGTTCGATTCCCACCCAGGACAAATGTTTGTGTGATGAGCACGATTATTAATTGTTCTGTGTCTGGGTGTAATTTATCTATAATTCGTACGTATTTAGAAATATATAAGTATGTTTATCAGCTGTTTAGTACCCATAACACAAGCTCTCAAGCTTAACCGCCATACCCTTTGGGCATTACAGGCGTGGTATTATGTAATGTATATAAATTCACCACAACATCACAAGTCGCCCTCAAAAAAAAAAAAACAAAATGGCCGACCGAAATTAAAAACAACATTTCGTAAATCGAATTTGATGAATACGGACGATAAAAATTACTTTTTTCGATTGCCCTGGGGTGCTGTAAATGTAAATTGGAGGTCAAACGTCGGGAAAGAGTGACAATTTCATAAGCCATGTTGTTTTAAAAAGGGAGGACCGCAAAGCTAAAATAACAGTGTGTTAATTGGAAAATAATATGACGATGATATAAGGAAAATATTGTGTTTTTTTTTTGTGACTTTTGTTTGGTGGGTCATATTTTTAAGTGACTTGACAACTTTTTTGTACTATCATCATCATCATCATCATCATCATTTCAGCCATAGGAAGTCCACTGCTGGACATAGACCTCCCCTATAGATCTCCAATAACACCGGTTGGAAGCGGCTCGCATCCAGCGCGTTCCCGCGGTCTTAATGAGGTCGTCTGTCCACCTTGTGGGTGGACGTCCTACGCTGCGCTTGCCGATACGTGGCCTCCACTCGAGAACCTTTCGACTCCATCGGTCATCAGTCCTCCGTGCTATGTGCCCTGCCCACTGCCATTTCAACTTGCTAATCCACTGGGCTATGTCGGTAACCTTGGTTCTTCTACGGATCTCCTCATTTCTGATTCGATCTCGTAGAGAGACTCCGAGCATAGTCCTGCGTAATGTCTTCTCGTCCGACATACCTCAGTGTCTCAAGTCGAAGGTTTTCGACCAGTGTGTGTTGCCAGTGATGACATATGAATTGGAAACTTGTTCGCTTACAATGGGCCTTATCAGAAGGCTTTAAGGACGCGTTTACAAATCTGACCAAAATGAACAGTTTTTCGGTACATTTTGCGGCAGAACTAAACTAAACTGAATCTAAATAATAATTACCAAAGACAGATTACTCCTTCATCTTCAAAAGGTCGCAATTTTTTATTGTAAAATCTAGGTAAATAATATTGTAAAAAATCATTTCCGGAACCTCTTTACACAAAATTGTCGATTTCGTTTTGAGTTTAGGAACATTTTTCTTCTATTTAATAACAGTAATGTGTATATTTAAAAATATTTTATGTAAGGAGACATGATCAACTCAAAAAGGTGGCAGAAAAAACTACCAAAATATTCCAATTAATTCCAGAAAAAAAATCAAATCGATTTTAGTTTTTCAACAAATTTTGCTAGATTGCGTGAACCTTAATGGCTTGAAGCTAAGGGTTATTTTACTGATCACTGTCGTGAGTTATTGCACAAAAATTTAAAACAAAAAATATTAGTTTGGACGCTGTGTCGCTTGCAAGCTGCAACTCCTGTTAAATAAGATCGCAATCGAATACAAATTGTGGCACTGAAACGTGGTCAGTAGAGTAAAAATGGGGGACCTGGATCAAGGAGATCCAGGTCACACCCATTTTTACTATTCATTTAATCAATATTCAAATTTTACTATTCATTTCATCAATATTCAAATATTATCTCATACTTTCTCCCCCTATTAGTTTCATTTATAATATTAATTCACAATATCAGTTCAAAGTGCTGTCTATTCATACAATATTTATTAAGTAACTGAGTACTAATCGCTACGTGTGTTTGTTTTATATATTTGATATTCTAGTTCATAAGCTAACACTGAATACTAAAGGGACATACGATATCTTCATTATAAATATGTAGGTACTTCATGAGTCTGAATGAGCCTTGCAGCGTCAAATTATTATGTTTCCATGTACAACTATGATGAAGATGATGTTATAAAGTTTTTAAACCGGTTTTAAGATTTAGATAAATGAAATAAAACGCTTTCCAATGAATAAGTAGTTAAGATTTATTTCAGATTCATATAATACAAATAAGTATAAGTAAATTAAATGAATAGGTACACTTCATTCTTGTTCTACAGCGACTGGTAAAAAGTATTGTTCAAATAATGTAGCATATCCTTTACTCTCAAGTAAATGCTGTCAGTGTAAATGTTCTTCACAATGTGCTGAAAACATATTTCAGCACTGCACTGACATACAGACTTTTCAATGCTTTCAAATTGATTTGCATTATAAACCTCAATCCGAATTACCTTAGAGCCGGTTGACACAGTTTTGTAAAAACTTAACAACTGTTTGTTATCGACATTGTTCGCTCGTTCCTCTTCATCCAAGTAATTAACGACGTTTTCAACTATGTCAGGATTTATCATTAATGGAGGGGACATCGGTGAGTAAGCCCAGCTCGGTATCTGAAATAGAAAAAATCTTGTAATTCTAATTATAAGTTATTAAAACTAGTACTTAAATTATTTAATTGAATAAACTTACCGACATTGTAGTTTTAACTGGAGCACATCCGAGGAAATGAAGAAGTTAAATGATGTTTTATTGGTCTCGATTTTATATATAACTACTTTCTTTAGGGTGTTTTAATTTGATATTGAAATAAAATAGCGAAACATGAGATCAGACAATGTTTGTTTTACTGATTACGATTTTAATAATTTTTACCATTAATTAAAATAATATTTAAATTATAAACAAATCTAGAGGAACCTATATGTATGTACCTATCTCTAGCATAGAAGGTATACCGTTAAACTAACCAAATACAATTTAATAATTTATAACATTAATTAATAATATTAAAATATACAAGCAAATTCATAGGAACTAATATGTATGTATTAATAGCATTTAGGGTATGTTTACATCGTACAGAATGTAACACCGTGTGTATACATTTAATAGAAAAAGTATATGATTTATTTACAATGTGAGTGTCAGTGTATCATCACCTTAATGAAACCAAACGTATTTGGATAAAATGCTGACAGTGTTCTGCGATCATTGATTCTAAAGGTATGTCACTATATTGATTATGGTCTCGGAATGTTTGTATGTTCGTTGTTGTTAAATATGTGTAAGTAAATGTATGTTTAGCATTTTTACGACAAGTGAAGTCATGGTATTTGTGTAGTATAATTCTAAGTCATATTTAACAATCCTTAAATGATTAGTAACTAGTATATTTTGTTTACAAACGTAAATAGGATATCTTGTTTTTGCTTAGTGATCATATTCTACACATGGACTTCACATATTTGGAGGAACATCATCTGGATTTTGCTCTATATAATGCGTAAGAAGCTTAGCCAAATCACAAACTGCTCTCTACGAGGGAAAGAATCAACGTCTACACACTAGCTACGCTTCAACCAGAAAAATGTAAGTTAACTTTAATTATTTTATTAAATAATAATGAGTTAAAAATGTGTAATGTGTACATACTATTTATTCGAACTGTAAATTGTATGCAGCGTGTAGGTATGCATTCTGCAGTGCGATTCTGGTCAAATCACCGCGTGAAAATACAGGCGTAGTGAGGGCGAATTGAGCTGTCATTCCATATTAATGTTAGACATTGACAGTTCACTTCACTCAAGTTTTCACGGCATGACTTCTACTGAATCGACCGGCTGTTTAGTGAGTTTGATTGTAGTACAAACTTTGTACAAATAAAATGAATATTGAATTCGATTTATTATTCGCTATTAGCAGAAATTCTAATGTGCAAATTATATTTTCCTCGTATTGTTATAATATATTTAGGTTTCTTTAGATTAACCTAGCGAGTCCTTCAGTAAACTTATTTGCTTTCATTTTTAATAATATTTTGAATAATATATTGTTTTAGGTCCAAGTCTTCTTCATCTTCAATGCCTCAATTGTTCTCATCTGGAGAAGAATCAGATACCGAACAGCAGCCGATGCAGCAGAAAACGACATCATCGCCTCGGGTTGAGAAATCTGCTGCAAACAAGCGTTCCAAAGCGTCTGTCGGATGTGGATCTAAGCCTCACGGATCGAAGAAGCCTCGAATCAATCCGGTGCCGTTGACTGATAATAAGTTAACGGCACGAGACCTGTTCGGCAGTGAAAGCGAAGAGGATGATTCACTGAAGCCGTCCACATCAGCCGGTAAAAAATCGCCTCCTCTTTATTCTTACTATACTAAGAAAGTTGAAAAAGGCTACGCTCGAAAAATAAGCGAAACAAAACAAGGACCGTATTACGTTGAAGTAAAGGTCTATAATTGTGAGGAGATCGCAAGTGTACTACCGGTAAATAGGTGGCGTCACTCAATCGTTACGGTCAAAACAAAAACTGATACGGATACGGAGATGTGGCGTCATCTAAAAGCATTTACGTCCTCAGTCGACAAAGATTTTAAAAACTGTCCAATGACTTTGATAAATTCTTATTATTAAGTTTTTTTTATATGAATGCTTAACTTGTCATTATGTTAATATAATATAATCCTAGTAATTTTAGGTAACCTTCTTTAATTAATTCTTACTATAACGTTTTTTTAGTTTAGTATTGTTACTTTCTCTGTATGCTATGTAATGTAATCCTAATAATTACATGTAACAAATGTGTAACTAGTCAATTTAATAAATAATAAAAAATATGCAGATATTCTACTTATATCGTATGTTTTTATTTCACAGTTGTACAGCCCAGAGAACACAGAACACCATTCACAAGATCATGTAGTACAAATATGATTTGTACGCAATGTAAAACTGAAATACCACGAAATCAGTATGCATATCATATGAGAACTAATATACACAAGACTAATAGTTTATTGAGAACTGAATTTAAAAATATTTTCATTATAGCAACAGCATTTAAAAATAGAATCGCAACTTATCGACTGAACTTAGCTCAGGATGACGAGCACCTCACTTCTGAGGCGATCCTGAGTAATGTTGATACACATAAGAGTCAGGATGACGAGCACCTCACTTCTGAGGCGATCCTGAGTAATGTTGATACACATAAGAATCAGGATGACGAGCACCTCACTTATGAGGCGATCCTAAGTAATGTTGATACACATAAGAGTCAGGATGACGAGCACCTCACCCCTGAGGCGATCCTGAATTCTGTGCTTCCAGATATTAATAAATTAATAACCATGATACTGAATAAGTATAACTGTATAAAAGTAAATTTTGAGCTTTTTGTTAAGTTTCTTTTACTGAGATCTGACAATGAACAACTAGAACTGAAATCTTTTAACACTAAGTATGATATACTCTATAAAAATTCTGATATAAATGACTTCTTTTTGAATAAAATACATGTCTTGATGCGGAAAATGTCTGAATTTGAACACGTACAGTCAGGTTGGACATATCTTTCGCTAAGTCATATTGAGATTAATATAAGTAAATATTGTCCCATGAGAGGTGGCACATACATTATGTTGCCCTCAGTAATAAAAAATACTAAAAGTTGTTTGAATTTACATAATAATGATGAATGTTGTTTTTTATGGTGCGTCGTAGCCGCATTATTTCCTCGTACAAGTAATGTGTGCAGAACGACGTCCTATCCTCATTATAGCGAAGTTCTCAATATTCAAGGAATGTCATTACCTCCTTCACATAATGATATTAAACTTTTTGAATTGATAAATCCTACAATAAGCATTACCATATATGGTTTAGACAATAAATGTACTGTCACTGGACCTTTATATATGACGAATAAGAAAAAAGAAAATCATATTAATTTATTATATATTGAACAAAATAGTAAAGGACATTATTGTTTAATAAAAGATCTCGTACGATTAGTGCGACGTCAGATTACGCATCATCATGGCAAAGTTTTCCTATGCGATTCATGTTTACAATTTTTTACAAATGAAAATAAATACACATCTCATACTTGTTCTAAAATATTGACTATACTACCGGAAAAACATACCATATTGAAATTTAAACACTATGAAAGACAACTTAAGATTAATTTTATTATTTATGCTGATTTCGAGAGTTTGCTAATACAATGTGATGAAAATAGTTCTAAAAATACTGTGACATTAAAAATGCATCAACCATCAAGTTTCGCATATTACATATGTTGTTTTCATGATAACAAACTTAACAAATTTGTTACGTATAGAGGTCTAGATTGTGTTGAAGTATTTTTAAAACGTTTAGTAAAAGATGCTAAACGAATAAACAAAGTTTTGTCTACTCATTTATCAATGAAACCTTTAACTCATAATCAAGAACGAGAATATCGAAATGCAACTAAGTGTCATATATGTAATCAGTTACTGTCCGGAGATAAAGTTCGTGATCATGATCATATTACTTCCGAGTATAGAGGGGCAGCGCACTCGCATTGTAATTTGATGTACAAAGTGTGTCCATTCATACCGGTTGTATTTCATAATTTAAGTGGTTATGACTCACATATATTTATTAGAGAGTTGGCTAAATATGAAGGCTCAATTAACATAATTCCAAAAACTAAAGAAAAATATCTCACAATTACTAAATTAATTAAGACAAAACAAGGTACTCGCTCAATACAGATTAAATTTATTGATTCCTTCCATTTTCTTAGCTCAAGTCTAGATTCTTTAAGTAAAAGCTTATCAGAAAAAGATTTTGTTTATTTAACGAGAGAGTTTAAAGATAAAAGTAAACTTAACTTATTACGTAAGAAAGGTATTTATCCATATGATTATATGGATGACTGGTCAAAATTTGATGAAAGAGAACTACCCCCAAAATCTAGTTTTTATAATAGTTTAACCATGGAATCTCTAACAGATAACGAGTATGCTCACGCTCAAGATATTTGGAATAATTTTGAGATAAAGACACTTGGTGAATACAGCAATTTGTATTTGAAAAGTGATGTTTTGTTGTTATGTGACATATTTGAAAAATTTAGAGAGACAAGTTTACATTTTTACAAACTGGATCCTGCTCACTATGTGACTTCACCCAGTTTGAGCTGGGATGCTATGCTTCTGTACACTAGCGTTGAATTAGAGCTCATTAGTGATTCAGAAATTTATACATTTATTGAAAAAGGTATATGAGGGGGCTTAGCACAATGCTTACTTCGTCATGCTAAAGCAAATAATAAATATTTACCTCATTATAATCATTTAAAACCGACGAGCTATTTGATTTATCTAGATTGCAATAATCTTTATGGTTATGCAATGACTAAAAAGTTGCCTATTTCAGAGTTCCGATTTTTAACTCAGAATGAAATTGACAGCTTTAATGTATTGCATGTATCAGACGACAGCGTATATGGTTTTATATTAGAAGTAGATTTATGTTACCCAGATTGTATTCACGATCTGCATAAAGATTTACCATTTGCTGCAGAGAAATTTATACCCCCCGGAGGGAAATCAAACAAATTAATTGCTAATCTATATGATAAATTTAATTATGTCATTCATTATGTACATTTAAAACAATGTATAAAAAATGGTCTAGTTTTAAAAAAAATACATCGCATACTAACGTTCAGACAGGATAATTTCTTAAAGAAATATATAGATCTGAATACCAATCGGCGTATAGCATCTAAAACTTCTTTTGAAAAAGATTTTTTTAAACTTCTAAATAATGCAATATTTGGTAAAACTATAGAAAATAAAAGGAAACAAGTGGACATAAAACTAGTAACCAAATGGAATGACAACGAAAACTTCACGAATAAGAAACTTTGCGCAGAAAAATTGATTTCCAAACCTAATTTTAAAAGTGTGTCAATATTCGCGGACGATTTTGTAGCAATACAGTTAAATCGCGATAAAATAATATTAGACCGACCAATTTACATCGGATTTACAGTTTTAGAGTACGCCAAACAACATTTATATCAGTTTCATTATGATTACATAAAAAAGAAATATGGAGACAAGGCTGAATTATGTTATACAGATACCGATAGTTTACTTTACTTAATTCATACAGAAGACTTTTACCATGACATGCATGATAATATTACATATTTTGATACTAGTAATTTCCTAATAGATAATCAATATAACATACCTAGAATTAACCCAAAAATTCCTGGTTTGTTTAAAGACGAAATGGGAGGTGATGTTATTACAGAATTTACGGGTTTACGAGCAAAACTGTATTGCATTAACAGTTTGAATTCACTGATAACAAAAGCGAAAGGTATGTCTAAATCTGTTACTAAGCATTTAAAACAAAGTAATTACAATGATTCTTTGTTATTCGATAAAAGCCAGTCGTTTAAAATGAATATTATAAGATCTATCAAGCATATATTGTACTCGCAGCAAGTAAGTAAGCAAGCACTAAATAGAAACGATGATAAAGTTCAGATACTTTCAGATCAAATTCACACTTTGCCTTGGGGATATTGTGATGCGATGATTTAAACCAGAGTTCATTAAACTTTTTATTGATCTAATTACGTTTAAATCGAGCATTAATTATTATGTAATCCACATCTAGACAACCACTGTTTTAAATGAATGTATTGTATAGAAATGATGTATGAATAATTATTTTAGAATAAGTTATGTACTATAAATGAATATATTACGCTACTATTATGAGTGAATGTATACGCTACGATGAACATTTTATGATGTTATCTGTATATTATATTATAATAAAATGATATTTCCTCAACGAATGGACTTTTATTCAAACGTATTCAACTTCCTAAACGTTATCATCAAATTTTAAGTTCATGCTTGTTCTATGTTAAGGTTTATGTAGTAACGAGTATATAAGTGTATGTTAGGCGGAAATAAGATTAATATGCACTATGAGGTTGATCAAACAACCCGTATCTCTCAATGTTAATCATATAAGATTTAGTGACTCTGTTCACCACATCAGACATAGCGCTTTACTACCAAATACTATTCGCTGTATAATATGTGGTCCATCAAACTGTGGTAAAACGAATGTTATGGTTAGTTTACTGCTGCATGAAAATGGGCTCAAATTTAAAAATCTTTATCTTTACTCTAAAACTTCTTTTCAACCAAAATACCGTTTCTTGATTGAAGTATTAAACAGGGTGCCACAGATTAACTTCTACGAGTTCAATAATGACAAAGATGTAATTTCTCCGAGTGAAGCTTTAGCAAATTCTGTATTTATATTTGATGATGTTGCTTGTGAAAATCAAATAAATATCCGCAATTATTTTTGTATGGGTAGGCATAAGCAAATAGATTGTTTCTATTTGTCTCAAACCTATTCTAAAATACCGAAGCAATTGCTACGTGACAATGCTAATTTTCTTATAATATTCAAACAAGATGATGTGAATTTAAAGCATATTTATGAGGAGCATGTCAGTTCTGATTTACAATGGAAAGAGTTCAAAAACATTTGTCAAACTGTTTGGAGTAAACCTTATAATTTCCTACTTATAAATAAAGAATCGTCATTAAATAAAGGAAGATACAGACAGAATTTTGATATGTTTTTTAATTTTGACTGACTGTTTGTACACACATATAAGTAATTAATAATACAAATCAATTCAGTATAACTTGTTCTTTAGTTGAATGCAGTTCTTATAATTGGTAAAACATGGAAAAGAATATTAAAATAGAATTAATGAAGTCTGTGGAATCCATAAAGAACAAAATAAAACAAATGAAGAACCAGGAACACTCTATGAACTTGTCACTTGATAAAATGCTTAAAACCGTCACGGAACCCCTTAATGCACTAGTCGATTCGAATATGTCAAAGGAAAAAATAAAGCATATAGAACATTTACCACTCCACGACGTTGAATTGGATGACATCAATACTAGTTCATCTTCAAAGTTTGAAGACTGCTACGATCCAAAACTAAATTCTGCAGCAGTACTTAAAAAGTCTCCTATAAAAGAAATATTAGATGATTTAGAAATGTCACTAGAGGGTCGTGATATCCATGATATTTATGACGGTGTAAATATACCGTTTGGAATAAGAAGTGTAAACAAAACCTTGCTAATGGGTAATTCTGTAGTCTCATTTTCTAAAATCGATAGTTTGAATGACGACAGTGTCATTTTAATTAAAGTTGGTGACAAATCCTATAATTTAACCCCTGGCTTGAAGGAACTTTTACTTCGAAAAAAGCCTGATTTAAAATTAATATCGAGCAAAGATAGACTTGACTACAAAGACATGCTGCATTATACAAATGCTCATAAGAGAGATTATAATCCTGGTGGACAAATAAGAGGCGATAAGGGAATAAAATATCGTGAAGTAATCAAACCATTATTTTCTGAACCATTAAATGAAAATTTTCACACTGGAGGAAGCTTACCAACTCTAAAGAAATACAAAAATAACACTGACTTGGTATATTGGGATGACCCTAACGAACTCGTTGAGAGATTGAAACTATTAGTTGCTTCCAGAGATGCTGGCAACTCAAATCATGATAATGAAATATTGTCGATCGTTGAAGAATTGAAAGAAGCTGACATAATTAAAGAATAAATACTCACCGCCATTAAATTTTCATTCAGTATTAGAGACGGATTCAAAACAAATGCACTGAATTGTGAACATGAGTAAAATCGATGTGGTAAACGAAATTCATAAAAATGTGAGGGTGAACTTTCCACGCAGATGTGTTATCATGAAAGATATAGATGACCTGTGGCAAGCAGACTTAATCGATATGCAGTCAATTTCAAAGCAGAATAAAAATTATAGATTTATTCTTGCTGTTATTGACACATTCTCGAAATATGCTTGGACTTTTCCTTTAAAAAGTAAAACTAAAGATGATGTTTGTAACTCTTTTAAGAAATTATTGAATAAAGGTCGTGTTCCTAAAAATCTACAAACGGATAAAGGAACAGAATTTTACAATAATCAGTTTCAAAAGCTTATGAAAACTTATCACATTAATCATTATTCAACCTTCTCAACAAAAAAGGCTTCAATAGTTGAGCGATTTATCAGGACATTGAAATCAAAAGTCTATAAGGAATTTAGTTTAAGAGGCAGCTACAATTGGATAGATAGCATGCTTAGTAATGTTATTAACAAATACAATCACACTTATCATCGGACGATTGATGAAGTTCCCGCCAATGTGAATAACATTAACAAAAAACGTATATTAGAGAGATATTCAAGATTGGTCAAAAATCATAATATTAGAAGCAAATATAAAATTGATGATTATGTGCGTATCAGTAAGTATAAAGGAACATTTGAAAAAGGTTACACTCCCAACTGGTCTACAGAAATATTTAAAATTCGAAAGATACAAAATACAAATCCTATTACCTACTTAATAGAAGATGCAATCAGAGGTCAACCCATTTTAGGTGCATTTTATGAACTAGAGCTTCAAAAGACGAAAAATCCTAATTTATATCTTGTTGAGAAAGTTCTTAAAAGAAAAGGAGGCCGAGTTTTAGTAAAATGGTTAGGTTTGCCTTCTTCTGAAAACAGTTGGATTGATAAATCGAATATTTATTAAGTGTTCTGTCTATAATGTATCAGTCTTATGATGTGTATTGAAGAGAGTAGTCTTCTCAATTGGATTATAAATCATTTACCATTTGAATTACATTTACCTGGGTACAATTATTGTGGGCCTGGCACTAAATTAATTAAAAGGCTTATACGTGGAGATAAAGGTGTTAATAAATTAGACGAATATTGCAAACAACACGACATAGCCTATCATAAGTCTTCAAACTTAAAAGATCGTCGCAAGGCAGATTTAGTTTTATTAAATATGGCTAAAGAACGAGCACTTGCCTCAGATGCCAGCGTTGGGGAAAAACTAGCAGCGCACGTAGTAAGCAGCGCTATGTCAACCAAAATTAAAACTGGATTTGGTCTAAAAAAGGATAGCAAAAAGTGCTGTCTTAAAATTAAAAGTGAAAAAGGGTTAACAAATAAATTTAGAAATGTTATTAGCAAAACGAAGAGACATATTAAAAAATTAAAACCAAAATGCAAGAAAGTGGCAATAAAATTAGCTATGGCCGCTGCCAGAGAATTAGCTGATGATTCATCCATTAAACTTCCTCGTGTTATTCCTATACCAAAAACTGGTGGAGTATTGCCTTTGATTCCGATTTTTGCGGGGTTATCAGCGGTAGGAGCTTTAGCAGGTGGTGCAGCTGGTATTGCTAAAACCATTAATGAATTCAAAACGGCTAAAAAGTTATTGACTGAATCGAAGAGACACAATGAAAAGATGGAAGCTCTCTGTATCGGAAAAGGACTACATCTTAAACCACATAAAGATGGACTCGGAATATTTGTATCGAATGAAAAAAACTAAGATATCGGCTACCCAAACGAGCCTTGACTAATTTAGACATTTTGAAGTATGGAAATAATATTCCCTATTTCAGAGGTGTCTTTATGAGAGATAAGCTCCCTAAACACCCTTTTAAAAAAGAATGTGGAGTTTTAAATTTAGATAGCTCTAATAATCCTGGTTCTCATTGGGTAGCCTATGTCAAACATAATGATTATATTGAGTATTTTGATAGTTACGGAAATCTTAAGCCTCCAAAGGAATTTATAAAATACTTGGGATCCAAAGTACACTATAATTATGACAATATTCAGCGTGATCACCCTTTTAATTGCGGACACCTTTGTTTAAACTTTTTGAAGAATTTTTGGTATAATGAAGGAATAAAATAAGCAGCATCTAAAAAAAAGTTCAGTATCGAAGCATGTCTACTACAGTTACCATCTCGGGTAATAAATCGGAGTTGACCTCATACTTTCATCCACCACTGCATTTATCAGATCAATACGAGTGTGGTTTGCTATACTTTTCAGTAATAAATTCCAGACCAAATATTTCTAGCATTAACAGCAGTCTGTTTGCGATCAGAATCGAATGTGATCTTGTGAACGGATCGTACTGCAACGGATTACCAACTCATTTTATTCACGAATTTGTGTCTGATACTCATCCAGGTCATCAGTGCATAGAAATACCGCAAAATATTATTTATTTTCCAGTGAACAAAAATATTATTTCTTCGATATCTGTTAGGATTGTAGATCAATTTGGTAACTGTATTAACTTTGGTGAAGAACATATTCAGCTGCGTCTTCATTTAAGAAAAACAAAATGATAATTCATTATAAAAACACCCAAGTCAGTGAAAAACATCTTAGTTCTTCAACGATTGCTAAGGTGCGACGACGTAAGAAACTCGTAAAGAAATTGACTAAAGTAAATAAAGATTTCCTTAAAGCTCTTGGATTTAAAGTATGAATATACTACAGATTACTGAATCACCACACTTCGACACTTCAATCGAAAGTTACGAAGTCCATTCATACAATCCCTACAATACCAGTTTTAGAGAAAACGATGAAATCAGAATTCCCATCCACCAACAAGACATATACGTGTTACCATCGGCCAGTTCAATTTATATTGAAGGACAAGCAAAGCTATTCGGTAAAGATGGGAATCCGATCAAGAAAACTGTTACATTCACTAATAACTCTGTTTTGTCTTTGTTTCAAGACATCAGATACGAAATAAATGGTATTGAAATAGATCGCATAAAAAACTCGGGAATATCGTCAACAATAAAATCATACATTTCATTAAATGAAGCAGAATGTAAAGTTGCTGCCTTATGGGGGTGGAATTTAGAGGGACTTCAAAGTGATGGTAATTTTAGTGCTGTAATACCACTAAATAAGGTTTTAGGGTTTGCGGAGGATTACAATAAAATTGTGATGAATTGTAAACATGAACTTATATTGAATAGAAGTAACACTAACTTAAATAGCGTTATTCTCACTGATGATACTGTTCATTTTCAAATAGATATACACAGAGTTCAATGGAGAGTACCGCATATAAAAGTATCAGATCGAGAACGACTAACACTTTTAAAACATCTAGAAAGAGATAAAGCTATTCAGATGGCTTTTAGAAATTGGGATTTATATGAGTATCCATTACTGCCGAAAACCACGAAGCATTCTTGGTCAGTTAAAACTGCTTCACAATTGGAAAAACCTAGATATGTAATTTTTTGCTTACAAACTAATAGGATAAATAATAAAACTAAAGACAGTTCAGTATTCGATCATTGTGAAGTAACTAACGTAACGCTCTTTTTGAATTCACTGTATTATCCATATGAACCTTTAAATTTAAAATTTTCTGAAAACAAATATAGTATATTATATGAAATGTTTGTAAAATTTCGTCAGTCGTATTACAACTGTCCAGTAGACCCGTTGCTTGACTTAAAGGTGTTCAAAGAAAAAGCCCCTCTCTTCATCTTAGACTGCTCAAGACAAAATGACAGCCTTAAAACAGGACCAGTAGACGTGAGGTTGGAAATTGAATGTTCTACACCAATACCAGATAAGACGACTGCATATTGTTTGATTATAAATGATCGACTTGTGGAATACAAACCTCTCAGTAACATTGTGCGAAGGGTATCATGATTGCTATTGTAGATATTCAAGGCTTTAAAACAGAAGCAAATGAATTTATAATAAAAGAAATTGCTATAATGTATAATAAAAAACTACAAGTGTTTTTAATTAAGCCACCGTTTCCATTTAAAAAATTAACGGAATCAGAAAAAAAGCAAGTTAGTTGGCTTGAACGTAACAGAAAAATACACTGGGATGAAGGTTTTGTGCCCTATTCGAATTATAAGACTTTGATTCCAAATATTTTAAGAGATATGTGTATCTACGTCAAAGGTTCAGAAAAGGTTTTGTGGTTAAAGCACATTTTAGAAAATAGTAATAGTAAAATATTCAATTTAGAAGATAAAGGTTGTTCTAGTTTGATAAGTTTGTATGATCAATATAAATATTCTGAAGATGTATATAATTGTATTTATCATGACTATGTTTGTGCCTTAAAGAATGTATTGTGTTTAAATAAGTGGTGCTTTGAAAATAAATTTTTAAAATAATTATTTACTTGTTTAATTTTCTATAAAATATTAAGAATAAGTAAAATACTAAGAATTTCCCAATGCTTTTCAATCACATATAAGTTGCTAACAATAGCAAGGTTAACTCATTAAAAGCTCATATAGCTAACTAATTATACGTGTCAGTGAATTAAAAAGTAAATAAATAGAAAATGTTTCATATTGAATACAAACCTCGATATAATATGTATAACTCACATAAAATGCGTGAATTTTCATTTCGTTCCTACTGGGGGACGATGAATTCGAAGAAAAGATTAGTGATGGAAATGGCTGACGCTGGATTCTTTTATTGTGGAAATAGTATTAATGATAAAGCGGCATGTTTCTCATGCGGGGGTATCATAGAACATTGGGAGATTTATGACGATCCTTGGTTGCAACATGCTATACACTATCCTAAATGTTTTTATTTGAATGCTGTCAAAGGAAACGAATATATAATTAATACACGCCTCTCCGTCATAGAATTTGACTCTTAGCAGTGCAATTAATTATTAAAAGAATGTTTTCTTACAACAAAATATAATTAAACAATGTCATAAACATCTTGTTTCAATTTCTACTACCTTCTACCAAAGGCTTCGCCCGCGGAACCTTATACTCTGATTAAAAAATAGCCTATAGATAGGTACTTACTCAATTTCATCCGGTTACAGTTCAGTTCAGTTCAGACAGTTTTCAGTAATAAAGACCACTCAATAGTCAAGTCAGAATATTTTGCAAGCAATGAATGATTACTGTATCTTAAATGATTTTAAAATAAATGGTGAAAATTGAGGGGTTTCCAGATCTTAAGTACATATTTATAATAAAGTATGAGATAATATTTGAATATTGATGAAATGAATAGTAAAATTTTGAATATTGATGAAATGAATAGTAAAATTTGAATATTGATTAAATGAATAGTAAAAATGGGGGTGACCTGGATCTCCTTGATCCAGGTCCCCCATTTTTACTCTACTGTGGTCCCTCACTAAGTATGAACCTTTTGTACTATTATTTTTATAAAATTCTGTCCAGCTTTTTGGTGTCCCACTGCAGGGAAGGCTACCTTTTTCGTTGGCTTATCAGCCTTATATTAATTATAAGTCTAGGTTTCCTTACAGTGTGATTCTTTATTTTAAACCGACTTCAGGAGGAGGTTCTCAATTCGATCAACATTTTTTTTATCAATAAATATATAAAATTTTGCGTGCCTATTTTCAGGCAGAATGCACTGGCTCATTCCTATTTACCCCGCCTGTATTGTACGTTACCTAATTTAGGTGAAAAGATTTAATCCAGCTAAAAGTATTTGTTTATTTCTGTAAAACCTTAACTATATTATGCAAACACTAAAAAAAACAATAACTAAACCTAACAGAAAAAATAATTACAATTTACAAAGCATCAAAAAAATCCTCTGCATCGCTGCCAGCTGGTAAAGTGCCCAAAAGACTGGCGGCATTGCCACGTTGAATGGCAATGCTTAGCCTCTGGCCATTTAGGCCATTTTCTCATTTAGGTTACATAAAATACAGGTGCAGTAATTATAAATTTTAAATTGATTTGTTTAGATTTGATGATTTGTACTTAAAAGAAATGTACGAAATCAAAATCGTCGGTTGCATACCTACAATTAAAATGAATAAAAAAATTACCTAGGTATGGAACCTTTCTCCAGGGATATCTTCTAAAAGGCATTGCATGACACCAGGCTGGTCTCTTTAAGGAGATACGGTGCCTAATTGTATGAGACGACTAGGGTAGTTTTTAACCGACTTTCAAAAAAGGAGGAGGTTCTATGTTCGTGTGTATGTATTTTTTTTTTTTTTTTTTTTTTTTTTTTTTTTTTTTTTTTTTTTATGTATGTTACCTGATTTCTCCCCCATTTGTGGACCGATTCTCAAAATTCTTTTTTTATTTGAAAGAGTATACTCCTGAGGTGGTCCCATTTTAATTTGGTGAAGATCTGGTGCTGATCTTCGGAGATATACAACGGAACTCTTCAAAAATAAACGGCAAATCTGTCGTGATTTCTGGAATCGCTTGGATGTTTATTGTTTATACAACATAATGACGTATCATCACGCCTGTATGCTCTGAGGGGTACGCAGGTGGGTACAATATACCTAGATTTCGTCAGTTAGGTATGTTAATTTTAATTTATTAGGGATTAGTGGAAAACTCTATTATGATGACATGTATTGTTAACAATTAACAATATAAAATAAATTCATGGCAAATATTTTTATGGTAACAACTAAAAATGGAAAAATAAAAACTTTTTTGCAAAAAATAAAACCGACTTCAACAAAAACACTAAACGGTGTAAAATAACTCTAAATTCGGAAGTCGGTGGCCCATCATGAGTAAGACAAACCCACCAAAGCCACAGACTTCCGAATTTAGAGTTATTTTACACCGTTTAGTGTTTTTGTTGAAGTCGGTTTTATTTTTTGCAAAAAAGTTTTTTAGTGACGTAAGAATTCTAGATTTTATCCTCATCTCAGATTGTGTTGAGCTGAGGCCCTTTTTAACCCCTAACGCAAAAAGAGGGGTATTTTCAGTTTGACCGCTATGTGTGTGTGTGTGTATGTGTGAATGTGTCTGTCTGTGGCACCGTAGCGCTTAAAAGGTGAACGGAAACAAAAACAAAAATAAAAAAAAACCACGCAAAACAGCAATGAAGTTTTATGTTACCTCGGGGTACCGCTAATAAGTAGGTACATACCTACCTACTAGGAAGATTTATTACTTAAGCAGTACCACGACACGACATAAAACTTCATGTATAATGATAGGAAAGTATAATTTTTAAGTTTTTAAATGTGAGCTTGACTTTTATGCGTTCGGGGCTTTTTATTTTTTTTTAATTTAATGTCGTTATATCCTTAGTCTTCTGTTTAAAAGGTGTTAAATATTTAAAAGGTGTATTTATTTAGCTATAATGGCAATAAAATATGTTTTCTTTCTTTCTATCAAAGCTTAAGCGCCTTTTGAAGATTTGCCATAAAACAAATAAAAGGTACAATTCCTGGGTATTTAACTCCCACACAATCTTTCCCGGTTTCCATTGCAACATGGCCATTTTTACATTCTTACGAGAAACAGAAAACCTACATTATTTAACGTGATACCCGTAATATTACAAGGAGATGGCTCTTTGAACCCATGGGTATCGTAAAAGACAAATAAGAGTCTATTTTAAGAGAACATCTACCCTCTTTACTGCTGATAGGATAATTATAAGCAGTTGCGTAATCGTTTTATAGGCAGCCAAGCGTAATGCTTATGACAATGTCCTTTTACACAATTATGTAATATAGTTCTTAGAAGTGAACTAGTGACAGTAAAGAGAAGGGTACAGGAGTTTATTTATTTAAATAATACATGCACATCAATCTACCCCAATTTGTCAAATTTCTTTCATAGGTTTTCAACTTTATTCTAAACACGGTATATAAGGTTCATGTTGAATTGGGAAAATTTGACAGTTTTGGGTAGGTTTATGTGCTGCCGTCTGTACAACATTACAGATAAACTAACCTAAGTTGTCAAACATTTAAAAACTGAAACTAAAAACAAAGGTAAATCTAAATATAAAAATTCAAAAAAACCTAATTGTTTCCGTAAAAAATACACACTTTAAATAAAACATAAAGGTCAAAAAACAAAACACTAACATTGCACAAGTACAAATACCCAGGTCGAAATGTCGATATTATACAAAACAAATTAGGAGAAGAATAAAAATATCCACAAAGGAAAAGAAGAAAAAGGACTCGTCTTCCGTACATCTCACAAATTCTCACACTTTCTGTTCTAACCATCTCGCAGCAAACAAATCACACTCTACAGAGCTATTGTAATTGGCTATCTTTATAATGACAGTGACTGACCGCCGCCAACTTGCACACCGAACTTTGATTTTGATGACAACTGAGAATTTACAAAAAAATGGTGTTACACTTTAAGTGTTCTTCAAGTTACGGTGACTATCAGACGGAGTACGGTGCGCTTCGTCACATCTCTGCGAGTGCGCATGACGTCATCCTAGATACACACTGATGTTAGCCAATACGAAACTACCTGTTTGACAGTTATTCGTTGAACACTTGAACCCAGTGAACTGTCAACGAAGATACGTAAAAGCTCAGCTAGTGGTTCATACAAAATTCACCTCAACTTGTCAGACGTCACCAATTCTTATGAAATATTTTGTGTAAACCCAGTAGGTCTGAAAATCGGACGTGAAATAAACAAGCAATAAAATATATAAATACTAGCAGACATCCCGCGGTTTCACCCACGTAGGTCCCGTTCCCGTGGGAATACAGGAATAAAAAGTAGCCTATGTGTTAATCCAGGGCGTCAGCTAACTCCATACCCAATTTTATTATAATCCGTTCAATAGTTTTTGCGTGAAAGAGTAACAAACATCCATCCATCCATCCATACTCACAAACTTTCGCGTTTATAATATTAGTAGGAAGTAGGACGTACATAAAATGTAAATAGCTAACGATACTATTTGAATGATATGATTTTAATTCTTATTTCTCTTAATAAAAATCGCCTTCATCCTGTCTCCTATTAAAATATTACTTTGCTGTGCCCGACAGGGTTTATAATTGATTCGATGTTTTAAGGGTGCGTCTACATGCAGCATGTAGCTGGAGCCAGTAAAGGTGCGGGTTACACGCGTGAGTAATATGCGCAAACTACTTGTTCAAGTTACTCGCTTGATCGTGTAGATAATGCAATTAACTGGAAGAAGTAAAGACCAGCCCCCCTAGCCAAGTTACAAACGATTCGTATCTTCTATTCTCTTTCTACCACGTGACTTAGCGAGACACGCTAAGTCACGTGGTCAAAACAAAGGGATTTCGATGCGTTCTCGATTGTAGAAAGAGAATAGATACGAATCGTTTGTAACTTGGCTAGGGGGGCTGGGCTACTTGCGCAAGCAGTACGCACAAGTTATTTGCTCGTGGTCAAGAGCTACATGCGCCAGTGACCCGCGCGCACTTAATGTACGTGGATTAGTTACGCGGGTACATGCTCAAGTCGCTAACCCGCACATGTTTTTAAACGATAAAGTTTATGATGCATGCAACCTGCGCAATTGACTCAATATGCGCAAGCTACTTGAACCGTGTAGAAGTACCCTTACATACCAACTATTGTACGTACACATTGTGAAGTGCAATAAAGTATTGAGTATTGAATTGGGACCAAACCACATTATCCAGTCGACTGCTTAAACTTACTACCTTATTCTGCCTTGTGTTAAATAAACAAAAGAAACTGCATCCAGCAGCTAGCTTATCGGTACAGCGTTCAAGCGTCTAATGCGATTAAGCGTAAAAGAGCTGTACGTTACCAGGACTGGCACTTAATCCCTGGAAATCTATGGTAATTTGTTTGGACAGCGGCGTTAAAACATTCGATTTCTTACAGACTTTACTCTAGTTTGTTTAGACTGGAGTAAATTTTGTTAGAATGTACTGTACTGTAATTATTCCAGTTGGGATGTATTGCGAAAGGAATGTTTTGTGTGTATGAAACCGACTTCAAGCACGTATGCCTGACTCAAACGTGAAGTCAAAACGTAACGTACGATTTTGAAAGTCAAAACGTACAATTTTAAAATTTAAAGTCAAAACGTAAAATATTTAATATAGTTTTAAGACTTCAGTTACATAATTATTTTCTGTTGTTTTACTAACATTAGTCACAGTCTAAAAACATACAGTCGTCCGACGAAGCTGTCTAGACAGGGCAATCGTGCGGGGTGTAAGGGGCGAGAATCGAGATGCGGGAAAGCTGCTACCGCACTGCGAACAAAACGATGTTAATAGTGCGGGAGGTATTATTCAAGTCTAACGCGTGTAGAAGTTGTCCGCATTTTTCCAGATATCAAAGGCGTTGTCCTACTGTATTAATATTTATACTGTGCATTAGTTATTTACGTATGTACAGACGCCAGCACATCAAGTTACCCCAATGTGTTCAATTTTCCCAATTGATTATGAACCTTATTCTTTTGATATAAAGAATAAAAACGATCAAAGAAATTTGACACATTGGGGTAACTTGTTGTGCTGGCGGTTGTACCATTGTTACAACAAAAAGTGGACCTAGTCGAATAAATTAATGTTTATATTTTTATTATTATGTCCTTAAGCGGCTATGAATTAATACTTTATTCTTTTTTTGTTACAGATCCATTCTACATCGAGCGAATAGCTGATAAGGTAAGAATTGTGACACACAAGAGTACGTATTCTGCAATTTTGCATAATTGCATTTTAACTCGATTTTGATCGATAGCTTTTGTATAGTGTATACCTATGTTTTACAACAAATAAATTGAATTTGAATTTATAGATAATAGTACGTTATACTACCACTACATTGAAATATGCCCTTACAATCCCTTAAAGATATATTTTCACATATTTATTATGTCAGTTCAACCTTTTTATTACCAACTACCCTATGAACACAAGCAATAACATTCTGCCTACCCCCATAAACTTTGCAAAAACATACACATTATCCTTTTTGTATATAAACATAATATATTATTAAACTGTTTTAACAAGTTCGCAGTAACCTAAAAACGAAGTTTCTCGTCCTTCGTAATACATTAAAAGTGTTTACGCAATTTTGGACTTAAACACGTTTTTATAGGGTTGCGTTTAGCATTTTTTATTTGGCGTCTTCTCGATCTGCTGCTGAGCTAAGAATAATTTATTAATTAAAACTATTTGGTGATGAGTAGATGTTTTTTTTATAATGGGAACATACATGATTTACTATTTAACACATCTTTTAGTTAGGCTAAACTTTTGTCTTAAATGACAAGGTCATGCTTAATGTCTTGAAAAACCTAATTTGGCATTTCTGAGAATTCCCTTTTATTTATAATTAATTAGGATAAAACGGTTTCAGCCCTTAATTCAAGGCAAAAGTCACCTTTTGAAGATTTTAAACATTTCTTTTGTGGAAAAATGCGTACCTCATAATTACACCCTTTATTAGAATTGGCTTAGCAACATTTCAACATTAAAAGTATTTTCTTGTAGTCCGTAATTAAAATCATTTGTATATAACTAAAGCAGAATGTCGCTCATGGCTTAATAATAACCACGGGTCAATTGAAGGTTGAGCTATTAAGCTAGTCAAGGTCGCAATCGTCTGTTCCCGGGACCCCCACCCAGGTGTGAGATAAAATACCAGGGTGGTAAAAGAGGCACTTACTACAAGTACAATTACTAGTATTCAGGTTAGTCTAGAACCCGACACCAAGACATTTAGAGAAAGCTAGGGAGATGACAAAAGTTTTTCCGGTTTTTTTTTGTATATTTTTTTTTTTATTTGTTCAAGTGCTAGAAAAATAACTCTCGGAAATATCTCTTAAACGGTATCAAATATTAAAAAAATGTATTAAAAACTTTGATCTATTTAAATAGGCAAAAGCTTAATAACTTGGATACACGAAATTGTGGTTCAAATCCAGGCAAGAATCAATATGACTTTTTCAAATCATATTATGTATACTTATGTGTTTCTGAGTTTATCTTAGACATCATTGACATCACTAAAGAAAAACATCGTAAGGAAACCAGCAGGTTTAGCCATATTTTATTTCTATTTTAAAAAGAAAATGGCGTATATGGAATCAGCTGTTTGTCAACTGTCAAGTGTATTTCATTTTCAGCCATATTGCAAATTCTACTCGTTAACACTCGACAGTTGACAAACAGCTGATTCCATATACGCCATTTTCTTTCTATTGTCGCCTTATCGTTTACGACAATAGAAATAGAATTTGTAATATGGCTAGGCCTGTTGGACTTCCGATCCGCCTTGACCAAGCGTGGTGATCAATGCTCGTGCCTTCTCTGTATGAGAAGAGGCCTTTTCCCTGCAGTGGAACAGTTACACGCTGGTATTATAATATTGTTACAAGTTACACAAATAAACCAGTAACGTAGAACTAATAAATTATCGTCAAGATGTAAATTTCTTTGTCTTAAAACTATATGTACAGACGCCAGCACATCAAATACCCCAATGTGTCAAATTTCTTTTATCGTTTTTCAACTTTATGTCAAACAGAATAGGGTTCATATTCAATTGGGAAAATTTGAAACATTAAAGTAACTTGATGTGCTGGCGTCTGTACCTAACCGTTTGTGTTAACATAGAAGTTATTACTATTAAACTCAGATTTCACAGGAATCTCGGCAAACTTTCAAACAATATTTAATCAAGGGAGGCTTTGTGAAAACTTGACTAAAAGCGGGGTATACATTACTGAACTCGTGTTGTGTAACTTGACATTTGTATATCTTTGACATTCGTTACGATTTGTCGAACTCTGAAAGTCTGACAACCAGTTTAACCAAGGAGTATCGTGTAACCTAGTCACTGAGTTGCCAGGTTAAATAAGCTGTTGCTCCATGTAAACCACAGTCTAACTGGCTGCGTAGCTGTATACCAGGATTCAGCTTAAGCCAGATAGACTGGAGGATGTCACAAACATAGTTGGGAAAAAGCTAGGCACATAAATAATATATAGTAACTTGACTTCTGAAAACTTCGTTTCTTCAAAATCAGCTCATAAATCATGAAAAAGAAGATAGAAAAATAGTGGTATAAATGTTCAAGTTTTTTGATAAATTCTCTACTTTAAAAAGTCACCTTCTTTCCAGTATAATCAAAATCAAAATTCCTTTATTCAATTTAGGGAGAAAATTAGCACTTTTAAATAAGACAGCCCCCTTTGAAGTCCGCTCTTAATACACCCTGTTTATTTAGTTTTCCTCTCCACATTCAAACTCAAAACTTTCCTTACAAAATAACCCTTAACCCTACATAGCCTGCGAGCTACGCCGTAGGTCCTGAGCTACGGCGTAGCCTATGCGCTACGGCGTAGACAATGAGCTACACCACGTAGCTCGACCCGTTACACTCTGTGGTAATACAACTTTGGCAGGAATGAAACCCTGAAAAATAATGTCTAAATTTAAAAAAAGACTGAAACCTCAGAGTTTCTTACGGTGTATCTTCTCATAGTAGTCAAAAAGTAAAATCACTTCAATCTTACATATAAAGTGTGAATGAAAATCAGTGTAAGAGTAACGACGGAAGGGGACGCCCTAGAAGGACAGACATAGACTTTATGGGTTCTTCAGAAAAGTCTGGTGCGTAGTACTCGCAACTTGCGTGTGTGTATGACAACATGTTTGATTATGAACGAAGCGAAAGATGTATGTAAGAATCGTAGCAGATGTTGCCCCGTAGTTTGTGCCTACACCCAGGATAAAATGGCGTAAGTTTATGTTTGTATGTATGTAAATTCAAGTGACAAGACTCATTATCATAGTACATACATACAAAAACCCACGCCTTTTTCCCACGGGGAAAGGCAGAAACTACAGAGCACCATGTGCTACGATTCTTACATACTTCTTTTGCTTCGTTTACATTCATACATGTTGTCATACACGCATGCCGGTTGCGAGTACTACACACCTGACCTTTCTGAAGAACCTCACCAATAAGGTCTATATATGTCCTTCTAGGGCGTCCCCTCCCGGCGTTCCCACTTACATCTGCCTTGTAAATACCTTTCGTTAGTCGCCTTTCATCCATCCTTTCAACGTGACCAAACCATCTAAGCATACTCTTTACAATTTTTGTTACTACATCTGCTTTAAACCACAACGTTGCTTTATCACATCATTCCTCAATCTGTCATTCATTGTTACACCACACATACTTCGCAAGGAACGCATTTCTACAGCATTTATACTACTTACATGCCTCTTTTGCCACGCCCAACATTCACTTCCATACGTTAGTGTCATTATCATAGTGTAATAATATGCTAACAAACTATACTGTAATTACTACAGAACTATAAATACAAAATACGAACAACCAGGGTTTAATTTTCTCATTTTTTTCCAAAGAATTATTCCAAGCTACTTGTGGCTCTGAATAGTACCTAGCGTGGCAATGTTCCAGTTTATTTACACCAGTCGGTCTCACTTATTCAAGAGCTCTTAAAAACCACTGACTAACTAAACTCTGGCCATTCAGTCGCAAATTAGTCTTTACTTAAGTCTAGATTCATCTGCTTAGGTTTAATTTTGTTTGCCTTGAGAACAAAAATACTTGTAGTTAGAAAAGTGGAAATATAGGATTCAAATTGTTGTTGTTAGTTGTTAATAGGCTGTTCAAATCATGACCAATACTGCCCCCATAAGGAAAAAAGACATACTTTACGTTTCAAATGAGAATAGGAACGTCGATGACCTCTATATGTCAGATGTCACTTAAAAAGTACGGTCTGCAACGAATCTCTTATTCGCGAATCAATTTTTTTTTTTTTTGTTTTACCGAATCGCAGTTATTCAAAATCAAAAACGTCTTAAATGAATTAGTCTTGTGGATCGTACTTTTATTTATTTATTTTATTTGGGAAAACAAACAGTAGTATATTAAGTATACACAACCTTAAAACAACTTAAAATTAAAATTAACAAATATACTACCGACAACATTTTCCACAGATTACTATGTTATATAATAAAAGCAAACTGTTAGCAGACGTAAATTACTGTAGGAACACAAAGAAAAATAAACTAAAAGAGAAATAAAGATAAACAATATTTTAAGTGACATCTGACAGATAGAGGTCATTGACGTTCCTAAACTCTTTTGAAACGCATAGTATCTAACATTTTTGTCTAAATTGAGTAAAAAATACTGGTGATTGGCATTTTCTTTACAGTTTTCAAATGCCCCTTGCATTGTCGATCATCTGGACACCATGGGTTCTGCACATGATCCTGGCCTGATTTGACTGGCCTGTTGATCTGGTGGTTAGTGACCCTGACTTCTATCCCGGGGGTTGTGGGTACAATTCCTACTCCAGACAAAAAAATTGTGTGATGACCACGGGAAGAAATAATAACCCATGGACCACTGGCAATACTCAAAAAGAAACTTGGAATAAACATTACCCTCCTTTTTTTCCTTTTTTTGGCGCAGTCGGGTAATAAGGGAAAGTCGATGATAACTTCAACGTGCATGTTGTGTGTGTTTACCAAAATACCTTTTGCCTTACAAGATATGTCGAAAAAAGCAATCCAAAAAGTTGGCCAAATTCAAGTGTCGATGCAACGATTACCTAGTGATTTATGGGCACAATTTCAGTTCCGGGCTCTATGCCAACACTTCGTAGAAAATTCGACTTTCGATGTGTTTTAAAACTTTGTAAATTGTTCAGTAAGGTAATTGGCACAGCCACGATAGTATTCGCTGTTGAATATTGTGCGATCACTTGGGTGAGGTTCAAAGTGAATTTTACAGAATACTTACCCCGTGGTGCAAGCAAGGGTTCTGTCTGATTTGACATATTCTTTATATTACTTTATATTATTCTTAATATGCTTTTGAAACAATTAATCTTTACTGTTTTATTGTTGTCTTTGAATAAATATTTAATAACCCAAAATTGAGGAAAATAATCAGGGTTGTCATGATTAAAACGAGAACGTCAGGCTAAAGTTCAGGTTAATGGCGTGAACTCATTAGGGTCTGAAATGATCATGGGTGTTCCCCAAGGTTCCATTCTAGGGCCGTTCCTCTTCTTAGTTTACATAAATGATTTGCCCCAATTAGTTCAGAACCAACCAAAAATGGTGTTATTTGCAGATGACACATCATTAATATTTAAAATAGACCGTCGGTCACAAAATCTAGACGGCGTAAATAATTCAATTATTCAGGTCCCAAATTGGTTTACTGTAAATAATTTGGTACTAAATGAAAAAAAAACGAAATGTATTAGATTTACGTTACCAAATGTTAAAAGTAGCGAATGTGATATCATATTGAATGGAGAAAAACTGGAATTTATTAATCAAACAGTTTTCCTAGGCATAACACTAGATGAAAAATTACAATGGGGACCTCACTTAACATCTCTTGCAGGGCGGTTAAGCTCAGCTGCCTATGCGGTTAGAAAAATAAGACAGTTGACAGATGTACAAACCGCGCGTTTGGTATATTTTAGCTACTTCCACAGCATAATGTCTTATGGCATTTTACTGTGGGGCAGGGCTGCTGATATCGAATCCATTTTTATTTTGCAAAAGAGAGCTGTCAGAGCCATTTACGGTTTACCGAATCGCGAATCTCTTAGGGAACTTTTTAAGAAAATTAATATTATGACAGTGCCTTGTCAATTTATTTATGAAAATATAATGTATGTTAGAAAGAATCTGCATCTTTTTAGCAAAATAAGTGATAGGCATAATTTTATCACTGGAAATAAAGATAAAATAGCTCAACCAGCTTTCAGACTAGCCAAAGTACAATCATCTTTTATGGGGTACTGCGTTAAATGCTACAACAAAATACCTAATGATATACTAAAACTAAATCAAAGAAACTTTAAAACTTATGTTAAAAAAACACTCCTGCTCCATAGGACAACTTAATGTCTGGACAGGAATGTTTGCTTTTTCTCTACATCACACATTTTAATTTGATTTTTTATTTTATTTTTATTTTAAGTATTAACTTCATGATTATTACTTTTTTTAATAATCAACTTTGGATTAAATATTATGTAAATATGTGAGCACCATGTATCTTTCAATACGCTCATACAATTACCAGCCGCGTTGCTCATTTTATATCACCTATCTCAGGATAGCTGCTTTTTCTTTTTTCTCATGGTACATCGTTCTCACATATAATCTGATTATGTATACAAATATTGTAAAATCTATTTTAAAAGAGTAAGTATGGAGTTTCTTGCACATTCTTCTCCATACAAAACTACCTTTTGGAATGTGCAACTAGAATCATATTAATTTAATTTATTTGTAAGTATAACGTTCAAAAGTGCCTGTTTTCAGGACTAATTGAAATAAATGATTTGACTTTGACTTTGACTTTGAAAACAAGTTGTTTCAAAACACAGTTTAAATAATGTTTAAAACATATAGCTTAAAATAAATTTACAAGTTGAGGCTTTCAAAAATTGCACGCTTGCACGCACGAAAGTCCCTATGTCAGCCGCTGAAAGAAAGTAATTCACTGGCTTAGTGGGTATTCCCCGCTCTCGCTCTAGTTCTCTACCCACCCAAACTACATAAAAGGTGTATGTAAAGTGTTTTGTATTGATTAATAATAATAATAAAAAAAAATAGTTAGATTAGAGATACTGAGGTAGGTACGCAACAAAATGTAAATGTTTATCGTTTTGTTAATCTTTACTAATGTGAATTAGGAAATAAATTAGGTTTTTTTTTCTCTTCTCATATCTGCGATCAGGAGGCTTACTATGAACTATTATTACGATTCAATTGACGACCTAAAATGAACTGCTTTGCAATTTCATACTAAGACGTCATTAAAACGATCCGGTTTAGGTTGACGCCAAACCAAGTCGGCACTTGAATCGCAAGCTGTTTTAGTTCGTTCATTTTTCGTACCATGAGGTGACATTTGAACCTAAATTGGTTCGCATAGTGTCAAAAATAGCGATCCAAAAAAAGTTTCTAGTTTCGTGGCGTAAACTGAATCGTTTTGTTATAAACTTTGAAAAAATGTGGAAATATACGTACCAAATTCAAGGTATTTCAGTTAAATATGTGTTTCTTACGTAACAATGTAAAATGTACGCCATTATTCGTATTACTAATTACTTTATCCAAGTTAAACGTTAAAAACTAAAAACTCTTTTGAGTACTACCTACCTAATTAGAACTCCTTGGGTTCTATCAAAAAAGTTTGTATATGTTTCAAAACGCGTGTGTTGCGTTCTAAACTCGTCATAATCATTTTACTTTTACGACGACACTAAGCAAACCTTTAATTTTTATTTTAAAGAATTATTTAAATTACTATTACATTAATGAGTAGTAAAATTGGGCTTAATCGTATATAATTTGACTCATAAGCGCAATTTTAAAATATATTTGTTGAAATTTTATACACAAAATTATACGCTAAAATCATAACTACTAGGTTTCGGAACGCAACGCGTAGGTTGGAGTAAAAGAGACAAACTTATACAACAATTGTCTAGCGTCATCTCTTTCTCACACCGCGGACCACCGACAAATTTCGTTCTTTCATTCCTCCATGAGCGAATCAAACGCCACTCAGTTATAGGCACTTCATGGTTTGAATATTAGCGAATCAGTTTAGGAACCTAAACTGGTTAGCATCGGAATTGAATGTCTAACTAAAAGTTGATGGTAGGCCTACACAGTGCTTTGCACTATAAGCAAATTTGGTGAGCGCATTATGTCGGTTAGAGTGCGTCTTCCAGTGAGGGCGTCTCCTTATTGTCTATCCTTTATTTTATAATGTCCTTCCGCTTGAGGCGCTTTATGTATCTACGTATCGTAAGCTGTGTTGCCAATGTATTGAGGTGTTTCACTAGCTTCTCACGGTATTTTAATGCGACGTTTTGGATTGCGTCCGTTATTGTGGGCATATTCGGATGTTCATGAATTTCCCGGTTTGTAATGTGCCATGGTATGTTGCTAATTGTTCGCAGTATTATGTTTTGTATTATCTGCAAGCATGAGATGGTTGAATTGCTGGCGCTACCCCAAAGTTGGATACCGTACATCCATACCGGTTTCAGGATTATTTTATAGATTAGTAGCTTGTTATCTATCGACAATTTGCTGTTACGACCTAGTAGTCAAAGCAAATAATTCAGGAATGTATTATTTTGTTATTCTCTATAATTAATTTGAAATTGATAGTTTGATAGGTCACTTTGGTAGTGTTTTTTATTCTTTTGGTGGTGGTGGTGGTGGTGGTGGTGGTGGTTTAACCCATTGCCAGTCCCATGAGCCACATATGGTTCATGTTGATTGTTTAACTATTGTGTCTACTTTATGAACAGTTAAAGTGGTATTTGCACACGACGTTTTTTAACTCGCTGATGACGCGCATGTCGCGATGGCCCAGAGGTTAAGGCGCCTGCCTCTCACGCACGAGGTTGTGATTCAAATCCGCAAGTACCAATGTGACTTAATATGTACTTTCTAAATTTATCTTAGACATCATTGGCATCGGTGAAGTAAAACATCGTGAGGTAACCTGGACTTATAGTTAATGTAAGTTTGAAATCTCCAATCTGCCTTAAGCAAAAGTGGTGATCAATGCTCGATCCTTCTCTGTATGAGAAAAGGCAATTGCCCTGCAGTGGGACAGTAACGGGCTGGTATTATAATATATTATCGATAAACGTAAGCTGGTCGATCTGTTGAGAAGATACATACGTAAAATATCTACAAATATGCGTGAGAGAATCAGTTTATCAAAAACGCTTGCATCAGCGCGATAAGAAAACGTAGTGTATAAAGACCCTAAATCAAGGGAACCAATATTAAACTCCCGTGTAATTTTGGTCCAACCATGTAATAAATCATATTATATTGTGTACCATTATGTCACATACGTAAAGTACAAGCTAAAATAACCTCTATGCTCATACAGGTAAGCTGGAATCGTTCCAAAGCCACGAAACGATAACATAAAATGTAATTTTCCGTCCCGCAAATACTTATGAACGCGGGTAAATCTTGTTGAAAGCGGTGACTGAGTTTGTGGAAGTAAAATATGTCTGTTTTGACTTGCAGTCGGTTTCACATATTACATTACACCTGCTTTTCCTCAATAGTTAGACGGAGATGTACTTCGATGAATACAATAAGTTTTATGAAATAAGAGCGCACCTATTGCCAATAAAAGGGCATATTAGGACTCCGAATGGCTACTAAGTCATTTTAGATGGAATAAACCCGACAATACTATCATTGTCCATACCTGGGATTCAAACCAATACCTCAATTTCTCATGGTCAACTTGTACTAACTAAAGAAAGAAAGAAAATACATTTATTAGGGACGGGCACAAACATTTTAACCACTAGAATGAAATCTAACATGAAATATTACTTAGTTAAAAGAAAATTCAAACTTCTGGTAACACACGCTCTTTAAAGCATAGCATCATCCGAGCGTCGTATAGCCTATAGATCAACTGAACGAAATGAGCAGCCAATGCGCTGCGTGTCCAGTATAACAGCGCTGCTGATACGTCTGTCTCCGTCTTCGGGAATGTGTGCTCAAACCAGTCATACATAAAAAAATGTGTCCCTTCTCTTCTTTGAAGAAACACCAGTTTAGTGGAAAAACACTTAATTATTAGGACACAGCAGCATTGCTATAACACGGAATGATTCAAATATGCACACAAAGTCACATACGCTCATTTATTTTCATACACATACACACGCGCTCACGCACACACGCACTTACGCGTCCATAAGTATATACTCTTTTTACTTGGACTTATTTTGTTGGACTAGTAATTGTAAAGATAACTTTAACATTTTTGAATTAATTTCAGTTAATTAACACGCTATACAGAATAAGGAGGAGCGGAGTCTTCTATAACAGGCATAATTTGTCTAAAAGAAGATTCTGAACACAACTATTGTTAAGTATATATTAATTATTGTCGCCAGATTGCGTGGCAGTAGTTACAGCCTCCTGAAAGTGATTAATGAAAGATATAATGAGAACCCCATAGCGATGCATTGACGTTGTCTTCAATAGTATATAATTATGTACTAACATAGGTTATAATTTAAAATTGTTACAAACTTCCTATATTATTATTATTGTTGTAAGGTGTCGTTTTATTAATAAAGCATAAATATAAAATTCCCTTCATCATTAATAACTAATCAAGCCGAAACGTATACTGTTAACGTAATTAAATAAAAAACTTATGTACAACAGTGAATAATTAATCAAGATTTATACTCGATTTTACTTCATGTACCTACAGTATGTGAAGTTTGTTTGTTATTCTTGTAGCTAGGCAAAATGTTATCACATTAACATCGACATTGTTTCCCAATAATATTATTACAAACTAATTTTTGCCCAAGGCTTCGCACAAGTTTTGGCCAGTTATTTTCAATTGACAATTTTGCAATTGATGATGGATGTAGGTATTTGAAACTTATTGGCTAGTTAAGTGACAAACAAATTAGGAAACTACCCTCCCGCTACTTCTATTTCGAACACAATATTAAATTTGAAGGGGTAGGAACAAAGAGATTTAAAATACTATAGAACGGGCATGTCAAGGAAATGTCATAGAAAAACTTTGACGCCATCTAGAATAATATATGAATATTGGAGCGGCATCGGAGCGTACTACAAAAAACTCATAGACTTGTATCCAGCAGGACACACTTTTTCGGACGAAAATTTTGTTCGTGACGTCCGGTCTATAGGTATTGAATGTCTTTGGGTAGGAAGCATGCATGCTGTCTGCCGGGACAGGTCAACTCAAAGCTGAATTGATTCTTTCTCCAAAAGGCTTTTCCAGACTGCATCGTGAGACTCGCATAATAAATTAATACAATCTTATGTCATCATCTGCCTAGCCTTTTCCCAACTATGTTGGGGTCGGCTTCCAGTTTAACCGGATGCAGCTGAATACCAGTGTTTTACATGGAGCGACTGCCTGTCTGACCTCCACAACCCAGTAACTGGGTAACATGATACCCCTTGGTTAAACTGGTTGTCAGACTTTCGGGCTTCTGACTACAAGTAACGACTGTCAAAGATCTACAAATGACAGCCGGGACCAACGGCTTAACGTGCTTTCCGAGGCACGGAGGAGTCTTGGTATGTAATAAATGGTCACCCATCCACGGACCGACCTCGTCAAGCGTAGCTTAACCTTCGATCGACCCATGCGGCTGTTATAATTTAGCCACAAGCTCCTCAATACAATCTTATGTCTGGACTTTAAAAGAGACCCTTGAGTTTCTTTCGGGATTTCTTCTGTGGAATCAATCACTTTGGAAATACCACTTAGTTTAAAAAAAGGATATGTAAAAGTATCTGGGAAGGTCTACTTACAGAAATAAATATCATTTCATTTCACTGATTACATCTACTGGTACAAAAAAAAAAAAAAATATTTATCAAGTATCCAGGACTCATAAACACACAGAAATTAAACACATAACACACTAAAACACACTGAATATATTACAATAGGTACAACACAAAACAATAACCATACAAAATAATTTATTTATAATGATAGCCGACGACTGTAGGTGACGTGAAAGTCACTGCAGCGTCTAATGAAAGGAAAGTCGAACCTGTGGGCTATCATCAGGTGAGCCGTAAGCTTGTTTTTTTTTATACCGTCGTGGTATAAAAAAACAAAAAAAAACATCAACAGAACGCTGTTGGAGCCAAAAATGACGTGTTTGTGAAAACCTATTTAATAAATATCATTTTATATTTTTTTTTATCATCAAAAAACCCCAGTCTAAGTTCAAGAAAGCGTTCAACAAGACATAAAACCTAACATATCTGTGTACTGAACTCGGATCACAACAAATCACCTTGCTCCCTACATAGAGATAGCAATTTATCTCGTCTTACAGTCAATATACTGGGAGTCTGAGAAATTGTGTTTGTGAAAAACTGTAATAGAGTTGTTTTTAGACAGAGGAATATAGTACTAGCTTGTGTCCCGCGACTTCATTCGCATGTAGGTCTACTATAGGTACAATATAAAATATTGGCCTGTAAAACTAATGATCACACTTTTAAATTGAAATAACTTTTAAAAAGAACGTTCCCCAACACCGACTCTGACACTTCGTGTTATTTATGCTAAACCGGCTTGAAGCTGTAGTCGTAGCCTGAGGAGGCAACCAGTTATTAAAAATTATGTAACATGACTGTAAAACATACATAAAATCTTAGTTGAGATTTGTGACACTAAGCTAGAAATTACTATTTTATTATATTATCATTTTTAAAGTTAAAAATGTTACATATGTATTCAATTTGCTATAGAACTTTTTTTTATCTAAAACATTCTACACCACTAATTTTTAATTAGTACAAATACTTAAAGGGCTTATTCTAGACGGTCTTCTCATTATATTTGTTAAGTATCAATTAATAATATTCATAAACAGCAAAGTTATTAGCGATTGTTTATATCCCAAAAAAGTCACTCAATTCCTAGAAATATTGTACAGGCTATTTATGACATAGTAGTATTCATTATTCGTCATCTCCCGCTCACGTTCGCGTGATCTCGTTCAAGCATGCCCCGCCTCCAACAGCTGTTTTCGTTATTTAAGTTTAACTAAATAGCGGAAAAATAAAAAATTGAATTTCGTTTTTTATACTTTTGATTACGCAAATATGATCAGTAACAGGTTCGGATACCGCCAATTTTTTTTGTGCTAATTAAAAAATAGGGGTGTATAGTTCAGAAAAAAATAAAAAAATTCAAAGTGTAAAACTTAGTTTTGCAGGTCAGTAGGTATATCTTATAGCACTCGTCGATAATGTAGCTTTCCAACAGCCTTGGATTCGTTTGAAATCCAGTAGGCTGATACAGTAAAACTTACCCCATGAAAACTTGAGTGAAGTGACCTCCATTCGACTTGACTTCACCTACATCATCACGCGGTTGTCACAGAATCGCACAGCTGATGTGTAACAGTAGTTTTCGATATTACCCCCTAAGTAGAAAGCCACTAAAAAGCTTTCACCTTTTTAAAATATTATTATTTATTACTGTATTTCCCACACTAACCCAACAAGGCAGGGTTTACATGAGTAACGTTATATAAAGTTTTAATATTATCCCACTGCAGGGCGAACGCCTCTCTACTTTCCTTCCACCTCTCTCTGTCAAGGACTTGTCGGGACCGGTCCTTATCGAAGGAGTTCAGCTCGACCCGTCATTTTCGCCTGGGCCTACTGCGATGTCGGTCCCATTGGGTCGTGTTATCCAAGTTTATAACAAGAGTTAATTTTACTTCTGAACAATTTAGGGACTTTATAACGCACAGCGTATGTCAGTTCCATCGCACCCTAGGACGATTTCCACACAACAAACAAGATCAATGGATCAGGGCCATAAAGTCGAAGAATTTTCCCGCATCATCGGGCCTCGGCTAATTAATATTTAGTGGAATATAGCCCCGAACAACAAACTCCTATCAGCCTCATTCCTTTAACAAATGATTTTAAATATGTAGGGTACAAGCTTCTGCTCGCAAATTCGTCCGCGTGGAATAGTTACAGGAAACAAAAAATCCCAATTTCGAAAAATTCTTCATTAGTGCTCCGCTCCTACTAGTCTTAGCGTACCGAACTACCGATACTATAGCCTATAGCCTTTCTCGATAAATGGGCTATCTAACACTGTAAGATTTTTTACAAACCGGACTAGTAGTTCCTGAGATTTGCGCGTTCAAGCAAACAAACTCTTCAGCTTTATAATATTAGTACAGGGTGACGACAAAATCATAAAAACGTAAAGCAGATATTCAGTAGGAACATATAAAATAAAATCAGAGGTAAGAAATCTAACATTTCAGTTCTCAACAACCAATAAACTGTCGACATCATCCATCGTTAACAAACTTAGCACTTTTTCTCAAAAACAAGTCGTTACGTCACAAAAAGCAGTTATTTTTAGCTGCTATTACCAACGTATCCGTTATTTGCAACGGTTTAACTACTTTTTAACTGTATTGACAGAGTTTTAGAGCATAATAACTGGTTTACGAAGGAGTCGTGAAGTTTTAGGAGTGGATTTGAAAATATACGGGTACCAAGAGTAAGGGTGGGACAGCCAGTCTATTCTGCAAAAAATATTGCGTAGCACGCAGCAAAATGAGCTGACAATAGTCAAAATCAAAATCAAAAGTCTTTATTCAAACTAGGCTGAGAATCAGCACTTTATGATTGTCAAAAAAATACATAAAGACAGTCCCCCAAAAACGGCCCACCCTTCGCCACTTCCTAGTGCTTTTGCTGGGAAGAAAAAGTGGCGGAACAAACTCCCCAGCAACACATCTGTCTGATTCGTTTGAAGAACTAGTATACAAAGAATCTATACAATGAAATGCTCAATACACTAATGTTTATACACATTGTAATACATTTCATTTCAGAATGATTGTCACGTGTTAGCTAGCACACTCCAATATACCGAGATGTAAAAAAAGTAGTAAAAAAGTAAAAAAAGTTGGATAAGCTGATCAATAACTAAAATAATGTCGTAATCGCCCAGAGGTTCCCAGAAGTTCGCCTTTCTCTCCATCGGGGGTTGTAGAATTATCGTCTGTTCTCGAGACCCCAGCGCAGGTATGAGACGCAACACCGGTTTAGGCAAAAAGCTTCTCATGCACGAGGTTGTGGTTCAAATCGGGTTTAGTACTAATGTAACTTTTCAATGTGTCTTAAACATCTACTAATTAAGCGAGCGATATATTTGCACGCCTGTTGAGGTAAAGTATGGCAATAAGAACTTTTTGTTTGTAATATCTCATGTACCCATATTCCAGCAAATAAATGATTTTGTTTTTTTTTATATTATAAAGAGGAAAGGTTTGATTGTTTGCATTGAACAGGCTCCGAAACTACTGGACCGATTTAAAAAAATCTTTCACCGTTGTGAAGCTACACTATCCCCGCGTGACATAGGCTACTTTCTATCCCTGTATTCCTACGGGACCGAGAACTACGCGGGTGAAACCGCATGACGTCGGCTAGTCATAGATATGTGAAGAAAAACATCGAAAGCAATCTTGGACCTAGTTGATGTATGTCTCAAATAGCCAACCCATCTTGAGCAAGCATGGTGATTATGTGCCTTCTCAGTATGAGAAGAGGCCTTCAGACATGACTTTGACTGTCTTGTTTGCTTGCTTTACGTGTGGTCAGTGACTAGCCCCTGGTGTCAGAGTTTTCTTCCGCCCATTGGCCTCTAACTTGGCCTCAAATGTCATCTCTCAGGGTGGTTTCCTAACGATCTTTTTCATCATCGTTTTAGAAGCAAGCAATAGTTATGCAATACGCACAGAATCCGAAAGAACAGAGGTCTTGAGGTGTCTTGGGTTTGAGCTCAAGACCTATGACTAAGCCGTCTGTCAGTCACACCATTAGACTTGCACAACTCATTCATTCCCAGTTATAAAAAATAAATATTGTATAAATAAATATAAATATGTCGGCGTCAGAGACGGCCGAGCGATGAGCTGACACCGATGGGGGTTTCATGGTACCGAGTCCATAACATAGAATAACAATCTTCATTGCAATAATAACCTCACTTAACAATCGTAATCACAAAACATAACTCAAATAGGTAACCGACAGTTTCGTACTGGATGTGTGTCTTCGTTGGTGCCTCAACCTGAGCTCTGCCCAGCTCCCAATCACCAGCATGACTCTGTCCACGTGACATAACCAAAAACACATTTGCGCCATTTCAAATGACAAGTAACGTCACGCTGGTCACCATAGACTCTGTACTAAGTTAATCAACTTCACAACTTATTATTCAAGAATATCGCTTAACACGACAAAACTAAAAAAAAGTAATAAATATAATAATATAAATAATAATTAAATATATAAATAGTATAAAAAAGACATTGTAAATATTGCAGTATTAGTACTTGTTTACTATATTAAAATAAGATAATAAGATTTTAGAAATTAAGTAACTGCTGCATTAGTCCTCTTCTTCTCTTTTAAGATTCTGTACCTTTATATTCTTAAGAACACTTATGTACATTGTAGAACGCAATAAATATTGAGTATTGAAACGCTATTTGTTGGGCGTGCACGTATCATTCTGGCTCCCGTATGTTTACGCTAAAACGACTAAAAGCTGAATTTTACAATGTGATGATACCGAGTTATGACATTGTTGATGAAACAGCAGAGGATTTTATGATTTTACAACGAAATAGGTATGCGGGATTTACTTAGCCAGATTCTATTCTTCTTTGTTTAACCAGATGAAGAAATAAAAAAGTCAGCGTATGCCCTCGAGAAGGACATAGTACACTGGTGGTATTTTTGAGAAAGGTCAGGTGTGTAGACGTACTCGCAAGTGGCTTGCGTGTATGACCAGATGAATGAACGTAAATGGTAATAGAAGTTTGTAAGGATTGGTGCAGGTGGCATTCTGAAATTATTGCTTACCTCCATGGAAAAAATACCTCATATTACTTACATTTTTACTTACCTATGTCTTTGTTATTTAAACTGGCACCTTGCTCGCGACTTCATCCGCGTATAATTTGTACTTTAATATTCCCTCCACCCCTCCCTTTCTTAATTTTCAAAGTACAATATAGCTTAAGAATACTCACGAATAATATGACCTCTTGGTAAAAGAATTTTCAAAACCGGTTCAGTAGTTCTAAAGATAACTCCCTACAACTTCACAAACTCACAAATTTAACCTCTTCATTATATAAATAAAAATTTAAAATAAAGTCTTATACGGATGTTTGCTAATTATGAATTTCCACATATACAATGTACCTAAACTTGTGGTACCTAAACTTGTGGATTTTCAACTTTATGTCAAACAGAATAAGGTTCATATCACATCAAAAATGCGCGCACAGCAAGCGATAATTATTTTGCTGCAGTTATTTGAAAACAGCGATATCTACTAAGATATTCATTGAGATTGAACGATGTAAAGGGCAGTTTTGTTTTAAATTAAATACATGTGATTATTAACGTATGTATTTGGATAAGGATTAATACCATGGTAATAAAAACGTTCTCGCAAATAATGCGAACAAATTTAATTTCCATAAAAAGGGTTATAGTGAGTTAACCTTAAGCAATAGACATAATATATGCTGTCGAGAACTTTTTTTTAGAAGTTTTATAGAGAAAAAATTTCGTAATTACTTGATTTGCAACATTTTTATTGCTGCTCCGCTCCTATTGGTCATAGCCTGATGTAGCCTATAGCCTTCCTCGATAAATGGACTATCCAACGCAAAAAAACATTTTTTAAATCGAGCCGGTTGTTTCTGAAATTAGCGCGTTCAACCAAACAAACCAACTAAAAAACTATGTGTCTAATATTTTATAGTAATCTAGATGAGAGACTAAAAACTAAAATTTAGTTATCTAACCTATTCTCAAGGAAGGCATTCCGGCGTCCTGCCATCTCCTTCGTGGTCTGCCGCGGCTCCGTGACACTGTTATAGGGCACCAATTCTGGATAAGTCTGAATTTCATTTAGCAAAGTGTGAAATCGGCACGTAGGTGGAAATCATACATTAAAGAAACAAACTGTTAATATCATAGTTTACAAAATCAGAAAAATATGCAGGAAAATGTTTACAAAACCAACATTCCGAAATAAACTGCGTTTAACGACTTCGCAGACTATTTTAATAATCCTCCACTGTGTATTTTTTCGCAGTTTATAAGTGTTATAACTGGATCTTCTAAATATTAGCTTTATGTCTAAATATATATAAAAATAGTTTTGACATGACTCCGGAGGCGAACCTTGAAAAATGAGTATGTGCCGACGAATGTTTTATTAATAATCCATACTCTTGTAATGGTAGCATAAAAAATAATGATGATAAATTGATTTATCGATTACGATATAAACCCGTACTGTTCGCATTATTTTTAATCATTCGGTTATAAATTTATGAAGCAATTTAATTTTTTTTGCAATTTTTTTTATAGCTTGTGGTGTACTACAGATTCAACACGCATCCCTATAATGCATACTATTTATGCACCTCGCTTTTCAGAAGAACATCGCCAATAAGGTCCAAGAATATTTCCTGTACATAGCAAGCAACATTACGGTAGGCCAAGACAGAGATGGCGAGATGAGCAGGACTCTATCGATAAGGACCCGTATGGTCCCGTAAAGCCCAAGATGGGCAGAATTGAAAAGGAACTAGGAAGGCCATTTTGATCTGTAGGAAAATCCAGTCTAGTCATCATTTCAGCCATAGGAAATCTACTGCTGAACATATGCCTCCCCTATAGATCTCCAATTAGACCGGTTGGAAGCGGCTCGCATCCAGCGCGTTCCCGCGGCCTTAATGAGGTCGTCTGTCCACCTTGTGGGTGGACGTCCTACGCTGAGCTTGCCGACACGTGGTCTCCACTCGAGAACCTTTCGACCCCATCGGTCATCAGTCTTCCGTGCTATGTGCCCTGCCCACTGCCACTTCAACCTGCTAATCCGCTTGGTTCTTCTACGGATCTCCTCATTTCTGATACGATCTTGCAGAGAGACTCCGAGCATTGCCTTCTCCATAGCGCGTTGGGCTACTTTGTGCTTACTCATAAGGCCCATAGTGAGGGACCACGTTTCCGTGCCATAAGTCATCACTGGCAACACTCACTGGTCGAAAACCTTCGAGTTGAGACACTGAGGTATGACGGACGAGAAGACATTGCGTAATTTTCCGAACGCTGCCCAGCCGAGTTGGATATGGCGACTGACCTCTTTCTTGAAGTCGAACCTCGGTCCCGGAAGAAAATCCAGTCTAGTAATAATACAAAAATACCAACTTCATCTGCTGTCCTTACATTGCACACAAACTGCCCATCTCACTGCTAAATACCCTGATCGTTTGACGTGCTTCAATAACCAAATAACCTCGTTTCTAATCGAATGGTCAAGGTTAAATAAAGCTGCGTTTAATTTTTTACTTTTAACGATTTTTTCCTTGGCAGGCGCAATGCAAGGGTTTGACCCAGATGAATGTGGCTTTAGAGGTATTTTAAAGGTAGTACTATCGTGAAGCACGCTTGCCTAGGGAATTCCACTCCTTAGAGACGCACAATGAAGGTGTTCCCAAAACGTTTAGTACTTACGGGTGGGATGTCCACCTACCGGTGGCGCAGCGCCGGACGTCTAGTGGTCCGATGATGTAAATGGCTTGGCGGAATAAAATCCTGCAATTCCGATGCACTTTCCCTGAAATAATATCACCTTCCATCCATTTACACCACTATTTTTAATTAGTACAAAAAAGGGGCTGTATTCGTTCCTGTTAAAAAATGCAATTCAATATTTAAATTAAAAAAAAAACAAATGTTTAAATTTTTGTTAAACTTAAATAACGAAAACAGCTGTTGGAGCTTGCTGCTGCTTGAGCGAGATCACGCGAACGTGAGCGAGAGATGACGATTATTGAATACTACCATGTCATGAATAGCCTGTACAATATTTCCATAAATTGGTTGACTTTTTGGGATATTAACAAACGCTAATAACTTTGCTGTTTATGAATATTATTTATTGATTATTTACAAATATAATGGGAAGACCGTCTAGAATAAGCCCTTTAAGTATTTATTTTGTACTAATAAAAAATAGTGGTGTATAATGTGGTATTGACGACACGGTGGGCCGCGTATCTCGGGTTTGATTCCCACATGGAACAAAAAATTGTGTGGCCTACCTACTGGTCGGTCTGATTGTATGTGTATGTGAGTGTAAATATTTGAATGTGTGATGAACGCACCCGAGACACGTAAAAAATTCATAGGGCAGTTCACGTTTAAAACAAAATAGTTAATTGAACTTGTTCACCACTGAATGCTTTCACTATAAACAGAAATTAAGCTAGGAAAGTATCATATTTATCTCTTCTCCACCCGACCTTTCCGTGCAGAGTTTTCTTAATAATATAGTGTGACCAACAACTGGAATTATCGGCCACAAGCTGCCACGTTGTGCTTAATAAGTTAATTACGTACGTGAAATGTTCCCTTATTACGTTTTCCCCCCCTTTTGATATAAGGAGTTTCGTTATTACAGTTTGAAAGGATTAGCGATGTTATTTCTTGGAAAAAGAATGGAAGTAGTTTTGGATTGTTAGTAGGTCTTTTCGGAATGTAAAGATATTTATTTCTAAAATCTTTCGAGATACTCTATGCACATGACATTTTTTTTTTATAAACCAACTGGCCAAAATGAAAACCTGAGAAGAAACGCCTAAAGAAAATCAGGACTTCGTCTTTTTTAAAGTCCTTACATAAGATTATAATTATTAATAAGCGAGCCTTACGGCGAGGGCAAAGTCTGAAAAAGCCTTCTCAACAAAGAATTAGTTCAGTTTTGAATTTACCTGTCCCGACAGACGGCATGCATGCTTCAGTCATCGTGTAGCTCAAACCTATTTCAGGGAGCTCGACGACCCACCACACGACGCTATCTGCCGGTCATTTGCGTAGGCTTCATAAAAGCACTCAAAATCGCCAGACAGTATTACGGACCCAAGTATTAAAATAATAACCTTAGCTTTTGTGGTACGTCTGCTGCGAGACTTGATAGACTCGCCACAGTTTTCTATTAACTACAGCTTCTATCACCATTTCATTATTGTATTGCTTGTACCGTAAATGTTCCAAATACCTAAATATCTTATTATTCTTATTTATTACTTTTAATTGGTCAAAAGGCTTCCACTACTGGTCATAGGCCTCCTTTTAAAAGTTTTAGAACTATCGATCCTGTGATACCCTTAGCCATTAACAACATGACAGCTATTAAACAAAACTGTATGTAACATCTTGCATGTATGTGTATACTCATTGTTTTTAGCAAAATAAACATTCTTGTATCTTGTATCATTGGTGTATAATATTTAGCAGCAATCACAAGAGTTAAATACGTCCAGCTACTTAGAACGGGGTGACCAGTGACAGATACCAAACTGTATTACCACAAAAGGTTTTACTTTAGGGATCTGGATGTGACTATAGAGATGGGGGTCATACAAAAAGAAAACTTTAATTTACCTTCCATGCCAATATGTTTAATGTCACCATTTAACATTGGCATGGAAGAGTAAGTCTACAGGTGGCGCCAGTAACCGAGAAGTTAATTGGAAGTCGGTCATGGTTAGGGCATTTGATGTAGGGAAATGAAGCACATGTCGTGAGGAAATTTTTGAGCATAAATAGGAACGATTATAAGAGTAGAAGAACACTGAAGAAACAATGGAAAAATGGTGTAAAAGACACAGACAAGAATAGAATACTAAATAGAATAGAACACTCTTTACTGTACACCATAAAAGACTACTGGGTACTACTGTAGACTGGTAGTAATTCTCTAAAGCATAAAGATTTAATAAATAAATAAATACTTTCAAATTCTAGAAGAAGAAGAAGAAGAATAAGATTACATTTATGGCTAGAAAGGGGGTAACTAAAGTTGACGGCAAATGGAGTCATATCGACGAAGGGCACATGCTGCGTCCCTCCCAAATAAAGCCGCATCAGGGTTGAATAATTGAGGCATTTAAGATGTTATGTTTTTCATACACAATCATTCAAAGTTTTACATTTTACTGTACATTTTAATCAGCGTTAAATTGCAGTATTCAGTGTGTATTTACATTTCAAAGAGTTCTAACCACGCTCTAAATTATGTAAATGTTATGCATTTCAACTAAATTTTAGTTCCACTCTAATTTATAAAGAGAACAGTGGCAGTGGTCCACTTTCCCTGTTCAATTTAACCTTTATTAACCGAGTGCTGTAGGGAGGGTATTATTTTTTGTCTTTTTACACCCCTGCGTTTCCATTTACCCCGTATGGCGTATACTTCCAACCAAAATATTAACATGGTTAAATCAATTCTGATGGCACGGTTGGTAAAAGAAATGAATATAAAATCTAAAATATGGTGTCAAAAAACTCATCCGCATCGTTGTCCACTGGAAGTTGTAAGGCAATGCTTATCCTTTGACCAAGGTAACAACCAGCCCATGGGTCACGCGAAGTATCAAGATATTTGTCTAAGCTATGACCCCACGACCCGAGAGTTTCAACCCCAAACGGCTCGAAAATATGATTCCCAACGAGGTTCTTATATTTCAGCCGCTTGAGGTACTCCACAGCCGCAGCAGCAGAAAAAAAATATACAGAAGACAAAAAATGTGGCGAAGACAAAAGAGCCTCAAACAGCAAAGTTATTAGAGTTTGTTTATATCCCAAAATGTCACCCAATATATGGAAATATTGTACAGGCTATTCATGACACAGTAGTATTCATTAATCGTCATCTCTCGCTCACGTTCGCGTGATCTCGCTCAAGCATGCCCGCCACGAACAGCTGTTTTCGTTATTTAAGTTTAACTAAATAGTGGCATATTTAAAAGTTGAACTTCGTTTTTTTACTTTTGACTACGCAAATATGATCAGTAACAGGTACGGATACAGCCCATTTTTTTTGCACTAATTAAAAAATAGGGATGTATACTAGTACCTGACTGCAATCCCACCTGATGGTAAGCAGTGATGTAATCAATGATGGTGAAGCGCGCTAGTTTATTATGAGCCTATTCACTCTAGCCTTGAAGACACCTAAATTATAATCGGACGGGAAGACCGCAGCAGACAAGTTGTTCCAGTCCTTCGACGTACGCGGTATAAACGACGAATAGTCGAATTTTGTTCTGTGTCTGGGTGTAATTTTATTCATAAAATTCACGTGTCACTGTATTCTCTTCTCTTAAACGGATTGACCGATGCTTATGAAATTTTATCTTTAATAATTATGTTTTTAGTAATATATAAGTATGTTTATCTATTATCTGGTACTCATAGTACAAGCTCCGCTTAGTTTGGGTCATCTAGTCCCGTTCTGTGAAAGTTGTGGAATATTATTGTTATTCAATTTCATTCCATTTCCCTGACATGTCTTTCCTCTTGCCCCACAACAAAAAACAACAGCTATGGAACGTAAAATGCGCATACATATTTATCCCTATGATAAATTCAATTTCTTCCACCCTCATCAGAGTGAAATTGATTGGGATTGCCCAATTATTCGCCCTAATATTTTATTTCCCATGTGATACTGGGATAGAAATTGGCTAAATTACTGTCAACATCATTCATTCATCCCATGGGCTTACAGGATGGACACACGATATATTTTTTTATGTGTAGGATTTGTTGGATACTGATTTATTGGCGACGCACTTACTATGACTGACTAAGAGCTGATTTTTCAATCATCAGGTATAATTTTAATCTAAGGATTAAAAATGGCGGTTTGAAAAAACTTAAAATTCTTTATTTAAAATTGTACATAATGTTTGTATGCTTTCGCGGCAAAACATAGCGCTCAAATATGTTAAGCTGACACATATATAGGGTGACTGGTAATTAGTGACCGATACTTAAACACATGATTGTATTCATGATTTCAATAAACTTTCCCAAAGAAACTTTTTTTTGTACACAATAACTTATAACACAATACAATAAAAAAACGGTGTTTGAAATTCCCGCGCGGGGGCCTGTGATCGATCGCAATAGGCACGAATCGGCACGATCTATCAGCTGATAGTCTGACCTCGGGAAGGGCAAAATCTACAACTAGTAGTAGCGTCACTCGCTCCCCCGCCACCCTCACCGCTCCGGTTGTGCAGTACTGAAGTAATTGAATTAATTGAAAGTTTAATGAGTATAAAAACAGTTTCTTTGGGAAAGTTATTCGTGTTCATGAGTACAATCACGTGTTTAAGTATCGGTCACTAATTACCAGTCACCCTATATGTAGTACCTATGTTTCACAAATAAAGATTCTGATTCTAATTCTGATTTAAAAATAGAAGCTGATGTTTTTCTTATGTTATTTAACTCTCCACTCATTTTAATCGAATTTTTGCTTTTGAGGTCCTATTAAAGAAAAAACGACCCAACGCTAATGCGTACTGCCGGTCGAATCAGTAAAAATCGCCCCGTTTAAACTGAGAGAAAGTAGTGAACTGTGAATTCCTATTCAAATTTAATGAAATCAAGAATGGAATGACAGCTTAAATTATTAAAAAAAGCTAAAATCTTTACAAAATTGAACGTCGTGGGCTACCTTTAAAGTTACTTAAAGAGTAAAAAAAAAAAAAAAATTGGTACCAACCAAAGTTTTATCCCCTAACTCTGCAATTTACTATTAATAGTAGAATTTTTTTTTTGGTTATTATGTCCCTGAAGTCCACAACATTATCTATTAAAATTCCTAAGTTAAGTCAAAAGTCCAGCTCAAAAATCCCTAAGTACATAGCCTAAGGGATTTAGGCTAAATCTTAAATCGATTTACTCCTTAACTTCTCATTGAATTTTAATCCTACATCGTCCATATTAAAGAGATATCTAAATTGTATTTTTTGACCAAGATTGGCGATGAATAGTATTTCGGTTTCAAAGTCAAATTGAAACTTTACGGCGACATTTCTGTAACCTAAAAAAAAGGGGCTTAAATGGACAACTTGAACTTGGCCATTCGAGGACTAACGCATGTTACAGAATCAAAACATAATTGTGAGGTAGTTAGCAAATAACACCTAACATTCAAATTTTGAAATGTTTGTCGTCGAACTACCCGCCATCATATTATTAACGGTCAAGAAAACTTCAAACTGAACATTCTATTTTTAAAAATCCAATGTAAACAGCCAGTACGTTTCTTGATTAAATTTTAAATTAAAATTTATTATGGATAGAGAGCTTCATTTAGTTCACGTCAACGCAAGTGCTATGCGACATGGAAGATGGCGACCAGATTATTGGAAATTCATTAATAGATTAACATTTTTTCTAGATTTTTATCTGTGCATTACAGTACACTGTTAGATTGGTTTAAAGTTTTTATTTTTCAAAGGAACACACTCACACATTTTCAACACTATGTGGTCAGCAGGCCTAGCTATATTACAATGCTATTTCTATTCTATTGCGACAATAGAAAGAAAATGGCGTATATGGAATCAGCTGTTTGACAACTGTCAAGTGTTAACGAGTAGAATTTGTAATATGGCTGAAAATGAAAAACACTGCTGATTCCATATATCTACGCCATTTTCTTTCTATTGTCGCCTTATCGATTATGACAATAGAATTATAATTTGTCAATTAATCTATCGATCATGACAATGACAATAAATCTAGTCCTGCAGAATCAGAATATTTACAATTGGTTTGTTTTATTTGAATTGATCGATTTTGATACCCCAGACTTTTCGGATTCATGTGCGTATTGTGTAATTATCATCACTTGCTTTGAAAACGGTGAAGGAAAACATCGTATCGATATTTCTCAACATGATTTGAAGCCTCTGACAAACCAGCACAAGTAGTTTGACCACCTTATAAACCGGTATGCCGAGGGACGACAAACTGACAGATGGTAGAAACATTTCTGCCGAATAGAAGAAATAATGCTCGATATTGTAGACTATTGTCGACAGAAGAATCGACACAATTTCTTTTCTTTATTCTTGACATAGTCGTGCTTAAAACAAAAGAAATCTTTCAAAAATCTGTTACGATTTTTCTGTAGACAAAATCCGTTTTTGCAGTGGTCATGCTACGCATACAGGACAAAAAGAAGAAGATTCTTAATGTAACAATATACAAGTTTTAAAGATAAAATACAAGTTTTCGACTGGCCTGTTGGTCTAGTAGTAAGTGACCCTGACTGCTATTCCGTGGATTCGATTCCCACCCAGGACAAATGTTTGTGTGATGAGCATGATCATTTGTTCTATGTCTGGGTGTAATTTATCTATAATATGTATGTATTTAGAAATATATAAGTATGTTTATCAGCTATTTAGTACCCATAACACAAGCTCTTAGCTTAGCTTGGGACTAGATGGCGTTGTGTGAAAAAGTTGTGGAATATTTTATTTTTATTATAAATTTATTGCTAACTTCAAAATATCAGACTCTCGGCCAGTAGACCCAAAGTTCATAAAGTAACCCGCGAAATTTAAAGTTACTGTGGTAAAATAAATTTAGTAAAAATATTGAAGTAACGCCGAATAAATTACCCTTTGTCCCTTGGGGTAAAAAGGCTGTTTTTAAATAAAAATCTTTTTTCTTTTTAGGGTAACCACCATTACTTTAAGATTGGATTTGATATTGCGATTTGATGAAGCGAATTGGGACGAAATTTTATATAGATGTAGTAATAAGATATTATGCACGCTATTATTATGTATGTGCGTATTCTTTAATCCCTTGCTTTTAAAACGGTGAAGGGAAACATCTTTAGGAATCTGGCATGACTAAGAGATATTTCTCAACGGCATGTGAAGCCAACGGGCTGACAAAATTTTTGTTTTTTGTTCTAGATTACAAAAAAATATTCGACACGTATTTTTTTCTTTTTCAAATTGTTGGAAAACTGCTTAGATTAAGCGCATTAAAGTTGAGTAGAGGGGGCTTGTAACGTCATTAGCTAGTATAAACTGTACTGGCTAGTGACGTCATGCGACATTTTGACCTCGATGTTATTTTTTGATTAAGTAGTGTGTATGACAACATGTATGAATCTAAACGAAGCAAAAGAAGTATGTAAGAATCGTAGCATATGGCGCTCTGTAGTTTCTGCCTACCCCCATGGGAAAAAGGCGTGAGTTTATGTATGTATGTATGTAAGTAGGTACGTGAAAAAACAAAAAATACGTGTCCAATATTTTCTTGTAATCTAGACGAGGGACTAAAAACTAAAATTTTGTTAAATAGGCCTATTCAAAGGCCCATGTGATGGGCGCCATAAACTCTAACACCAGGTTAATTACTAAATACGACAATAAGACTAATATTATTCTAGCAACATCTTAATATTGGAACATGAGTGGAGCTTGTGGCTAAACAGAAGCTTGAGCCTAAATAATAACAGCCTGACGAGTCGGTGGAAGGTTAAGCTACGCTTGACGAGGTTGTTCCGTGGATGGGTGACCATTAAATAAATATCAAGACTCCTCTTCTTCCACCTGGCGTAAATCCTGGCTTTTGCCAGGGTCCGCCTTCTGACTGAACTTCTTCCACTTTGCCCGATCTTCAACATCTTTTTCGGTCAGGCCATTGGCTCTCATGTCGGACTTGACGACGTCCAGCCAGCGTTTGCGAGGGCGGCCACGGGACCTAGCCCCAAGGACAGCCACATACATGCATCTCCGACCAACGTACTCGATAGGGCGGCTCATGATGTGGCCATACCATCGCAGACGACACTCTTGCAGTTTTTCCTCCACGTCACGGACACCAAGACTACCTCGGATGAATGAGTTGCGTACGCGATCGGATCGCGTTATAATATCAAGACTCCTCTGTGCTTCGAAGAGCAAATAAAGCCGCGTCTTGGCTGTCATTTGTAGATCTTTAACAGTCTTTACGGATCCTCAGAAGCCTGAAACTCTGACAACCAGTTTAACCAAGGGGTATTGATTGTGTTAGCCAGTAACTGGGTTGTATAGTTCAGACAGGCAGTCGCGCATCGGCGTTCAGCTGCATCTGGTTAATCTTAACGCCGACCTCAAGCTGGAAAAAGGCTAGGCAGATGAAAATCTGAGGTATTCCTCGAAGTGCTACTATTTTGAGGCGCTCCTAATGAGGCGCTCCTATTTTATTCCTCGGAGCGCACCTTTTAGGAGCGTTCCCGTTAGAAATTAAAAAAAAATTTTTTTTTTTTTTTCTAGGAAAAAAACACAAATATTTTTATTAGGAGCGCTCCGAGGAATAAAATAGGAGCGCTCCGAGGAATAAATTAGGAGCACCTCATTAGGAGCGCCTCAAAATAGTAGCGCTTCGAGAAATACCTCGAAAATCTGATACCTACCTTAAATTGCTACATAAAAATTAAATGACTACGAAGACTGCCCCGTTGGTCTACAAATCGTAAGTGCTACCGCCGAGAAAGAGGTCCTTGGTTTAATAGCTGGGTCAGGCAAACATTTATTGGGTTTTTTACTCTGTAAATCTGGCGATTCTTTGAAACAGCCGGGAGTCTGTTTTTGTGCCCGTTTAATGGCAATAGGCTATCCCGATGGACATGGAATGATGTGGTTTAACGCTGGATATTAATAATCTATCTCGGTTGCTATCTTGATCCCGATCTTTGTCTGTAACCAATCAACGACCGAATTCGCCTATCCGAGTCTTAAAGATGTCCAATCAGAAGCAGCCGTCAAAAACAAAGGATCGGGATTTGGATTGAGATAGAATATTAATATCGGGCGTAAGTCAACTGCATCGCACTTCACGTGCGTTTGGTCACGTTATAGTAGGACACTTCAATAGTTTTCGACTGTTTGTTGTTTTCTGCGTCGTCGTCTCACGCAGTACGTCGGGTTAGAGAGGCCATATGTGTGTGTGTGTGTGTGTGTGTGTGTGTGTCTGTCTACTATTTCCTACATCAGATACAGACAGGGTGTGTCTCAACGGCAATTATGTAATTGGTTCTAAGAAGCTCGGAAAAGTTTACACAGTGTGAAGCAATTTTCTTTTATTTTCAGAACTGGCAGGAAATTAAAAATGTTTCGAAATTGCTGTTTGCATTTTGTTCTTTGCTCGCGTATATAATACACGTGCAGTCTTCATTACGGAGAATATTATTTCGACTCATATTAAAGTAATAGAAAAATTAAAGTAATAAAAATACTTTATTGATTTGATCATAAAAACGAAACCCTTATTTTTTAAATTAAGCTTAACTACACACACTACACAACACTACACACACTAAACTCTACACTACAGTACACTATACTACACTTAACTTTGAATTTAACTTTTTATTATTACATTTTGGAGCTGTCAATGTTTAACCTTAAACCGTCATGCACAAGTTAAATATTGCACGTAAATGCGTCTGTTTATTTGTAAAGTTTTGACGCCTTAACTGCTCTACCAATCGCCATGAATTTTTACAAATTTATTGTCAGGGGTGTAGAGCGGGCATATCTTTCATCCATCCAATCAAATCTGCGAAGCAAATCGGCTAGCAAAAATGAGAGATTAGAGATTTCTTTATATGTTTTAACATTGTATACATACAAAAGTATGCCAGATATTACAGATGTGCTAGTAATGTATGATGCTAATACAACACAGATTTACGTAAACAAAGCTGCGGGCACAGCTAGTCAGAAATAAAGTCTTGAATAAAACTGTTAACCAAAGACATTCAATACCTATAGACCGGACATCACGAACAAAATTTTCGTCCGAAAAAGTGTATCCTGCTGGATACAAGTCTATGAGTTTTTTGTAGTACGCTCCGCTGCCGCTCCAATATTAATATATTATTCTAGATGGCGTTACTAAGACATGGGATCAAAGTTTTTCTATGACATTTCCTTGACATGCCCGCTCTATAGTCTTAGAAATCTCTTTGCTGTTAACCAAACTAGATTCAAACAAACTATCGTAGGTATCAGAAAAACCGATTTATTCATAATCATTCCCACCACACAAACTTTGACGTTTGGCCGACCAATCTACGCTGATCTATCACCCCTTCAAATACACAAGTGGTTTATTTAGACCTACGGGTCCATGTTCATTGGTTGGTGAAATATTTTTATCTTTCAACGTCACCGGATTTTAGTATTGGATTTCGTAAAATATGAATTCATTCGTGTCCAGTTCTATTGATGGAAACGTCTACAATAGATTGCGTCCTTTGTGGTCTAGATTGAACTAGATTTACACCTATATTACCGAGGTACCTACGTGGGTTTTCATCCACATACCTGAAGTTGGGCATAATGATAATTTTTCGTAATAAATTTAGTTAGGTATTGACATAAAGAATAACATAAGAGAAAAACGTATAGAAGGCTCGACTCCCTAGTGTTGAATTTTTTTATCGGCTTTTCACATAACGTCACGCCTGTAATCCCCGAAGGGCCAGGCAGAGGTGTACCTGGTAGTGCACCCACATTTGGCCAGTTATGTTTAGTCCCATGTAATAGAGGGCTAGCCCATTGCCATCAATCGGGCACATATCCAGACTCCGGGATGCTACTGAGAAATTCCAGATAGAAAAACTCAATAACAATTTGCCCGACCTGGGGATTGAACCCAAGACCTCATGCTCAGCAGTAGCGCTTGCGACCACTAGAACAACGAGGCAGACAGCAGTCGGTTTTTCCTTAGTATTATATTAATATTATTTATTAGATTCTATCTGTAAACCATGATTCTCTGTAAATCATGTGTTGAAAAACAAAGGATTTCAATTGACTTATTTTAGTTTCATAATATTCAAAAAGTCTACAAGATTACTTGAAAAATATTTCAGTGCTGATATCAAATACGTGGAACTTACCACTACAACATCGATATTTAAGAACTACGTACACAATACTACTCAATGCCCGATCAAAGCCCTGTCTTATTTTTATCCCCTCAAGCTGTAAGTGTGTCAACAATCTTCTAATCCCCCGATCCAGACTCTAACCACAAAAAAGATAGCCACAGAAAGCTAGCTTCACACAACAAGCGAAAACGCACGCAAGCACACAGAGACACTATACAATCATATTGTACACACTACGATATCGAACGCACTTACGGTTACGACCGGCATTTGTTATAAGGAACGTTGAGGGAAGTGTTTTTGCTGCGAGATCTAGTGGGGGGGAGGGGAGTCATAACGACAAATTAACAAACCTTTTAAAAATAGTAAATAAACAAATTTGAATACTAGCTTAACAAAATAGGAACACTTCCACTTGTGTCACGATTTCTGTTTTTAACTCCCGACACAAAAAGAGGGGTGTTATTGTGCAGTTATCAATTTTAAATGTATAGTAATAACTAACTTTTACTTTATTGTAAATATACTTTTTATCAATGTCAAGCGAAGCTCGTTAAGCCATTGGTCCCGGCCATAGATATCGGTCCCGGCTGTCATTTATAGATCTTTCCGACCAGACCAGGTCAGTGCATAAAAAATATCAGTATTTAACTGTGTGCAGTTAGGCTAGAAGCCGAACCCAACGTACTTGAAAAAAAGCTTGCTACGCAGTTGAAGTAACTAAATTCTCTAATGTAACGCCTATGTGCTTTCTTTCTTTCTTTCTTTCTTTCTTTCTTTCTTTCTTTCTTTTTTCTTTCTTTTCTTTCTTTCTTTCTTTCTTTTTTTCTTTCTTTCTTTTTCTTTTATGGCTCATTGTGTAAAGCTAACCTTCTGTTCCTATTTATTCTGTGTCCATGCGTTTAACGATGCTCTCGTCTGGCAAGTATCGGCATGGATACAATGGACTTTTAACAGGGGATTAATATTCAAACCTAGTCCCTTGAGAGTGGGTACCTACACCTTAACCTATATTTTGTAATCTTGCAGGAATGGGGATTTGTTTGATAGCATTATACGTAGTTTTAGACAACTACATCTACATAATGTCACGCCAGAATTTACTGGAGGGTTCGGTAGGGGTGTGACCATTGCACACCCTCATTTTTTTATCCTTACCTGGTGTCTTATTGCCCACATTGTAAATTTATTCTGCTTTGTTTTAATATTATTATCTGTGTTAATTTTAAAGCTCATAAACTAATTGAAATGATACAGTCAGCCTCATAAGTCGATGAACATATCCATATTTCCTAAACTCATGAACACCTTAGCTTACACAAATTGCTAAACAAGACTAGTGAATTTTGAACCTTTAAGGCGTTAATTAAATCCTGGCACTAGTCTTGTTTAGCAATTTGTGTAAGCTAAGGTGTTCATGAGTTTAGGAAATATGGATATGTTCATCGTTTTATGAGGCTGACTGTACATAATAATGATATTGATTTCTGTAAATTGGTTCACTTGTACAGACGCCAGCACATCAAGTTACCTCAATGTGTCAAGTTTTCCCAATTGAATATGAACCTTATTCTTTTTGACATAAAGTTAAAAAACGATCAAAGAAACTTGGCACATTGGGGTAACTTGACGTGCTGGCGTCTGTACATAGGTTACTTTTAGGTACAAGTTATTTTTTTAGCTAGAAGGTAAGATCGGTGTTTCACTATCTGACTACTCTTAGAAGAATCACTGAAAGGAACACAGAGATAAAAATATTGTTAACTTTTTTATTGTAAGAGCATATTTGTATATGTTTTAATTGTATGTTTAATAGACATGTCAGGATAAAAGTTTTGAGTCATAGGGCTGAAAATATGTATGTGTACATATCCTAAAACTATAATACTTAGTTTGTATGCGTGATAGTTGTACAAGTAGGTCAATAGAATAAACTAAGAAAGATATATTTGACACTAAGCCACTTACAATTATTTTGCAAAACATCACCTTACTTTAAAAACTAAAGTATTTTCATCAATGTTTTATGGATATCTATGGCAGAAAATAACATGAAGAAACATCGTTAAAAATATCCAACGCCCGCAATCACCGACTTTATAAAAGTTGAATCATTACCGCGAAATCCCAGAAATGAGATAAAAAAGTTCCATTGAAAAGTTTTCCGGGAAAAATTACTAGTACCTACGGACGGACATAATAAACGATAAAACCAATATAATAATTTATTTTTAATAACACTCGGCATTTTGTTTATTAGTTATAATTTCTTCTAACTGTTAACCTCTTCTAACTCTGTACTAATATTATTAAAAGCAGACAACATTTGATTTTTGTTAGTTTGATTGTTAGGAATTTACTAAAAAGGATCGGTACCTAATCCAAAAATATCTGCGCTACAGACCCAGTATGTAGAATGAAGCCAATTTTTGATTAATTATTGACCAGGCAATATTTTTAAGTGTACTTTATACTAAGCCGGGAGCAGTAAAACAACATACCATCAAGAAAGGTTTGTATGTTTTTGATGAAATTGTAATATTTTTTGTACAAAAAAATTGGTACCTATTCTTTTAGACGTAGACATAATTAAGACCTTAATTATACGGCAAAACCTAGATAAACTTTTAATTAATTTCATAAAAGTATCTGGACGAAATCTAACATTATTATAATTAAGAGCACACACATACAAAAGTGATAAGTAAAATGAGGTCAACACACAGTATGTATTACAACACGTCATGCCCTCAATTTGCCAGGCCTTTGCATGCCCCTATCAGCTTTGACAAGAGCCTCAGCGACTGCTGATAAATTATTGCAAGATCTCAAAGAATTCGCGATTAAAATACTCCAGAGATTTCTGAAAGAACCGGGGATTTTAATGTGCGTGCGATTTTTCTAAAAGTTTATGTCGAGCTCACGATAGCAGTGATAATCTAGTTTACGGCAGATTATCAGGTCATAGGTCTCGAGTTCGGACCCAAGGCAAGCATTTCGGACTTATATGCGTATTGTATATTTATCATACATACATACATAAACTCACGCCTTTTTTCCATGGGGGTAGGCAGAAACTACAGAACGCCATATGCTACAACTCTTACATACTTTATTTGCTTCGTTTATATTCATATATTATGTTATCACAACACGCCGGTTGCAAATACAACGCTCCTGACCTTTCTAAAGAACTTCACCAATAAGGTCTATGTATGTCCTTCTAGGGCATCCCCTCCCGGGGTTTCCTTTTGTTAGTCGCCTTTCATTCATCCTTTCAACGTGACCAAACCATCTAAACACATTCTTTTCAATTCTTGTAAACTACAAGCACTTGTATCACTAACTTCAATAACGGTAATGGAAACATCGTGAGAAAACATGCCTGAGGAATATTTCTAGACGTCGTGTAAAGCCAAGTCGAAACCAGAGCAAATTCTGTCAAATTAGTGCAAAATCTCAAAGAATTACTAATTATTTTACTCCAAAGATTTATAAATGGACCGGGTTTTAATGTGTTAGTGATTTTCCCAGAGATTTCTGTCGAGGCCTCGGTGTAGATTTAATTTAATTGTGTTTCAGTACCTACTATTGCGAGGTTCATAACCTGTTTATTTTAATTCTATCTCAGCTTTAAGAACTACATTAAAATAGGTAGTTTGCACAGCTGTTTTTGGTTATTTTTTCTTAATGTATATGTCGGCTTACATCGGGTATTGGATATACAGAACCTATGTAAATACGCCCACATTTTGACAGTTATGTTTAAGGACAATAATAGACCGTGAGACTATTGTCACAGTCTAAAACATACAGTCGTCCGACGAAGCCGTCTAGACAGGGCAATCGTGCGAGGTGTGAGGGGTGAGACGCGGGAAAGCCGCTCCCGCACTACGAACAAAATGATGTTCGTAGTGCGGGAGGTATTATTCAAGTCTTACGCGTGTAGAAGTGGTCGGCATTTTTCCAGAGATCAAAGGCGTCGTCCTACTGTATTAATATTTATACTGTGCTATTGTCATCAAACGGACCTGACATATTAAACTTTGGCTAACCCGGGAGACAAAACTAGAACATTGTGATCAGCGGTTCCACCCGTACTCGTAAATAATACTTAATGTGTTTCTGTCAGCTTTCTTCCTCACACATTAATATTGACATTGTGTTGTGATACGCAAAAAAAGGCTCATTTTTGTATCAGCAATATTCAATACTCAATACTTTATTGCATTCCACATGTAGTACTTAGGCGGTAAAACTTAAATTTAAATCACATGGACCCTGTCGGGCACAGCAAAATAAGTGAGTTAGGAGAGACGAAGCACTTATTAGATAAACTAATTTATACAAATTATAATAGGATAGCATATTAATTGGTATCAATATAAAAATTAATACGTATAATAAAGATAATATTTAATTTTGACAGATCAGGTTCTTGTTTTGAAAATACAAGTGTTTAATAGGTAATATTAGTAAGTAAACTCAACTACATCGTTTAAAATCAAGGCATATGCAATCGCGGATACAGTCTACAATGCTGTAATTGATTAAAGGACCGCAGCACAGTTTTTAGCGCATCCAAAGTGAAAAAGACCCGGGAATTTTGATAATTGATCAGTTTACCAATTCAATCAAATCAACAATCGAATATAATCCCTAAAAACAAATGAATATAATCAAATACACTTTCATATTTTTCTATTTATGCATTATTTTTTTACAACGTAGGTAGGTACTCATTCCGAGTTTTATTTTGCCACCTCATTATATTTTTATCCGCTTGCGCCGCCATATTGAAAACCTGGCGCCAAAAAACATTTTTTGGCCCGAACGGCCAAACTCACAGAAAGTTTACTCATTACCAAAATAGATGATGTTATGCGTGGATATGACATAATCTGTCCAACATATTCAAGTTAATTATTTATCTATCTATCTAACCGCAGCTCATCAATTTATGCCAGACACGCCATCTGCCACGAACAAGAAACCGTTATTTATGTCTGATACCGGAGACATGATACGATGTTAGGTATTGAAATAAATATTCGAGTATGGAGTTATAAGCGAATTTAACTGTAATGTTATGTCAAGTTTTCCCAACTATGTTGGGGTCGGCTTGTAGTCTCACCGAATGCAGCTGAATATGAGTGTTTTAGGGCGCCTTCAAATTTGCCGCCAGGTGCCGCGCGGCGGCAGCACGGTTGCAGCGCTACCGTCGCGCTGCTTTGTTAATCCATATAAATAAAAAAACGCGCGACTGCAGCGCTATACCCGCGTTGTAGCCGCGCTTAGGTTCATCAATCGACTAGTGATGATGCGTACGTGTTTTTATTCAGACATGAACGAAAATCAGCTTGAGCAATTTATCGATGAGGTTAAAACTAAATGTACAACACTATGATGCTCGAACCTAGCGGTTGCAGATTGGCAGCAGCGCTGTATTCTCTTCGCGGCTAATTTAAAGGCGCTCTTGAAGCGTCTGTTTGACTTCCATAGACAACCTAATGCGTTCAGGAGCCTGGTTGTCAATTTAGACTTTCTGGGATTCTGACTTCCCATAACTATTGAAAAATATATTCAATTAAAGACAGACGGAAGTAATCTTGTTGCGCTTTCCGAAGCACTGATGTGATTAATGAATGGTCTCCCATCCTAACTTAACCTTAATATGCGTAATTTATCTTTAATTGACCCATAGGGCCTTTGAGGGAGGTGGGCTGGAGTAATCAAAAGACGGCCGTCATGGCTCACGCACCAAGGGCCAATTTCAAGACTAAGTGCGTAAACCAAACTCTGGGGATGATGAGGAATTCGGGCAACTGTTGTTATTTATCCAACAACACTTAGTATTCGTACTACCTTCTTAAAAAAAGGAAAAAGTTGGCTTCAATTAATTTGCAAACAAAATAAGCTATCTATCCCCGACGTCCTTCAAAAAACCTTAACCATTATTAAGCGTATTAATATTATCACGACGATTCAATAAAAGCCTATTAAGGCTTCATAAACTTACTTTATAGCCTATTCATATTTTATCGGTATTTTATTACGAACCGTTTTATGAACGTACGAATAATATTATGACGTACCTCCTACGCACTGGAATACGTAAATCAGAATGACGGATGGATGCCAGAAATAGGAATCAGTATGATTCTATGAGGTAATCACGTCAATCGTACCTACTACATGTTATGTAGACGACGTTGATGTTATCGGGCAGGTGAGCACGAACACCTGGATGCGAGTAGAATATATTTCGCTCGATAGTATACGAGTAAGAGCGCTAAAGTTAGGATCCATAGAAATCTAAATATCTATGTTAGGATCTCTGCCCAACAGTGGAATAGCTTAGGCAAATTTACATAAAGCATTCTAGTTTTCCAGAAACTGTTGTAGTGACTGTATAGTTTATGGCCGGCGTCATATACAATGATTGTAGGTCCAAATCCAACAAGAACTGATGTGAATTTTGCAATGAATAGGTAAGTGACTTTGCTGACATTAGTAAAGGAAGACATCGTGAGGGACCTAGTCTCATAATAGAATTATTTTATTTTAAAATCGCCAAAACTAATGTTCGTATTTCTCTGTATGATAAAAGACTTTCGCCTTGCAGTGGGACAGTCACTGGCTGGTATATTATATTCAAAAGTACTTCACCCCCTAAAACTAATGAAATAAATACACTCTGTATTTTATTGTATTAATAAACTAGCAGACGTCCCGCGGTTTTACCCGCGTAGGTCCCGTTCCCGTGGGAATACAGGGATAGAACGTAGCCTATGTGTTAATCCAGAGTGTCAGCTAACTCCATACCAAATTTTATTAAAATCCATTCAGTAGTTTTTACGTGAAAGAGTAACAAACATCCTCACAAACTTTCGCGTTTATAATATTAAGTAGGACAAATTAATATTCTACAACTTTCACACATCGCCGTCCAGTCCCAAACTACAAAGATTGTGCTATGAGAAAAATAATTGATAAAAATAATTATAAAGGAGACAGTTTTTTTTGTTTGGGGAAAAGGCCCACCACACATTGTGGCGTCTATCAATGAAATGCACGTTAGTTTATTCCTTATAATCTCTAGATTACAGTGGTAATATTAGCAAAACTGTATGTAACCGGAATACTGTGAAATACGAAAGTCAAAACATGACTCTCACAATTAACCTAAAATCTCACAAGAGTGATTGTGTAATGAGTGAATAGGTCTCCTTGGCATATTAAGTTAAAATAGTACACTGTTCAAAGTAAAAATAATTCTCGTTTCTTAATGCATACTCAAGTAAAACGACCATCGGTTTTAACTTATACGTACTAGAAAAGAATTTGGCGTATCGCCAATGAGGAAATCTAAAAACCTTAATGTTCACGAATGGTTTTCTTCCACTGTTGAAACGAAAAATCTTGTCGTAGTTAAACTTTTTTCGCTCTTAAACGTAAATAGATGTAAATCGTGATTAATGAATCATTGTTAGCGACAAATGTAAGAGCAAACGATGGCTTTAGGTACTTCACAAATAAATTATCATATTTGAATATACTTAAAGATGTATTAGAGAGGTGAACTGTATAGAGGCCAGCATATCAAGCTACCCCAATGTGAAAAAAAAATTTGATAGTTTTCCAACAAGCTACCCCAATGTGAAAATTTTCTTTGATAGTTTTCCAACTTTAATACAAACATTATAAGGCTCATGTTATCTATTGGGAACTTTTGACAGTTAAGGGTGGGTTAGTAATAATAATAATAAATTTTGAGATAAATACCTTAACCTAAAATAGGTACATATATTTATACATTATTACTTAAAAACTAACACTTCACTAACACGCACTAGCGCTGCTCTGTGGAACATGTCCGCGGAGGCCAGAAGTTTTCATCCATGCCGACGAGCAGAAAACAATTCGGAACGCGTACCGCAAACGCCTTAAAGTTGACGTTGCTCCAGTAACTGCACCCTCGGCATGTATCTAATCTTCTGGCGCACGTACTCCACGATGCCCTCCGCCAATGTGCTGGCGGCAGTACACGCAATACCTATATTTTTACTTCTTAATAGAAATAAAGTAAAATATTGATAATTATGGAAACACTTTTACAACAACATCAACTTTAAAAGTGTAATAATATTAATCTCACAAAAACTATACTAATCTTTAGAAAAATGGTCGCGATAAGAAACTAGCTATTTTGGTATGACCAGAATACATTGACACATGGCCATTCACAGAGTGGTGCTTTTGTTATCCTTTTTTTTTATAGAGAACAACACTGAGGTCTAAGTTAGTTGGTCGATCGTCTCAGCACTTTTAACAACATACTCGATTTTGCCATGTCGACGTTATGTAAATAAGGATATAGGAAAATAGAAAATTGAAGGAAAAAATGTGAATATGGGGAAATTATTTATGGGTCTAATATTTCTAAAGGGGTTTATGTATAACTAGGTATATTATAGAAAATAATTAAAAAGGAGTTTGTGTTTTGGAACTGGTAGAAAGGTTTTTTTTAGGAACACGAGGTCTGGGGTTTGACTTCCGGGTCGGACAAAGCGTTATAGAGCTTTTTTCTAATGTAGAATTTTTCAAAGTGCTATTTATAGATAAACTAGCAGACGTCACGCGGTTTCAGCCGCGTAGTTCCTGTTCCCGTGGAATTACAGGGATAAAAAGTAGCCTATGTTATCCGGGAATAGTGTAGCTTTTCACCAGTGCAATAATTTTTAAAATTGAATCATTCGTTCCGAAGATTACCCCTACATACAAACAAACAAATTTTACCTCTTTATACATAGTATTAGTATAAATTATACACAGAACAAGATCGATGAGCACGATCATTATTTTGTTCCGTGTCTGTCCTTTGTATAAACCTTTGTCGTGGGTAGAAATCGAAGCCACGACCTCCGGCATAGCAGTCAGGGCCACTAGACCAACAGGCCAGCTCATTGGGCATACGGCAAACATTCATGAAGTCGTTTGTATTTTTTCATCAGCTATTTTAAGAATTCTAGTAACTACTACTGTTCTTTAACGACGCGATGAAGAGTATAACCATCAAATAACTTCTCTTTCATCTTCAGTCGGTTAAAAAACTATAAACTCAAAGCACGTAACGAATAGTTATTCAACCAATAAACAGACGTTGTTCATGAATCTAATCTGACTTTTATAACAAGCATGTGATGATTTGATAATGGATACTTCACGTTTCGAAGTAGATTTTTAATGTATTGTTTAAAAATAACTGGATTTTTGCTGTTTTTACGTGAAACAGACTCCCGTCAGTAACTACAGATTGCCACCTGCTGTATTCTAAAAAACATGCTTAGTTTGCTGCTGAGAACGAAGACATGGGGTTCGATTCCAAGGTCAGTCAAAGTGCTTTGCAGTAGCGTGGTGATCTTTTTGTAAACTACCCGCACGACATTGAGGTAACTACCAGCTAATTAATTATGCTAAGATCTTAAATAGGACATCTGACTGCCTCAGTACCTCATGAGTTCGAATCTCGGTTTAGGCAATTTGTCATATGTTTTTTTTTTGGATATTGCAGTGGCAGCCCAGTTTGTCTCGCTGGTTTTGTGGTCGCAAGCACTACTGCTCCCCATGAAATCTTAAGTTCGATTCTGTGGTTGGGCATTGTCTTTTATGGTTTTTCTTTCTGAGACATCGTTGTGCCCGCCTAATGGCAATAGGTCCATCCACTATTATATAACGCTACTCAAACATAATTGTTACTCAGGAATATGCCCATTTCTGGTCATGTTTTACACATCTATGTAATTAATACAAAAACAAAACTAATTTAGTTACTTCACAATTCTTAGGACTTTGGGTTACAATCAATGTTATAAGTATAAAGGTGTGGATTGGTTATAAGCGCATAGCAACGGACATGTTAAAATGTGGCTAACTAGCCATACTTGACTACAGCAGTGTAATATGTATGTATTAAGAAATGTATAAGTATGTTTATCAGCTGTTTAGTACCCATAACACAAGCTCTACTTAGCTTGGGACTAGATAGCGTTTTGTGAAAGTTGTAGAATATTTATGACTTAGTGTGCCGTTTTTCAATATCGAATGTTGTTTAGGTAACCTATCTACACCTTTTTACCTATAATATCATTGGTTACAATAATAAACAGAGCCAAGCTTGTAGAAATTAATTTGTATTGGAGAAAATATAGAGATAGCCATTACGCTAAGGTTTTCGTAAAAGAGAGAGAGAGTTGCCACTTTCTAAAACAATACATCAGTTAATATGTGTTGCTATCCTTCATTCCTCAACAACAATGTTCCTATTACCACTTTGTAATTAGTACTAAGGTATCAAAAGCCGATTTTTTCATGACACTCAATTATTTATTGCATTCTAATAGTTCCGTTCGATGGTCAATACTTTCGAAATAGGGTTTACAATTCATAATAAAAAGTCCAACTGAGTTCTACGTGAAAAACAGCCGTTGCTCTCTATCTGTCAATCCTAACGCCTGTTATTTGTTTCCTCCATGAACAGACGCCAGCACACCAAGTTACCCCAATGTGTCAAATATTCCCAATTGAATATGAACCTTATTCTGTTCTACATAAAGTTGAAAAACGATCAAAGAAATTTGACACATTGGGGTAACTTGATGTGCTGGCGTCTGAACATCACTTGGCCAAAGGTTTTCTCTGCAAATGGAAATTTCTATTAAGGTCCTTTCTACAAGAAAAGACGTGCTTTTATGCATGTATCTATGTTCCTAGATGCTTACTCATAATCTCGTGTTACTCCTGTTTACAATAAACGCTTCAAATCCCGGGCTATACCAAGTAAACCCATTGAAACTTCCCGGAGTTCCGCGAACTATAATCCCGGATGTTAGCGAACGTAGGTGGGTAGTTATGGATTTCATATGAAGCATTTGAATTCACGTTCTTAGTGGCGATCTAAAGATTTACTCGAAATTGGGGTTTAAATTGTTATACGTTTCTGTGTCGGTAAGCACATTAAGGTGTTGGTCCCAGCTGTTAGTCGTAGATTTCTGACCATCTCTATGGGGAGTCAGAAGTTGTAAAGTTTTTTTTACAAGTTACAACTGCTACATAGTGTCTGCCAAACAGACAAAATAATCGGTCGGCAGTTATTTCTTGTGGATATAGCATGATATTTGTCTACATTACCTACACTGTTTATAATACCAGCCCTCATAAAATCAGAACTGTCCCACTACAGGACATGGGCCTCTTCTCACACGGACAAGGCACGAGCATTTATCACCACGCTTGCATCATTAAGACTTATATAATATTAACTTTAAGTCCAGGTTTCCTTACGCTGTTTTCTTAGCCGATGTCAAAGGTCTAGGGTAAACTTAAAAAGTACATTTGAATTGAAAAGTCATATTGGTACATGCTCGGATTTAAACCACAACCTCTTGCATGAGAGGTAGGCACCTTAAATTCGTGGCCATCACGACTTTTAACTATAATATCTAAAATGCGTTTTAGACGGAAATTCAGGGCTAACATTGTCATGACTTTTAGTTCACTCAGTGCAAGCTGTTAAAGCTAAAATATTGGCGAAACATAGTCTAACGACTAGAATTCCTAATAGGGGAATAAATAATTAGCTACGTTAATTTTACGGGTGAAACGAAAAAAAAAACATTGTTCTTTGTGTAACTATCAAAGTTACCCAAAGATTCAAAGTAACCTCGGTTTACCGGTACTTTACTTGCTTTTCGAAGCACGGGTCTAGATATGTACCTAATGGATGGTCCACGGACCAACCTCGGTGCTTTAGGTGACCTGGGGCTCGAGTCTGCTATTGCAATCGTGTCTAAATGACCGGTCATTGATCGAATATTTGACAACTTTGACAGTTTTTGTATGGGAAATGTGTCATAAGTTTGACGTTATACGTCAAAAATCAATCATTGACCGGTCATTGAGACACGATTGCAATAGCAGACTCGACCCCCTGTGCGGTTGTTATCATTTTAAGATTAAATTTCGTCACTCAGATATATGAAAATACCATCTCCTTCGAATTTTTACTCATACACAAGAATATACGAAAAAAAAATATAAGAACCACACATTCGATTTTCATGTTATCAACACAACATTTCTCACTATGAATAACCACTTTCAGAACCCACTTTATATTGATATGGGATAAAATGGAACTGGTGGATTTCTTGAAGGGTACTTTCTAAAGTGACAGTTCGGTTGGGAGGCAAAGGCGGGCAAATCCCTATGCTGCCCGTTTTGACAATGTGTTTGAAAAGGGGGCGGTCAAGCGCGACGTATAATATATTTGGGTTCTGTCAGCATTTGTATTGTGAAACAAGAAATACAGCTGAGTATTCAGTTTGAAACAATTCCATTTATGATTTTACTAACGAACCTACAACTATTATTTACAAACCTAAAAAAAACAAGCAAAAAGAAAAGTAAAGCAATTATAGGGCATCAAAAAATACATCCGCATCGCTGTCAACGCGAAAAGTGGCCTGGCCGCATTGCCACGTTGAATGGCAGTGCTGATTCGCTGACCAAAATAAAGGCCAGCCTTCTGACCACATGAAGAGTCGACCAGCCGGTGGTGTCCCGGTAAACTAGACGGGCCCTTGGACTTTATGGCCCGAGTTTTTCAACCCCAAACGGTTCAAAATATAACTTCCAATAAGGTTGTTAATTGATTTTACCTATTAAACAACTTGATTTTGATTATTTGTTAACTGATTCCAGACTATTTTTAGGTTACATTTAAGTGAAATAAAGAGTTTACATAATGTCCCCAAAACGCTCACCCTTGCCCACTTCCTAGTGTTTTTGATGGTTTAGTAGTTAGTGACCCTGACTGCTATGCCGGAGGTCGTGGGTTCGATTCCCACCCAGTACAAATGTTTGTGTGATGAGCACGTCATTTTTTCTGTGTCTGGGTGTAATTTATCTATAAAATGTATGTATTTAGAAACATATAAGAATGTTTATCAGCTGTTTAGTACCCATAACACAAGCTCTCAAGCTTAACCTGGGACTAAATGGTGTTGTGTGAAAAGTTGTGGAATATTTTCTTTTACATTTTTTGCTGTAAAAAGTGTAACAAACTTCTCAGCAACGCATTCTTTACATTAATGCACAGAAGCAGACTTAACGCCATTGGCCTTTTTTATACGATCGTAAAGCTAGTATTTATCAGTTTAAATATACCTAGCTTCTCATTATCCTCTGCCAGCTTCTTTTCAGCTATCCTTTCTAGCTAAACTTCCAGTTCAACCGGACGCAGCTGACTACCAGTGTTTTACATGGAGCGACTGCCTATTTTACTTCCACAACCCAGTTACTGGGTAACACGATACCCCAGTAAAAGTAGTTGTCATACTTTTGAGCTTCTGACTACCCGTTTATTTATTTAAGCCTTTATTGCTGAAGTAACTAAACACAGGTACATATAATCTAATAGTATAAAAAAACTTAAGTCTAACACATCGAGTTTCCCGGTTTAGTGATCAGCGTGTCCTGTGACACATAGGCCTTGTTCCAGCTGTTTCCACTCATTTCTATCTCTAGCTTTTCTAGACTAGGTAGCGCCTCCAATTTTTACTATATCGTCTATCCATCTCTTTGCCTGTCTTCCCCTTTTCCTTTTGCCATCGTGTGGACGCCACTCTGTTATTATTTTTGTCCATTTTACCTTACTGTCTCTCGTCATGTGACCTGTCCACCTCCATTTCAACTGTCTTACTTTAATTATAATATCTTCTACTTTAGTTCTGGAACGTATTTCAGCTGCTTTAAGGCGAGGTTTCCCCAGCAGTGTAGGCATTTAACGCTTACCTCAGGCCCCGCAACCAATAGCGCTACGTATAAAACTGCGATGCATCGGAGAAACGCCGCGCGCTGTCGTCGTACCGCTCATTCATGACTTCACGAACTCGAGTAGGTACACAGTTGCGTCACAGAATAGAGTAATGCAGTAGAGCAACTTCAATTTAATAATTTAGATATGATAGAATTCTTGAACTACGATATAAATATTGTAATTCAAAAATACTTAAATGCATTGAATGGATATTTAATTTTAGTATCCCACTTAATAAGAATATAAGTATGCGTGGAAAGTATGGGTTTAGGGAAAATGGGTTAAATAAATAAATATTTGATTTGTTAATCACAGTTGAATTAATATTAGCTAAAATATTGCCAGATCAAAGTAAAAATAGAGGAAAAATCAATTAAAAGTATAGAAATAAAAGTAATAAAAATAAAAATATGTAAATTATACACATTTGGCTACAATTCGTCGAAACGTAGTTGACGTGGTTTGAATGGCAAAAACTAAAACCTTATTGTAGATTCTTTATATCTGTCTGTCTGTCTGTCTGTCCGTATGTCACAACCATTTTATTAAGAAACTGTTAGGACTACACAGTTGGAAATTGGTAAGTGGATGTGGTTTGGGAACTGCTATACGTTTTTTACAAAAAAAAAACGAAATTAACTGAAATTACTTTTTTTTTAAATGAAGTATTACAATTGCAGGCATAACGTAGTTTATATACAAGGTGTTTTTTTATATCCCATAACTCTAGGGTTATATTCTGTAGGTAAAAATAATACTATAACTCCTAGAATAGATGGTCCAAAAATGCATAGTTTCGGAGATAATATCATCAATCATAATTAAATTATCAGTTGTTTAGTACCCGTAACACAAGCTCTGCTTAGCTTGGGGCTAGATGGCGTTGTGTGAATACTCGTAGAATATTATTATTAAGTATTATTAATATTATTTTTATTACCTAATTAGTTTATTTTCCCATACGCAAAATACGCGCTTTGACGTGGAGTTGCGGATACCAGCCCGGTATCTTTAATCTTTAATCTTTTATCTAATTAGTTCAAAAATTGTCACCAGTACGACCAACCTTCTTTCTAACATCACTTTTCTTTCACGTAAGGGTGTTTTACATTAATCATCGTGACTTTGTCGAATTATTTTGTATGATAGTAAAAAAAAAAGGATGATTGAAACATAATTCATGTGCCAGTTGATTCTTTGATATGGTCTCAATCATACCCTAGAGTTATGGGATATACAAAAAAACACGTTGTATAACTCAGGCATTATAATTATATAACTCAGGCATAACGTAGTTTCGTATTAGCGAAAAATAAATGTCACCGAAAATAATAAACATACCTACTTGTAGGAAATGAGCAATACAGCTTGGCAAAAAAGAGTAGAAACGGAACTAAATTTTTGTCTGTTGGCAACATTTGCAAAACAATGACATCTCATAATAAACAAAGTTCACGATTTCGTAAAATTTTAATTTCGACCACCAAACGTTGATTAATAAACGTAAAAAGTGAAGAATAATGAATAAAACCATTCGGAGTGCTGGCAGGGAGGTTATTTATAAGGTGTACAGGCGATGTCTGGCGGAACATGAGGCCCAAACAATTCTATCTGAACTTCACAATGTTTACCAAAGAACCGCTGATAAGACAGGTATGTAAGAGTTTGTTTTGTTGATTTTAGTTGAATCAAGTGTTAATTGATGAATAAAAAGCTATATTAATTCGCTTGCGTAAGGAATAACTAGAAATTTGAAACAATAAATGTCGAGCACATAGGTTATGTTTACATTTTTTCTGCATTACTCTGGTATAGCGCGCTGAGATAAATTGATACTTTGGTGACTTGACTTTTAACTGAATGAAAATTAAATTTCTACGTAAATTATACTTTAAGTGCGATATCAAGGGAGAGAATTATTTGTTCTAGTGTTTGCATTAGAAATGTAAAAAAAATTGTCGTGTCATTGCCTAAAAAATAAATCTAAATCTATTATTTTAATTTTGGGAAATCTGTTAGCGTTCTAAGAAAAATCGTGCTGGAAGTAGATAAACAACATTAACATTATGTGACAAAAATGTTTTACTTTTAATATTGTTAGACATAAATGAAATATTTCGTCTTTACAGGAAGCAGCTAAACGTGCATTCCAAGCTATTACCGAAGAGGATTGGAAGAACTCGTGCTAACATGTAATAAAAATAGAAAAGGATTACTGGGAAAAAAACTAACTATGAACGAGGAAATTGAGCGATTAGTCATAAATCTAGAAAATGATAGAAGCAGCACCTCTGAACCCGAACATGACTCAGATGAGTTTGCGGCCAGCTCTAGCCATGACATGGATGTGGTAAGGGTGGAATATTTGGAGGACGATTTACTAGATTAAAATATGGAATAAAGAATTAGGTTAAACAATATGATGTTTTATTTTTATAATTCCTAAACCATGTAAACTCAGGAGTATTTACCCAAATATTTATTTTTAGGTAAGTAATCAGTTGCGTGTCGAGAACACGTCCTTGTTCAATGAAACCACTACTAATTACTTACGGATTTAAAAATATAATACTTATACAGGTTACGAATATATTGTTACTTAATGTCTAAAAAAAAAGTTGCTAAGTATCAAGATTAGGTCAGTACGCTATGCGGTTGCAACGGGTTGCCAATTTGCCATACGAACAGCACAGTGGCGCGCCTCCATTATTTTCTACTCTTTTTTGCCAAGCTGTAATACTGTACTTTGCTACACTGTGGTACGAGTGTGCTGTGGTACGTGACCTTCACAAACATAGACACAAAATATAATAATATTATTTGTTGTGTTGTGGTAGCTGTGGGTACTTTTACCTAATACTCACGTGACATGCTGCTGGTGGTTTGATGTTCATACTGGAGACGGTTCCTATGAGTAGACGGTGTGACCACCATCCCATCTTATTCACTATTTACTACAATAATGTTCATCATCATCATCATCAGTCTATAATGTTCCCACTGCCGGGACACAGCCCTCCTCTCTATGAGAGGGAGTGGGCTATAATCCACCACGCTAGCCCACTGCGGGTTGATAGATGTCACACTGGGCCACCACTGCTCAAGAATGTGTTGATGCGAGTATTTTTTTTTGTTTCAATGCGCAAATTCATGGCGCTACTGATTTGATACTGAGAGGAAATAATAAGCTACGTTATGCCTTAGGTTACGTATATTTTATTATCACAAAACAATTAGTAAAAAAAATCGCGGGCGATTTCGTAGGCAAAATCTATTAAAAATACAAAATCCCAGCAGGGTGAACGGGTGAACTACCTATTTGACGTCACGCAACAATAAACCATTATAGCATTTGCGCGCGTGGCGACTTTATTTGCTCTATCTTAGGGTTCAAATACTACTGTTCGATACACTTGGTATGGTTGGTAAATACGTTTCGCGGTAAAAATAAAGCATGAAAGACTTTCGCGCTTATCGTTGTTATTTGCATAAGTATTTTTTTCTTGTAAACATTGTCCCACTCTAGGAATTTCTCCTGTGTCGTGGGTGCGTTTACAAACATTTAATCTCACATACACAAACACCCAGACCCGCGAACAACTACTTGTAGGTCATACAAAATATATTTGTTCCGTGCGGGAATCGAACCCGCGACACGCTGCGCAGCAGTCGATCGCTCAGCCACTGCGCCAACCGTGCAACCGTATCCGTGTTGTAAAAGTATTATGCGTACCTAAGTTTGAGATTCAATATCATCTAAGGTATTATTTATATGGTAAAATATAATTTAGGTACCTACCTAAATAAAAAATATCGTCAAAGTATTCCTACCTTTTTGTTTATTCAGTCTTCGTAGAGCCAATGAAGACAATTTTTTATTCTTGACCATTTTGATTTATTTTACTTATCTACAAATTTATCCTAATAATCTAACTAATAAAACGAAAAATATTACAACTATTTAAAAAACTAAATTAAAGTGATGATAAATAATAATATAAAAATAATAATAAAATTTATTTCAGACCATAAGTCCATAAAACAAAGTAAAGATAAAGTATGTACCTACATGTAGTACAATTTATCGAAATCGATTTTTTATCGGGGGATGACGGAAAAAATTGGCGCACGTCCGACCTCGAACACGTTCCGCTCGGGACTAAAGGACTCGGAGCGAGCGCAAACTAGTGATTTACACTTTATTTTGGAATTTGTGATACATTTATTTTAATATTGCACATTATGTGACCCGAGATAATACACATTTTTTACGACCTTTATTATGATATAAGTTTTATTTTTCAAAGCCTAATATAACTCAAGTAAAACGAGTATTTAGCTATCATTTGGACATGTCTTTACGATATAATTGGATGCAGTGAAGTGTAAGTAATCGTGTATCGCATGCCCGACATATCATGGTCGAAGAGTCAACTATGTAATATATTTTTTTCAAAATTTAAATCCGTTCCATGTACGAGTAAAACGCTATTGTTGACGACGTTTATTGGGGTCACCTCGCCTTAAGTGACCCCAATCATACTTCTTTCCATTGCCCGCTGGCATGATCTCAGTTTGAAAAGATGTTTTTGGTTTAGAGCCCACGTTTGGCTCCCATACGTCACTGAATACCAGTAACGAATTTCAAAAATCTACAAGTGACAGCCGAGACCAACAGCTTTAATAAAGTTCTGTTGTTTAAAAAAACATAAATGGCAAAAAAAATGTTCAAATTGTGACATGTATGTCATAAAATGAATGTATTAGTAGATACCTGGACTTCTCCCGGACTACCGCACGGTCAACATCTATGTAATCTGTTTCGCGACTTATAAATCAATATTCGCTACGAGAGTTGTGGTTACGTTAAAATATACCAGTATTGTCAATAATGGACATCAGTGGTTAACATTACTGAAGTGACTGAAGCTATATTGTGCGGATTTGTTCATCATTAAGTAATTTTATCAAGTAATTAGTGACAAATGTAAAAAAACTCATACCGTCAACAAGTGACAAATTAGTGACTCACAGAAACGCGTAAGCGACGCGATATACACGGCGGTTACGACGTTCTTACCGCGACCGTGTTCACAGTGCGTCGACTCGTCGCTCGGCAAGTAAACTATAAATTACAGTAATAACGAACGTACTATTTACGCTCTGTTGTTTTGGTTCCGTCGTAAAATACACCATGCCGCTTAAACGTACACCGCCTATCACACCTTCTAATGATGATAAAGAAGGCAGCAGTATCTGTTTTCGGGTTATATCTCAATCAGGATCTACTCCAAATCTATCTACTGACGAAAACATCACTACCCGACTTAAACGTAAGCGGGATACTGACGAAACTTGTATGGAGGAGATACGCTTATTATTATCCGCGGCTGCAGTGCAGTCGGAGTCTAAGTTTGCGGCTTTACAGGCGTCTTTAACTGCCGTTATTGCTCAAAATGAAGAGATTAAAAAGAACATTATTTTTGTTTCTGAAAAATATGATGATATGTTGCTCAAAGTAGAACAACTTGAATCGGAGCGTAAAATCGACCGCAGTACTATCCAACGCCTGGAGGGGACTGTTGAAAGTCTGGAGCGACAACTATGTTCCACGAAAGTGGAAATAAAAAATATACCCAAAAAACAGGATGAAAGCAAAGAGGACCTTTGTGCGATTGTGCAGGCGACTGCGAATGCTCTGAACGCGCCGATCCAGCTTCATGACATTAAGGATGTTTTTCGTATTGCCAAGAAGGATGACTCATCAACATCATTAATAGTTGTGGATTTTCTTAGCGTATCGACTAAGGCAGCTCTAATAAAGGGCGCGAGACAGTTTAATATTAAAAATAAAGGAGATAAGTTAAACACGCTACATCTAAAATTAGAAGGTCCAGCAAAACCAATCTACCTGTCTGAGAGACTAACCCCAAAAGCCCAGCGTCTATATTATCTCGCACGCACTTTTGCTAAAGACAATAGTTTTAAATTTTGTTGGACATCGTTTGGGAAGATATTCCTTAGGCAGGTTGAAGGGAAAAAGCAAATTGTTATTAATAGTGAGGCTGACATTAACAGTCTTCTGCTGAACAAATGACTATCTTCCTTTTATGAATACAGTATCTCTTTTGTAAAACCTGCCCTCGTTATACTATTTTTTAGATTGTTATTTAAATTTAATAAATTAGTCAGTAATTACTCCTCATTATGTCACACGAAACCTATAGTACAACACACCCTACACCCAAACTACTCACAAACAATTATTATACACATACACACACACAAACATTCCTTACGTCGTAGTTCTAACAGTTACTCCTGTAGTCATAGTCTGTCCTTTCAATCCCCCAAATGCTTTTGTATAAATTCCAACCACAAACATAAAATTGTAACAATATATATTATATCGTCTTTCAATGAATAATACAACTAATATAATTTCTTCAGAACTCGATAGTATAAATGTAGCCTCAGCATATAACTGCGATACCGATACCTGTAATGCGCTTATAGGGAACTATTCTAAGTCCTGGAATATATTCTCGCAAAACATACGCAGCATATACAAAAATGTAGACGGCTTATTGGCTCAGTTATCTAGACTATCTTTTGAGCCTGATATAATCATTTTAACCGAGTGTTGGCTGAACGAGAACAAACCTATTCCAAACATTGAAAACTATATTTCCCACTTCTCTCGTAATTGCCTCAATCAAAATGACGGAATCGTTATATATGTTAAGAAAAATATAAGGTGCAAGATAGCAGAACCAGAACCTATAGGAGCTAACTTTCTTACAATAGAACTAGAACCGGATATTTTTATTTTGGCTATTTATAGGTCACCATCAATTCGCTGTACAGATAGTTTCTTAAATTCAATTGATAACATTATTCGTCCGATATGCTCAAAGAAAAATAATGTCATACTTGTTGGTGACATTAATATTAACATAAAAAATAACAATAACGATAGGAACAGTGAACCTTATTTAAATTTGTTAGCTGAGTTAGGAATGTTGCCAGGGCATGTATATTCTACTAGACTGAACAACTGTCTGGATCACATTATTTTAAAAACCATCCTTCCTGCATCAGTATTTGTCATCGATTCCACAATTACAGATCACTCCGCGGTTATACTTAATATGATTCCCGTACAGTCTAAGTCTAATAAAATAAATACATCCAAAAAAGTTGACTTCCAGGGTTGTGTAAAATACCTTGAGATAGTAGATTTTTCCTATATAACTTCTGAATCTGATGCTAACGAAGCTGCAACAATGTTCGTTGAACAATTAACAACTGCAATAACGCTGAATACAACTACTTCCAAAGTCTCCAATAAAAAGAGAATTCTTAAACCGTGGTTAACCCCCGGACTTTTACGTTGCATTCGTAACAGGGATAAACTACATATTAAACTGAAAAAAAAACCAGAAAATAGTACCCTTGAAAAAACGTATAAGCGATATCGGAATTTCTGCAATTCTTTGCTGAAAAGACTGAGAAGACAGTACGAAAAATCGTTACTAACTAGTGCTAAAACTAGCAAAGACTCTTGGAATGCCATTAAAACGATAATTAATTATAATAAACCCAAGCCCATATCCGAGGACTTGTTACCCTCTATAGATAAAGTGGAACAGGAACTAGAACTTGTGAATGGCTATTTCGCAAACATTGGCAAACAGCTAGCAGACGCAGTGTCTGCCTCTAACGACCCCAGTTCTTCATCAGACGACTTTTCAATACCCCGTCTTGCCAATTCTTTTGTGCTTCTTCCTCCTGATGAGGCTGAACTGGAGTCTTTAATACTGGGCCTTAAGAATAACTGTTCTGCCGGCTGGGATTCAATACCCGCACAACTACTTAATTTATCGAGACATATTATAATTCCTCCTCTAGTGAAACTTTTTGAACTCTGTATTATGCAAGGAATATTCCCGAAAGTTTTTAAGCGGGCTATTATCACCCCTGTTCATAAGGGTGGGGCTCGAGACGAAGTTTCAAATTATAGACCGATTTCAGTCCTTACATCTCTATCCAAAATTTTAGAAAAAATATTGAACAGTCGATTAATGAAATATCTTGAAAAATATAACCTCTTATCAAATTCTCAATTTGGGTTTAGGCCGGGGAAAAGTACAGAAGATGCTGTTAGTGCATTAACGGACTATGTTACTGCACGAATAGATTCCAAGCAAAAATGCTTAGGTGTATTCCTCGACCTAGCCAAAGCATTTGATACCGTCTCGATTCCTGCCCTTGTGAACAAATTAGAATGCATTGGTATCCGGGAAAATACACTAATGATTTTTAAAGATTTCCTTTGCGGCCGTATGCAACAAGTTAGGATCGGAAATCATGTCAGTAAGGCTACTCCGGTGGTGTATGGGGTCCCCCAAGGCAGTATCCTCGGCCCGAGCCTCTTTTTAATTTATATTAATGACTTATGTGATCAACAACTTCTTAATGGAAAAATTTTTACTTATGCTGATGACACCGCTATAGTTTTTCATGGTGATTCTTGGGACGGGGTCAAAGTATTTGCTGAGGCGGGACTTCATCGAATACGTTTATGGCTCAATAAAAACTTATTATCTTTAAATCTTGCAAAATCTACGTACATACAGTTTTCTTTTGCCAAAACTTCGCCAACAAATGTTGATCTAAAGGTTCATTCTTGTAATTATTCTTCTCATACAGATTGTTCATGCCGTTCATTAACAGGGTCCACCGATGTGAAATATCTTGGGGTTATACTAGATGAAAGATTGACTTGGCGTCCATATTTAGGATTGATTACAGCTCGTACTAGGAAGCTTATATGGGTGTTTAAACGTCTAAGACATGTAGCCGATTTTCAACTTTTACGGACTGTTTACTATGCCTTAGCTCAGTCAGTACTTGGGTATTGTACTGTTGTATGGGGAGGGGCGTGCAAAACCTTTATGTTACGCTTGGAAAGAGCACAGCGATCTTTGCTGAAAGTTATGACATTCAGGACATATAGATTTCCTACAAAAACCTTGTACGAGTCATGTCAAGTGCTTACAGTAAGACAGTTGTATTTATTTCTCCTCCTTATTAAACAACATAAGATCTCCCCATATAATGCCGCGGATTACCATAGTAAGCGTACTATCAGAGATGTACATCCATCAGTCAAATATCTTACAGCATCTGCTAGAAGACAACAATGCTACATGTCTATATACTTATATAATAAAATAAATAAACTAAAAAACTTCCACCCTCTTTCCTGTCGTGAAGCTAAAATTCTACTTAAGGAATGGCTGCTTGGTTTAGACTATGGCCAAACCGAAAAATTGCTCCCCTAAACGCACCCCATGTTAGGAATGTGTACTATTCCACATTCACTTTCATACATATAACATCATAAAAGACAATTTTCATCCATACATCCACACTACACATCCACACTTCACAATTTTACATTCACCTTTCACATTTACACTCTACTGACATTTCTTTCTATTTTTTAAGTTTCTGTGCAAAAAATGATTACTGTTGTGACATCTGATGGGAGAAGACACTGACTTCTGTAACACAGGTCTCTGAACCTAGATCAGAAGTCAGGGACTTCATAGGTCTTGTGTATCTTTTATTTGTGAATAAATTTATTTTATTATTATTATTATTATTATATTATTATTATACCTAAAAATCGTTCATTCAAATAACACAATAAATTTATACCTACCCGTATCAAATGTTATGCTTAATTTAACAAACACGTGTATTGAATATTTCTGCCTCATTTCAATCCATAGACAATTAATTGCGCTACATTGAACACACGAATAATTTTGGGTATTATAGTACCCATGTTTGTACGGTACTTAATTGTATCTACATGAAGTAAATTATGTTGCATATTGCAATAGAAAACAATATTTTAAAAATTTCAATTGTGAGTTTATATACCTACATAAACTCAGACCTTTTTTCCATGGAGGTAGGCAGAAACTACAGCGGGTCAACTGTTACGGTTCTTGCATACTTCTGCTTCTGTGAGTTTTTATCCCATCATTATCTATACTATCAAACTGTTTAACACACACAACAAATGCATTTATTGTTCGGTACAATATTTGCAACCGAACAGCTCAGCACTTTTGCCTCTGTGCATTTCCATAAATGGATGTGTCGCGAGTATTACCGATTGAGTGCATATGCGGATCACCAATCGCGTAACTCCACCAAAACCATCTTAATGCTAATTTAGCTTAATTTTACCATTTTATAACCAGTCTCAACATAAACTTTAAACCATATAATTTAACCAGTGATCATGAACCAATCAACCAAATATGAACCAACCCAGATTTAACGTTTGACCAAAAAGGTGCTAAAATCTACATTTACACTTGATCAATAGCGTTATATCTAAAGACCATAATAAAAACCCATTTTAGAAAGATCGTTTAGCCACTATCTATTCAAGCCTATCAAAAAACATTAATCAAACAATAGACCTTAAAAATTTCGTAAAAAAGAGGAATAAAATTGAGAAGAACCATTAAACATAATGGAAATAAAGCCAAATAGAGGTATTGTTGTGTTTCAAAAGAGACTGAGCAAAAGAACAAGATTTTAATACCTTTGAAAAAACTGAGCTTCCCATTGAACCGAAGCCTATTTCCTACTATATATATTTTATATCACACTAATATTATACCTAAAGACGAGATTTGTGAGTGTGTGAGTGTGTATGTTTGTTACTTTTTTCCTCAAAACGGCTGAAAGCTTCGCTCAGCCTTTGAATGAAATTTGTCAGACAGATAGTTTGTAACTTAGATTAACACATGGTAGGATATTTTTATCCCGAAATTCCCATGGTATCGAGACTTTTGCGGGTGAATCTGCGAGGCGCAGCTAGTATAATATAATAATAATTTTAATGAGAAAGTTTGTAAAGATGTTTGTTACTCTTTCACGCAAAAACTACTGAATGGATTTGAATAAATCTTTACAATAATATTGCTTACATAACACATAGGCTATATTTAAAAAGATATTAAATGAATTGTACAAATTATAACGATAAGTGTGTGAAAAAAAATACTTTTAAAAGTTTGATACTTAGTTTTGCAGGCCAGTGTATTTTTAACTACAGATTTACAGATTTGGTCCGCCACCATTCCGAGAAAACCTCGGAATGGTGGCGGACCAAATCTAAATTAAAATCTAAATTCTAAATTCAACCACAAATGTAGGTAACCACTGAATTCCATTTCCGACATAACCTAGAATAAGAAAAACACTCGCATGAAAAATGTTTTCCTTACGTTGCCGCGGAACTCTGAAAATCGGAACGCAAACTATGTTTGGAGCGCGCATTAGCTACAGAACCGAGATTTATGACATTACACTGGGGGCCAAAAAGCGTGCACTACACTGTAAAGTGTAAAGCATAGAGAGTAATACACTGTAGGCCATGAAAAGTACACCACATTTTATAGTTTACATTGTCCATTTTGTTCGGCCACCGGATAAAATGACTCGTTGTATTTTTAGAATTTTCAACTGGATGGACATTATTTTTTTAGTTTCTATTTTCAAACTTGACTGATGTACGGCTGACGTTTTTTTTTGTATCCGGATCGTTTATGCTTGAAAATGGAAAACTAAATGAAGTGCACTTAAAAATTGTGACAAATTGTTTCCACATCAATAACTTGCTTTTATAACAAACTAGCCGCCCCGGGAAACTGCGTACAGCCTAAAGGACATGGCACATTATAACGGCCCCGCAACTGCGCAGCTGCCGCATGGCGTCGCCTCGAGTTTTGGCTACGGCTAGCTGCCAGTGTGCTAACTACGTATTGTTGGCAAGGTGCCAGCTTGCAGTCCGCACGCCGCCCGCGCGCTGGCCGCGAGGTGCAAGCTAGCTGTCACCGCGAACACAATAAATTGTTATATGGCATTTATAATTAAACACGCCGAGGACTTGCACGTTTTTATAATGTCGTTGTTTTGCTGGCGACTCGGGAGTCGGCGAGTGTAAGCATGCGATTGACGTACTGTAAGCGTGCGGTCGACGCGCTGTAAGCACATGGTTCGCTCGCTATCGGCACGCGGGCTGCGATCGAGTTGTGTGATAGTGGCAAGCGCGCTGACTGTTCGCCGTTGGCTTTTTCTTATTGACATTGTGAAATATACTATACTACACACGATTTAATGTTCTAAATTGAATGACAAGTCAATTGCTGGTTTTGAGCGGTGCCGGTGCCGTGACGGTATAATGTGCTCCTTAGTTTTAAACTTGTCTAATGTCAAATTGTCACCTATGAATTAACTGGGGAGAAATGTGTAACCTGTCAAGTCGACTTAGTATAGCATGCACCAACAATGTCGACATGAAAGGTTTTCAAATTTAATAATATGTATGTGATTCATTGTCACTATTATTTCTACACTTTTTATCCTACACTATGTATGTTAAACCTAATGAAATTGCAATAAACATTTTTTTTTTTTTACACTAAATTGAAAGGTTTTGCTATTACCGAATTCCAAAGGTAATTGTTTAATGGTATACAGGGATGGACGATAATAATATTATTTCACACAGACAAAGTAGCGTGTAAAAGATGGCCCAATATAATATTATAACAATAGAGCTGCTAAACAATTAAATGGTGTAAACCCTAGGGATAGATTTACGTCAGAATATGACAGATAGGTACAGCTGAGAGTAGGGTTGCCAGTCGCAAGGGAGAAATTGTGGGACGGAATTGAGGAAATATAGTTATGGAACAAAAAGTAATATTTTTTGTAGGTATTACCTACTTATCTCTCGTGATGTCCCAGTGGTAAGCTTCGCCTCTAATTTGTGGGTTAAGTCCGGTACCAGTGTCACTTTTTTAAAATCATATGTGTAGTAAACAAAGAGATTTAAAATACTATAGAGCGGGCATATCAATTAAATGTCATAGAAAAACTTTGATCCCATGTCTCAGTAACGCCATCTTGAATAATATATGAATATTGGAGCGGCAGCGGAGCGTACTACAAAAAACTCATAGACTTATGTATCCAGCAGGACACACTTTTTCGGACGAAAATTTTGTTCGTGATGTCCGGTCTATAGGTATTGAATGTCTTTGGTAGTAACATAGCTATATCACCGCGATCTAAACTTACAGACCCTACATAGTGATATTTCAGTTATACCCATCATTGAACAAGTTACACAATAATGTTCAACAACTTATACACAACGCCATCTAGTCCCGAACAAACCAGAGCTTGTGCTACGAGTACTAGACAACTTATAATATACTTATACGTTTCTAATTGCATACATACATATCTATATCTATAATAATATTATAAAGAGGTAAAATTTGTAAGTTTGTAAGTTTGTATGTAGGGGTAATCTTCGGAACTAATAATCCAATTTAAAAAATTATTGAACTAATGGAAAGCTACACTATTCCCGGTGGACATAGGCTTTTTATCCCCATATTCCTACGGGAACGGAAACTACGCGGGTGAAACTGCGTGACGTCTGTTAGTTATAGATAAATAACTATACATATATTATACAAACACAGAATATATGATTGAAAATCAAAAGCAGCGTTGCGAGAATACATCTATTACACTGAAATTAGTAGAAGTACTCATGGTTGCACAATCAAAGGTATTGTCCGACCATAGAGCTCTTCTACTAATTTTACTTTTAAATCAAAGTTTGTATTTGGCTGTGAATACCGTATTCGCGTTTTTTTGGCAAATAAACATTATTGTTTTCTTTTTAAAATATTGAGAATCTCTTCTTATTTTGAACACAATTAAAAATCCAACTTCTGTAATATACATTTTACATTATAACACTCTTTTTGTAACATTCACATAAAAAGCCTATGATTATTATTAACAATTAGGTACTGAATGATTTTCATAGCCCATTCACGAATAATATTAGACATTCTATAAACCATTCTGTAGCATTGTTTATGGATGCATATCCCCCGTAGAGTGTTACAAAAATGATCCCATCAAGCGGCAGGGGACTTATTACATCTCTATGGTACTTAGGGACATTGTTATGGTTGCTCATAATTATAGTTATGGCGCCATATTGGATAAAAGACGTGGATATTTCCTTGTCATAATTTATAGAAAAAAATAATCCTGTGAAAGGTTTGGTTATTTATTATTATTTATTTATTTATCATTAAAAAAGAGGGTAACTAAATTATAAAATAAGCCCCACAAAATGGGGGAATTAATTTCTTTTGTGGTATTAATCCTGTTTTCACTCAGATGTAAGTACTTTTTATTCAAGTTGAAATCCTTTGTAAATTACTCTCAAACACATATTTTAATCTTGTATTCAAGTTTTGTACTACTCGTAATAAGAATATGTTTTGTATCAGATTAACAAATTTTAGTTACATACGCACTAAACGTTTTGGTAACATAAGGAGGTGAAATTCCCTGCCAGAGTCGGTGTTTACTGATAACTACAACCTCGGGGTTTTTAAGTCAGGAGTTAATAGGTTACTTTAAGGCAAGCGTGCAAATACTACAAAGCAACGCTCAAAAAATGTTATACTTAACTAAACTTGACTATAACTTAAGAAACTCACAAAATAAGTAATATGGTATTCTATTAGTAGAAGAATTTTCAAAATCGGTTCAGTAGATACTGAGATTAAGCCCCTAAAACGTCACAAACAAACTTTACCTTTTTATAATATTAGGATAGATCATAGATAAGTAGGTACGCATTTACGCAATAAAGAATGAAGAATTATGTACAACATAGGTACAAACATCCAAACGCAACAGAGAATGACGAACCACGATTGAACTTTGTATGAAAATGCCTTGTAATACAGCATTTGCTAGCTAAGCTAATTTATTAAACACTCTTGTAACAGCCCTAGTTTAGAATTGATAAACAGCAGACACAGGAGGCATCTCCGACGAAAGCAAGCGTTTATTACTGACAGTCGCTTGTCAAATCTCCGCTGTAGCCGGGAAGCTCGATTTAGGACCACAGAGCGTGAAACTGAATCTATAGGCTATAGGCTAAGGACACGAGGGTTGCTAGGCCCAGAAGTAGAAAATTTGAACAGTCTAATTCCTATCTACACTAATATTATAATGATAGCAGATTGTATTGTTTGTTAATTTGCATTGAATTATAGGTTCCTAAACTACTGAACAAATTTGAAAAATTTCTTTACCGTTGGGAAGCTACAATATCCCCGGGTGACATATTCTGTATTTCCTACTGGAACGGAAACTACGCGGGTCAAAATGCGTGACGTCTGCTAGTAAATATGTATTAAATTTAATCAGAATCAGAATAATTTTTTTGTAAACATAGGTCCGATTACAACAAAGTGTGAGGTCTTAAAGTTTGGTAGATCCTCTATATTTTGCCCAGAGGCGTACAAATATTTATAAATTAAGTTTAAAAATTAAGTTTTTAATTAATTTTTTTTTAAATCATTTTTTTTTATTTTCTATTTGGTTCATGATGGAGGTTAAGGCTCATATTCACGAGGTTGTGGTTCGAATCCGGGCAAGTACTAATGTGACTTTTTCAGTTCAAAATGTATTTACTAAGTACATCTTAGACATCATTGACGGCGGTGAAGGAAAACATCATGAGGAAACCTGACCTTAAAGTATCGCCGATGTGCCTTCCTTGAGCAAGCATGGTGATCAATGTAAAGACCAGCCTATTACTGTCTAACTGTAGGGCAAGGGCTTCTTCTCATACCGAGAAGACACGAGCGTGAAAGCATTAAAATATACAATTGAACAAGACATCAATTCGGTCTATCGGCTATTTTTGGCCGCAAACATATAGAAGCTGAATCTAATATAAAAAAATCTTGCGTCACAGTGTTTCTTACAAAACTCCTACGGAACTACTTGACCGATGCTTACGAAATTGTGTGCCTATATTCAATAGATCTAAGAATAGGACGTAAACTATTTTTTTTTAATAACAAAGGCAGCTATGTTTTAAATAAAAATATATTATAGTGTTTTTAGTCACTGCCGGGTCTACGACTTGGCAATTCCGTACTCTATGGCCACAACTATTATGAATGCTTAGACAGTCTGTTTTGACGAGATAGATGGTTGCTTGTTGGTTTAGTATTTCAGGTTAGTTGTTCTAGATAGTTTCGGGCATTACGTACCTATCTAGATTTGAAATCTGTCAGGTTTGAAATTGAGAATTTAGGTTTGAGCATTGTTCCATTCTCATCTGCCAGTTCGCATTTCAGTTGTTTAGGTAGTAAAATATTGTGGTTTAAAGTTACTTCAGTTTAATGGTGTTTTAGTACAGACGCCAGCACATCAAGTTACCCCAAAGTGTCAAATTTTCCCAATTGAATATGAACCTTATTCTGTTTAGAAATTTGACACATTGGGGTAACTTGATGTACTGGCTTCTGTACATTTCTCTATCGCATCATAAGATTTAACACTGTCCACAAATTAGACACAATACCTAGTTAATAAACCAACATGAGTCAAATGTGACTCATGGGGCAGGGAAGTGGTAAAGTATACTAGCTCTTCGCCCGTGATCCGTCCGTGTAAATTTAGTACTTTTAATAAGATGAAATGTTTCCTTTTAATAATTTCAGAATAGAATACTCAGTTATTTTTGTCAATCAAATCACTAAGCATTGCTACATGATATATGTCGGCATCAGCAATGGCTGAGCGATGAGCTGACACCGATGGGGGTTTCGTGGTACAGAGTTCATAACGTAGAATAGCAATCTTCATTGCAGTAATAACCTCACTTAACAATCGTAATCACGAAACATAACTCAAATAGGTAACTGACAGTTTCGTACTGGATGTGTTTCTTCGTTGGTGCCTCAAATCAATCTGAGCTCTACCCAGCTCCCACACACCAGCACGACTCTGTCTACGTGTCATTACCGAAAACACATTCGCGCCATTTTCAAATGGCATGTAACGTCACGCTGGTCACCATAGACTCCGTACTAAGTTAATCAACTTCACAACTTATTATTCAAGAACATCGCTTTCCACGTTATATATTTACTTTATATAATGTCACCACTATGTAGACTGCCTCGTTGGTCTAGTGGTCGCAAGCGCTACTGCTGATCATGAGGTCCCGGGTTCGATCCCCGGGCCAGGCAAAGTATCATTGAGTTTTTCAATCTGGTATTTCTCAGTAACAGCCCGGAGTCTGGATTTGTGCCCGATGGATGGCAATAGGCTCGCCCCCTATTACATGGGACTTAAACATAATGGCGAAATGTGGGTGTAGGTACTGCCAGGTACACCTCTGCCTAGCCCTTCGGGGATTACAGGCGTGACGATATGTATGTATGTATGTATAATGTCACCAATAAAGTGTCACCATCCCCGCTCTATAATATATTTCAACTCATAAAGTCATAACTCCTTGGATATCCCACGGCACTATAGGTCTTCCCGACATCAAACTCGTCTCCCATAGCCATAAATCCTAGTTACCGTAGTGTCATAGCAACTTTTATGGCAACGAAGAAGGAAGGGTATCTTTGCATATTTCTACGACATTGCGCTGTTATTGAGTAGGTACAATGTGTACACGCTTTTATTTTACACTAGATGCTGGGCAATATAGAGTGACTTCGTTCGCGCGGATTTTTACAATTTGTTGTTTTGCGCTAAACTCTAATTATTTTACTTAAATTGAAGCAGCCAGAGTTAATCCTTATAACATTAGCTATCTGCCAAGGAAATCAAATCCCCATCAAAATCGGTCTTGCTGTTTCGGAGATTTTCTTAAACAAACTGACAGACAGTCAGCTTGACAGAATAAAGAAAATTTCACGCCTGTAATGTTAGTCAGAGGCGTACTAGTGGTACACACATGTTTCGTAGTATTCATACTCATATTCATATTCTTTTATTTGCATACCATAATTTCCGATAAAGTTGTTACATAGGCTTATAGCTATAGTACAGTTATGGACTCTGTAAGGGCACAGCAACATTAAGTAACAAGCAAGATACCTACATTTAAATTCAAATTAACACAAAAACAAATTGAATAACGTCATCCTTACATTAGTGTTGTAATGTAATTTTTCTTATATGTGTTTATTTTATATATTTATTCAAATTGCCATATATATATAATATATATATATATATATATAATTGCCATATAATAGTACACCACAAACTACCAACTCATCTTTTCTCCTCCACTATCAAGTCCATCCAAAGGTGGACCCTTAAAGTTATAATTTGTAAGTTTTATGGAGTTTTAAAGCAATGTTTTTACAAACTGCGACTCCATCGATTCTTCTGAAGACAAAATTCCGTGTCTACGATGGTCATGCTACGGGTACAGTTGGAAATTCTGTAACTTATTATATTATTATTATGATCTTATTCTCAACAAAAGCGCTTGCTACCAATGTTTGTGCATTGACTAACATGTGATGTTAGCTCTCATTTAGCCACGTTACTCTAACCACACGATAAGAAGAAGAAGATTTAGCCACGTTTATCTAGACCCGTCTCGAGTTCATTGAAATGTAACATTTTTTAGGCCTTACCTTGCGTGTTTTAGAGTACGCAATTTTATTTTTTTTATGGCTGTGGGACAAGGGTGACGACCCTACAAACTTGGTTTGAGCTTTACACTGACCCCCCCCCCCCCTACAAATTAAAAAAAATAAACTTTCGTCCTTTAAAAAACGTAACCCCAAATGTAACTTTTCAATGGACTAGTCCCAATCAATTAGTTTCAATTCTATCTAGTGCTGTTGTGCAACTAAATAAATTATTCATTGACTCTCCGACGATGTCTGTTATATTTAGTATGAAGGCTAAATGGTACAAAAGCGATCAGACAGAATCAGACTAACAAATCAATTGTATCTCTAATTCTGTTCGGTTGATGTAAATATAGTCTGTTAAACAATGTCGATGGGCAAGAATACATGTTGCGTTATGTGTTTATTTCAAGCCGTTATGTACTGAGTTATTTGTTGTTGGGTTTTCTCGTTGGTCTAGTGGTAACGGGTAAATATTCGCCAGCAGGATGTCCTGAGTTCGAGCCTTAGATAAGGCAAAACGTTAATTAAATAAAAAATACAACTAACTTCATAATAAAACAGAAAAAGTGCCATAGCCACAGACTTCCGAAATTAGAGATACGATTTTACACCTTTCAATGTCTTTTTATGAAGTCTTTTCTTTCCTATCTATTTATTAGGATCACCAACAGTTGTATGACACTGGTCCAAACATTAGCAACAAATCAGAATAAAGTTTGACAACCACTTATTAAAGGTTCACTAGACATGCACACAAAACGTTGACGTAACTTATTTATGTAATTTTACGTTACCACGACTGATAAGCTGAATATAGTGAGGCTAAAATGGTTTGCCATTTTATTATGTAAGCACCTATAAAATGAAATCAAAAAGACCATTATATTATAAAGAATGGAACTTACTTAATTAATAAAACTTAATTAAAACCAGGTTAACCTAAGCAAATCAAAACAAAATTATCTTCTGCGCAGGACACGCAGGTTGTAATAACAAAATTAAATAAAGCAATAAAGAAAACTCTAAAGCAGAATGTACAATTTGCTGTTTAATTTTTTAAATAACGGTTAAAAATTACGAGATGAAAGCAAAGCGTAAATACTGGGCATCGTTACAAGATTTAAATTATGCCTTCAGGGTTTTACAAAGAAGACCTCTTGCTAAGTAAGGTAACATTAAGAAGTGCCTTGTCTATGATAAAAAAACCGGGCAAGTGCGAGTCGAACTTACACCGGACGGTTCTGTATCGTGGGAGTCACAAAAGAGCTCGCGAAAGAAATAGAAATTAATTTGGGTCGCTGTCGCTGGGTACAGTGATAAGGAATAAAATTATCTGCCTACCTTTTACTAACTATGTTAGGTTCGGCTTCTAATTTAACCGGATGCAGCTGAGTACCAGTTTTACAAGGAGTGATTGCCTTACTGACCTCCACAACCCACTTACTAGGAAACACGATACCCCTCAATGATATTATTAATAAAAAGGTGTAGATATGTTATAAGCGCTCATCAAGTGACGTTAAAATGTGGCTAACTAGCCAAACTTCACCTCAGTGTGGCGTCGCGCCCCAACGGACGCGTGCGTGCGTTAGTGAACCGTTTTTGAAGATCGAATGTTATTTAAGTAACCTATCTACACCTTTTTACTTATAATATCATTGATTCCCCTTTGTTAAATTGATTGTCAGACTTTCTGGCTATGGCTGACGGGTGTGTAATATATGCCATAATAACAGATAATATATTATCACTTGAAATAACGTTCACATGATTATAATTTTTATATGCTATAAAAACAAATAACCTAATTTCATGTGTGTTATAATATTACATTTCATATAAACTTCTTTTGCTCTAATAACATTTAGTATAACGTTCATCTCATATAATTTTCAATTCATATATTGCTCTTTTAAAATAACGTTCAGTTGACCTAATTTTCATATTTACTCATTTTCTGCCCAAATTCTGTAGTGAATAAGTAAATATCAGAAAACATCATACTGTTATAACCTCATCTAACCCAAATGATTCACCAACAATAGAAGGGATCTGGTGGCAACTGCCGCGGCACGTGATTTTCGAGGCACGGTAGGTATGTTATGGTTAATGGTCACCCCTCCACGGACTGACCTCGTCAAACTTAACCTAAACGGTCGTCGCCGGTTATGTAATTAGGACTATTAGGGACTCTTCTGCGATACTATTCAGTCATGTGGTATGTACCACAGGTACATCACATCATACTTATTAGTAGGTACATCACATCTCTTCCTTTCTATGATTTAAAATTAAGTTTTAAGTGCAAATTATGATAACTAAGGTTTAGACACTACTGTCACCATATTTTGGAGCGAGGCGTTAATTAGGTTTAGTTTGTTCCTTTATAGGCCAGTATTAATAATTTCAATATAACTTAAGACATAATAAATATCTGAGCTAGTCTTTTTCTTCTGTGTGGTTTTTGACTAACCTAGTCATAGTGGCTTCACATGCTGTCTAAAAATCCAAATATTTCAAGCGTTTCATCACGTTGTTTTCCTTCTGTGTTTGATACAAATGATAATTTATCATTAACATAAATCCGAAAAGTCGAAGTGCGTGTCTTGGGTTCGAACTCGAAACCATGACTTAGAAAATGCAAGTCAGGTGTTGATGAAGTTGATAGATAGCGTTAGCAGATCCAACAATATGCACGTCTCACACTGTAAGGGTTTCTACCGATTGAGCATGGAACCCTACTAACAATTTAAAATAGGAAATGTTTTAAAAGAATAACAAGAAACAACAAGATTGGCCTTAAACAAAGAAATTTACTGACATCGCCTTAAGGAAAAAAAAAAAGTCAAATTCATGTTCATTTTTTTCTGAACATAATTTAACGATACTTATTTACTGAAAAATTAAAATTAAATCTTGTTTTTTGGTTAAGTAAATAACAAAAAAATATGATCTAAATTAAACAATAAAGAGATTAAGTCCACCTTTGCACAGTTTTTTTTACTTGTGCATAAAGTTTTAATAAATAAATAAATAAAAAATGGTCTACCTCGTTGATCTTGTGGTCGCAAGCGCTATTGCTAAGCAATAGCTCTTACTTTCGATCCTGGAATTGGGATCATGATACGATTGCCTAGCTTAAAAAGCTCGGGGTAGGTTGATGTGCTGTCGCCTGTATACATATAAGTTTTGAACCATAGCTCTATAGAGCTAAGGTTCAAAACTTATATATAAAAAAAAACCGTCCCGCCTGCGCTACAACGCTAGGCGGACTCTGCCACCGCGCAGTCGTCTCCACAGGAGGCTTTGAGTGGACTCGAGGAACGGGTCTCACGTCCAGGTCCCAGAGGCACCTCTAGATCCTGGCGGCGAGACGAATCACTCGAGTTGCCTCACCTGGAATTGACAACACGGGGACCCTATTATATTATTATAAGGGAGAACTAAGGGACTTTCCTCGAGAACGAATCGAGGGGACGAGCTAGTAAATCTAAAGGCTTACATGCGTTATCTTATTTTAAACATACGTTTAAAATAAGATAACGCATAAACACAAAAATAGTTTAAACATACTCGTTAATAATAGAACTTTACGACTAGGCGATAATGCTAGAAGTGACACATTGGGGTAACTTAATGTGCTAGCGTCAAGTACATTATGGATTGCAATAAATACTTGAATACTTAAACGTGCGGACTAATTCTCCTATGGAACTAGTAAGAAACTAAAAGTATGTATTTGAAACATTTTTGTGTTAGAGAGCTGACTGCGTAGTAACGTGGGATGAGTTGTTTACCTACTTCTATTAAAACCATCACGACTGTTATCCCCGAAGGGTTAGGCAAAGGTGTGCCAATAGTATTCCCAAATTTTGCCAGTTATGTTTTTAAGTCCCATGTAATGGGGGCGAGCCTATTGCCATCAATCGGGCACAAATCCAGACTCCAGGTTGACACTGAGAAATTCTAGATGAAAAAAAATCAATAACGTTTTGCCCGACCCGGGGATCGAACCCGAGACCTCATGCTCAGAATTAGCGCTTGCGACCACTATACCAACGAGGTAGTCACTTCTATTAGATGATAATATAAAAGCAATTATACCTTTAGGACTATTTGTAAACATCTAAACAAGTTCCACAAAAGTGTGGTTATTCATATGTTTTCGTCTAAATATATGTATATGAAGCTTTGGATTCCTTTCGCTCTTTGATTAAATTAGAGTGAAAATAACAAGGTAGGTATTTTCTTTCACACGTTATTATAATACTCAAATACCAATGTGTTTCTAAAAATAGACTTCTCGTATTTGTGAATATTTTCGTTGTGAAAAACATAACATGCATGGAGTTAAGTCCCCCTCAGTACATTAGTGTATGAAATAAATAAACAAAACACAATATGCAGCAAAAGGAATTTACTGTTTATCATTACAGGACTTACGTCTTCGTTTAGACATCGCGAGTTCTTCTTCTGCTGTGTGAGAAAACATGGGATCTATTTCCAGTTTCAACAGTTTTGTTTTTGTGTTTTTCATGCTGTAATTTTTCGGTAGCAGCATAATCTGCCATTAACTAACAAAGAATCAAATTGGGTGGATTTTGAGGCAAATTCAATAAAGCTTGATGTCTGATAACCGCAACAACTATTCTTACTAATATGCCAATCACGAATAAACCAAAAATAAACTAAAAACGTTGAATTAAACGCTATCTAGCGGGAAAATGGGCATCACCAAGTAGTTGTTTTATTAAAATGTTTCTTCTTGAGTAAAAACATTTCTAATAAGCCTCATTTAGTCTTTCTACAAACAAAGTGACTCTGCAAAAATCCTCTTTACTTCAGAAAGGCTGCTATAAATGATTACTCAAAGAGCAAAACCCGCTAACAAGACTGTCTTAAACTTACATTACTAATCCCGTCAGTCTTTCTAAAACAATTACCCATTTGAGGTAACGCAAAATTCAAAGAGAGCATCTTAACTAACGTCTGATATAAACATGAAGTCGAGTGAGTACACGCACGTGTACTGTTAGAAAGAGATGGAAACAAATTAGTTGTTCGCACTCTTCATTTGGCTTTGGTGTAGGTACTTATCTAGTACTTGAACGTACTCTTTGTTTTTTGAACGAAGTTCGGGTATGAACTTTAGCGAGAGCGGACTTTTGTTGTATACACTACTATAATTTAATTAGTACAAATAAAAATGGGCTGTATCCGTACCTGTTACTGATCGTATTTGCGTAATCAAAAGTAAAAAAACTAAATTATTGTTTTACATTTGCCATTATTTAGATAAACTTAAATAACGAAAACAGCTGTTTGAGGCGGGGCATGCTTGAGTGAGATCACGCGAACGTGAGCGAGAGATGACTTACTATGTCATGAATAGCCTGTAAATTTTTTCCATAAATTGGGTGACTTTTTGGGATACAAACAAACGCTAATAACTTTGCTGTTTATGAATATTATTAATTGATACATTACAAATATAATAAGAAGACCGTCTAGAATAAACCCTTTAAGTATTTGTACTAATTAAAAAATAGTGGTGTAGTGGTATGTAGATCAGGCAGTTCAATTATTTTAAAACTGTGACTGCTAGGAACAGATATATGGGGTATAAAATAACGTAAAAAAAAAAAAAAAAATTGCCTTATCTCCTGCAGGGCTGTTGCATATCTGTACAGTTCATAGTGATGACTGAGCGAAGTGTTCAACAATGAACTGACAAACAGCTAGTTTCGTATTGGCTATCATCAGTGTATATCTAGAAAGACGTCATGTGTATTCGCAGAGATGTGAAGAAGTGTACAGTACCCCGTCTGATAGTCACCGTAACTTAAAGTCCACTTAAAGTCCACTTCAAGTGCAATTTTTTTTTTATTGTCAGTTGTCGTCAAAGTACGGTGTGCAACTGGACGCCAGTTAGTTACTGGTAGTAATAAATAATAAAAATAAATTTTATTGCAGGTGACGCAGGCCCAGAGATAAATACCTTAACCTAAAATACATCTTCTTCTTATATATAAAATTCTCGTGTCACAATGTTCGTTCCCATACTCCTCCAAAACGGCTTGACCTATTCTCATGAAATTTTTTATGCATATTCAGTAAGCCTGAGAATCGGCTACTATCTATTTTTCTAACCTCTAAGTGATAAGGGGTGTTCACCCCAAATTTTTTTTTTTTAGTTTTTTGATAATTTTTATTTTTTTTATTTTTTTATTATGTGGCATCAAAAAATACATACAACTCTAAATTTGCACTTTTTTGTCACTAACCCCTGCTTTTTAATAGTCATAGCAGAACTTTTAAAGACTTTTTGAAATATCACGAGGAGAGGGAAGAGAGAGGGAGGGTCAGGGGTGGGAGGGGAGGGGAGTGGGGGGAGGGATGGAGTGGGGGAGGGATGGGGAGTGGGAGAGGAGGGAGGTCAGGACACAGGGAGGGGTGGAGAAGGAGGGAATGAGAGGGGGAGGAGAGGGGAGGGGGAGGGGAAGGGGAAGGTGAGAGGGGAAGGGAAAGAGGGAGGGGAAGAGGCAGGAGCCGGGTGGGAGCGGGAGGGGAGAGGGAGGGGGAGGGTGGAGGAGAGGAGTTGATAAAAAATGCTATGCAATAGCTTAACCGCGGCAGTCTCCGAGTGCCACACGTCATTTTCTCTTTTTTTTTAACCATTCAATCACAATGTGCCACAGCGAAGCGTGGCAGGGTACAGCTAGTATATTTATACATTACTACTTAAAAACTAACACTTCACTAACAAGCACTAGCCCTGCTCTATGGAACTTGTGCGTGGAAGCGACGGAACACTACGTCCTGAGGCCAGAAGTTTTCATCCATGACGACGGGCAGATACCTAACAATACGGAACGCGTACCACAAACGCCTTATAGTTGATGTTGCGGCGCGACTCCAGTAACTGCATCCTCGGCATGTATCCAATCTGGCGCTCGTACTCCACGATGCCCTCCGCCTTAGTGGTGTAGTGAAGGCGCGAGAAATTACACCGGAGTGTTCGGCGCTGCGGCGCGCAAATCGAGCTCCGTTATAGCTTTGCCGCAGCGGTTTTTATTCGCTCGCGATCGGCTTTTTCTGATCTATAAAGAAAATTTGTTTTCTTTTTTGAAATTAAAAGCCATCTTGGATGACATGACAAGTAGACCAGGGCCAAAGCCTTCAAAAATGGTAAAAAATGAAAAAAAATTACAGTAGGATGAAACCTACAACTTATTACCTACAACTTTGCCATTTAACTTTCCATAGGACTTGTAGTTTTGCAAGAAATCAAGATAAACCATTTTTTACCCCTAAACTCCCTCTCCCTCCCACTTCCCGAACTCGGATCGACTTTAATTTATTTTTCCTTTCATTTTTATCATATTCCCCTCCTTTTCTAATAGGTTTCATCCTACTGTATTTTTTTTTGGTTTAAAAAATTATCGACCCTGGTCTAAAGGTTACAAGTCTTCCCAGTCCATTTTCAGGTGATAATTTGACAAGTCTGAAGCTAAAACTAAGAAGCTAAACATCAAATAATGATTCTAAGGTGGAACGTAGTTAGCCAGACACTTTCTTTTACAACCCTGTACCGTGTTTCTGAAAAATAAATAAATTATTATTATTATTATCTGCCCGAAAAAATTAAATAATTATTATTATTTTTTATTTGTGCCCGATTGATGGCAATAGGCTCGCCCCCTATTACATGGGACTTCAACATAACTGGCGAAATGTGGGTGTACTACCAGGTACACCTCTGCCTAGCCCTTTGGTGATTACAGGCGTGACGTCATGTATGTATGTATGTATTATCTGCTAGAAAGAAATTCCCGCTTTTCCGCTACAGCTTATAACTTCCCCCAAAATCACGGTCCCATCTCTTTAAGTTGCTAAAGTAAATGTTAGTCTTCAATTTGCCGTGTTGTCGTTGTCTCTGGTTACTTTACTGAAGGTGGTGGTGTTCAGTAATAATGACTCGATCGATCGTTTATCAGGGAAGGAGTAAGGGTTAAGGAACAAATCCGAAATTGGCCGCAGACTAGAACCTGTACGGGTTTCTATGAATCTGTATGAAATCGATGCCTGCAGCCTCAATTATAAAAATATTATTCCGGTGAATGGTCCCGGTTATAGACTGTTTCCTGGATTAACACATAGTTTTTATATGCTTATCCAAGATGCTAAATTTATGTGAAAATTATGGCGCCTTGTTGCGCCAGTAGTAAGTGGCCCTGACTGTTATGCCGGAGGTCGTGGGTTCGATTCCCACCCAGGACAAATGTTTGTGTGATAAGCACGATCATTTGTTCTGTGTATTAGTGTAACCTATCTTTGATATGTATTTAGAAGTATATAAGTATGTTTATAAGCTGTTTAGTACCCATTACACAAGCTCTGGTTAGCTTGGGACTAGATGGCATGTGAAAGTTGTGGAAGATTTATTGATTTATTTAATTTTCATCAAATCTGTTCAACGTTGTAATAGTTATGTAACAAACATCGAAACAGCATCACCATATTTCATATTTATAACATTATTACCTTCCCTGCAAACTTTGTTCTGAGTTAAAAAAAAAAATTGGTCGACCTACTCTCAAACCTACTTAGTTTACACACAAAATTACATAATAATTTGTCTAATTTATATTTTTTATTTAATAGATAAAAAGTTGTTTATTTGATTATGCATCTTATTTATTTATTTGATACTTCAAGCACACTAATGTACAAAGGCGGACTTAATACCATAGGCATTTTCTACCAGTCAACCCTCAGGTGACCGTCATCACACCATCATCACAAGGGGTCATCTTGATTCACATAATCCTTTAATACACTTTAGAATTAGACAAATTACTTAGTTGGTCAGACACAACCGCAAACTATAATGATCTAATCACAAATTAGCCCATTGAGCAAGACTCTAATTAATTATTGCACTACAATGAACTATCTCCTGGGACAATTATTACTAGATATATAATCATTCACACCCAGTTGATTTCCTCAATGAAACACTAACCATGCGGTATTAAGTTGATAATGACAATTAAACAATCTGTACAATATGTAATGGAAAGGGTAAATCTGCAGGTTATTTTTTTTTATATAACTATCCAGTGCTTGCCTGCAATCCCACCTGATGGTAAGCAGTGACGCAATCAATGATGGTGAAGCGCACTAGTTCATTAAGAGCCTATCCACTCTAGCCTTGAAGACTCCTAAATTATAATCGGACGGGAAGACCGCAGCAGGCAAGTTGTTCCAGTCCTTCGATGTACGCGGTATAAACGACGAGGCGAAACGTTTATAACTGGACACTCGCCGGGTTGTCCGATGGTAGAAAGGTGATGGCGGAATCAAGTCATGTAATTCCCGTGCACACTCTCCAAAATGTATCCTATAGAACAAAGGCTAGCCTAAATTGAATTGAACCCAAAAATAACAATTTCTAAGAGGAACCTGGTGTCAGAGTTCTTAGTCCGCCCATTAAATTCTTTGACTTTGGCTTCAAATGCCGTCAAGAAATATCTCATTTAGACATTCCGGTTTCCTTACGATATTTTCCTTCACCGTTTTTGAAGCGAGTGATAACTATTAATATAATAGTAAGTATGCCTAATGTGCCTAATGTGCTAGCTATCATGTAGCAAATAATTTAATTTAATTGATTAATATTGATACTAGCTTCTGCCCGCGACTTCGTTCGCGTTTAAAGAGAAATAATTTCGTAATAGGTACTAGATTTTAGCGTAATATAAACCATTTACGCAGCCCACGCAACGAAATATTTTTTCCCGCTTCAACATTTCTCATTGCTGCTCTGGCCCTATTGGTCATAGCGTGATGTTATATAGCTTATAGCCTTCCTCGATAAATGGACTATCAAACGCATAAAGAACTTTTCAATTCGAGCAGGTAGTTCCTGAGATTAGCGCGTTCAACTAACCAAACAGACTCTTCTGCTTTATAATATTAGTAGGTACTTATAGATTATTGTACTGTACTCGTAAAAATTCAAGTTCTTATAACTTGTCAGACAGACGTGTTGCTGAGGAGTTTGTTCCGCAACTTCTTTTTCCCAGCAAACACACAATGGGGGCCCGTCTTATGTAATTTATACGTTCAAAAAGTTCTGATCCTAAGCCAAATTTAAATAAATGACGTTTAATTATTTCTTTGAATTTGAATCTGAAAAGTCAGAGAATGGCTTTCCTGGAATTTTTTATCGGTTTTATAGAGGTGTTAAGGTTACACACGGCGACACATCATAGATAACAAACAAAATACTCTAATCTTACCTCTTTACCATTTTTATTGTGTACAAGTAAAGATAACAGTACTAAAACCCCGTCTACACCCGCCTTAATGCTTCCCGCGTTCCTGTTAGCAATCAAAGGCAGAATAGATGAAATTCTCGCGTTAACAGGCGCGCTTATTATCCTTAGTAAAGGCAATATGGAAGCGTCTGTGCGTTTGATAAAGTTATTAACTGTTTGTGTAGCGTAATTAAGTTTAGTTTTAGGTACGAATAGTTTAGTTTTAGTCTGTTAGGAAAGGTTTTCTATGGGTTTCTAGTTAGGAATCAGTATAAATACTATACTAACACCAAAGTCATTCAATACTTGCTATGGACGGGGCACCACGAACAAAAGGACTACTTTTTATCCCTGTATTGCCACGAAAACGCGGGAAATACGCGGGTGAAACCAAGTGACGTCCACTAGTGTGAAATGATTTGTAAAGCGAAAGCAGATGTATACCAGTAAGAGATTTTTTTTTAAATATTACATGGTAAGCAGTGATGCAATCAATGATGGTGAAGCGCACTAGTTTATGAGCCTATTTTTGGTATACTCTAGCCTTGATGACACCTAAATTATACACGGACGGGTAGACCGCAGCAGGCAGGTTGTTCCAGTCCTTCGACGAGGTAAGCCGCTTTGTCAGGATCGTTGGGGTGCCAACGATGTAAAGGTGGACACTCGCCGGTTGTCCAATGGAAGAAGGGTGATAGCGGAATCAAGTCATGTAATTCCCGTGCACACTCTCCATAATGTATATCCTATAGAGTACCGAAAGGCTAGTTACCCTACAATACACCACATTTTGCCAATTATGTTTAGACCCATGTAATAGAAAGTGAGCCTATTGCTAGTATTACATTACATCATTATTAACTCTCTCCTAACACTTCATAATAACAGTTAGTGTTTTTCTTATTTATAAATACTTATTTTGTATATTTATTCAAATAGTTATGTATGGTATATATTTATGTAAATAGTACACCACAAATTACCTCTTAATCTTTTCACCTCCACTATCAAGTCCATCCAAAGGTTGTCTGTAAGAGATCGCTTTTAGCGATAAGGACGCCCGTTGTAACACCCTATGCAGCCCTTTAAGTTATAATTTGTAAGTTTTATGGTGTACAATAAAGAGTATCCTCTTTTATTTTGTTCTAAAAATACCAGCCTGTTACTTTCCCACTGCAGGGCAAAGGCCCTTTCTCATACAGAGAAGGCTCGAGCATTGATCACCACGCTTGTTCAAGGCGGATTGGCGATTTTGAACTACAAGTCCAGGTTTCCTTACACTTAGGTTCACTTGCAGTGCTATTCTGTTAAATCACCGTCGACGTCAATAATGTCTAAGATAAACTTAGAAAGTACAATTATTAATTGAAAAAGTCACATTGGTACTTGCCCGGATTTACACCACAACCTCGTGCATGAGAGGTCGGCGCTTAACCTCTGGGCCATATTTATAAATATAAATATTTCACAACTTTTTTACACAACGCCATCTAGTCCCAAGCTAAGCTAAGAGCTTGTGTTATGGGTACTAAACAGCTGATAAACATACTAATATATTTCTAAATACATACATATTATAGATAAATTACACCCAGACACAGAACAAATGATCGTGCTCATCACACAATTATTTGTCCTGGGTGGGAATCGAACCCACGACCTCCGGCATAACAGTCAGGGTCACTAAACTAGACCAACAGGCCAGTCACCAGCCATCATAACGTTGCGATCGTGATTTTATTCCATTATTAACAAATTTCAATCAATCACATTTACTGTAACACGTAGACATATAGACAAGTAGAAACATACCAGAACAATATTGTAACGAAAACTCTGGACCAATCTAACTTTACACCAAAAAAAATTACTTTTACACCGACATCCAACTTTTTGCATAAGGCTAATTACACACAGTGGCAGCGCGAGATGGATCGCCTCAGTTGTAGAACTCGCATTACCGGTAGTAACTGGGCCAAAGTTCGGCTTAACTTAGGTACCCGAAATTATGGCAAAGGTTAATAGAAATGATTATATTCTATGTACTATGTATCTATACTAATATTAAGAAGAGGTAAAATTTGTTTGTTTATTTGTAAGTTTGTATTTAGGGGGTAATCTTCGGAACTAATGGTCCAACTATATATCTGGTCTGGTTATTATTTTTCTTAAACAGGTTTTTAGGCTACATTCTATCTATTTAATTTTATATACGTAAAATATTATTTATTTATGAAGTATAATGATAATTGTTACTCATCCGTCACACGTCCCTAAAGGTTCATTTGAAAATCAGCGTCAGGCAGGATCACAGCATCTGTCTGGCATTACCGCTGAAATGAACCTTATGGCGCAGCCGTGAGACATGCCATTTTTTTGTGTTATTTTGTTTTTACTGTGCGTGTTTCCAGCTGTTGCCAATAAATGTATTTTCTTTCTTTCTTCTTTCTTTCAACTTTATAAATGATTGCACTGCTGGAAAGCTGCACTATTCTCGGGTGACATAGGCTTCTTTTATCCCTATATTCCCACGGGAACGTCACGCGGTTTCACCCTCGTAGTTCCCGTTCCCGTGAGAATACAGGGATAAAAAGTAGCCTATGTGTTAATCCAGGTTGTCAGCTAACTCCATACCAAATTTTATTTTAATCCATTCAGTAGTTTTTACGTGAAAGAGTAACAGACATCCATCCATACATACATCCTCACAAACTTTCGCGTTTATAATATTAGTAGGATTATATTTGAGTTCTTATTTTTTTTTCTTTTCATATAATTAGTGACTACTGACTGTCAAACTGAATGTCTGAGAGCAAAGAGATTTAAAATACTATAGAGCGGGCATGTCAAGGAAATGTCATAGAAAAACTTTGATCCCATGTCTCAGTAACGCCATCTAGAATAATATATGAAATATGAATATTGGAGCGGCAGCGGAGCGTACTACAAAAAACTCATAGACTTGTATCCAGCAGGACACACTTGTTCGGACGAAAATTTTGTTCGCGATGTCCGGTCTATAGGTATTGATCAATAATAGCACATTGATCGAAGCAATAGCATGATAGCAGAAGAATTTCTACCGACTAAAAAAGACATTATGCTCGATATTGTAGACTATTAACGAGTCTACACGTTTCTTCTTCTTAAATTCAATAAAAAATCTGTCATAAACTTCGATTGAAGATGACATAGACACTTGTCTATTATTTTTAACCGACTTTAAAAAAGGAGGGTGTTCTCAAATCGGCAGTATTTTTTTTTTTAGGATTTGTTGCCTCATTACTCCGTCATTATGGACCGATTTTCAAAATTCGTTTTTTATTTGATAGGGTATACTAACAGATTGGTCCCATTTGTACCCAAACTCATATCTGATGAGGGATCCTCGAAGAATTGAGGGAACTCCTCAAAAAATATACGTACACACGCACCGATTTTAAAATTTTTAGTAACAAATCCAGCGTTTTCATTTAAAAAGTATAATTTGGTGAAGAAAAACTGATGAAGAAGACAGGCAACGGAACTTTTCAACGCATAACAGCTAATTATTCGCGATTGCTATAGTCAGATGTCTATAAAACCACCAAAGCCAGAGACTTCGGAAACTGGAGTTATTTTTCACCTGTCAGTGTTTTTTTTTTATTATCTTACTGATGGACTAATCAGAAAAAACTAAATAGAAGATACTCATACATTCATATGGTCTATTATCTTGAATGTGCCATAATTACTAATGGCAACACTGTAAATAACATTACTAACCGAACACTGAAATTCAGTGGCCTGTAAAACGTACAATACTATTCATACGATTAATGTGAGTGACGTGGCAGATAAGGGTCAACCTATTTAGGGTACATTAGACCTCGGGGAACAGTCATTTGCAGTAGGGTTGGGTGTTAAAGTACCTTTGTTTGTTTTCATTGTGTTGTAATGCTAGTAAACAGGTACTTTTGGAGTTATATAAAGTTTCAACTTCTTAGCGTGTCAATAGTAAACACAGACAACTTCTAATTTTAATGCACAGGAACCTACTACGAGTACAAAAAGAAGCCACTAAAATTGACCCAACTTTGGCTTCTTTGTTCGGGGTACTAAAAGTCACGTTCCGCTGAACACAGCTCGCGAGTAAACACATTCGGCTCATGCACTCACGTCATTTTTTTAACTAGTAGATAAGATCGGAGTTTCACTAGCTGACTAATCTGAGAAGAAACACCGAAAGAAACTCAGGGGTTATAGTCTCTTTTAAAGTCCAGACATTATCTTGGTCAAATCATGTAAGATTCATGCAGATTAGTGTCTGAGATGGTCTTTTGAGGAAAACACACACAGAATGAGGGGACCAGATCAGTCAGTGCAAGCATTTGTCAGTAATCGTGAGCTCATCTCGGAACTTGGGGAGCTCCACGTGCTGACGAACAAAACCAAAGAAAGAACATTTTGGTTGGTCCCATAAAGCACTCAAACTGCCTGACAAAATGTAAAATAAAGAACTTAAAAAGATTAAGGGCCTGTGCACACTGCGTCTTTTAAAAGTGCCGTTGACGCGTGTTTTAGAAACGTGCGGCGACCGCGCGCTTTCATCCTAAAGAGCTAGAGCGAGTGTCTACGGTCTGCCTCTGACTCGCGTGCGTATCGCTACAAACGCGCGTCAACGGCGTGTTTAAAAAACGTGGTGTGCACAGACCCTTAGAAAAGAAAATTTAAAAAAGAATTTGTTCCTATTCACCCCTGCGTTTCTTTTCACTTACTATCTAGACAGGCCATCATAAACAAAATTCGTGAGTGATATTTGTTAATGAAACGATTCGATATCGTTCACGATTTTTTTTTAAATAAATAAAATATTTAAAAAACACACAATACCTACAATTTAAAGGTACCGACTTAATAAATAAATATTGTACCGACTTAATAAATAAATATTTTCAATCCCCTCGTTTTTAATCCAAACTATTCTGGACAAAGTCAAATAATTCATTACAACAAGACCATTAAAAGTCACTTTGAACGTTAAAATGAATTCTAGTTGTTATAATTTATAATATCCAAAATGTAGTTACCGTTATTTTGGGAACGGAACTTTCCATTGTTAAACTTCATAGTTCGAAACTAGAACACAATTGAAGTCATAATTAATGTTCTATGTATACTAAGAGGGGCTTGTGGCTTAATATTTTCAGCCACAAGGGTCGATCGAAGGTTAACCTTTGCCGAGATCGGTCTGTGGAGGGGACCATTTATTACCCTTCCGTGCCCCGAAAAGCACGTGAAGCCGTTAGTCCTGGCCGCTATTTGTAAATCTTTGACAGTCGTTTCATCTAGCCAAAAAAGTCGAATAGTCTGACAATCAGTTTAACCATCGTCAGAATCAGAATCAGAATCATAACTTCATGTAAAACACTAGTATTCAGCTGCCTGCGTAGTATGAACACCGAAGAAACGGTCTTTGTCGTGTCTCGGAAGAGAAGAAATTAAGTGTTCATGCTACGCAGGCAGGTGTATTGAAAGAAATTTGACAGATTGAGGTTCCTGTCTATATAATCTGTCACTTTGCCGATTCGTCTGTAGACAAAGGCCGTTTCTTCGGTGTGCAATGTGTTCATGCTACGCAGACTGGTGGTACTCGAAGCCGATCCCTACGTAATTGGGAAAAGGCTAGGCAGATAATGATGTCAATATAATCAGTCAAGCGCGCCACGGCAACCCACAAAACTCATATTTTAATAACTTTTAAGCAATTTGAAGCTTTTTAACTTGTTTACCTTATTGGTTCACAATCAATTTAACCTCAAAATTTAAAAACACTTGTTTTTGGAACGAAGTTCCTTATCGCGCGTTGTGAAAGCGGGCTAGACGGAAAAATTCTTACGAAAAGTTGTCACGACACTTTTTGCTATAGTAAGCTATTGTAAGCTGTGTGGCGTCGCATATTCGCAGGGAGAGGGAGAGGGAGAGGGAGAGGGAGAGGGAGAGGGAGAGGGAGAGAGAGAGGAAGAGGGTGTGGGAGAGGGGGAGGGAGAGGGGGAGGGGGATATGGGGAGAGGGATATGGGGAGGGTTGGGGGAGGGAGGGAAGGAGAGGGGGAGGGAGGGAAGGAGAGGGGGAGGGAGGGGAACGGGAGGAGGAAGTCGGAGGGGGAGGGGGAGAGAGAGAAGATTGAATAGTTCACTAATCAATCGAAGGGAACTTCGTTCCATCCGGGTGTCCCTTGACACCTCTCAAGTTTTTTTTTATTACAGAGGTTTTCTTTTATTCTAAACTCGCCAAACTTTTACGTTTGATGGTGAAAGGCGTTCTTACACGTAACAATTTATCATCTTACTTACTTATTACTACTTATGTTTATTAAACGTACTCAGTTGCATCTGGTAAGACTAGAAGCCAACCCAACATAGTCCAAAAAAGACTAGTAAGATAATGATTTACGTTTATTGACTAATTTTAATGTCTGTTTTGGTTCGGATCAGTGATTTTTATTAGACCGTTTTTCGCTCTAATTCATCTAAATCGTATTATTTTGTACATTAGATCTGTGTTGAGGTTGTTGCCCTCTTATATTGATAAGAAGTAGATAATTAAATGATATGCCATTTAAAGTTTTGATTAAAATTTAAGGGTGAACGACTAGAGTTAATAAGTTTATAAGCTCCAAATTGCCTAAAAGTTAACAAAACATAAATGTGGTCTGCCGTGGCGCTGAACTGATTATTATTGAGATATCGTCATTTTTATTATTATATTACTGCCTTGTTGATTAAGTGGTTACAAGGGCTAATACCCGGGTCTATCATAATTGTGGTGATGTGATGTGGTGATGGAATGTGTGTTAATTTTGTGTAACTCATTCTATTAATTTACTTCTTTCGTATATGGTATGTTCTTGCAAATGTCACGGACACGGGAAGTTAACTATTTAGTTATATGATATGACAGATAAATAGATCTTCTTCTTATCCTAGTGGCAAACCTGGTATCAGAGTTTCTAAAGCCGCCTCTGACTTGGCATCACAAGCTTTCAAGAAATATCGCTCAGGCATGCCGGTTTCCTCACGATGTTTTTTTTCACCGGTTTTGAAGGAAGTGATAATAATGATTCAATACGCACACGAATCCGAAATATCAGAGGTGCGTGCCTTTGGTTCGAACTCGAGAAGTATGATTTGGTAATTCGCCGGTCAAACGCTGTCACTGCTTATAGGATATAAAGAAAGACTTTCAATACCTATAGACCGGACATCACAAACAAAATTTTCGTCCGAAAAAGTGTGTCCTGCCGAGTTTTTTTAGTACGCTCCGCTGCCGCTCCGATATATTATTCTAGATGGCGTTACTGAGACATGGGATCAAAGTTTTTCTATGACATTTCCTTGACATGCCCGCTCTATTCCTTTGCCATGCCCGCTCTATTCCTTGACATGCCCGCTCTATAGTCTTTTAAATCTCTTTGGATATAAAGAAAGATATAAAGATACATAATATTTTATGTATAATTTCGACCAGTGGGTGTTGAACCCGGAACCCTCGGGCTTCGTGAGGGTTCTGCTGATGCTCGCTCACGTTACGAGCTGGTAGATAGACTGCTGAAACTAGCTCAATGCGAACCCCCGGGCTTAGTGAGAGGGTCGCAAAGACACTATGGTTCCCTACGGCGCTAGGTTGTGCAAAAAGGAAACATAGGGTACCAATTACCTCCAATGTTTAATCTACCATGTTGATTGGTAACATTATAAAAATGCACGAATTACAATTTTTCAACCCAGATATCTTATAGTATTCGCGGAGAATCTTAACACCGCGATCTAATTTTTGTTCTCAAATAGAAAGCGCCATCTATCGGTCCCGAAAATAACTAAAATTACAAAGGCTGTTGGAGCGCGACATTGATTGGCCGATAGATGGTTGTACAGTGGGTATCACTAGTTTAGATAGATATAAATAAACTAGTGATACCCACTGGTCGAAATTCGACCGTATAAGTAATTTATTATGTTAAATATAAAGTTACATCTTTGCTTTGCATTTCCGCATGTCAATGACATATGAACCCGAATGTTATTTGCTGTCATACTTCACTGGTTTTCGATAGGGTGATGACTATGGTTACGTTATTAACTTGATGTTGGCGGAATTGAGAACGTATAAAATTTACGAAATTAATAAATGTTTTATTTTATTACATTTTAAATATTTCTAACTTAAAAAATGTAAAAAAATATTTAAGTAAAATATGTTCTCCTCCACATTAACTTTCACTTTGCCAAACCATACACTCTGCTATGCGCCCCATTCGCTTAGAAACTGATCCAACGATTTAATTTAGCGTATTAATATTTAAGATATTCATGTAAACGATCTCTTTTTATGCCAATGGTAGTAGGTACAATACCCAGCAGTACGTAACGTTATTGTTTTGTGAAAACAATAGGGGTTGTTGAGATAGTTATCCGTGAAACTTTGAGACTAAGTTATAATTAAGTAAGATATTGCAGATAGCTTGAGAAGACCTTTGAGTTTGGAAATCCGTTTGCTAAGGATTCACTTACAGTTGGTCGATTCTATGATAAAGCATCTGGCTGTAAAAAAAAATAGGTGAAATATGATGTATGATAGGTTATTGTACATACATACACACATACATAAACTCACGCCTTTTTCCCACGGGGGTAGGCAGAAACTACAGAGCGCCATATGCTACGATTCTTGCATACTTCTTTTGCTTAGTTTACATGCATACATGTTGTCATACACGCACGCCGGTTGCGAGTTCTACGCACCTGACCTTTCTGAAGAACCTCACCAATAAGGTCTATACATGTATGTCCTTCTAGGGCGTCCTCTCCCGGCGTTCCCCTTGTAAATACCTTTCGTTAGTCGCCTTTCATCCATCCTTTCAACGTGACCAAACCATCTAAGCATACTCTTTTCAATTTTTGTTACTACATCTTCTTTTAAACCACAACGTAGCTTTATCACATCATTCCTCAATCTCTCATTCTTAGGTTATTGTGTTTTAATAATAATAGTATTTGTTTATTTAAAGAAACTTAGACATAACATACAAATATATTTTAACAGGCTAGTTTAGATCAATATGCGTAAGTGATGTAGTAATATGTAGCCGAACTAGGCAGAGATAATGAATGGTTATGGTAGTGGTAATGTTAGTTTTAAGATACCTACTTACGTGTTTTTTTCTGTTTTTATCTTCAATTACTGGCAGATAACATTGTTAGACCTATTTATTTTTTCTCTATAAGTAAGTGAATTTGTGATTCTTTAAACACGTTCGCGTGAGCAATGTCTTACAACGTCGTGTTTATATAATTATGAAATGGCGCAACGTCAAATGACGGCTTCTAGATTGTCATATTTATTTTGACGGAACGTCTTTAGACGTCTATTTTTTGGGCAAAAAAATAAAAAAAGTCCAACTGTATCAACTGAAGATTTTTTTTTTCAGCGCCCTTGCTGTCCAATTCACTTTAGACATTGGCAGAATAGTCGACATCGGCTCTGTTTGCCGTAAAAAAAATAGAATAGAATATAAATTCCTATGGCGCATCTACTTAGCGCCGTAACACGTTCGATTTTCAAGCCACAACCGCCGCATGACCAAAAAAAAACTTCTTCCTGATATTTATTTTATAACTGTATATATAATTATTATAATTATAATATATGTCGTTTTGCATTCTTATCAAATTTTAGGAGGCTGTTAAGAAAGTCATAAAAAATACGATTCCTGCTCAAAATAATACTTAATGCAAACTTGTTTTTAAAGTGTTTAAGATTATGTTTAGATTATGTTCTGAAATGCTGTCAGCATTTCAGAACATAATATACCACTTTCAATGAACAGAATTACCCAATTGCGTATGCTGCAGGCAGTGTCGCATGACTATGTCACTGAATGCATGAGTATCGATGACTCAGCACGCGTAGCAGTCTGTCAATGCAAAAATCGACAAAATTACAGATGTTAGAAACATTTCTGCCGATTTTAAAAGAAATAATGTTCGATATTGTAGACTGAATTGCCGACTGAAGAATTGACAACATTTCAAAATTTTAACCTGCATGTTTTATTACGTTATATAAAAGTAAATCCAAAACTAGAGGACCCATATTTTTTGGTTTTTCGAAATTATGTACTTTTCACTCACAATTTTAACTTTGAAATTCCGATGAGATGTCACTGTCATTTAGCAGTTGTCATACATTGACATTAGATATGTCTTGTTTGACATTAGATATGTCACGTTTGACATTATGGTTTAATGTTAATAATTAGTTTGCCTACGCAAAACTACCTCATTCCACGTCTTCGCATGTTTTTGGGTTTTTATTTTTTTTCTCAGAAACTAAGCAATAAAAAAAATAAAAAATATATATTTGAACTCAGCGTACAAAAATGAAGAAACGGTATTTTTGTTTTAGGGTCAATTGACACATTTCTTATCGTTATTCGTGATAAGTAGGTACCTATTGTAAGTTGTGCTCAAAACAAAGGAAATGTTTCTACCATCGGTCAATTTGTCCATTCTTTTGTAGACAAAATCCTTTTCAACGGTGGTCATGCTGCTGTTGTAGGCCTCGTGTGTCCCACACAAGCCATATTTCCAAAAAATAAAACAAATGAAATAACGTAGACTCCAGCACATCAACTTACTACAATCTGACATTAAAAAAATAATAATTTTCAACTTTATTGAAAGAAAGAAAGAAAAATATTTATTTTACACCTGTCATTAAAACACACACACTCGCAATAGTTTATAAAACATACAAAATATACAATAGTAGGTACACATTATGTGCTGTGTGCCTCACGGCTGCGCCAAAAAGTCCATTTCAGCATTCATGCCAGACAGGTGATGCTGTCTGACGCTGGTCTTCCAATAAACCTTGAGGGGTACCTACTCAGCGACAGAAAAACCAATGGGAAAAATAGTTTCAAACATAATATGTTAATAAATAAATGGTTAGAAATAAATAGGAAACGAGTGAGAAAATCAGTTTAGTGTGTAATTAAGAGGTCGGTTATAAATAAATGTAAAAAATAAATATAAATTGTGTTAGGAAGTGACACCGGTAACGATAAATAAATACAGAGATAAACAAAACACTCACATCACATACATACACACACATATTGCTAAAGCGTAAGTTCAAAATTGATTGGATATTTTTTTACAGTTTCGGGTAGGTTGGCGAGAGAAAAGATGTCACACACACATGAAAAAAGCCTTACAACAAAGTGTTTTAGGCATGGTCGTACCACTTCAGATAGACTAAAAAATACAGTTTTTTTCTATCCATCGACAGAGTTTCTATTTTAGCGAAACAGTGTTTGAAAGCCCTGTAGGCAGTGAACACGCTTTGTACATTTTTTAGTGAACACCTTTCTACACTAGTATTATAAAGAGAAAAAATATATTTACGTGTGTGTTTATCTTTGTAATGTATAAACTCAAAAACTACTGCGCCGATTTTAAAAATTCTTTCACCATTAGAAAGCTTCATTCACCTTGAGTAACATAGGGTATTTTGTATCCCTGTATTCCCACGAGAACCGGAACTACTCGGGTGAGACCGCGTGACGTCTGCTAGTGCTCCTATAAAAATGAAGAAGTATTTATTTACTTGATTATTTTGCGGGCTAGTTAACGCAACTGCCGTTAAAATTACAACAATTTTAATAGAATTTCATACACAATAAAAACATGAACATAACATCACGCCTGGAATCCCCGAAAGGTCAGGCAGGGGCCATAGTGAAAGTCACTTAGGGTACTAGACAATAGGCTATTTGATAAAATTGTAGTTTTTAGTCCCGAATCTAGATTACCTACAAGAAAATATTCGACACATATTTTTTTCATTTTGGAATTGATGAAAACTTGCTTTAAATTAAGCGCATTCAAGTTGAGGAGAGGGGGCTTGTAACGTCATTATCTAGTACAAACTGTACTGGCTAGTGCCGTCATGCGACATTTTGACTCGATGTATCGCCGTTATTTTTTGATTACGTGAATAGAGAAAAAATATGTGTCGATTATTTTCTTGTACCTAATGTAGATGAGGGATTAAAAACTAAAATTTTGTTAAATCGCCCATTGATAAACATTCTTATATACATATTTCTAAATACATACCTATTACAGATAAATAACACCCAGACACAGAACAAATTATCGTACTCGTCACACAAACATTTGTCCTGGATTGGAATCGAACCCACGACCTACGACGTCAGGGCCACTTACTACTAGACTGACAGGCCAGTGAAATTTAGAAGTAATCAGCTTACTTCTCCATACAGACACCTATTGAAGAATCTTTTGTTAAAGAGATCCATTGTTCCTTCCATCCCAAAATCAGAATATTGTATCGCAGACTAAACCAATTGCTATTCTGTTTTATTTCAGGTAATTAAAGCAATCCTGTCTGGAAGGTGAGGTCAACGGCCTGAGCATAGACAATACATACACAAGGTAGACTGTATTAAAATGTACACTGTTTGCTTTTTGCTTCACGTCATAAACGGTTGAAGAGTTTCGTAAAAAGGTTGACGATCTCTTTGGTTTTAAAAAGATAGTAAAGAGTATTGGGTACTTCGTCTGGGAAAGATTTGGTCTCTTTAAAATTTAAAAAGTTTCATGATATTTTTTGTTTTTAAGACTTGTTGAGCACTGCGACTTCGCCTGCTTTTTAATTTATAGTACTTTTAAATGCTTCAGAATTGTATACCTATGAAAATTAATGTCACGTTGAATGGTAATGAATGGGAATAGAGTAGCTTGTGGCCAAATAATAACAGCCTTACGGATCGATCTAAGGTTAAGCTACGCTTGACGAGGTTGGTCCGAGGATGGCTGACCATTCATAACACAAGACTCCATCGTGTCACGGAAAGCATATAAAGCCATGTTGGTCTCCGCTGTTTCAATAAGTGTTGATTATCTGCCATAATAGAATAAATGGATTTTAATTTTGATTTTATTTTAATATATCCATGGATTTGGTCTTGTGGTTGGAAGCGGTACTGCTGAGCATGGGGTTTTAGGTTCGACCCCGGGTCGGGAAAGCGTTACTGAGTTTTTTCATCTAGAATTTCTCAGTATCAGCTCTGAGTCTTGATCTGTGCCCGATTAATGGCAATAGGCTTGCCCCCTATTACATAGGACTTAAGCATAACTGGCGAAATGTGGGTGTACCACTGGTACACCTCTGCCTAAACCTTCGGGGATAACAGGCGAGATGTTATGTTGTGTTTCCAAAAACTGTACAGTACTGCTCTAGTCATCCCTTTTGGGAAATACAGGCGTGATGCTGAGACTACACTATGGCTGACCTCAATACAACATTTCGATAACTTCGATATGTAGGTTATCGATAAATTCACTACATCCCAATAGACGATATAAAAGAAACCGTTGCCTCGTCAGATATTGTGTAGTGTAGCATTGAGTTGGAATTTTGTGGGACAAAGAAAAACGTTATAGCGACATCTATCTCGCCGCATACGAACTAATGGCCTGACATCCTACATCGCGATGTTAAAGTTATCCGCGCGATTGGACGACACAACACCCGTCTGGTCGGAGGATCTTGTTTTTTTCTATTGGGGATGCGGAGCTCCATACCCTGATTCACATACCTCTAAAACGTGAAGTATTTGTGGTGTAACAATGAATGACAGATTGAGGAATGATGTGATATAGCAACGTTGTGGTTTGAAAGAAGATGTAGTAACAAAAATTGAAAAGAGTATGCTTAGATGGTTTGGTCACGTTGAAAGGATGGATGAAAGGCGACTAACGAAAGGTATTTACAAGGCAGATGTATGTGGGAACGCCGGGAGGGGACGCCCTAGAAGGACATACATAGACCTTATTGGTGAGGTTCTTCAGAAAGGTCAGGTGCGTAGTACTCACAACCGGCGTGTGTGTATGACAACATGTATGCATGTAAACTAAGCAAAAGAAGTATGTAGGAATCGTAGCATATGGCGCTCTGTAGTTTCTGCCTACCCCCATGGGAAAAAGGCGTGAGTTTATGTATGTATGTATGTATGTATGTAATACATTAATATCACACCTCTCATCAGGTCTTCCCCAACTATGTTGTGATCGACTGAATACCAGTGTTTTTCATGGGGCGACTGCCTTGCCTATTCTGCACAACCCAATAACTGGGTTAAATTGTAGACCTTCTTGGTTACATGTGATATGGTGATTGTCAGACTTTTGTGGTTTTAACTACTCGCACCTAATTAATTTCGAATACCTACAAAGGACAGCCGGGACCAAAGGTATAATGAGCATTCGTCTTTATAACTTCGTTTATCTAAAAGTTTTGCGTCACGATGTTTGAACGCGGTGAGGATTTACAAATTTTACGTTTGGATTTCTGTGTGTAATTTGGTCAAACTCAAAATATAGGACATTATCAATCTTAATCATAGATTGATTAAGATTGATAATGTCCTGTATTTTCCTTTATATTAATCATAATCTTAATTATTGAGCTCAAAATTTTGATATAACATATAAGTATGTTTATCAGCTGTTTAGTACCCATAACACAAGCTCTCAAGCTTAACTTGGGACTAAATGGCGTTGTGTAAAAAGTTGTGGAAAATTTATTTATTATTTATTATTATATTGTCCTCCAATAAGTTATGAATAGAATAGAATTAAATAGAATTCCAAAACATTTTAACAGATAGCTGTGTGCGTTAGGTTTTACTAGTATTCCCAATGATATTATAAGTAAAAAGGTGTAGATAGGTTTTAAGCGCTCAGAAAGCGACACGTTAAAATGTGGACAGCTAGCCACATTTTACCTCAGTGACGCGTCGCGCCGTCAATAGACGCGTGCGTGCGTTAGTGTGCCGTTTTTGAAGATCGAATGTTGTTTAGGTAACATATCTACACCATTTTACTTATTAAATCATTGAGTATTCCATTAAAAATCTTGGTAAATTGAACAATAAAGTGAGCTGACAGTCTCACCCAACTCAAGCAATATACTAATAGCTTACGTCACTCCACATTTCACTTAGGTTATCATTAAACATTTTTCAGAATTGGCCAACTGTCATTCATTAAAATTCTAGACTTTCATGACTCCAAGTTAAAAGGCATCCTGTTGCTGAAGTACAGTTCCTAATCACCGATAAAAACAGTCCGTTTAAAGTCACTAAAAGATAACAATCATGAATTAATTCCCATAACAGCGCAGTTACTAGGCACCTACAGACAAACGGGGTTCCTCTATTGTAAACATTTCCGGAGCCTGTCTGTTACTGCCATTGTTTTATAGAAATTATCTCTGATATATAGTTAATTGCACAATGGTCTCTATCTGGTTGAGTTTGTGAGAAGAAAGATAGAGAAAGGGTTTAAGTAGAAGGCTATTTTGGTGGTGGATCGTTTTGGTAACACTACACATACACACATAAACTTACGTCTTACGTCAGCAGAAAAAGAGCACCACCTGCTACGATTTTTAATACTTTCTTAAGCTTCGTTCACGCATACATGTTGTCATACACACACGCCAGTTGTGAGTAATACGCAAAGGACCTTTATATTTAAAGCTGTTTTCAGACTACGCTATAATATAAAAGCATATAACATATAGTTCATAGCACAACACACATTATTATGGACACGTTCACATTGACTGTACTATATAAGCTTACTCATTATCGCTCCATTAGCTTTCAAGACTATCCAGTATTAAATCCATTGTTTAGATAGTGTGCACACTCTTCAAAGATCGCGGTCAACTGAGCTTGCCTAATCCAAGTATAAATGCTTTTGATTATATCGCGTATTGTGAACGCCATGCTTTAATATTTTAACATTAGGTCCTTCTTTGCTATACTATAATGTCACAATACTATATCGTAGTCTTAGAAGAGGCCAGTGTGTAGCTATGTAGCTCTTAAAGTTATTATTGATAAGTTTTTGAGGTGTACATACGCCAGCACATCAACCTGTAGCGACATCTATCTCGCCACATACGAACTAATGACCGAGATCCTACATCGCGGTATCAGAGTTATCCGCGCAATTTGAACGTATACAAGTTCCCGATTACAACCGTCGGGCAGTAGTTAGCCCATCGAACACAACACCCGTCTGGTCGGAGGATCCTCCCTTTTCAATAGTGGATGAGGAACTTTACATCCTGTTCCTCATACCTCCCAAAACCTACCCGAAACAGTCAAATTTCTCTAATCAATTTAAAAACTTAAGCTTTATCAATAAAGTTGAAAATTTATTGAAGAAATTTGACAGATTGTAGTAAGTTGATGTGCTGGCGTCTGTACAATTTATAAAACGACTTTTTTGTTTATTCTATTCTATCTATAGGTTTAAGAGAGGAAAGATTAAATCGTCTTGTTTGCATTGAATAGGCTCCAAAACTCGAAACTTCTGGACAGATTTGAAAAATTCTTTCACCGTTGGAAAGCTACACTATCCCCGGGTGACAAAGGTTTTTTATCCCTGTATTCCCACGGGAACGGGAACTACGCGAGCGAAACCGCGTGACGTCAGCTAGTTCTTAATAAATATAAGACCATCGTCAGACACTAGCGAATCGAAGTAACCCTGCCTGAACTCTTGTGTTAAACAGTTCAAGAGTTTAACTATTATGATTAACAAAGTTTCGGCAAAGCATACTTGTTCAGTTAGGAGGTTAATATCCGAAGCTAAGCTTTGCTTGACTGCCGTCTTATTAACTGACAGGAATTGATGCGGGAAGATCTGGCTTTATTATTTTCTGAGAACCATTTGTTAAATTATAAGAAGTTGAGAAATAAGATTCGTAAAGCCAAATTAAAAACTAAATACAAATTAACATAGCTCAGTGCTTAACATAGCTTAAGAAGCTAAATCGGACACTGTTCTGCACGGTTTGTAATGTAATTTTGATAATATTTTTATTGTTTGGACCTAAAAAAAGACGATGATCCCTGAGTTTGTTTCGGCTTTTCTTCTAAGACGTAGTCAGTCAGGAAATGCCGACTTCAACTAGCTTTAAAGTAAAGAATTATATTTATTTTTATTTATTTTATTTATTTCGAAAAAACATACAACTATCATTACAGTCACCCAATTCGATAGTGTAGTGACATACTTACTTCTAATTAATAGAACTAAAAACTAACCTATATATTTAAATACGGTATTTTCTTAACAAACACTTAAATAGTCATAACTTATAAGGAGATAAAATAAAAGTTCTGCAACAGTGCAGAGATATTTTTTACTACAAATAACCCTAACTTTGCTCCTCTTTGTTTGATGCAAGATTTTTGACCCAGCCTGTAGGTATATGAAATAATGTAACATAATAATATTGAGAAATTTTAAAACTTTGAAAGTGTTTCAATATTCTCAAGACTGTCCCAAGTGGTCCGCAAATTGTCCTCACACGGTTCATGTCCTCCAGACCGAGACCGAGTTGATTAATACCCGGGGACGAGTACAAACGAACTACCCTCGAGATAGTGATAATAGAAACATAAAAATATATCTATGATAGTGATAGACGTAACTAAGATGGCGGAGATGTGGCAGTTTAATTTTCAGCTCGCTTATTTATACACTAGCACTTCACTCGCAACTTCGTCCGCATGCATTTCATATACCTTTTGGTTTTATGAATAAAGTACAGCCTGACATACACAAAAAATGTGACTTTCTATTAGTAAAAGATTTTTTAAATTCGTCCATGAGATCCAGAGAATCTTACGCCGTTGGGAAGCGAAACTACCCCGGGTGACATAGGCTACTTTTTATGCATGTATTCCCTCGGGAACGGGACCTACGCGCGTGTACCACATGACATCCACTAGCATAATATGTAAGTATATGACATTATATTGAGAAATTTTTAAACTTTGAAAGTATCTCAATATTCTCAAGACTGTCCCAAGTGGTCCACAAATTGTCCTCACACGGTTCATGTCCTCAAGACCGAGCGCGAGTTGATTAATACCCGGGGACGAGTACAAACGAACTACCCTTGAGATAGTGATGGACGGAACTAAGATGGCGGAGATGTGGCAGTTTAATTTGCAGCCAGCTTATTTATAAACGCGGAGTGAATTTACTACCAGTATTATCTTCGGATTTAATACATTTCTTGAGGATTAAGTTTGGCATAACTTTACTACAAATGATTTAGAGGGAAACAGTTTATATTACAAGCCTTTATAGAGGATGATAGAAAAAAAATGCAATAATATGCAATCGACTTAAACAAACCATTAATAAGTGTAAAACTTTGGTGAAATTCAAAAAAGACCCAAGCGAGAAATATAATAATTTATCAAAAGAACGGAGTTACGAAGAACCGCCTTCGTTTTTGTAAGTCGGTTGAAATAATATTTTGTGAACGTGTTTTAGTCGTAAAATAATGTTACATATTATGAAATGGCAATGAGAGACTAATTACCTACTAATATAATTAGTCTCTGAAAAAGGCAGGCATACGATATTATTGTACAAGTTGATTTCCGGGAATGAATAATAATAATTATTTTCCCTTTTAAACCTTTAAAAGGGAAAGATAATTATTTTCACAGACCCATTCCCGGAAATCAACTTTAACAAGAACGTACTTCACTTTTAACTTTACCGTTATTTTGCAAGTATCTTTGTAGATCCTTGACCTTTGTAACTACTACGGTCGTTCGTCAACCCCACAGAATCTAAACTGGCCACAAAATTTACTATCCAAGCTCTAGTGCTTCAGTTTTACGATATCCAACGTGTAATTCAATTGGGAACTTAACTGGTTCAGTACACCGCGTTTCGATTGGAATTTTTTCGTAGCGAATGGGAAATATTTCCCATTTGATACGCTGCTGCTGCATTCCTTAATGAAAAATTTAATTACGTCATTGGTGAATTTTTGTGTAAAACTTTTGCTGTAGTTGGTGTTGGTTTTTATGATGGAAACAAAAATATAATAAAACTATTCAAATTAAATAAATGTAAATCGTTACCGGTAAATATGTTTATGGGCTAACACGCATTTGTTACAGGTGCGTACAAGTTTTAATTAGCACAGGTTACAATTACAACAAAAAATATGAATATCACGGGTTGTTCTGGCCCTTTTTCCCTTAATTTATTTAAACAGTTTAAACTTAGATTACATGAAATCTCCTTTTTCTATTGTAGATTTAAGGGCAACTGCATTTACAGTTGTCCAGAAATGTGAATTCATGTTACTATCCAAACTTTTGCGTTTTGATTGTCACATAAACTCACACTAAGGAATTAAATAACCTCAAAGTTCACAATATAAAAGAATAACAAACACTCCATTCAAGATTGCTTTCTCGAAAAAACCTCGACCAAACTAAACGAAAAAGAAATTACTAGTTGCAAAACTGTCTACTTTTCATCCTAATCGGCTTAAAGAAGGACTCTCAACGATCTAATCAGAACTTCAGTCGATTTAGTCTTTGTAAAGCTAATACCGAGACTTTCTTAAGTCTATTTTCCCAACACGGCGTACCGATTAATATTCTCTAGTTGTACGAAACTAAACTCAAAGAACTCTGTTGTTATAGATGTAACAGTTGTTTTCAACCGTAGAAGTAAAAGTTTTTAGCTTGTTATTGTAGCATGTGTGTGGTATATTTTTCTACGTCTTTTTGAGTACTTCATTTTAAAGATGATTTTTCTGCCAATGTTACCGAAAAGCTTTGTTTTTCTAAATCTTTCAAAACAAGTAAAATAATGACGCTATCATATTACTTATTATGTATTTTGAAGTTACAGTAAATTCGAGAGGGAACATTTTAAAGAACAATATTGATTTGAGTTTTAAATTTGTTCCAGTGTATCTAGGTTAGGTTAGGTTAGGTTTAACGGGCATCCGCATCTCCACGACTAAGCGCGTATTTTGCGTACGGAAGTTGAGATTCAAGCGAGCAGAGTATAATCACATGGATCATTTACTAACTCATCATTCGAATTAATGTGTGATGCACATCAAGCTACCCCAATATGTGAACTTCTATGATGGTTATTCAATTTAATTACAAACAGAACAAGGTTCATATTGAATTGGGAAAATTTAACAGAATGTGGTAGCTTGATGTGCTTGCATCTGTACATGAGTGTGTCTATTTTTTGGCTCGCTCTGTTGATCATTGGGCTTGGTGGATTTTAACAAATACAATATTATTTCGGAAAGCAAGATATAATAATGAATATTAAATACGCTGTTTTACTAACAACCCCTAGGTACTTGAAGCAATCAATTTCTACAATCACGACTCAATTCACAATACAGGTACCGCTATGTCAGTTTCTATTTCAAAAGACACTCAATTGCATTCGCATTGATTGTCAAAATTCAATGAGGATAGTACTGAACCCATTGAATGTAGTTCCGAAGCCTATTCAAACCAAAATAATGAGAGTTTTACACAGACGCCCGGTAGATCCTGATTCGATGTTAAAACAAAAGAAAGAACGTGAATAGTAGCGCTGTAGTTCTCTAGAAATTTGTAAAGCTTGTGTTGGGTTGTTTTCATATAAATTTAAGCACATTCGTGTAAATTTGGAATTCCTTGCCTGCATCGATGTTTCCAAATTCATACGACCCCAATCTGTTTAAGTGGCAAGTCAATAGGCTTCTTTTGGGTAAGCTCGTTCAATTGTCGATCTGATCTCTGACCGCGGGACAAGATTGAGGTCAAGAGTAACCCCAATAAATATAAATATATATATATATATATATATACTAGCAATTCCCTGCTACGCTTCGCAGTGGCACATTGTGATTGAATGGTTAAAAAAAATTTGAGACGTGTCAAGGGACACCCGGATGAAACGAAGTTATAGTTAGTTATATTACTTGTTATGTACAAAAAACCTGTATACACTCAACAAATATAATCGTCGTGACAGCACACTGTTCAATGCGAAATAGAAAGACGAAACGAAAATGACTGGCTTGCTTTCTATAAGAGAAAGAAAGAGAGACAGACAGAGAAACATAAATTTATGTCATAGAAGTTACAAATCCCGGTCTTAATCCTCTCTCTCTCTCCCTCCCTCCCTCCCCCTCTCCCACTCCCTCTCCCACCATCTCCCTTCCACTCCCTCCCTCTCCCTCCCTCTTCCTCTCCCCCTTCCCACCCCTCCCCTCCTTCCTCCCTCCCCCTCCCTCTACCTCCCCCACCCGTCTGGTCGGAGGATCACATCCCTTTTCAATGGTGGATGAGGAACTGTGCGCCCTGTTCCTCATAGCTCCAAAGACCCATATTATATTGTTTCCAGGATGCGTGAGTTTTCTTACAGACAGAACGCAGAAAAAAATGTGTGCCTAGAAAGAAAGCCACTTTCAATTCTTAAGATAAATTATTTACGAAAAAAATAACATTGCATTATTTTTAAAATAAACTAAACTGCATACACAGATTTCTTGACCAGCTTTTCTCAAAGTGTTGTTACATTGGGCAAGTGTGAGATTTTGTGAGGAGCAGTGTTTCAAGTTGGGAGAAGGCTAGACAGATGATGATGTTATGGTATTAATTACAGATATTAATGATCGCCATTTAGACCAGGATGCCAACCTCACTCTTAATAACCACAGTTCATGTTTACGACACACTTAACCAATGTAATTTTCTGCCACTAAAAAGATATCATAAAATGTACCACTTTTACCCCATCTAACAACACTTTAATACATACGTAACGCATTTGTGAGAGGGAAGAAAACGCTTACAGAATCCTGAATAATGTGCACAATAAATTGTTCTTAGAAAAAAAATGGTCGCGCGTAGTAAACAGGGAAATAAAAATGTCTGGAGTTTTTTCCGAAAGTGTTCTTGTCTTATATTGGAAAGAGGTTTTCTCAAATAAGTTATGGTTTGTATATCTAGAAATATCCATTATTCTTTCTGTCGCGTCTTGGTGAGCTAGATATACCCCGATGATAACCTAAGTCGTGTTTTTACATACATATATACATACATAAACTCACGCCTTTTCCCCATGGGGGTAGGCAGAAACTACAGAGCGCCTGTGCTACGATTCTTACATACTCCTTTTGCCTCGTTTACATTCATACATGTTGTCATACACATACGCCGGTCGCGAGTGCTACGCACCTGACCTTTCTGAAGAACCTCACCTATAAGGTCCCAATAAGGTACATGTCCTTCTAGGGCGTCCCCTCCCGGCGTTCCCACTTACATCTGCCTTGTAAATACCTTTCGTTAGTCGCCTTCATCCATCCTTTCGTGTTTTAACTTTTTGCTTATCTTTCCCATTAGGTACTGGGAAAAACTGTGCTATACATAACATACGCTTTTGTGCTCACGGGGGCAGGCAAAAACTTAAAAACGACTTCTGCAACAAATTAACATAGATACTCTTTACTTACATTAGAGACAATTCCCGTATTGTTAAGAACATTTGCATTTAAAACTCGGTCTCAATCTGTCGAAAATGTTACGGAATGATATTGTGGGGAAACAGCACAGACGCACCGACACTTTTCACGCTGCAAAAAAGACTGATAAGAATATTAGTAAACATAGAAGATACACAGCTGCAAACCTTATTTTCAAGAACATAAAATATTGACCCTGTCCTGCCTATACATTCTAGAAATTTGAAAATTTGTTCGAAAGTACCCACATTTTTACACTACACGAGAAAATATACAGTCAAGATACACATTACGTCATAAAAATTGATTAAACGTACCGAGCTCTAAGCTAAAAATGCACTCAACAAGTACTCTAGTCATGTCAATGAAAGTTTATAATAAATTGCCGGAAATAATTGAAAAGGATCAAAAATAATTCATTCATAAATAAATTACAATTTTTTTGTTTCAATAAATACCATTAATGAATATTTAAATGACAAATTTTAAAGTATATACAAATTTTATTGCTTTTGTGTATACCAAATAATTGTAAAATTAAACCCCTCTTTCTCTCTCCTACTTTGCTGTGCCCTTACAGGGTCCATATTTATGTACCAAGCTTTAAGCCCTGTGTAACATCTTTTATACAATATGGAATGCAAAGATTCGATTTTAAACGTTTTCACTACGAAAATTAACCTTCTATTCAAGTATTCTTACCGTACCACGATATTATCTTTCGTCTTAGTTAAGTTTATGCCTCAGTCCTTGGCCCTGTTTACTGTAACCGCGTTTATATGACACAAAGGCAAACAGTAATAAATAATACAGTCGCCCATTGTAACACTACGTTGCCCTTTAAGTTATAATGCGATATTTTTATGGTGTACAATAATCTATACAAATAACAAAAAAAAAGATAAATAAAGATAAGAAATCTTATAATAAACGTCGTATCTTGTGTAGCTGCGCCAAATAGCTCCCTTCTAGATGAAATTCCGGGGTATTTATTCTATAGCCACACCTCTGCCAGAGCCTTCTAGAAATACAAGGGTGATTTCAAACTCCCGCGTACGTCTTTAGTTGCTTCAAACACAAATGCATAAAATTTCATTCACAAAGGCAAGCTATCAAACACCGGACATAGCAAACAGCCCGTTCACAATGTCTGCTTTGAACTGAACCTCCTTGAACAAGCTTGCAGACAATTTAGACCTAACTATTTAGTTCAACAGTCTTTCCTTCCTACATAGCAGTGAAAAACTAGTGGGCTAGCCGCTAAACTGCCAAGTGATAAGTCTCGAATACCCAGATCGTGCAGGCAACTCCTACCTAACCACTACTCGCAGGTACTAGTTTTGTAACGTATAATGTTGTATCATCATCAAATGTCACCACAAATGTCGCCACAACGACCGGTCCTGTGTGTCTCGCATCCATCAGATCCCCACGACCCTCACCAAATCTTCGGTCCACCTTGTGGAAGGCTTTCCAACGCTACGGCTTCTAGAAGACGCAATGTTTAAGTAGTATATATATACAGAGTTACATTTATCTCGCCACTTACGAACTAATGACTGATATACATCGCAATATTAACCTTTTAACCGCTTGTGTCGCATATACGCGACACATATTTCCGTGCCCCTACTGCTCGTGTCGTATTTCTGCGACAGAGAACATGCATGATTTTTTCGTGTTATTTTCAAAATACTGACTGTGTAGTACAACTAAAACCATTATTGAATTGAGATATTATTTATGTACTTAACAAGACTAAAAATCGATACAACAATTGTTTCTCCTTATTTACTGTAGGTATTATTTTATTAATTTGTAGCAATTTTGACGGGGCAACTAATATTTAGCCAAGCGCTTAAAAGGTTAAAGTTTTCTGTGCGTTTTGAATGTATAGAAGTTCGCGACAATAACCGCCGGGCAGCCGTAGAAACAGACTTTGTCTTCAGCAGAATCGACAAAGCAAGAAATTGTAGAAATATTTATTTTGTTTTGAGCACGACAATGTCAAGAATGAAGAGAAAGAAAGAAGAAAAGTGTACTCTTCAGTCTACAATAGTCAACAATATCTAGCATTATTTTTCTTCTTGAATCGCCAGAAATGTTTCTACATACCGTGGACATACCCGTTTCTACGAGGATCCTCCCTTTTCTATGAGGTATGAGGAACTTTAAATGCATATCTACATCATGTGTTATGTGAAAGTAAACACTTACCGGCCAATAGATGATAAATCTTCCTACTAACCCCGCCAGAGATTTAACGAGCCAACTTCAGCCATTATTGTGAAAGTCCACTTTGCTACTAAATACCTCTACCTGATATTAAAACGTTGAGCACTCCTGTTTATTTGCTATAAACATGTTTATAGTCGAGATTATGGTGGGTGCTTTTAAATTTGGAATTACCCGTTTTCTTGTGTTTTCCCATTTAAGATGTGAAGTGAAGATCAGTTCACGTCAAGAAGTATTTGAGACCGTTATTAATACCATTAACTGACTTCTTAAAATGAGGAGTTTATTGCATATTCAACCAATCTGTCGCATCGTGGTTATGTATATTCATCAATAAATTTGATTTGATTTATTTGATTCGGTTCTTAGACTATTGTGAACAGATTATAATAAGTAAGTATTGGTTTTTCCTTTCGAACGGATGTAGACCACATTTCAAGCTAGTCCCGTAGTCATACAACCTCATTGATCAAGTCATCGAATTTAAAGCGCTACATCGAATTTATTAGTTGAGCATGAGGTCTTGGGTTCGATTCCTGGTTTGAGTAAAAAGTTATTGAACTTTTCCCTTTTAAATTTTTCTGTTCCGTAAGAACCCTGATTCGCCCGGCAATTTATGGGCTCGTCAACTATTACATGTGACGTAAACATTACTGACGAAATGTTGGTGTACTGCAGGAACCGTTTGGGGAATAATACGTTCTATTAACTAAGATTTTTGATTTATAATAATAGCCTGAGTTGATCGAAGCTGAAGCTACGCTTACAGAATTCAGTTTGAGGATGGATGACCATTTATTACATTATATCAAGGACGACCAGGTCAAATGAAACGATCAGTAGCCCACTTTAGCCCTGGATTGAATAAACTGGAAGTCATTGGGAGAGGCTTTGGCCCAGCAGTGGAATGATGCAGGCGAGCACAGTATCAGTATTAGCAGAATCAAGAGGGCCATTGATCTCTCCTGTCGTTGGTAGATGTTTACGAGATTGACAAGCAATTTTAAACCCATTTTATAATAATTAATTTGTAAATTGAGACCGAGAAGGATATTGGAAAACTCTCATTTTAGTCAATGGCTTTCAAGAAGCTTTTGCCGATTATGAATTTTCTGAGATACTGGATTGAATAAAGTCATTTCTCAAGATAATCTAGAATCATTTCTTACAGGAGCTGGGTCGAACAAATTACGATATATTTTAGTACCATCTGGACTATATAGGTCCTATAGGTGGATAACCTTTTATGTAAGTAGGTAATTAAACTAGACCAAAAAAAAACAAAATCAATTTTTTTTTGTTGAAATCATGCTGAGATTCAGCACTTTTTTAACGTTTAAAAATATATGAGGCAGTCCCCCTAAACGCCTACCCTTCACCACTTCCTAAAGTTTTTGTTGCGAAAACGAAGTGTTGGAACAAACTCCTCAGCTGGCCGGACGAGGCTGTTAGAAGTTATTGGCCCCGACTGCTATGCCGGAGGCCGAGGGTCGAGTCCCACCCAAGACAAATGTTTTCGTGATGAGCACCATCATTTGGTCTGTGTCTGGGTGTAATTTATCTATGTATTATATGTATGCTTTTTCAAACTATATAAGTATGTTTATCAGTTGTTTAGTACCCGTAACACAAGCCGCTTGGGACTAAATGGCGTTGTGTGAAAGTTGTGGAATATTTATTTTATTTAACTTGAATGTTTAACATTATATTATATGAATGATTGTCACGTGTTAGCAAGCACACTCCAATATACCAAGAAAAAAAATATTAACATTGAAATCTAAACTGTAGCAAAAGTTTACGAAACTGAAATATGAACAGCCTCCAGGTATACAAGGCGTGCTCGCAAAGTTATCATAACATCACGCTTGAAATTATTGTAATCTGACGGGTAGTTTTTGAGTTTACTCGTATTCAATACAAACATCCAAAACCAAAAATATTTTGACTTTATAAAACCTATTGGTGTCGATAAACACATACACAAGAATAGACATCGAACTGGGTAGACCTAGTCTATTTTTAGCAAGAAATAGCTAAAATTGACAACGCTACAAGTTTCAGAATATAACACCATACAGGGAACGCTATATCCGAAACCGTATCAAATATTCAGCCATATTTGATTTGATGAAATAGTAGATATTGTTTGAAATATTTCACAGCTTTCAAAGTAATACTGCTAGCTGAAACAGACTAATGGCATTATTTTGATTGGTAGAATATAAATAAAATTGCTGTCAGTATGCTTGATTTACTTTAATTTAATAAAGACACGTTAATATGAAAGAAAGCAAATCGTTAATTTGGACGCACAGTTCATATTTAAACCAAAAATATCAAGAACATCAATAAAAAGAAAAACAAGAATTGAATAAAACCAAACTTAAAAAGACCTGTGCGAGGCCTAATAGGCCTATCTCAGCAATAAAATTTAAATACCGCAACGCTGCTAATATGCTAATTACTTTTTCGTCTTCTTTTATTTTGTGTGCAATAAGGGCAAGCCGATTGTCAGCATTTCAGCAACCATGCACAAAATTTGACTCCAGGTTGTTACTGAGAAATTCCAGATGATTAATCCAGACCACATTGTCCGGCTTCAGAAAAAACCAAGAAGATTTTGTTTAGTAGTGACATTCGTAAACATTAGACCAACGAGGCAAAATTAAACAAACTAATGATCGCCCAATAGTCGAAATTTAACCGTATGTTTCATATCAAACATATCAATGTCAGTTTACACAAATTTGCTCTCTTATCATAACACACATAACATAACGTCACGCCTGTAATCCCCGATGGGCTAGGCAGAGGTGTACCTTGTAGTACACCCACATTTCGCCAGTTATGTCTAAGTCCCATGTAATAGGCTCGCTATTGCCATCAATCGGGCACAAATCCAGACTCCGGGCTGCTACTGAGAAGTTCCAGATAGAAATACTCAATAACAGTTTGCCCGACCTGGGAATCGAACCCGGGACCTCACGCTCAGTAGTAGCGCTTGCGACCACTAGACCAACGAGGCAGTTGCTCTCATATTTTTGTTTATTTCTAAAAAGTTGATCACTATGGTTGATGTTAGCAGAATTGTTAAATGTCTATAATGTACAGACGGCAGCACATCAAGTTACCCCAATGTGTCAAATTTTTTGATCGTTTTTCAACTTTATACCACAGAATAAGTGCTTACGCAAGTTTCTATAAATTATCCGAACGTGATATACCTATTGTTTGGACCATGTATCCAAAACACGTCTCTAAGTATATTTTTTCTCTAATGTTGTCAACTACTAATTTGAATCATCCATCTCCTTCCTTCCTACTACGCTCCCATGCGACAGAAAGAGAAGGAGCACCGTTGCGCGTGCCCAATAAGGCACGTTTCCGCCGTGGTTTTGACAGAAATCAAGCCACGTTGAATGTTATGTTCGTTACTTTTCGCGACAGCGATAACACGCTAAGAATAAAAAACCGCTCTGCTTCTATAGCAGTACTATATCTGTTGTCCAATATTGGCAGCAGTAACCGCAGTCCGCACCGCTTCATTTTTAAGCGCATCGCGCCACATCGCGCCGCTAACCCTGTTCGTCTTTAACCGTCAATCTAACCGCTTCGCTCTCTTACCGATTGTCTTGCGGCGCGCGCCGCAAGAAATTATCGCTGCAGAATCCAAGACAAGCTGAATATTCAAACGTGTTGACCAACACCAGTGGGACAATTAAAACAAGTGCAGTGCATGACAAACCTCGAGCAAGACCTCTGCACGGCGCCCTACAGTCGCATTGATCACCTGTTCAGGCGATCATCCACCTTCCAAGTAAGTCCCTCTTTTCTATCCACATTCTCAATAAGCGTTGACAACATTAGGTTCAGCATAAGTTATTTTCCCGCCAAGGTCCTTCGAGCAAACCGCTTTTCCAACTTACACCAATAAGGTTCATATTCAACTGGGAAAATTTGACACATTGGGGTAACTCGACGTGCTGGCGTCTGTACGTAAACATTAAGTATATATTTTTTTATTTAATTTTATGTATTTCTAACATAAACTGTATAACTTTTAGGTTTCTACACTTTTCCACATAAACTTTCACCGTGCAAATTCTTACAGTCTTCCTTGAACGCAATTTTTCTTAAAAAGGGATCCAATTTCGCTTATTAATACATAAGTATCATTTACATGTTATATAAAGAACTATGTTATCACACAATATATATCGTAATATTTTTCCTTTGACCAGCACATCTCAAGTCCACATAATAAGCACTGTAATAAAAATCAGAAGCGCTGTACGTGCTGTGGATGCAATACGACGTGACTTGTGTGTCAAATGGGAAAATAGGAGGTACCTATTGGGAAATTTCCCATTCCATACTAGTGATTTTTCATACCGCAAATATATTATAAAGTGACATAAAAAGTGTCATAATTCTTTTGTTCTCGTGTAATAATGTATAGTTTCATTTTAAATGTAAGTGTCTGTTTATTTGTAACGTTAAAATAACAGCTTTATAAATAAAAAAAAATTGAACTTTTTTCAATTAAAAAATTATTTGAAGTTACATTGGTCTCTGTGCCATACTCTATGGTTCGGTATTCCTGCATTTTGTTCATCACGGACCAATTTTTCGGATAAAATATGCCACAAGGAATAAAAGAAACGGTTACTGAGATATTTGTGACACTTTATGCGCGGTATTAGCGGTATGCTGTCATTGACAGTTCACTTCACTCAATTACGGCGTGATTTTTACTGAATTGAGTGATGGGATACTCGACCTCTGGCATAGCAGTCAGGGGCACTAACCTACTAGATCAACAGGCCAATCGTCATGACATCAAACCAAAAGTAGGTTTGTAAAGCATTATCTTTTCCGACTTTTTGAAACTTTTCCAGATAGTTGAACGGAACGTAAAGCAAAAAACTCTTCCGAAGCGATTCCTCGGAAATGGGATTTTCGCTTGCCACTCCGTTTTAAATGAATCTGAAAGGAATTTTTTCCTTTTAACATTTGTTCTAATTACTTTTCTGTGCAAAGTTTCAGTTGTAATTGGTCTAACCTTTCATGTTTTTTTTTGCCCTCAAGTTACATTACGCCACGTAATACTTCAATTTTTTAGTTATTTTTTCTATTTTTTGTTATGTCAATGACTTTGCAGTTTTTATTTTTTTTATTTTATATATTTAACAAATAATAGTTATCAGGCTGTTCGCTTAAATATTAAATGATATTTATTTATGTAAGGTTCATTATATACACACTGCTCCCGCAGCTTGTGTTCGCGGTGACAGCTAGCTTGCACCTCGCGGCAGCGCGTGGGCTGCGAGCTTGCATCCCACAGGCGGCTAAAGTGCAACTCGCGGGCGGCGTGCGGACTGCAAGCTGACACCTTGCCGACGATGCGTAGTTAGCGAACTGGCAGCTAGCCGTAGTCTAAATTCGAGGCGACGGACGCCGTGCGGCAGCTGTGCAGTTGCGGTGTCGTTATAATGTTCCATGACCTTAATGCGTATATTGCCAGGACAGGTCAACTCAAATCAACCACCCAACGAAGCTATGCTTGTGTAAGTAGTGGGTTGACGTCAATAGTGCAATGAACTCGGTACCTAGTGCTCAGCAGTAGCGCCCGCGACCACTAGACTAACGTGGCAGTCTAAAAGTCATCAGTCTCAAATATCATTTATCATTTCACCAGTCGACGTAAAAAAATGCATTGCCCAACAAAACAGAACGAAAACGAAATAATTATCTTTCCAATACCGGGAAACACAATAAGCTTGATATTTTATCAATAAAACAAGCCAGACGAGAGGCGTCACACAAATTGGATGAAACCTAACGACGGGCCATCAACATATTTATTGGATGACTATTGACATTAGCTGGCCGGGACGCTTGATGGAAAACTTTGTTGATATTACTGAAGCTCGTGGCTTTTTTTACCCGACTGGGGCGAAGCAAAAAGGAGGGTAAAGATTTTGACCGCGATGTATATTTGTACGTGTATAACTTCTAAACTGCTTATCATAACTTGATAGGTGAGGTATCGTTGGAAGCGTCTTGATTGTCCGCTGTTTATACTTAAGTATACTGGCTGACACCACGCTGTTTTACCCGCTTAGTTCTGTTGTGACATCACTATTGAGTATGTTAATAGTGTGCACATTACTAGATATTATCTATGTATCCGGTTCCTATCAAGAATGCCAGCGTCACTTTATTGTCTGTCCCCTTCTGTGAAGCTGCTACCTCTGTACTGTCTGTTGTATAATACATATATTGTATTTCATCATGTAATAAACGAAGTCAACCCCAACTATGCTCTGTAGGCTTGGTGTTATTCAACAAGCCTCAGAGCATAACAAGTTCCAGTTACCGTGGGAATACACGGATAAAAAATAGCCTATGTCATCTGGGGATAGTAAAGCTTCCCAACAGTACAAGAACTTTTCAAATCGGTCCAGTAATTTCGGAGCCTAGTGAATAAATTATATTTATTAGTGGGTTCATAAAAACACTTTTACATGTCAGTTTTTAATAAAAAGATGACGTCAGTATTTTACTATCTGACTACTCTGAGAAGAAACACCGAAAGAAACTCAGAGGTCACAGTCTCTTTTAAAGTCCAGACATTATCTTGGTCAGATTAAGTAAGAACCATGCACATTTGTGTCCGATAATGGTCTTTTGAGGAAAGAACCACACAGATATGAGTGGACCAGATCAGTCAGTGCAAGCATTTGTCAGTTATCGTGAGCTCAACTGAGAACTTGCAATGCTAACAAACTAACAATCAAATCTTGCTGTATATAATATTATGAATATAGATTATACTTCTAAAGGATAGCCGTTGCCCTATGCCACCTGCCCTAAAAAAAAACAAAGTATTGTAACAGTATTTTGACTATTAGTAGTGTTTTGACTGGCCTGTTGGTCTAGTAGTTAGTGACCCTGACTGCTATGCCGGAGGTCGTGGGTTCGATTCCCACCCAGGACAAATGTTTGTGTGATGAGCACTGTCATTTGTTCTGTGTCTGGGTGTAATTTATCTATAATATGTATGTATTTAGAAATATATGTAAGTACTAGCTTCTGCCCGCGACTTCGTACGCGGATCCTGTTGCTTATGCCAGCGACAACGGGGTCGTCAAAATCGAAGATCTGAAACGTCTGACGTCGAATTGTAAAAGCCCGGGGACGGCAAAACAATGGAATGCGCGAGACGATCCAAGACGTTCCAGATTTTTTATTTTTGTTGGTCAACAGGAAATGCCATCAGACTTAACAACTTTTGCTAAGACGCCTTTTTTATTATGTATATGCTATATTGTCGCTGGGCTTTAGAGTTCCACTACAGGTGCTCCAGATCTTCAAATTTAGTTTCACAGCAGAAAACACTCTTCACGTGGAATAGTTTTAGCAATGGCACCATTTTTATATCTCTTTTACTTTAGGTGTTCCATTTTCCAAAATAAATTATAGCCTATATGTTGCGTGACGTTCACGCTCAGCGGTCAGTCGCGCATCTCCTTCCCCCACTTATCTATAGAGTAGATGCGTATTTACGCTGAAAACTCAAGCGTCATGTTTTTTCCGTGAACGTCTCCAACTCGCGAGACAGTGCACGATGTTCATGATCAGCGGTCAGTCATATATTCTTCACTGGTGTCTAGAGACCTGGATACCTGGTAGATGCGTAAATACGCTGAGAATGCAGGCGTGCTTCGCGATCCCAAGAAGTTTCCACGGAGCGAGTTGCAACCTCATGTTGTCGAACAGCATCAAGTCCCTCCTAACGCTCTTCGGTAGATTGTTGGGATCTTATGATCTTCAATCATTTAGCACTTTTGGAACATTGAGAAAGATTTGACCTCTTTCTAGGTATGGTTATAGTTTTATTGTGATGATACCTGATCAATTAAAATCTAAGTGGCTGCTCCTCAGCGTTACCGGGTAGGCAACCATGTAACAAAGATAAATAGAAAAGGAAATTAAACACTCAAATAACATAAGCCCGAAGGCATATTTATACGATAAAAAATAAATGGAAGTTTTGGCCAGTAGAGTCTAATTTTCAATGATATACCATCGTCATCGAAAATCAGCCCGGAACTGTTCCCGCCTTCACCGCGTGGAGGTACTTATGTTATTTTATAAATATGCAATGAAATTAGTGATAGGTAGCTTTAATTTCTATATCAAATGTATCTGATCTTCGATTTTTATAAGTCAACAGGAAATGCCTATCAGACCGAACAACTTTTGCTAAGATGTCATTCCTATGTGAGTTATGGTATAGCTGGGCTCTTGGAGTTCCACAACAGGTGTTCCAGATCTTCGATATTTATACGTCAACAGCGAGTGCTCATAAGGCTGAACAACTCTTGCTAAGACGTCATTCCTATATATGTTATAGTGTAGCTGGGCACTTGAAGTTCCACATCAGGTGTTCCAGATTTCAAATTTATTGTCTCAGCAGAAAATGCTCATCACGTGGAACAATTTTTGCTATGGTACCATTTTTGTATCTCCTATAGTTTAGCTGGTCTGTTGCGGTTCTGCATCAGGTGTTCCGGATCTTCAAATTTATTCTCTCAGCAAAAAATGCTCATCACGTGGAACAATTTTTGCTATGGTACCATTTTTGTATCTCCTATAGTTTAGCTGGTCTGTTGCGGTTCTGCATCAGGTGTTCCGGATCTTCAAATTTATTCTCTCAGCAGAAAATGCTCATCACGTGGAACAATTTTTGCTATGGTATCATTTTTGTATCTCCTATAGTTTAGCTGGTCTGTTGCGGTTCTGCATCAGGTGTTTCAGTTTCCAGGATAAATTATAGCCTATGTGTTGCCCAGACTTAATATCTATACAACAAAAAAAAAATCATTCAAATCCGTCTAGTAGTTCCGAAGATTAGCGTGTGCAAACAAACAGACAAACAGACAAACAGACAATCAGACAAACAGACAAACAGACAAACAGACAAACAGACAGACTTTTTTTTTTGGATTCGTGCTCTATTACTGTTTCTAAACCCCTCTCAAATATTATTTTTTAAATATATTCAATGTACAGACACAGTTTTTTTACAGTCTTATTATATGTATAGATGTTTATCAGTTATTTAGTACCCATAACACAAGCTCTCAACCTTAACTTGGGACTACATGGCGTTGTGGGTAAAGTTGTGGAATATTTATTTATTATTTAGTAGTAAGAAATACTTAGCGCTGAAATCCCAGAAGGTTTAGGCAAAGGTTTACCTGTAGTACACCCACAGTTTGCCTGATTATTTTTAGTCCCATGTAAAAGGGCGAGCTTATTGCCATCAGCACATTATTAGACTACAGCTACTCAAAAATATCATAATCATAAACATATCATACGCCTGTAATCCCCGGAGGGCTAGGCAGAGATGTACCTGGTAGTAAGTACACCCACATTCCGCCATTTATGTTCAAGTCCCATGCAAAAGGGGGCGAGCCTTGCCATCAATCGGGCACAAATTCAGACTGCTACTTTCTAAGAAATTTCACATACAAAAACTCTATAACACTTTGCCCGACCCGGGGATCGAACCCGGAACCTCATGTTCAGCAGTAGTGTTTGCGAACACTGTCAATAGTTTATTAACTTTATTTCTTTTAGCTCGAAAATTATTATCCGCCTCGAGCTAATACAATAAATTCGACAGCACTCTGGCTCGTAATTTTGACTGTCTGGCTCGAGGCCATCTGGTTTCAATTAAGGCATTTTGAGCAAAAAGCGACATTTTTAATAGGCAGCGCTGCAGAGCGCTGTTTGCGCTTTTGTCTGTTGAAACTTGTTATTGGCAGATTTTTGTATGTGGGATTGGAGAGATGAGTCTTTTCATGCTTCTTTTGTTTGTATTACGGATTTCAGATGTATCTGAAAACAAAAGTAAGTTATTTAGTATAATGTGAAGGTAGAAAAATTACCTTCACCATTCAATAACATCATCACGCCTGTCTTCCTTAAGGAATAAGGCAGAAGTGCTATCAATCTTCTATCTACCTAAACTAATAAAAAGGGAAGATTTTCTTGTTTGATGAATTGAACTGAAAAACTAAACCGATTTCTAAAATTCTTCCATTGTTAGAAAGCTGTAGCGCACCAAAACATTTCATGTAAAATGTTGCCAAGACGACTACATAAGGTTTGCCCTGTGAAAAAGATATCAGATCTCATGTAGAGCCAAGCTTCTGAATCTACAGGGCCTAACCTACCGACCCTAATCACAAATTCTACATATCAGTATAAATGTATAGCTTGGCTGTTTCGTTACTTACTTCAGAAACTAAATATTCGCATCACCTCCACGACGGTAGCGAAACGGCGAAGCCTTACTTTATTTACGTATACTGATTGAATTTGTGAAGTTAGTGTCAGTAGGTTAGGCCGTGTAGATTCAGAAGCTTGGTTCTACATGAGATCTGATATCTTTTTCACAGGGCAAACCTTATGTAGTCGTCTTGGCAACATTTTACATGAAATGTTTTGGTGGGATAAATATTATTGTATTTTAGGTTAAGGTATTTATCTCTGGGCCTGCGTCGTCTACAATAAAATTTACTATTATTAACTTAGGAGGGCAGCCGACAAAATTAAACTAAGTATTCGTGTCACTATTTGTTGTCTCTCTTGAAGTCATCAGTCTACCTACCACCTATATGCCTTTGCTGTAAATACCTATAGTATATATGGCAGTGCTAGAGTCCGGCTGTCATCTTTCAAAAAGCGTTAGAGTTGCTCTTCTGAACCTCCAAAGGAAAGCCGGTTGGAATTAAGTTGTATGGACACTGCACCACTGATACCTACCCAATAATATCTACTTTGCCCGACTCGAGATTTGTTTTGGCAGCATGTTATAAAACAATGTCTTTTAACATGTTATTTTATCAAACGCATTCCATATAGTAAGTATGGAATGTCTGTGATATAAAATGTCCTGTCTGTTTGTCCTGTCTATACAGGACATCAAAAACAAAAATTTCATCCGATATTTCTGTCCTTGTGGACACAAGTCGATTAGTGTAGGTTAATACACTCCGCAGCCGCTTTAATCCTACTCAAATTATAAATGCGAAAGTCTGTGAGTATGGATAGATGTATGGATGGATGTTTGTTACTCTTTCACGTAAAAACTACTGAATGGATTTTAATAAAATTTGGTTTGGAGTTAGCTAACATCCTGGATTAACACATAGGCTACTTTTTATCTCTGTATTCCCACGGGAACGGGACCTACGCGGGTGAAACCGCGGGACGTCTGCTAGTATTACTATATTTTGCTAGATGGCGTAACTGAACTTGGGATCACAGTTTTTCTATGGCAGTTCTTCGCATGACGTCCACTCTATAGTAATTTAAAACTCTTTGTGTAACTTTAGAAATCAAACTGGAAATTGTAGACTCTTGTCGCCTGAGAAATTGACACATTTGTTCTCTTCAATATTGGCATTGCTCAAGACCAAAGACATTCAATACCTATAGACCGGTCACCGGACATCACAATCAAAATTTTCGTCCGAATCTTGTGTCCTGCTTGGACACAAGTCTATGAGTTTTTTTTAGTACGCTCCGCTGCTGCTCCAATATTTATATATTATTATTCTAGATGGCGTTACTGAGACATGGGATCAAAGTTTTTCTATGACATTTCCTTAAAATGCCTGCTCTATAGTATTTTAAATCTCTTCGCTCAAGACTTCGATCAATAATTTATTGATCGAAGGCTCTAGACGAAAAAGATGTTTCTACAATCTGTTACTTGGTAGATTCTGCTATAGACGAGATCTGTTTCTATAGTGATCATGTATTGTAACATGTGCAGTTTGCTACACAATACATTCAGGAAGTATGTCACCTAAAAAACCTTATTTTTACGACTATGTGTGGTCGGTGAAACTATTTTTTTTATTGCCATGACAGTACACACAGCGGTTTTATGACCGAACGTTGCCGATATTTTTATCCGTTAAGGTCAGCATGTAGGTTTCACCTAAAGGTTGCTTTCATAAAACATGGTGTTCTTTGCATAACTTTGATATCGATGGATTCAGTAAAGATAAAGGTCATACATACATACATTCATAAACTCACACCTATTTCCTATGGGGTTAAGCAGAATCTACAGAGCACCATCTGCTACGATTCTTAAATACATCTTTTGCTTCGTTTAAGTTCATACATGTAAATACACACATGTCGCCGGTTGCAAGTATTACGAACCTGGCCTTTCTGAAGAACCTCGCCAAAAAGATCTGTGTAATACTATGTGTATGTCTTTCTAGAACGTCCCCACCCGATGTTTCCAATATTTATATGGCAGGTTACTATTCTTTTTTTAAGTTATAAGTGTATACAGGATGTAAAAAGACCGATCACATAGCCGATCACATAACATTCTATACATATAATTAAGTAACTTTAACCGAAAAATAATGCTGGGAAAATACCTTTTTTTTTAATCTTTCAAAAAGAGATGCTTTTTATTGCGCGCATTGCGTAGCGCGACAACGCAACGCAACTTTCGATCAGCTGAGCGTATGGCCACTCGCGCTTGGTCGTTGACCCGACCGGCCCGCTTGTTTAGTATCCATTGCATTTTTGTAACTTTAAATGCGTAATTTATTTGTTTTGAAAAATCGATAATTTTGTTAATGTTTGTTAGGAAGAAACTTTACTAATGATACTTGGAATACAACATTAAAACAAAAAATTGCACTTTGACCTTCAATATCTCCAAAACCAGTCAATTCCCAGGTATGTTCTAGAAGAAAAAAACTATCCCAGTGATGGGTAGAATATGCAGCTTTCGTTTACGTTAAGAGTCTTTTTACAACCTGTATAATAATATTAAAGACACCCCGTGAAAACTGGGGTGTAGTGAACTGTCAATGCAGGATTACTATAGAATGACAGTTTCAAATTGCCTTTACTTCACGTACATATTTACGAGATGATTTTAACAAAATAGCACTGCTGATTTAAAAAATCTACGTATCTCCACCATTTTGATTATTCACCCAATCACGCCTACCAATATTCATTCACCTCTTAACAACTTAATTTAAAAAAGAACGACTTCAAAGGGAATGGTCTATGTTAAAATAAGACGTTTGATTTGAATATCGATTGGCTTTTAAAACAGGTGACGGTTGGACCTTAACTTTATGGGTTCTCTGATCGTGTCTGCTTTATGAGGAAAAACAAAAAAATATATAGTCGAAAGCAATTTTCGCAGAGGCGACCCCTTGGGAGGGTTCCGTCAATTTTAATAAATGTACATTTGGTTGTGTTTACTTCTGAAATGGAAAAGGTTGCTACCTCCTTGGCCTAGATGTCCCAAGCATGACTGCTGTTTTTGAGGTCTTCGGTTTGATTTCGGTTTGGTTTGATCTAGGTCGGGCAAAGGTGAAGGGGCGTTTGGGGGAACTGTTTTATGTCACACTAGCAGACTTCCTGCGGTTTCACCCGCGTAGGTCCTGTTCCCGTGGGAATACAGTAGCCTATGTGTTAATCCAGGGAGTCAGCTATCCATACCAAATTTCATTAAAATCTATTCAGTCGTTTTTACGTGAAAGAGTAACAAACATCCATCCATCCATCCTTCCTAACAAACTTTCGCATTTATGATATTAGTAGGATTTTCTAAGTCTTCTTTTTCCACCTAGCGTTAATCCCAGCCATTGCCAGGGTCTACCTTCCGACTGAGCGTCCTCCACTTTGACCGATTTTCAACATCCTTTTCAGTCAGGCCATTGGCTCTCATGTCGGACTTGTCGACGATCAGCCAGCGTTTGCGAGGGTGATCACGGGACCTAGCCCCAAGGACAGACCAACCAACGTACCAATGTACTCGATAGGGCGGCGCATGATGTGACCATACCATCGTAGACACTCTTGCAATTTTTCCTCCACGTCACGGACTCCCAGACTGAATGAATGAGTTGCGTATGCAATCGGATCGCGTTACGCGGCTCATCCACCTCAGCATCTTCATCTCCGTGACGGGGAGCTCCTGGGTGTGTCTGCTTAGTGCTGGCCAACATTCGCCGCCGTACAGGAGGACAGGCGGTATGATGCATTTATGTATCTGTCCCTTGAGCTTCGGCAGCATTTTGCGGTCGCATATAACGCCCGTCTACCATTTAATAAGTGCCTCAGCCTAATTTGAGTAAATCACATTAATAAATTAATTTTGATTTTGTTAAGAAGTTTCTCCAGTAGGAATTATTGCGTTAACAGCCTGAAGTCTAGATTTGTGATCGGTCTTCGGTTCGTCGGTCGGACCCTTAAAAGTGTATGGTGTTAACAGTCGGTGGCAAAAATGTTTCTAGCAAAGCAACCAGAGTGATTTGTATGTTTTTTATCGGTAAATTATTTCACAGACAATTATTTATAAGCCGGAAAGTAAATTATTTTTAATTAAAGTAATGGAGTCCTTAATATTCATGATACAACGTATCTGTTCGTCGGTTTATTTTTATTTCAAAGGTTTTATCTTTTTTCTTTTTTTTTAAATGAAACGACAAAACATCTCTTTCTGTATTTAATGCAGGGCTAGAGGGAAAATGTGTTTCTTTTTGTCTCATTATTTTTGAGCCTGTTTTTTTATTATGCAGGTACAAGGCTTTTTGGATGATGGATTCTTTTATGTTTTGTTTGCTAAGTGCTGATTCGCAGAGAAAAGGCGTCGTATTTTTTTTAATCTGAATTTTTTGTTCATAACGAAGCAGGGTCTCTGTAGTACAGACGCCAGCACATCAAACTACCTCAAACTGCCAAAATTTCCCAATTGTACATAAACCTTATTCGGTTTAGAATAGAGTTGTAAACCTATCAAAGAAATTTGACACATTGGGTGGTTGGAATAGGTTGATGTGCTGGCGTCTTTACAATTATATTTCGTCAGTTGTGTTTTAGACCCATTTAATAAATGAGTTTCTGTCTCCCATCTTTATAATATTGACTGGCCTGTTGATCTAGTAGTAAGTGGCCCTGACTGCTATGACGGTGGTCGTGGGTTCAACTCCCACCCAGCACAAATGTTTGTGTGATGAGCACGATCTGTTCTGTGTCTGGGTGTAAATTATCTATACTAATATTATAAAGAGGTAAGGTTTGATTGTTTAGTTGTTTGCATTGAATAGGCTCCGAAACTACTCGACCGATTTGAAAAATCTTTCACCGTTGGGAAGTTACACTATCTCCGGGTGACATAGGCTACTTTTTATCTCTGTATTCCCACGGGAACGGGAAATACGCGGATGAAACCGCGTGACGTCTGCTAGTCTATAATATGTATGTATTTAGAAGTATATAAGTAGCAGTAAGCAGTAGTGCTTTCCTTGAGACTAGATGGCGTTGTGTAAATGTTGTGGAATATTATTATAATTAAATTATATTACCTATAGTGTTTATCGTTTATTTATTCATTTCCTTTGTTTATGTACAGACGCCAGCACATCAAGGTACCCCAAACTGTCCAATTTTCCTAATTGAACATGAACCTTATTCTATTTATAATAAACTTTCAAAAGAAATAATCAAAAAAAAAATGACACATTGGGGTAGCATGCCGCCCACTGTACTTTGCATCTAATCTTTAACCCAAAAATAAATTAATTTTACTATTAATTTATTATTGGCAGCCCCTATTACAAGGGACTCTTACATAATAGGCGGAAAGTGGGTGTACTACACTTCTACCTAACTCTTCGAAGATCACAGGCGTGATGTTAAGTTATGTTTTTATCACTAATGGCCTTGATTCATAAACTAGTCACAATTTTCCAGACGCATCTACTCATACTAAAAAAACTCGAAACCTGAACCCAGATCCTTCAGCTCAACTGTTAAGTTAGCGACCACTGGACCGATAGAAGCAGTAACTGTAGCCTAAATATCAAAGTTATATACCACAATTTTTTAATTAGTACAGAAAAAAATTGGCTGTATCCGTACCTGTTACTAGGTAAGAAAAACGAAATTCAATTTTAAAATATGCCACTGTTTAGTTAAACTTAAATAACGAAAACAGCTGGTAGAGGAGGGGCATGCTTGAGCAAAATCACGCGAACGTGAGCGAGAGATGTCGATTAATGAATACTACTATGTCATATACTACTATATCAATAGCCTGTACAATATTTCTATAAATTGGGTGATTTTTGGGACTTAAACAAACGCTAATAACTTTGCTGTTTATGAATATTATTTATTAATACTTTACAAATATATTATAATGAGAAGACCGACTAGAATAAGCCCTTTAAGTATTTGTACTAATAAAAAAATAGTGGTGTATATGTTGCAGTCAAACCTCTTAACCAGTCAAAAATACTTTGACCGTATGCTTTAGTTAATAATACTTTTGACTAAAATAACAGTTAAAAGTACTTTTGCCTAATGGAGCCGGTTAAAAGTACTTTTAACTAATTGATTCCGTCAAAAGTGGTTTTAACTGGTTTTATCAGTCAGGTAAAACCGTCTATTATTATTATTTATCTTTATTGCAAGTAACATTGACTCATTGTGTTAGTAACAATTTTTTTTAATCCTATGTTAGTATTCCTATTCTAATTACTTAACCTAAAACCATGAATACATATGAGTCACTGCCACACGCTTATCACAGATGTGGACAGCTTGCAGCAGCGACTCACATACAGACAATCGAGTCTGCTCGCCATACAGCGCAGTCTATGGTTGGCGAATTATGTGGGTTAGGTTAGATTAGAACCATGACCATTAGAGCGTTCCGCGGCAGCGGCCGCCGAGCGCCAGATCCCTTAGTGCTTTTGATTGATGCTGTAATGCAGTTAAAACTACTTTTGACGTCGAGCGTCAGTCAAAAATACTTTTAACCGCAAATTTGCAGTCTAAAGTACTAATAACCAATAATTTTCAGTCGAAACCACTTTTGACCAACCTATTCAGTCAAAAGTAGTTTTGACTGATTGTGCTAGTCAATAGTACTTTTGACTGGTTAAGAGTTTTGACTGCAACATATATAACCTCCACAAAAAATCCTTTGCCTTCCTACGACCCGAACTAAGGCTCGGCGCTGCCATTTTCAAATCGTAAAAGAGTGACAGTTTCACACGACGAAGTTACCCTCGGGGTTCCGGACGTTTTCCTTTACTGCACGCTCGACGCGTGACGCTGTCACAAGTGACAACGTGGCAGCCTTCCCGGTAAGCCGTGACAAGTCAGAAACAAGAACCGTCAAACAGGGTAAATAGGAACACAAGGGTGAATTGAAACAAAACTATGAGGAGGATATTCACTTACGTTAATAGTTGCATGTTACATACGAGAACTCTAATGCTTTTAAATCATTGAGATAAATAGTTTCGACACTGAATTGAAATGATGTAATGAAATGATATTTGTTTATGTAAGTATCTTCTTTACATGTAATTTTTTTTAACTAAATAGCATCTCCAAAGTGACTTATCCCTGAGAAGAAATGCCGAAAAAAACTCAGGGGTCATGGTCTCTTTTAAAGTCCAGACGTTTTTTTTTTTTATTAAGCCTTTATTGCCAACATAATTGTTTACAATTCATTATTAAGTTTTTAGCATGCAATTAAATATATTAACATTGTAAGAATTCCGTTATTATGTTTATTATTATTATTATTACTATTCTCAATTTTTCTTATCTAATTTGGTGTCGGCGTGTCCTTGTGACACAAAGGCCTCCTCCTGCTCTTTCCATTCTACTCTTGTATGAGTTAATCTATGCCACAGTGTACCCGCATTCTTTTTTATGTCGTCAGACCAACGTTTTCTTTGTCTTCCTCGTTTCCTTTTTGTTTGAAATCTAGGGGTCCATTTTGTAATATCTTTCGTCCATTTATTCCTGCTCTCTCTCATCATGTGGCCTGCCCATCTCCACTTAAGTTTTTTGGTTTTTACTACGACATCTTCTAGTCTCGTGATTTGTCTTAAATCCGTAGCTCTCATTCTGTCTCTTATTGTGTAACCCAGCATACTCCTCTCCATGGCTCTTTGGCACGTGGTCAGTTTTTGATTTTGTTTCTGTGTGTTGGCCCAGGTCTGGCAACCATAAGTAAGGATTGGTAATATGCATGTGTTGTACACTTTCCTTTTCATTGCAATAGTATATTGTCCAGACGTAAGATTGTATTAATTTATTATGCGAGTCTAACGATGCAGGGCAAAATCTGGAAAAGTCTTCTGAAGAAATTTAAATTTAGGTTTGAGTTGATCTGTCCCTACAGACGGCATGCATGCTTTAGTCATCGTGTAGCTCAAACCTTGTTAGTCAACGAGAATACTAATATTATAAGTGGAAAGATTTGATTGTTTGTTTGTTTGCATTGAAGTGGCTCCGAAACTACTGGGTCGATTTAAAAAAATATTTCACCGTTGGGAAGAGTACTATCCTCTGGTGATATAGACTACTTTCATCCCTGTGAATCCCTCGGGAACGGGAGCTACGCGGGTGAAACAAATAACATTAAACTTTTGTTTCTCTTCATCTCTTCGTTCTTATCTCCGTTTGACTGTACAATGTTCAACAGAACCGTTAAGAATACCAGCCTGTGTCCCACTGCAGGACAAAGGTTTTCCTAGAGCCATTTGCTAGACTCTAGCAAATCGCCAATCCGCAAATGCGGTGTTGCTCTAGCAGCTAGAGCAACACCGCATTTGCGGATTAGCGATTTCAAACTTAAATCAACTATAAGTTCAGGCTTCCTCACGATGTTTTCCTTCACGGATGTCAATGATGTGTAAGATAAACTAAGAAAGTACCTACCTACATATAAATTGAAAAAGTGACAGTGGTATTTGCCCGGATTTGAACCACAACCTCTTGTATGAGAGCCTTAACCTTTGGGTCATCACACACAAGTTATTGGTAACCAATATGTACCTGTCGCAGCCAACTAGCTTAATCAGCCGTTCAATTGCAACAGTGCCGCGCCGTTCAACTAATGGGCTGAACGGTATTCAGCCGAAGCGTGTGGCCTAAGCATTAGCCAACCTGTTTATTGGTCGGAATTGAACCACAAGGTAAGGAAGGTGGATATAGATGAAAAATAAAATGCCTTTATTTACAAAAGAATAGGTAAGCTTCTAGCCAAAGTATTTGCGTAAGACTCCGATCCACGTGTACGATACATTGTTCATGGGCGCACAGTTTCCGTTAGAACTGCACTCGCAATCTCCGTAATGTATCAGTTGTTTACCATTTTCATAAAGGCATTGTGTGTAAACCCTGTGTCACTGGGTCCTGGGGATTCTCTTGGATATAGTGGAAACGTATTTAAATCATTCTCTTGTTTTTTTCTTTTTTTTTCATTTTTTTACCGACTTCAAAAAAAGGTTCTCAATTCAGTTGTATGTTTTTTTTTTGTTTTAGGGTTTGTTACCTCATTACTCTGTCATTTATGGACCGATTTTAAAAATTCTTTTTTATATATATGATATACTAACAGATTGGTCCCATTTGCATCAAAACTCATAAGTATCTGATGAGGGAACCTCGAGAAATTGAGCGCACCGATTTTAACATTATTAGTAACATATCAAGCATTTTCATTTAGAAAATATCATGGTGAAGAAAAACTGATGAAAAATACAGGCAACGGAACTCTTCAATGCATAACCAACAACGCAATCAGTCCAACTACGTTCGATGGGCGGGTGTCATGTCGGGTGCGTACAGGTTGGAGTGCGTCGTGAGGCAAGGGGGGCTTAGTTCCCCCAAGCTCTTCAACCTGTATGTCAACCGGCTGATATGTGAGCTCAGCAACACCCAAGTCGGTTGCTCTATTGACGGGCAATGTGTTAATAATATTAGTTACGCAGATGACATGGTGTTGCTGAGCCCATCAATCGGTGCGTTAAGAAAGCTTCTCCGAATCTGTGAAGACTATGCGGTGACTCATAATCTCAGATACAACTCAACCAAAAGCGAGCTCTTAGTGTTTAGGGCGCAAGATAAATCTTATGGCTGTGTTCCTTCGGTTACTTTGAGTGGAGTTCCTCTGAAGAGAGTCACTCGTTTTAAATACCTGGGGCACTGGGTCACCGATAGGCTATCGGATGACGCTGATTAAGAGAGGGAACGCAGAGCGCTGGCTGTCAGGTGTAACATGCTGGCCCGCAGGTTCGCACGGTGTACGCGAGAGGTTAAAATAACATTGTTCAGAGCCTACTGCCAGTCGCTGTACACGTGCGCCCTGTGGGTCAGTTATACACAGGGCTCGTACAGTGCTCTACGGGTCCAGTATAATAACGCGTTCCGGGTATTGCTGGGGTTGCCGCGCTTCTGTAGCGCGTCTGGGATGGTCGCGGATGCGCGCGTTCCGGATTTCGGCTCGCTGCTGCGTCTACGAATAGCATCACAGATGCGTCGGGTGCGCGACAGCCCCAACAGCCTCGTGGCTACTGTGGCCGGCAGGGTGGATGGCCAAATAATGTGTCGCTGGGTGGCGGCACACAGACCGTCATTCAGATATGTGTTTTAGTTCGTAAGTGTCAAGTTTGTTTTTATTTTATTTTTACTATTTTGTTTTTGATTATTTTATTATTTTGTTTTGATTATTTTATTATTTGCTTTAATATGGACTTATGGTCTGAGAATAAAGATATTATTATTATTATTATCGTGTATTCATTAAAATATCTTATAAATTACATTTTTAAATATCAATATAAATATATATTATTATTATTATTATTATTATAACAGCAAATTATTCGCGATTGCTATTGTCAGATGTCTATGCTGAGCTTTTGTATTTCCATAACATAACATTACGCCCTTCTATTTTAAAAGGGAACCGGTACAGAAGTACAGATTATTTTTTAGATAAAACTTCTTTAGTAATTGTTAACCAATTTCAATGACTCTTTCAAGTTTTAAAAGATTTTCCTTATCTATGAAGAAACTAAACATTGCATACTTAATAAAAACTTTTTTTCCAAAAAAAAACAACCGACTTCTTAAAAAAACACTAACAGGTGAAAAATAACTCCAGTTTCGTAAGTCGGTGGCCAATAATGAACGAAACGAAACCACTAAAGCCACAGACTTCCGAAACTCTAGTTATTTTTCACCTGTTAGTGTTTTTTTAAGAAGTCGGTTGTTTTTTTAGACTTCTTTAGATTGTTTAATTTTTGACGTGTTTATCTGTGGGTGTGTTTGTGTGTGAGGAGCTTAATATTAACAGCCTAGAAGTTGGTCCGTGGATAGGTAACCATTAATTATCTACATATTGTATACGTGTCATAAAAACAGGTTGAATCTGCCTCGTTCCCATCTTAAAATGCAGTCTTCTAGTACATATTCAATTTCCATAAAAGTTTATAATAAATTGCCAGAAAACCTAAAGGAAATAGAAAAAACCAACTCATTTTTAAGAAAATTGAAACTTCTCTTAATTAACAAAGCCTACTACACCATGGAAGAATTTCTAACAGATAATTTGACAAATTGATTTGACTACTAAATAAATAAATGTATGATAATTTTGTATAATTATAATTGAATATAAATAAATACTATATTAAATATAAATATAATATATGGTACAAGATATCAGTATAATAACTAGGTAATAATTTAATTGAGTAATATTTTACAAAATATTTAAGATTTTGTAAAAAATTATTAAAAATGCGCTCTTCCTCTCTCCTACCCATCTTAATTTTGATGTTGCTGTGCCCGACAGGGTCCATAATTGTTACTCGAATCTGTTTAACCTTCCACCTGTATGTTCATTATGGATTGCAATAAATACTTGAATACTTGAATATTGAATTAAGACTCCTCCGTACCTCGAAGAGCACGTAAAGCCGCTGGTCCCAACTGTCATTTGCAGATTTATGACAGCCGTTACAGATAATCAGAGGCCTGAAAGTCTGACTACCAGCTTAACCAAGGGGTATCGTGTTTCCCAGTTACTGGGCTGTGGAGGTCCGACTAGCAGTCGTTCCATGTTAAACACTGGTATTCAGGTGCATTCGGTAAAACTGGATGCCGACACCAACATAGTTGGGAAAAGGCTAGGCAGGTGATGATGCTGTCGGTGAATGTGTGTCTGTGCGTGCAAAAGGAGAATATGACCAAGGTTATTTGCTAAGAGTAGAGAATATTTTCTTGTTCAAACTTTATAGACCGTGATTTTTGACTGGCCTGTTAGTCTAGCAGTTAGTGGCTCTGACTGCTAAGCCGAAAGTCGTGGGTTCGATTCCCACCCAGGACAAATGTTTGTGTGATGAGTGCGATCGTTTGTTCTGTGTCTGGGTGCTTATCTATAATATGTATGTATTTAGAAGTATATAAGTATGTTTATCAGCTGTTTATAGTATCCATAACACAAACTCTGCTTAGCTTGGGACTAGATGGCGTTGTGTGAAAAGTTGTGGAATATTAATTATTTATTTATTTTTTAGTATTAACTTTTTCAACTTATTTTTATTTAAATTGATTTGGGATTTTAATAGGTAGGTAGTATAATATTTGAAATGTGCTAATGAAGTCCTTTCATTCACATTATTATTATTAGTATTATTTTAGTTCCTTACTTTATGTCCTCTGGGTGCCAAATTCAATTTAATGTGACATTACATAGCCTATAACCAGTGGGCAAGCAAGACACTTCCAATGATACCTCATAATTATAATGACGAGCGGAACTTTAGGACACGTCTACCTCGCAGAAACAAAACTATTATCCCTTAAAATACAGTGCTATGTAGTGAACCCTGGGTGATACTAATGTCAAATTATAATCAGCAGTTTACACGTTATGAAAGAACAGATAAACACACAGGTCAAAATCATTACCCTCCATTTTGCTGCACTGTAGTCGTGTAAAACAGGCAGTGTCTAATGTGTAGGTATCAAAACTCGCGAACCTTTTATACATTACCCCACGGCCTCTTTTCGAATCATCTTCATACTTCATTATTGCCTCCATTATTGGAGTCTTTTGATAACAAACCTGATTACATTTTATATGTATTGATCACACATGACATCAGATGCGTAGGAAATAACCAATCTTGTGCTAAAATGGCTTTTTTGACGTTCATACCTATATGTAGATAGACGCCTCGCTGTCTTAGGCATCGGTTACTTGTATTGCGCAAAATGAAAAGGAAATGAGAAAAACCTTAATTTTACTCGTAAATTGAGTTTTGGTGATGAGAAAATCTTTTATGATCGTGTTCCAATTATGTTCAGAGAAGGTAGTATCAATAAATTTTATGAATAACTTGTTAATGTTGCTTGTGTGAAACATGATATTTAATCTAGAGCCGGTCGATTAAAAAACGGGCGCCCCGTGAAAGCTTGAGTGAAGTGAACTGTCAATGCCTAGCATTAGTATGGAATGACAGCTCAATTCGCCTTCACTTCACCTACATTCACGGAATGATATTAACACACTATTTATTTATTTATTTGGCTCACCAACAATTACAAAAATATACAAATATACAAAATCTTTATTGCAACAACAAGTATTTACATTTAATGTGCAAGCCCTGTTTCCCAAACTAGCGTGAGCTGTGTGTTGGGAATCAGTTCCTTCCAGATAAATATGTCGAGCCAAAGTGTTACAATACAATATACCTACATATAATAAAATTTGTCTATTTTAATTAAGTTTACAACCATAAGTTTACAATCTGCGACCTAAAAAAAAAAAAAAATGTGTGTGTGTCGTGTGCGTGTGTGTGTTTGTGGGTATGCGTGTGTGTTAGTGTGTGTGTGTATGTGACACTGTGATAGTGGGTTTTGTGTTTTACTGCTTTATTTTTATTTAAGAATTCGGAATAGATTTTCTACTTCATCGTAATTTAATGGTTTCAGCCATAATTTTATTTTATTTTTAAACTGATAGTTGGATAGTTGTTTGGTTTTATGAGCTATATTAAGTTTATTGTACAATCTAGGTGCTACATTGTTATAGTGATGTTGGGCAAATTTGCTTTTTACTCCTGGGATTGGACATTCGTCTCTTCTTTTGCCAGAAGGTATAAGATAGGGTACTGTGTTTTTATGATATTTACGTAAACATTGATACACAAACAACTTTCTGACGGACAGAACATCGGCCTTATCATAAACAGAATCTGTAGGATGTTGAAACGGCAGCGACATAAGTACTTTGAGCACAACACGCTGCGCTCTCTCAAGTTCAAGAAGATGTGTCTTGGCTGCCGAACCCCAGGAACATATACAATAGGTTATTACGCATTCTGCCAAGGCTTTGTAGGTGTGAATCAAAAGTTTTAAGTCTGGTATCAATCTCAAGTCTTTAAAAATATAAATGAGTTTTCTTAGTCGGTTGCTAACTGCCGTTATGTGCTTCTTCCAACATAGTTTGTCGTCAATATTTACTCCTAAGTATTTAACTTCAGTGGATCTAACTAACGTTGGACAGTTACAGTGTGGCAAAGGAGTATTGTTGGATCTGTTACAAGGGTAGGAATGTATGCGAACCAGGAAGTTTTTTGGTGAAGATGCTTTGGTTTTGCTGAAGCATAGAACTTTTGTTTTGTCAGTGTTTAGGGTTAATAAACTATCTTCAAGCCAAGAGGTGACCACAGACATGCCTTCCTCAGCAATTTGTTTTACATTCTCCCAAGAGTTACCATGAAACAGTATGACAGTGTCATCAGCAAACATTTGGACAACAGCACCCTTTATTTGACATTTACAGAGTTCGTTAATGTAAGTTAGAAACAATGTCGGAGCTAGCGTACTGCCCTGTGGCACGCCATACGACCCCCTACTAAAATTACTGAAGCAATCTTCAACTCTAACGCATTGTTGCCTTTCTATAAGGTAATCCTCTAACCACAAAAGCGCATTCCCCCTGATACCAACGTTCTCTAATCGTGTTAGTAGGATCGGAATAGATACAGTATCGAACGCCTTCTGTAAGTCTAGAAAGACTCCTATACATTTGCTGTTCTTATCAATATGAGCCGTAATTTTAGATGTAAGCTCTAAAACAGCATCATCTGTGGAACGATTGGCACGAAATCCATGCTGATTTTCGCTTAGGAGTTTATTGCTTTCCAGGTAGTTGATTAGTCGTTTGTTCATAATTTTTTCTATTATCTTAGAGAGGGTACTTAATAAAGAAATGGGCCTATAGTTGGTGGCCAAAAATTTATCTCCGGATTTGAAAATAGGGCAAACTATAGCACGTTTAAATATTTTAGGGAAAACTCCGTGTTCAAAGCTCAAATTGGTTAAGTAAGCTATTGGCTCAGCAATGACAGTACGAAAAGTTTTAAGGATCGATGCAGTGATTTTGTCTTGACCTGGAGCGCTATGCATCTTAAGACTAATGATAACTTCCATCACTTCATCTGGGTCTGAAAAGCGTAGTCCCATGGAGTTTAAGGGATCTTTCTGTGTTTTGGCTTTTTGAGACAGAGTTACCTCATCTGTGCCCAGTTTTTGTAGGGTCTTATTAGCAAGATTGGCTCCCACCGATGTAAAGAACTTATTTACTTCGTCTAGAGATTCAGTAGCATTCGTTTTTATATTAAGTAGTTCTTTAGCTGATACATTGGACTTCTTCATATTGCATAATTCCTTAATCGTATTCCAGGTTTCTTTAAGATTATTTTTACTTTTTTGTAGTTTGTCAGTGTAGTAGTTTTTTTTCAGTGATTTTATAATTTTTTTTAACGTATTTCTGTAAACTGTGTATTTATCTCTAATTTCTTTGTTACTAGCATTAGTTTTTAAGGTTTTATGCATTTTATTTCGTCTTCTTATAGATTTTACAACTCCTACAGTAATCCATGGTTTGAGTGGACGATTACGTCTAGAAATTTTTCTTACTTTAGTGTTCGCATTTATCATGTTTTCAAGTTTTGTTGTTAATACTATAGCTGCCTGGTTAACGTCTGTTGTCGAATATAATTCGTTCCATGATTCATTTGCCAGGTCGTCACTTATACCATCAAGATCGATGTTAATCTTTCGAACGAACGTATTTTTTTTGCAAATAGAACCATATTCTATACGTAATAAAATCGGAGAGTGATCCGTTAGTTCATCAAAAACAAAACATTGGGTCTTAGCAAATGATTTTATCATAAAATGGTCAAGACATGCATTTAATCTCGTGGGACAGTCAACCCCTTGCCTTAGACCATGACTGGCCATTAGATTGAGGTATTTAGCAGAATTGGCATTTATATTATTAGGCATGATATCCAGGTTTAAATCACCAGTTAGAATGACATTGCTAGTTCCAGAGCATTGGTTTAATATATTATCTAGTGAATTTAGGTAGTTGACTGTATTTTTGAAACTTGGTGGACGATAGGTACATATAATACTTATCTCATCCTTGATGTTAACTACAATACAGTTTCCTTCAGAACAGACTGGTTCAAACGAAGTCGCCTCGAGTTCTTCACGGACATAAACCACCACCCCGTCATTCTGATTTAGAGAGACACTAGATTTAAACAGCTTATAGTTATTTATATTTGGTATCAATAGGTTTTCATTTGTCCAACATTCCGTTAAAACTAGGACATCAATCATATTGTTAAATTTTGTAAGAAAAATAAGAAATATATCAAGATTGGCTTTTATACTTCTTATGTTAACAGTCAGAATTGAAAACGTTTTATTACTAGAACAAGGTATTAGTTGCGAATATTGTGCAGGATCATTTAGCCGTTTGCACTCAATACCTTGGCTATCAACGTCTTGAATAATCGTAGAATTAATTGTATTGAATTTTTATCCAAAAAAGTTCTGTGTCACAGTTCATTCTCAATAAAGTTGATTTAGCTTTGTTCTCAATGAACAAGATGGTCAAGATGTTTTCTTTGCAAATCAAAATAATTAGAGTTTGTTTACAGTACTTTGTTTTAATGGACTTTAGGTTGTTTATAGTGTTCCCATAAATGCTAAGTAAATAAAGACAGTGATTAAGGTTTGCTGGCGAATTAATTGTGTTTGTGTTGTTAGGTGATTTAACTAGTTGATAGGTAAGTGTTTCGTGTGATATTGTTACTGAATGTATGATTAATATAAATGTTAGCTGGTGTGAGTGGTGTGAGTAGATTGAATGTGTTGACGTATGCGAAAAAATAAAGATTGCAAACTTGAATAACAATAAATCTAAAAAATAAAAAATAATACACATACATATGTACATACATAACGTCACGCCTGTAATCCCCGAAGGGCTAGGCAGAGGTGTACCTGGTAGTACACCCACATTTCGCCAGTTATGTTTAAGTCCCATGTAATAGGGGGCGAGCCTATTGCCATCAATCGGGCACAAATCCAGACTCCGGGCTGCTATGGAAAAACTCAATAACACTTTGCCCGACCCGGGGATCGAACCCGGGACCTCATGCTCAGCAGTAGCGCTTGCGACCACTAGACCAACGAGGCAGTCATAAAAAATAATATAAACAAATGAAAGAGAGCACAATATGCAGCAGGTTCCTGTCATGTTTAGTAGAAATTTACTCACTAGTCATTCATTTTTAGAGAGATTATCTAGGTCTGCTTCAGTTTTTATCATGACATATCGGTCTCCATCAGCTTTCTTGATTAAGATTTTTCCAAAAGAGGTCCAACAATACTTGAAATTATTATTTTCAGCAAAACAGCGCGCTAGGTAGTACAGTCGTTGTGCTTTAGGAGTGAGTTTTTCAGATAAAAATATAGGTTTCGGGGGTCCTTCAATTTTAAGATGCGTAGTGTTAAGCTTGTTATTCTTGTTTGTGTTATTAAATTTACGTGCCTTTTTTATTATTAGTTCTTTAGTTACTGTGCTTATAAAGTCGACAATTATAGTCGTGGAGTTGTTTTTGTTTTTAACACGGTATACCTCCTTAATTTCATTTGACTTAAGGGTGTGGCCAATTACATTGGCTGTTTTCTCTACAAGCTCACACAGGTCTTCCCTACTTTCGTCCTGTTTTTGAGGCACATTTCTTATTTCTATCCTCGTAGAAAATAGTTGACGTTCCATATTATCAACTTTTTCTTCTAATTGACGAACGTAGCGACGCTCGTTCTCACGCTCTGTCTCTAAGCTGGAGATTTTTATTTTTATGTCATCATATTCCTTTGACATGAAACTAATTGATTCTTTTATCTCAGCATTCTGTGCCATTATTTCGGTAATGGCCTTTTGTAAGTCCGAGAACCTGCTGTCTGCTTTCGTTGTAGATGTCGATAATAAAGAACGTATTTCGTCCAAACGAGATAAACAATCGCAATCCTCGCGCTTTCGTTTTAGTCGAGCAGTAACATTCTTGTCATGTCCAACAGTGGTGAGATCAGGTGAGGATCCAGACTGCACAAGTGCTCTTGGGTGAGAAGAAACGGTGGAATTTGCATTGCGATCTTCTGTAGGTGTACTTGGAGGAGTACGTTTCAGTGGCATTATTAAAAATTAAAAATGTCTTGGATAATAATAAAAAAAATGTTCTTACGGTTTATATATATTAACTTGGGCCACGTTCCAAAAAAAAAAATCCGCTAATCGCTGTCACTCTTGAGTCGCGGCAGCGGCTATCTCTGGGATGTACTTGCCGCGTGCGCAGAGTAGCTCGCGTAACACCTTGCGTCTCGAGTGTTGCTATCCCGTTTCTGCGCCGACTCTGCGACCTGCGTTCACTGCTGTAGTATCATGCGCTCCTGGTACTTCGCGGATTTTATTTTGTCGTATTTTTTGATAAAAATAAATAATTTAAATAATTCTGACAACTTTTAACACGGGTGGCACACGTCCATACGCTTTCGCGATCCGAGGGGAATTGAGTACACTAAAACAAGTTATGGGTTACATTGAATCACTTTGGGTCTAGTGCGTTAATCTCTTACAGGTAAGCACATCATGCACTACATATTGATTAAGTCAATGTATAAATGCTAGGTACATAAAATTATAGGATATTTGATACATACAGAACAATCCGGCTCCTCGGGCCAAATTAAAACTAAAAATTGAGATAAAAATATTAAAAAAAACAGGCAGAAAAAAAATTAGGAAGAAGTAAAATTAAAGGTAGAAAGGTCAGTCGTGGTTTACGGAAGTATCGTTTGTTCCCACGACCCCCGAGGCAGGTGTGAGACGAAACACCGGGGTGGTTTTAGTCAGTATTAGTCTGAATTAGTCTGAAATACTCCTCCACCCTATTCAAAGACATTTGACCCTTGAAGAAAAAAAGAGTAGGAAGCTATGACTGCTGAGCATGCTGCAGTCCTTGGTTTAATTCCTGAATCAGTAAAAGCGTTATTGGGGTTTTTTCATCTAGAAATGCAGGCATGACGCTGGTGTATGAAAAACAAAATTATATTTAGTCCATCAGTTAGGTGGGCAAGTATTTTTTTGATTTTTAAAATTTATGGACAACTACTTAGATTAAACAAATTAATTAAAATTGAACTTGTGACGTCATCATTCAGTTTAAACTGTACAAAATCGTGATGTCATGCGATATTTTGACACAATGGTACAGACGACAGCACATCAAGTTACCCCAATGTGTCAAATTTCCCCAATTGAATATAAACCTTATTTTGTTTGGTACAAAGTTAAAAACGATCAAAGAAATTTGACACATTGGGGTAACTTGACGTGCTGGCGTCTGTACCACCGTTTTAATTTGATTATGTGAAAAAAAGGACAAAGATGTTTCTATTTTTAGTACACAGACACACACAGTCTCTCATCTAGATTACAAAAAACTATATCTAAATTTTCTAGTAATCTAGATGAGGGACTAAAAACTAAAATGTGGTCATCTAGCCTATTCTCAGTTAGTAGAAGCCTAGAGTCTGGACTTGTGACGAATTTCTTTGATCGTTTTTCAACTTTATGTCGAACAGAATAATGTTGATGTGCTGGCGTCTGTACTTACGGTTTATGTATCACCAGTAAATCTACTCTCAAAAAAAATGTTGTACAATATCCCCTTAAGATAAACAAAAATTGCTTCAAAAAGTCGATCAAGAAATCAGCAGCGAACAAGCGAATGTTTGTTCAAATGATTGGAATACTTATCAACTAATAGCGAAGTTGGTGAAACATTTTCAACTTTACAAAGGTAAGCAAAAGGTATTCCAGTTAAAAACAACAAAGATCGCAAACTTCTTTGAACTGTAGCAATCGAAGTTTAAGGCAATTCTTTGCTGCATTCAGGTACCGAGTTAGGAATTTTTCGGAATAGTTAATTAATATAAGACCTTAATGGTTAAGTCCTTCAGCAAGGTTATTGACCATTCTTTCATTGCCAATAACTAACAGGCGTCCTGTTGCATACCTACCAAACTTTGATGACAAATAAGAATTTACAAAAAAAAATTACAGACAATTGTCAAATTTCTTTGATAGGTTTTTCTCTTCTATCTAAACACATTAGGGTTATTATTTTTGTTTAATTACTATTATGTCGATGCCCCCAAACAATAAGTCGGTAATCGTCAAATCCAAATTTTACAGGAGAAGTACACACTTAAAAAATAAACAAACAAAAGAACAGTAAAACAATTATAGGGCATCAAAAAACTCATCCGCATCGCTGTCAACGGGTAAAGTGCCCAGAAGACTGGCCGCATTGCCAAGTTGGGCAATGCTGATTCTCTGACCGAAATAAAGGCCAGCCCTCTGCCTGCGTAGCATGAACACATTGAAGACCGAAGAAACGGCCTTTGTCTACAGACGAATCGGCAAAGTGACAGATTATATAGACAGGAACCTCAATCTGTCAAATTCTTTCAATACACCTGCCTGCGTAGCATGAACACTTAATTTCTTTTCTTCCGAGACACGACAAATTTCTTTCTGTCCAACTTAACATTTCTTCTACCCGAGCATGAGGCGACTCGTCGACAAGCGTTTGTACGTAGAGAAAGAAATTTACATGCTGTCTACAGCAACTGTTAAGTTGCTCTTGTCTAGGTCTCATTTGATGTAGACTGTTTGACACTTGTTGACAGGAAATATTTCGAAAAGAACTGTCAAAAGTGGAGAAAATAGGTTCGCACTTCATGCTCGGCATTGTTGATTCTTGTATACTGACGAATCGACATATAACTTCTTATCTTTCTTGACATTGTCATGCTCGAAACGAAAGAAATGTCTATATAATCTGTCAGTTTGCCGATTCGTCTGTAGACAAAGGCCGTTTCTTCGGTGTACAATGTGTTTATGCTACGCAGGTCACGTGAAGTGTCGACCATCCGCTTGGCGATGTCCATGTCAATAAGGTTCATGTTCAATTGGGAAATTTTGACAGTTTGGGGTAGGTCGATGTGCTGGCGTCTGTACTTTAAGTAGACTTCAAGTTACGGTGACAATAAGACGGAGTACTGTGCGCCTCGTCACATCTCTGCGAGTGCACTTGACGTCATCCTAGATACACACTGATGATAGCCAATACGAAACTAGCTGTTTGACAGATAATCGTTGAACACTTCGCCCAGCGATCATCAATGTGAACTTTCAACGGATATACGCAATACCCCTGCTGAAAGGTCAGGTGCGTCGTACTCTCTTGTTACAAGAAGTTATCAAAGCCGATAGACTTAAGCGCACTAGACACCAAAGCCGCCGACCCGCCGACACAGCCCGCCGACACAACCCGGCGGTTTATGTTGAAAGTAGCATGTCGGCAAAAACGCGCGCACGAGTTGCCCGCCGATGCGTCGGCGGCTTGCCGGCGGCTAGCGTACGCAAGCGCACAGTTGCCCGGCGACATTTGAGCTGTAGTGATGTGCAAGTATTTTTGTTTTTTCTGATGTCGAGCCGCCGACATGCCGCCGGCAAAGTTTTACGACTTGCAATGACTGAAGCCGCCAACCTAGCCCGCCGGCAAAATGTTGCCAACATATGCCGCCGGGCTTTGGTGTGTAGTGCGCTTTAGTAATATCCCAACTACTAGTGAATAGATTACAGTAATATTCTGTAAGAAAGATAAATTATGTGATCAATGGCTTTTGATCGTGGCTCGAGAGATTCATTGATGATTTTCCTACATTACCATTACCACCTAGGTATTGAAGAAAGGCCCGATCCTGGATGATTACGAGCGTCCGCCCTTATATGCATGTGTGTAATTAAATATAAGTATTTATTTATTTAAAAAAACACAACTTTCATTACAGTAACCCAATTCGACAGGGTAGTGACATACTTACTTACATCTAATAACTTATAATCGAACTTATAATCTAACCTATTTTCTAACCGGCAAAAGTCTCCGACGAAATTATACAGAAGGCAGTCCGTGTGAATTCAACAATAAAAACAGTCAATCCGTTGTGACACCGTATTGAGTGTATCACAGTGCGCGCGTGAGTGGCGCGTGCTGCAGCAGGTTGGTGCGTGCGGGTTGCACCCAAAGCAGCGGTGGCCGTCGCCGACGCCCCTCATCAGGTACACACAAGCAAACGCTCCGCAGAACGGGTTGTGTATTTTGCCACGTAGTAAATAAATATTCCACAACTTTCACACAACGCCATATTCTATGGTCCCAAACTAAAATTAGCTTTTGTGCAAAGGTTATTTATATACAACTAATCAATGTTATTAAGTGAAGAGGTGTAGATAGGTTACCTAAACAACATTCAATCTTTAAAAATGGCACTCAAATGGCCTCAGTGTCGCACGCGTCCGTTGACGGCGCGACGCGACACTGAGGTCAAGTGTGGCTAGTTAGCTACATTTTAACGTGTCGCTTGCCGAGCCCTTATAATCTACCGTTTTACTTATAATGAAATTTTGTCTGATAATCTCATAGACAATTATGAACGCGCCATGATTGACATATAAAAAAAGATAAAGACGGGCTGGTATTCGCAACTCCACGTCAAAGCGCGTAATTCTGCGTATGGGCCATAATCTACCACGCGGGCCCAGTGCGAATTGGTAGATGTCACATGTCTTCGAATTTTTGGTTCTAGGACATGCCAATTTCCTCACGATGTTTTCCTTCACCGTGTTTGATAGCAATGATAATTAAATAAACTACACAAAATAATGCGCCTGATTGACATACCTAAGTATACAACGGACTTATACTCATATTAAAAAAAAAAACTAGTACTTTTTCCAATACCGACAAACGTTGACGTAAGTGGTGTCTGGTAGGGTAGTTCTTGTTTTTGTGGGGCTTTGTAAATCGATCTATGGATGATTGTATCAAAGCCTTTGGTATAGTTCACGAACTCTTTGTGAAATAGGAACTGAAATTCGACTTGTTTTCCAGTATAAAAATACACGTTTCGAACATAATATTCGTTTGTTTTCTATAATGTATTCAACCATAGTTAATATTATAATTGAGAACGTTATTCTTATTTTCATATTTAAACGGCTGAACGGATAGTAACGAAATTTGGCAAGGAGATAGACAGGAGATAGGCTATCTTTTGTCTATTAAAAATAAAAGGAAATCTATCATATAAATAAAATATAAATCTAGAATATATTAATTAAACCCCAAGAGGACACCGGTGTCCGCGCTTTCTATTGTGTCTCTAATTGACACGGTTGAAAGGTTAAGATCCTGGTTATTTTTTATAAAGGAATAACGTGTTAGCTGACACACTCCGATGTTATTTAACTAATATTACTTGAACCCAACTCCTAATTCAAACGGAAAATCCTCTCCATTCTTTCTAACAACATTAATATAACTGAACAGTCATAATTTACCATCGGAAGCACGCAGTACCAATTCATCTTATTCCCTCCCCATACCTTCTAATACAGAATTCCCAAACTACGTTTCAAAACTTTTTGACAGACCTTCCCTTCTCCCGTCAAAAGTTTCCTGATATCTGAATCGTAATCGAGATAGAGAATCGATTTGGGCGAAGTGGGAATCGATTCGTGAAGAAACGTCAGGTGGCCATGACAGTTTTGCGGGATCAAGTGGATGATAAAGTTGAATAAAGTTTTTTGTGTGTTTGGGAGGTAACTTAGAGTTTTTTAGACTCTAGAGGTTAGGCTCGGTTAGTTTTTAGCCTAAAGTTTTTGATGGACGTGTGTTTTAGAAGTTTTTTTTTTTGAGAAGTACTTATCTACATCAGTCCCGTATATCGTGATGACTTAGTTGTTAAAAAGTCTGTTTCTCATGCACGAAATGGTGTGTGCAAATTCGGGCAAGCACCAATGAGACTTTTTTCATTCATTAGTAATTTCTAAGTTTATCTTGAACATCACTAATATCAGTGAAGTCATCGTGACTAACAAAAATAAATCATGAAATCTTGATCGTGAATCATTGCGAAATCTTGATCTCTTCATATACCTATCGCGCCTGTTTTATCTAAAGGTTGAGAAAGAGGTGTGCTTACAGTACCGAATTTTGACGATTTCTATAATTTTGACGTTCCAGAAGTGCCTAGTTTTTATAAATTACTTTTGTTTTTTTGTTAGTTAGTGGTACGGTATCTAGTCCAAAGCTTAGCAGAGCTTGTGTTATTTCTAAATACATACTTATCATAGATAAATTACATTAGACACAGAACTACATTAATTACATGAATAATAAATATCTTTACTGAAATTAGATTAATGTTAATGGTCTCCCAATTTGGAAGCCATCTTACGTACCTTCATAATATTATAATTCTACTAATCAGACGACAGTATACAGCATTGACTACTAAGCGTTTCGTGAAACGATCACTAATTTCACATCCAGTTTTGATTATGCTCTGGATAATAAGTCCTTTAGAATTGGTAGACGTATTGAATTCTGTTCAACTGGTAGATATAATTAGATTGGTAGGAGCTTAAAAATAACAAGTATGGATCGATCAAAGGTTAAGCTACAAATTACGACTAACGAAAAAGGAGATTCTCAATTCGGCTATGTATTTTTTTTTGCGTGTGTTTTGTTAAAAAGAGTACCTATACTTCACGTGTGGTCCCATTATAATTACTTACATCAAAATCGTTACAGTGCTTAAATGTTTGTAATGTATGTAAATGGAAACATAATAAATCATCAGCCTTAAGAAAAACCTGAAAATTGTAAAACAATAACCCGAAGGAAATTTAAGCAAGCGAAGCAAGCTTTTTAATTTTTAGCGTACCTCAGACATGTTTAGAGAAAGCGCCCTGGCTAATGGTCCTTATTGCCTACCCCTAAGTAGATCAACAATTTATTGACAACATTTCAAAATGTTAACCTGCATGTTTTATTACGTTATAAAAAAGTAAATCTAAAACTAGAGGACCCATATTTTTTGGTTTTTCGAAATTATGTACCTACTTACCTACTTTACATTCATAATTTTATCTTTGAAATTCGGTGCATACTAAAAAGACGTAAGCGCCAAATGACGTCATTCATACGGTGGAATTGCGATACAAAGGATGCTTTACTGTGAAACGTCAAAAAAAACTGTTTCTTAGATGTCACTGTCATTTAGCAGTTGTCAATGTCATACATTGACATTAGATATGTCTTGTTTGACATTATGGTTTTCATCTTAAAAATTAGCTTGCTTACGCAAAGGTTATTTGGTTTATTCATTCATTCCACCTCATTCCACCGTATGTGACGTCATGGCATGTTTTTTGGTTTCTTATATAATTCTATGAAAATAAGCAATTTTTTTTTTTATAAAATATATTTGAACTCAGCATACAAAAATGAAGAAACGGTATTTAATTTAAGTTTTAGGGTCATGTCAATTTTGAAATGTTGTCAATTGGGATCGTCACCCAGGGCGCCTTCTCCAAACCGAATTAGGCAGTAAATTGAGCTTTATGTTGCAACACCCATAACTACAATAATACACACGCTGAAATAATATAATTATTCAGACGTCCAAACGAAAAATCTGCCGCGTCGACTCATACAACGTTTTATTATAACTATTGGATATAAACATTGGCCTATCGAATCTCAAATACGGTTGTGGGCATACTAAGCTACTGATTCTACATACATCATTTCATACCAATCGGTCAAGCCGTCTTGGCGTAGTTTGGCACGAAAATTGTGTACATACAGATATACTTACATATTTTTAACAAGATGACAGCAAATAGATCCAAAATAATAATAAATACTACTATTTCTTATTAAATCAGTCTCTAAATGTGCTCTTTAAACCATTTGTGTTAAATAGAATGACAATATATATAAACATATAACCTAACCTAACTTACCGTACCTATTCTATAGCGAACCTAACTACCGAACCTAACTACCTTACTGAAATGCATTGATTTTGAAAGATACAAAATACATAATTTTAAACCGAACTACCGCATTACGTGCTTCTGTGTTACATACAATACTAGACTAGGTAGTAGTATTTGAATTAGTAGTAGTGGGAAGTAATAATTGACTTCGATTGATCTTATCATCCATACATGACTGGCCTGTTGGTCTAGTAGTTGGTGACCCTGACTGCTATGCCGGAGGTCGTGGGTTCGATTCCCACCCAGGACAAATATTTGTGTGATTAGCATGATCATTTGTTCTGTGTCTGGGTGTAATTTATCTATAATATGTATGTATTTAGACATATATAAGTACATATGTTTATCAACTGTTTAGTACCCATAACACAAGCTCTCAAGCTTAACTTGGGACTTAATGGCGTTGTATGAAAAGTTGTGGAATATTTATTTTATTTATTTACATAAAGTACTTATTTCACTGGCCTGTTAATCTAGTGGTTAGTGGCCCTGACTGCTATGCCGGAGGTCATGGGTTCGATTTCCACCAGAGACAAATGCTTGTGTGATGAGCACGATCATTTGGAGGGTTCTTCAGAAAGGTCAGGCGCGTAGTACGGTGTGCGAATGGCGGGCTTTTCTGGGGACACTCTTATGTAATTTAGACATTCAAAAACTACTGATCTTCAGCCAAATTTGAATAAATTACTTTTTCACCACAGTAGCTCAAACACGTAGATTTTGCTGCCTGAAATCAGTAAGCAAAATGCAATTTTCTTCACTGAGTAACTTTTTAATTTGGTTTTCAGAAAGCCGTGAATAAGTGTCTTATTCAGCCAAGGGTTAATCATACAATTCAAAACATTCACACTCTATCTCTTTCCCGCCATTAGAAAGAGAGAGAGACAAAGACCAGTCCTTTCGAAGTTCCGATTTTGAATTTGACCTCAAAGACATTATTGATCGAAGTCAAAGACAAACTTACACGTTCGGAATTTCATACTAATTAAAGAAATTTTGCAAAAATAAAATTATGTCTTTTAATGTTATTTATTGAATTATTTACTTATTGTTGTATTTAAACGAAAATAAGTATTTACTGCAAATAAAACTGATGTTTTACCTGTAAATCTTTTTTACTTGTTTCCAAATGTGTTCTCGCTGCTAAAGTGAAAAGTTATGTGTGTTACACGAGAGGAAAGTTTTTTGCATCTCGTGCCTTTGAATCCCTCGCCACACTCGCTACGCTCGTGATTCAAGCGTTGAATTCTTCGCTTGTTCAGGATTCAAAATCAGCACTCGCAGTAAAAAATAACTTTGCTCTCTTGTTGCACAAATAACTATTGATTTTTAGTACTCGCAACCGGCGTGTGTGTATGACTACATGTATGAATATAAACGAAGCAAAAGAAGTAAGTAAGAATCGTAGCAGATGACGCTCTATTTACTGCCTACCCCCAAAAGAGGAGCGAGTTTATGTATGATTAAAGAGCACACTAATCAAATTCTACCATTTTACCATTACCATTCTACCATTTTTTTCTAGAGATTTGAAGAACAAGATAAGAAACCAAACTTCAAACCTTTAAAATATAATATTAAGTTAAGACACCCCTCTTTCTTCACATTTGATCGTGCAAATTCATACTGGCATATCATTAGATCGACTCGTCAGTTAGCTGTCATTCTCTCCATACTATTTGGTCGTCGAATCCAATATATTTGCAAATTGAGCACTCCGCGAGATTGTGAAAGAAAAAATGATAAAAAAATAGTGCTGTTATCGGTTTTTTTATGTTGATTTTCGATCAGGCTGATCGAAAGTATTTTTTGAGACCTATCTACGAATTTAGTGTGGTGTGCTAGGGTACGCGGATGTGTGTGTGTGTGTGTGTGTAGCGGGTGTGTGGTGTCTATACTCCATCCGATTAGGTAGTTAACAAAAGATTTTTGACATGTATTTTTAGTTAATAACACAGTTTAAAAATAAAATGCAGGTGAAAACAAATTTAGATACAACAAAAACGATTACATGATCAATTAAACAATTTGTTTAAACAGTAGTTGTATTTAATTAATAAGCGTTTATGTAAAAGACTTGTCAAGATTGTTTACCTTTAGTTAACTACCTACTCGGATGGAGTAAGTATAGTGTAGTTTGCGTGTGGTGTGTATTGTGGGTATGTGTGTGTGTCTGTCTTAGCTGTCCTTTGTAAAGAAAGAAAGAAAATACGTTTATTTGGAAATTTGAATAAACAAAAACTATATCTTCAGAAAGGTCAGGTGCGTAGTACTCGCAACCGGCGTGCGTGTATGACAACATGTATGAATGTAAACGAAGCAAAAGAAGTATGTAAGAATCGTAGCATATGGCGCTCTGTAGTTTCTGCCTACCCCCGTGGGAAAAAGGCGTGAGTTTATGTATGTATGTAAAAACTATATCTAACATGTCGAAAAATAACAAAAGAGCTTTGGGAGGACGTAAAAAGTTTTGTGAGAAGGACAATCTCTAAACACTAAGTTTGGATGTCCTTCTCACAATACTATTTAGTCTATATTATTGTTTAGTGTGTAAACTACTGACACTAGCAATAAGTTTTTCTTTTATTTACAAACACGATGAATCGTTGTTGTCTAAAGAGAATATTATTATTATTAAAAAGCTGTTAGCCAAGTTTCTTTATTTTATTTAGTGACAGAAAATTCTCATTGATGTAGGTAAAAACCACTCCGTTGTTCCGTCTCACACCTACGCCAGGGGTCGCAGGAACAGACGGTTCTTACGCAACCTCCGACTGATTGTTAGCCACGTGCCACAACTGTTGAATAGACTATCAATTGAGTCTGTTTGTAGATTGCTAGCTAGGCAAATAGTATTGTGTTTCAATTTTAATAATAATTGACAGGGGCGCTAGTTTAGGTATCGTTCTGTAAAACGCCGAATCTAATAATTGTATCATTTGACACGCACAGTGGTCGTAAGCGTTACTGCTGAGTTCGAGGTCCCGGATTCGATGCCTAGGTAGGCCAAACCGTTATTGAGTTTTCCATTCGGAATTTTTAGTGGCAGCTAGTAGTCTGGATTTGTGCCCGACTGATGGCAATAGGGTCGCCCCTATTACATGGGACTTAAACGTAACTGGCAAAATGTGGTTGACCTATAGGTACAACTCTACCTAACCCTTCGGGAATTACAGGCAAAATGTTACTTGGAAAAGCATAGAAACAAAAACATAAAAAAGCTGAATAGCGTATTCAATAGAAGGCCTTATCTCAAAAAGCGATCCTTTACAGACAACCTTTGGATACATAACCTCTAGTTTCTGAGTCGGTCAAAAATACTAATGGAGTCTTTTCTTTCATTCCAGTTTGTCATCGTGTCCTGTCATCTTTTACACACTCGAAGTAAGTGCACGCATTTATTTAATATAGTATTGACATAGGAGCTCAAGTCATGTTTTGTGTTTACTGATTGAGGCGGAATTGGCAAAATAAGGGAGTATCTTAATTTGCAAATAAATGTGACAAAATCTTAAAGCTGATACTGATATTTAATTGTGGGACACAGACCACCATCACACAGTAGCATTATATTATTACTAGCCTGTGTTTTCCCACTGCTGGGCAAAGGCCTCCCTACTTTCCTTTCACCTCTCTCTGTCAAGGGCTTTTTGGGACCAGTCCTTGTCAAAGGAGTCCAGCTCGTCTCGCCATCTTCGCTTGGGCCTACCGCGATGTCGTTTGCCATGTAAAGGAATCCATTGGGTCGTGCGTTTAGCCCACTGATCGTCTGACATGCGGCAGATGTGTCCAGCCCAGTAGCATTCGAGATATTTTAAACTTGCGTTGGCCTACCCGAACGTTTGTTACGCCATCTGATTCTCTGATTGCGCCACCAGTTGCGTTATCAGGAGTGCGTTTCTGGCCAAAACACCGCGTGAAAATGTGGGCGTTGGTGAGGGCGAATTGAGCTGTCATTCCGTACTAATGCTAGGCATTGACAGTTCACTTCACTCAAGTTTACACGGCGTGACTTTTACTGAATCGACCGGCTGGTCCTATTGTAGGTATTCTAAACCACCCTGATACTAACACAAGAACAAAAAAACTAATTACCCAAAGGTGCATCTGCTTTGAAGTGGTCCTATGATCCTGTCCAATCTTATCCTAAAACAAACATCACGTGGCAATTGATTTAAGTTTAAAAAAAAAATGGGTAAGTACCTAAGTTTGATTTTTTTTAAAACATTACTTTACATAAAATATTTAGATTTGAAAGGCTACATTTTCTTTGGTTTTCTAGAGGTACTAATATTATAAAGAGGAAAGGTTTTATTGTTTGTTTGTTTGCATTGAATAGGCTCCGAAACTACTAGACCAATTTGAAAAAAATCTTTCAATGTTAGGAAACTACAATATCCCAGGGTGACATAGGGTAGCTTTTTATCCCTGTATTCCCACGGGAACGGGAGCTTTGCGGGAGAAACCGCGTGACGTCTGCTAGTTAAATAAAATAAATAAATAAATATTCCACAACATTTCACACAACGCCATTTAGTCCCAAGTTAAGCTTGAGAGCTTGTGTTATGGGTACCAAACAGCTGATAAACATACTTGTATATTTCTTAATACATACCTACATATTATAGATAAATTACACCCAGACACAGAACAAATGATCGTGCTCATCACACAAACATTTGTCCTGGGTGGGAATCGAACCCACGACCTCCGGCATAGCAGTTAGGGTCACTAACTGCTAGACAAACAGGCCAGTCAAAGTTATTTATATTTTAGTATTTCGACGCACTTTTACTAAACATACAGCACTGAACACAAATATACAACAGTTTATTTGAACTCTTTTGGCTCAAACAAAACACTTTTTAAAGTACTTAAGTTGCTTAAGAATTCATTCTAAGTCCACGAAAGGCGAAAGCGTCTTAACGTTAACTAATTGAAACATTTTTACTTAACACAACCTCGGCTCTATTATTTATTTATTTATTTAAACCTAATAGAAAACCTGAACTGTAAAGTTTAATCAAACAAAGGCAGATCATTACAACCACCACCACCGGTGATCACCATTGTCACCAAAATGTGACTTATTGTTTTAATTTCTTATATTTCCATTTAAAATTGCACATACCACTGCTTTTCACTGCATCACTTAAAGGTTGACTGGTAGAAAATGCCTTTGGATCAAGTCGCCTATGTACATAAGTGTGCTAAATAAATATTCTTATTCTAACTCTATATAGGGTGACTGGTAATTAGTGACCGGTACTTAAACACGTGATTGTATTCATGATTTCAATGAAGTTTCCCAAAGAAACTTTTTTGTTTAAACACAATAAATTATAACACAATAAAATAACATTAAGTAAAGCTGTTTGAAATTCCCGCGCGCGCGCCTGTTATCGATCACAGAAGGCACGAATCGGCACGATCTATCAGCTGGTAGTCTGACCTAGGGAATGACAAAATCTACTACTAGTAGTAACATCACACGTTCCACCGCCATCCTCGCTGCCGTTGTTAATGAGTATAAAAAAAAGTTTCTTTGGGAAAGTTATTCGTATTCATGAGTACAATCACGTGTTTAAGTATCGGTCACTAATTACCAGTCACCCTATATATTTATAGGTTTCTTAATCAACTAAATAGTTCAGTATTTAGCAACCCAGTAAACGGGTATTTCGACAGGCAAACTCATAAGCCTTTGGGTGGCATACAAACTGACTGCTGGTTAGTCATTAATCACACTGGCGGCATTGCCACATTGAATGGCATTGCTGATTCTCTGACTGAAATAAAAGCCAGCCTTATGGTCACATGAAAAGTCGACCCAAGGCTTGGCGCTGTCCCGGAAATAAGACAATTTAAAACCAAGACTTAGAAAATAGATAAGACCATATAGTAAGCAATAAGAAGAACATAACATTAATTTCTAATGACATTTTTGACAACAACTTAATCTAAACAAACTTATCGCACTTATAAAACATGCATTTGTGCCAAATTGGTGCTATTTGGCAAAATGCCGGCCATATTCTGGCCATATTGGCAGCAGTGGCGCATTCCAGGGGTGACAAAGTTAATCCTCAACATGACATAACTGCCTCGGGTGTATTACACCTGGCTGATAAATTGCTTTGTGGCAACATATTTTAATATTTGAAGAGCAATTTCAACTAATGGGTGGTTACTATGTAAAATGTGGATGTTGGATTCCTATTTGATTGAGATTTATAATAAAATACAAATATTTATTTAAGATTAATGGGCAATTATGTAAAATGAAGAGCTTGTGGCTAAAAAAATTACAACTGTACGAATCGACTGAAGGTTAAAATAAACTTCACGAGGTCAGTTCGTGGAAGGGTGACCATTCCTTATATAAATACCAATCGTTTATTTTATTCATAAACAATAATATTTATTACATACATAATAAGAACTAAAAGAAGAGCAAAATAATTATATGGCATCAAAAATGTATTGTATATTTAGAAATAATAAAATTAAATGTTTTGTTTAAAACAATTTACAATGTGTTGAATAGTTACATAATATGTTGTTTACATACAATAAATTAGGATACGATACATACATAATTAGTATACATCCTATTCCCAGACCTACTGAGTAGGTATACACACAAAATTTCATAACAATCGGTCAATCCGTTTCGGAGGAGTATGCGATCATTTTAAAGCTATTTTTGATTAATTTCTCACTTACAACCTGAACTATTAGGTATTATTTACATCTCTTTTTTTTTACTTTTGATAACGCAAATATAATCAGTAACAAGTACGGATACAGTCCAATTTTTGTTTGTACTAATTAAAAAATTGTGGTGTTTAATGTCCCAAAAGAAGCCTATTAACTCGCGACTTAAACAGATTGGGGTCATAGGAACTTGGAAATACCGATGCAGACAGGGAATTCCACACAAAGCGCTTCGGGCCAAGCGAATGTGTGGAACATTTACAAGGAATGGGTGATATTCTGCAGTGCGTCTGGATTCCCAATGGAAGAAAGGAGTAGGTGGAATGAACTCGTGGAACTCTAGAGCACACTCACCGAAATACAGTCTGTAAAAGACCGACACACATGCAACTTTGCGGCGTGTAGAGTTAAATTAATCTATTACATCAATTTAACTCTACATGGAATCAAAGTCTCTTTTCCACTCATAAAAACAATGATATTATTATAAGTTAAAAGGCTTTAAAGGTTTTGTTTAGGTAACCTTTTTACTTAAGGTATCATTGCCTAAAAATGGTATATAATACCTTTTGCAATTTCAAGTTTGTGTAGATGAAGTGAAGTGTTGTACAACGGCCCTCAAAAGTTTTGACCTCACTTTAGCTTGATGTTTTGGAGTTGTTAGCTGAAACTTTTGTTGACCTACCTTTGTTCTCAGTTTTTTTACTATCAGAATTTGGGTTAATTACTTTACTTAATGAAACTTATTGTTTGTCTAGTGGTCGTGAGAATTACTGCTGAACAACAGGACCAGAGTTTAATGTCCGTTTCAGATACAGTGGTACTAGGTTTTTAACCGACTTCAAAAAAAGGAGGAGGTTCTCAATTCGGTTGTATATTTTTTTTTTTTTTTTTTTTAGGGTTTGTTACCTCAGTACTCCGTCATTTATGGACCGATTTTCAAAATTCTTTTTTTGTTTGATAGGGTTTACTAACAGATTGGTCCCATTTGTATCAAAACTCATACCTGATGAGGGATCTTCGAGGAATTGAGGGAACTCCTCAAAAAATATAGGCACACATGCACCGATTTTAACATTTTTAGTAACAAATCAAGCATTTTCATTTAGAAAGTATCATTTGGTGAAGAAAAACTGATGAAGAAGACAGGCAACGGAACTCTTCAACGCATAACAGCAAATTATTCGCGATTGCTATAGTCAGATGTTTATGCTGAGCTTTTGTATTTCCACAACATAACATTACGCCATTCTATTTTAAAAGGGGCCGGCAGAGATGTACAGATTAATGTTTAGAGATAGAACTTCTTTAGCAATTGTTAACCAATTTCAATGATTCTTTTAAGTTTTAAAAGACCTTCTTTCCATACGAAGAAACTAAAAATTGCAAAATAAAAACTTATTTACAAAAAAAAACAACCGACTTCTTAAAAAAACACTAACAGGTGAAAAATAACTCCAGTTTCGGAAGTCGGTGGCCAATAATGAACGAAACAAAACCACCAAAGCCACAGACTTCCGAAACTGGAGTTATTTTTCACCTGTTAGTGTTTTTCTAAGAAGTCGGTTGTTTTTTTTTTGTAAAAAAGTTATTCCATCTGGAATCGCTGGGAAGCAACCCATAGCTTGCAGATGTGTCCGGTTGATGGTAATAGTCTTGCCGGCAAGTGTGTGTAGTGTAACAATGAATGACAGATTGAGGAATGATGTGATAAGGCAACGTTGTGGTCTAAAGAAGATGTAGTAACAAAACTTGAAAAGAGTATGCTTAGATGGTTTGGTCACGTTGAAAGGTGACTAACGAAAGGTTTACAAGGCGGATGTAAGTGGGAACGCCGGGAGAGGACGCCCTAGAAGGACACACATAGACCTTATTGTTGAGGTTCTTCAGAAAGGTAAGGTGCGTAGTACTCGCAACCGGCGTGTGTGTATGACAACACGTATGAATGTAAGCGAATCAAAGAAGTATGTAAGAATCGTAGCATATGGCGCTATGTAGTTTAGGCCTACCACATGGAAAAAGACGTGAGTTTGTGGTATGTATGTATGTCAAGCCAGTACGATTACTTGACGAAACCTTTTTTTCAACACCCAGGACTTCATACACAGCAGAGTCGCGTTTTAGCCACTAGAAAAACAAATCAGTTTCTGTCTGTACCCTGTAAATGAGCCACATGCTACTTTGAACCAATTTTCACTGCGTAAACCAGAAAAGATTTTAAACCGCTAACTCTGCTGACCTAATTACGAGTGACATCATCCAACTCGATCGGAAAGCACTGGGATAAAGTAGGATCGTAATGAAGTATGTACTAGGGTAGGTCCACAACCGCAGACTGGGTACACAACACAGATATATGTACAGAAGGCCAACTCCATACTAGCTAGTTTGTCCTGCCGCTTCTTCCCAGCGAAAACACTAGAAAAAGGTGCGGGCGTTTTGCGAGACTGTCTTATGTAAATATTAATAACAATAATCATTTACTTCGGGAATTAATTATTCCTTGAATAATGATAACTCTACAAAATTTATATTGACGTTCGGAAAACTAAGTACAGACTAATCTTTAGTCCAAATTGAATTAATGGCTTTTGATTTTTGATTCGGATACAAGGCACAGGTGAAACGAGTGAAAACAGACGTACGCACTAAATAATGTAGTAGGGGTGTCCGAAAAGTACTAACTTTTTTTAATATTTTTAAAAGTATTTTGTATTAGCAGACATCCCGCGGTTTCACCCGCGTAGGTCCCGTTCCCGTGAAAATACAGGGATAAAAAGTAGCACATGTGTTAATGCAGGGTGTCAGGTAACTGTAAACTGAATTTTATTAAAATCCATTCAGTAGTTTTTACGTGAAAGAGTAACAAACATCCATCCATCCATCCTCACAAACTTTCGCGTTTATAATAGTACTAGGATTGACGTTTTGAAGACGCTTGGTTGAGCCGTTCGACTGTTGGTCCAGCTGTCATTTTGACCATCGTAACGAGAAGTCAAAACCCCGAAAGTCTGTCAAATTTTGGTAACATTACGTTTAATGAAATATTTATGTTGCCAGGAAATGTAACCAGACATAGTGATTTTTTGTTCTTTTTCTAACAAACCGCACGTGCATTTACATACAATCGCAAAAAAAATGTGTGCGTGTGTTTTCGATCGTTGTACAAAGCTAACCTTTTGTACCTATTTATTTTGTATTAGATAGGTCGGTAGAAGGGTTTAATAGGTGTTTAATCTAATCCAACGTAAGTACGGGACCCTCCTCGATCTGCGGTTTTTGATTTTGGAACAGTAGTACTGTTGGAAATTGTAGAACATTATATAGGTACTGTAACAATAATTCTATTATTGGGCTCATAAAGTCAATACCAATGCCCATTCCCTTGTTTTAAAAATTAGTTTGTTCGTTTTGTGTTTGTGTCTAATCAGCAGCGTTATTGCGTAACTCCGTTGACGGTTCATATTGTAAATGTAAATGTTACTCATCTGTGCCTCCTGTCACTCTTTGCGGTACTCCTTTGAAAAGATTGCAGCATTTCAAGTACCTGAGCCACTCGGTTTCTGACGACTTGTGTGATAATCTGGACATTGAGAGGGAGCGCAGGGCGCTGTTTTTCCGGTGTAATATGTTGGCTCGCAAGTTTGCACGTTGTACTAGACCAGTAAAGTTGACATTGTTGGCATATTGTCAGTAGTTTTACACGTGCAGCGTGCACGCGCTGCGCGTGCAGTACAACAATGCTTTCAGGATACTGTTAGGGCTTCCGCGGTTTTGTAGTGAAAAATGAAAAGTGATAAAACAATGAGCGATGAATGATACAGTGTGCGGTGTGCGTCTCAAGGCAGCACCAAATGGGAGTCCAGCTCAGCATGTGCCAGGCAAATGTACCTGGCGCTCATATTCTGCTGGATCCGTGCAGTGGCGTAGGGACGCCAAGCAGACAAGAATATAAAAAAAGAAAAAAGGTTGAGAGAATGAAGAGGTGTGTGTTTTCTGCATCGTTTTTATACATAATAATGTAGAGTGATTAGGAATTTAGGGTGGCCAAGGTGTAAATAAATAAAATATTTTATCATCTCTTACCAAGTTACCGCTTTAGAAAAGGACGGAGACAGATGGTGACGTAAGAAATATGCTAGAGATGTCAAATTTGTTTTTTCCTTGAATTTAGCCAAAAATAATAAAAAATAATATTCCACAACTTGCCCACTATCTTGCTCACTAGCAGAGCTTGTGCTATGGGTACTAGACAACAGACTGATAAATATACATAGAGTTTTCTAAATACATATGAAAGATAAATTACACCCAGACCCAGAACAAATGATCGTGCTCATCACACAAACATTTGCTTTGGGTAGGAATCGAAACAACGACCTCCAAGCAATGATATTATAAGTAAAAAGGTGTAGATAATTAAGTTACCTAAACAACATTCGATCTTCAAAAACGGCACACTAACGCACGCACGTCGCACGCGTCCGTCGACGGCGCGACGAGATACTGAGGTCGAGTGTGGCTAGTTAGCCACATTGTAACGTGTCGCTTGCTGAGCGCTTATATTATGCGTTTCAAATGAGAATAGGAATGGCTTTGCGCCATGTAGTGACGTCATCGCTGTCAATTCGAATAAATTGGGTAAGATCAGCAAAACAAGGTTTTTTCTAAATACATACATACACATATCGTCACACCTGTAATCCCAGAAGGGCTAGGCAGAGGTGTACCTGGTAGTACACCCACATTTCGCCATTATGTTTAAGTCCCATGTAATAGGGAGCGAGCCTATTGCCATCCATCGGGCACAAATCCAGACTCCGGGCTGCTACTGAGAAATCCCAGATTGAAAAACTCAATAACACTTTCGTTTTTTCTAAATATAATTTATTTACGAATTACAAACGGATTATTTTCTAAATTGTACTGTTAAAGTATTTGTTTACATGGGAGATAATCTCTCGAGCACTTTCATGCAAAACAGCGCCTCGTTCATACATTTTCGAGCAGTCAGGGTCATGAAAACAAAAACAAATATTAACAACAACAACAAACAAGCGTGTAAGAAACAGAATTAATAAATAAAACGTAAGCACTCCACAAGACTTATTAATTTAAGCCGTTTTAATCATTTTGAATAACTTCGACTCAGTAAAACAATAAAAAAAACAAAAAAATTGAATCGCGATTAAAGTTTCGTTGCAGGCCGTACTTTTTAAGCGACATTTGACAGATAGATGTAATTGACGTTCCTATTATTACCTATTTGAAACGCATAGTAACCTATCTACACCTTTTTACTTATAATATCATTGCCTCCAAGTATACCAGTTGATTGGTCGGTTGGCTGTTGTTGGTTTGTGTATCTTTACTTATCAACTTTCCAATTATTTGCAAGACTAAGTTGTTTCTCCTCCTTCCATTCACAGCTATTGTCATAACCGTCTAAAACCAAATGCAGTTCACACGTACCGACGACTTCTCAAACAAACTTACAAAGCAATTTATATGCTGGACAGTTTTAAGTATCACTATAAAGCCTGTCCAGACCTGTTAGTTACCGTTGACTACTAAGCCCTTGGCACTTGACAGCACTATCGTTTGGAAACACGGACTTTCAACTTGAGGTTCAAAATGTGATAAATAAAGAAATATAGAAAGAATGAAAAGGATTTAAAATCAAAATCAAAATCAAAAGTCATTTATTCAAATTAGGCTGAGGATCAGCACTTTTTGAACGTCGTAATTACAGAAGACAGTCCCCCAAAAAGCCCACCCTTCGCCACTTCCTAGTGTTTTTGCTGGGAAGAAGAAGTGGCGGAACAAACTCCCCAGCAACACATCTGTCTGATAAGACATTCATTTGGACGCACAAGATTTTTTTTAAACGAATGATAAAAACTGGACAAGTACGAGTCGGACTCGTTCACCGAGGGTTCCGTTCGTAGAATGATTTTAAATAGTTCAGGAATTGCATCGCGCAATATTTTCCGAGCTTTTCCTGAGTGATTTTAATTACAAATGTATAGTTTTAAGATGTTGTCTTTTGGTTTATAACGATGTTACTTGGTAAATTCCATAGTTCTAGTTCAACGGGAAGTACTCTATTAATTTTGATTCCCTTGAAACTATCGTAATATGAGTTTCTTGCTTAGGACGCTTTCAAATTTGCCGCCACGTGCCGCGCGGCGGCAGCTTGGCTGCAGCGCTACCGTCGCGCTGCTTTGTTAATCCATGTAAATAAAAAACACGCGACTGCAGCGCTACACCCGCGCTGTGGCCGCGCATCGGTTCCTCAATCGACTAGTGATGATGCGTACGATTTCTTTGTATTCAAACATGAACAAAAATTAGCTTGAACAATTTTTTCGATGAGGTTGAAACTTAATGTACAACACTATGATGCTCGAACCTAGCGGTTGCAGTGCGGCGGCAGTGCTGTAGCCGCGCTGCCACCGCGCGGCTCTTTGCGGCTAATTTGAAGGCGCCCTAAACGGCTCTATCATTTTTTTTTATGTAAACTTAGAAGTTTGATTTTTAACAACCTAATGCGACTGCAGACCAGTATACGGTTAAAATGTCAACTTAATACGTCAACGTGCTCTCGAAATAAAGGGTCTTAAAAAACAAGACAGACGGACAACAAATTGATCTTATATGGGTTCTGTTTTTCCTTTTAAAGTACGGAACCCTAAAAATAAATAAATAAAAGTCCTGTGCGAGACCAAAAAGAGCCCTATCTCAGCATTAGTTGCGATATTTAAAAAAAGATGAATACCGCAGCGCATCGTGAAACCCATAAGGTTAGTGTCTGTTCAGTGGGCGTATCAGACCCTAGGTTCAGACACTGAGAGTTCACTTTACTCAGCTTTTCACGGAGATTTTTTTCAGAATAATTCTGCTGGTATTAATCTCTTCGTCTCATACAATAACGCCTCCAGAAAAATACAAGGTTACCATACTTAGGCCTAAACATAATATTTTATTTAGGCTAAAAGCAAAATATATTGTTCTCGAATCCTCAAGCATTACTCCTAAGTATTACTGAAATTATTCACGAGAACATATTTCTTTTTAAAACATTCCGAGCTCATTTCTTACAATGGGTAAAAACATTAACATTTATTTCCCAGGCCTGGGAAAAAGTTGACAAAATCGTTGTAATTTACAATTCTAATGTAAACAATGTCTCTAATCAAATTCTTTGGACAAATTGAATGTTTCATTTGTTTTGTTTCAGCGCGGGTGTAGCGCTGCAGTCGCGTGTTTTTTATTTACATGGATTAACAAAGCAGCGCGACGGTAGCGCTGCAGCCAAGCTGCCGCCGCGCGGCACGTGGCGGCAAATTTGAAAGCGTCCTAAGCAAGAAACTCATATTACGATAATTTCAAGGGAATCAAAATTAATAGAGTACTTCCCGTTGAACTAGAACTATGGAATTTACCAAGTAACATCGTTATAAACCAAAAGACAACATCTCAAAACTATACATTTGTAATTAAAATCACTCAGGAAAAGCTCGGAAAATATTGCGCGATGCAATTCCTGAACTATTTATAATGATTCTACATACGAAACCCTCGGTGGACGAGTCCGACTGATACTTGTCCGGTTTTTATCATTCGTTAAAAAAAAATCCTTTTCATTCTTTCTTTATTTATCACATTTATACCCTCAAGTTGAAAGTCCGTGTTTCCAAACGATAGTGCTGTCAAGTGCCAAGGGCTTAGTAGTCAACGGTAACTAACAGGTCTGGACAGGCTTTATAGTGATACTTAAAACTGTCCAGCATATAAATTGCTTTGTAAGTTTGTTTGAGAAGTCGTCGGTACGTGTGAACTGCATTTGGTTTTAGACGGTTATGACAATAGCTGTGAATGGAAGGAGGAGGAGAAGGGTATGATAGATTGTCCGCTGAAATGCTGAAGGGCGGTGACGGGGTAGTAGCAAGCCTGTTGTGCCGGATCTTTAATATGTGTTGGAGATATGGCCGAGTCCCAGATGACTGGTGCAAGGCTGTAATCGTGCCACTGTATAAAGGAAAAGGCTCACAGCAGGAGTGTAAAAACTACCGCGGCATTAGCCTTTTAAGCGTAGTTGGTAAACTGTATGCAAAGGTTTTGATTAAAAGAGTGATCAGACTGACAGACGAGAAATTATGGGACGTGCAGGCAGGGTTTAGAGAGGGAATGGGATGTATGGATCAGATCTTCTCCTTGAGGTGCATAGCCGAAAAATATCTGGCTAAGCACAAGAAAGTTTACTGTGCTTTCGTAGACTTGGAGAAGGCCTATGATAGTGTGTGGAGGGATGAGCTGTGGTCGACACTATCCATGTATGGTGTGGACTGGTGCTTGGTACGGGCACTGAAATCTTTATATAGGGATTCCAGTGCCTGTGTCAGGATAAACGGGGCATACACAGACTGGTTTAACATCTCTAGGGGAGTTAGACAGGGCTGTGTAGCGTCACCTTGGCTGTTCAACTTATACATGGATAGTTGTCTGACAGATTTAAAAGAGAGTGAGTGTGGATTAAGGATGAATGAGTTGCCTGTCAAATGCCTCCTCTACGCAGACGACCAAGTTCTTCTTGCATCGTCAGCGGAACAGTTGCAAGACATGGTGACCAAGATGAATGAAGCATATAAGATGAAAGGGATGAACATTTATGTGAATAAGACGAAAGTAATGGTGTTTGAAAGAGACGAAAACGTGTCGTTGTGCAATGTAAAAATAAACGATATGAGTGTAGAACAAGTGAATGACTTTGTATATCTGGGAAGTCTGTTTACAAGGGATGGAAAGATTGATGCGGATGTGGAAAGGAGAGTAAATGCAGGAAATAAAGTGAATGGCGCTATACATGGCGTTGTGACCAGCCAGTCTATGTCCGAAAAGGCACGACTGGCTGTTCACAATGGTGTGCTGGTGCCTACACTAACGTATGGAAGTGAATGTTGGGTGTGGCAAAAGAGACATGAAAGTAGAATAAATGCTGTAGAAATGCGTTCCTTGCGAAGTATGTGTGGTGTAACAATTAATGACAGATTGAGGAATGATGATATAAAGCAACGTTGTGGTTTAAAAGAAGATGTAGTAACAAAAATTGAAAAGAGTATGCTTAGATGGTTTGGTCACGTTGAAAGGATGGATGAAAGGCGACTAACGAAAGGTATTTACAAGGCAGAAGTAAGTGGGAACGCCGGGAGGGGACGCCCTAGAAGGACATACAAAGACCTTATTGGTGAGGTTCTTCAGAAAGGTCAGGTGCGTAGTACTCGCAACCGGCGTGTGTGTATGACAACATGTATGAATGTAAACGAAGCAAAAGAAGTATGTAAGAATCGTAGCATATGGCGCTCTGTAGTTTCTGCCTACCCCCATGGGAAAAAGGCGTGAGTTTATGTATGTATGTATGTATGTTAAAAAGAGAAATGAGAAAATATATATAATAAGAGCTTTATTTATCTAAAAGTTACTCATGTGCAGCTAGTAAGGTCTTTGTTTTTATTTTTGAATCGTGTACTTATCTTATTTTTTCAATTTTTGTGTTTTCCCGCCGTTGGGAATAATGGCTGATAAATAACAAAAGCCAAAAGCCATAATAATAATTAAGTAGGTACCGATGTAAAATATTGTCATCATGAAAAGTGGTAATACAATAACAGATTTATAACCTTACAAAAGTAATAGGTATTATAGAAAGTAATGTTTAACAAAAGGCAAATTATCATAAAAAAAGAAAACCTACAGTTAAATAAATAGTAATAAATATGTAAATGGCTGACATAAAATTATACATAAAAACGAGAAGTTTCCTCAAATCAGAGAACATAAAATGGATATTTTCGTTGAAAGAGACAAGTTATAAAAGAGGTTTTACATAAAAAAAAAACGAACAAATGATTGAATCGAAATAAAAAGCAATATAAAAGAAGACAATGTCATTCTTATTGCTTCCCATTGGGTGAATACACTATTTGAAATTGTCTGATATGTAAAGGTAAATTCAATGGGAATTATTGAAGTATGTTTAATGTAAGCGCGAATGTAAGCAGAAAGTACTTAATGAAATTATCCATGTAGTTGGAAATTATAAAGTAAGTTATACACATAATGTAATATCACACCTACAATTCTCGAAGAGTTAGTTACATTCACAGTTCGCCCCTTATGACATTAAATGGGGTCAGCCTATTGCCATCAATTAGGCACAATTCCAGACTGCGGGCTAGTACTGAGAAATAGTAGATGGACTCAATAACTTTCTGCCTGACCCGGGGATCAAACCCTGGATCTCACGCTCATCAGTATCGCACAGAGACTTATAATCTCTGTACAGTTTAGCATGTAAAAAATGATTGAAAGGTTTTATTGGCTTGTAGCGATAAGCCCGCCCATTGTAACACCCTAAGTAACCCTTTAACACTTTGAACGCCACGCCGGTCACCAATGACCGGCGAACAATAAAATTTCTATTGTGTCTGGAAGTCTGGCAATCAAGGGGTTAAGTTATAATGTAATAAAAAGATTTTTATTCCATTCTAAGTATTTACCATTTTTTTTCACATATTTACTGACACAGTTTTTAACAACTTTCAATAACTTTCTGCCTGACCCGGGAATCAAACCCTGGATCTTATGCTCATCAGTATCGCACAAAGATTTATAATCTCTGTACAGTTTTAGCATGTAAAAAATGATTGAAAGGTTTTATTGGCTCGTAGCGATAAGCCCGCTCATTGTAACACCCTAAGTAACCCTTTCCCAGTTCATTATCAGGTGACAATTTGACATTGACAAGTCTTAAGCTAAACCTAAGAAGGTAAGGTTGTCAATTTATACGTTCCTACGTTCTGAAATTTATTTTGTTACTGAACTTAGAAAGAGGTTTCATGTAGCATTACAAAGTCATATATTTGAGAAATCAATTTAGGTAATTAATAATGACGACAGAGACGAACTTTAATAATTCTTTGCAAATAGTTTTTTTTTACTGTTTGGACTTTAATTAAAGTAAATTGGGAACTTTATAAATTATAATGTAACATAGAGGCACGCAGCGCAATAGTTCAGATTAATGCAATTCAGTAAGGAAGTTAGGTTAGGTGGTTAGGTTAGCTATAGGATAGGTATGGTCAGATAAGTTAGGTTATATATACAAGTTGTAATTTTAATTCTATCGAACACAAAATGTTTAAATAAGATCACAGTAGAGACTCGCTACTTTAAAAGTAGTAGTAGTTATTTTTGGTTTGGATTTATTTTTTGTCGTTTTGTTATTATTAGATATTAATAAGACGACATGTAAAAACAAAATGATAAGAGCAATAAATTGACTCTAAGGCATAAAGAAGTTTGCCGGGGCAGCTAGTTATAGATAAATTGCACCCAGATACAGAACAAATTTAATGATCGTGTTCATCACACAAAAAATTGTCCTGGGTGGGAATCGAACCCACGACCTCCGGCATAGCAGTCAGAGTTACTAACCACTAGGGTACACTACTAATACGGTTATTAGTGACTTACGTAGTGGAGCTAAGAAGAAGCTTCATTGTCTAGTTCAAGTCTAGTTTTGGTCTAATTAAAAGTATGTATATACATACCTATCCATTACATTTTGTCATGCCTAATGTGTTTATTTAATTTTACATTATATATTTTGTTAGCTTAGGTATATATTTTATTATCCATGCTGTGGTCTCCTGTAAGCGAAGGAGTATACCTACGTGATGCTTTTGTCATCGCTGATTTATTTCATGTGTCTGGGTAATTTTTTGTGTATATCATTTGTTGGAGATCCTAAACAAATAAATAAATAGTTGGGACTTAAATCATACAGGCGTACTGTTATGTTATGTTACCACGTGCGAAAAGGCATCACAAACACATTTCTAGTTTACCATGTTGAATAAACATAAAATAAGTAGTGCTCGGCAAACTAGCTTCGTTACTGACAAGTTAAATATTTTGTACGCCGCTCGGCGTGCTGTGAAGTTGCGGCGTATTTTCCCAGTGGGTACGCAGTGTGCGGCGTGCTCAATGGGAAAATTTAAATTAAACCGTTTTAGTTGAAGCGGTGTTCTTTATACGCAGTGCATTTTTGAAAATAGCTGCCAATTATTTTACTTTGAAATTTATAATTATAATCGATGTTACACTTGGTGCCTACACTAACGTATAGAAGTGAATGTTGGGCGTGGCAAAAGAGACATGAAAGTAGAATAAATGCTGTAGAAATACGTTCCTTGCGAAGTATGTGTGGTGTAACAATGAATGACAGATTGAGGAATGATGTGATAAAGCAACGTTGTGGTTTAAAAGAAGATGCAGTAACAAAAATTTAAAAGAGTATGCTTAGATGGTTTGGTCACGTTGAAAGGATGGATGAAAGGCGACTAACGAAAGGTATTTATTATTTACAAGGCAGATGTAAGTGGGAACGCCGGGAGGGGACGCCCTAGAAGGACATACATAGACCTTATTGGTGAGGTTCTTCAGAAAGGTGTGTGTGTATGACAACATGTATGAATGTAAACGAAGCAAAAGAAGTATGTAGGAATCGTAGCATATAGCGCTCTGTAGTTTCTGCCTACCCCCATAGGAAAAAGGCGTGAGTTTATGTATGTATGTATGTATGTTACAGTACCTAAATAACGTCATGTTTCAGTTTTAATTTTTCTCTTGTGTTGTTGTCAACTTTTAGTTAAAACTAGCGCGCGTAGCATGATTAACGTAGAACGGGTACCTATGTAGACGGAAGAATCGATTAAGTGACATGGTAGAAACATTTCTGCTCATTATAGAAGAAATAATTCTCGCCATTGTAGACTATGGGGTATTTGACATCATTTTAGTTTTTAAAATATTCGTATACGTATTTCTTCTTTTTCCACGTAATCAAAAAATAACGGCAATACATCAAGTTAAAATGTCGCTTGACGTCACTAGCCAGTAGGTACAGTTTATATAAATGCTAGCTAATGACGTTACAAGGCCCCACTCCTCAACTTTAATGCGCTTAATCTAAGCAGTTTTCCATCAATTTGAAATAAAATTTTGTCAAATAGCCCATTGTCGACTAAAAAGTCTTGACATTTCTTCTCTTCACTCTTGTCATTGTCGTGCTCAATGCAATAGAAATGTTTCTACAATCTGTCACTTTTTCGATTCTGCTGTGGAAAGAATCCTTTTGTACGGTGGTCATGCTGCGCGTGGAGATGTATCTAACATCTCCATGCGCAGAAAAGGATTCTTTCCATGAAATAATACCAATATTTCACACAAAGTGATTGCCTACCTATCTTAGCTTCTCAATCCAGCGGGCCTAGCCATATTACTAATTCTATTTCTACTGTAGAAAGAAAATGGCGTATATGGAATCAGCTGTTTGTCAACTGTCAAGTGTATTTAATTATCAGCCATATTACAAATTCTACTCGTTTACACTTGACAGTTGACAAACAGCTGATTCCATATACTTACGCCATTTTTTTTTCTATATGGCTAGGCCTGTAGGTTCTGGGTAGCACGACCCCCCCCCCCCCCCCCCCCCCCCTTGATTAGACTGGTTGTCAGACATTCGGGTTTATGACTATCCGTAATGACTCCGAAGATTACCAACGGCTTCATGTGTTTTGACACGAGGCACGATGGGGGTCTTGTTATGTTATGAATGGTTACCCATCTACGTCCTCACCTCGGTAAGCATAAATTAAATGTTGTTCTAAATGACGATGATATTTTGTTTATAAAAAAACGCACGTTCATGCGAACGAAGTCCCGGGCAGGAGCTAGTAACCTCTGTATCTTCGAGCTGTTACAAGAGAAAATTAGTTGTTTATAATCTAGTTAACGAGAAACGAGAGGTAACAACGTGATCAGAAAGACAACTTGTTAACTTAATAAAACTCTAAATTGCTTGAGGTGGCTATAATTGAGTCGGGTAACCTTTGAGTATAAATAAGACAAGGCACTGTACAGGCAAAGCGCCTAGTTTGAAGTTCAAGAATGGCGGTCACGTTAGTGAAAAGTTTTTGGCAAAGGAATTGGGTTTTTGGGTTCAAAGGAGTTGATTAGAATCTCTAGCTACTTAGAATTTTAATTTTGTCTAAAGTAAAAGTAAGAAAGAAGAAGTAAGTAGTAGTATTTATTTTATTTTTTTATTTTAATTTTAATCTTTCGTGTAATTTTAATTTTGATTTAAACATACCAAAATTTTGTAATGTGATCTCGTTGACTAACATAGTTTTTAAGTGCACTTATACTAACATAATATGGACATGTTAAATTAGTCTGAATTAAAGGTTTTTTTATTTTATTTTTTAAAGTACATTTGAAATAATAATTTTTATTTCGGAACATTATTCCAAATCAAAATGTAAGTAACACCTAAAACTTTGTACTTATGTACCTTTTACTCGTACAAACTAACTATTTAACATCTACATTACATTAAGAAGGACACTAGCTGAGCTGTGCACATTGTTCCAGGGCCGCACAATAGGACACTCAACGCTTTCTGTTATGGTGTTAAAAAGGCCACTGGAGTTGCCCCGCACACAAGACATCAGGGAGACCACTCTTTTACGAACTATTGCCCCAAAACAGTCGGTGTTGGTCTTCGCAAACTTCCCTGACAGTATCGCGGCAACCCCATCAGCATCCATTATTGTAAAGTATTCGTAGGACATTGATAGCCTTCTGCGTAATAAGAAAAGAAATTTAAATAAACCTTTTTTACAGTCCCTTTAACCGATTTTGACTTCTATTCCGTTGGTAGCATGACACATGGCAGCTGTAGTAAACAATTGATATTGTTTCTGCGTTTTTAAAGCCATCATTATAAATATGAAATTAAAGAACTTAAAATTAGCTGATTGGACAGTAAAACGGATTGTTTTTTCTTATGGACTATAGTCAAAACTTCGTTTAATAATATATTATGAACATGAAAGACCAGATTAGTATCTCCGCAAAGGCTAGGCCTAGTCTGAGTTGAAGTTATTTAAATGGAGCTTACACGCTCTAACCTCATTAACTTAAGGGGGTATTCCTCGAAGCGAGGAATATGAGGAGGGCGAAAAAATATGTGTCGAATATTTTCTTCTTATCTAGATAAGGGACTAAAAATTTTATCAAATAGGCCATTAAAATAAATATATATGTATAACCTAACCTAACTCATCATACCTACATATAGCGAACCTAACTACCTAACCTAACTACCTCACTGAAATGCATTGATTTTGAAAGATACTAATTACATAATTTTACATAATTTTTTACCGTGTTGCGTGTCTCTATGCTTATAATACTAAAAGTAGGTAGTAGTAATTGAAATAGTATGTAGTAGGAGGTAATAATTTAACCCGATTCTATATCATCCACACATAAAGAGTACTATTTTGACTGGCCTGTTGGTCTAGTAGTTAGTGGCCTTGACTGCTGTGCCGGAGGTCGTGGGTTTAATTCCCACCCAAGACAAATGATTGCGTGATGAGCGTGCTCATTTGTTCTGTGTCTGGGTGTAATTTATGTATAATGTGTATGTATTTATAAAAATATTGGAATGTTTATCAGCTGTTTATTACCCATGACACAAGCCTCTGCTTAGCTTGGGACATTGTGTAGTGTGATGGTGTTATGTTGTGTTATTAACACATAAAACAACATAACATAACATAAGTCTATAAGCCGCGAATAGTTAGGCAGAAGTGTGCCCGGTAGTGCATGTTCACATTTCGCCAGTTATGTTTAAGTCCCGTGTAGAAGGGGCGAGCCTATTGCCAGAAATCTGGCACAAATCCAGACTCTGGGCTGCCACTGAGAAATTATAGATAGATAAACTTAATAACGATTTTCTTAACCCGGGGATCGAACCCGAGACCTCGTACATGGCAGTAGCTCCAGCGACCACTAAACCAAAGAGGTAGTCATGATCATCCGACGTGCATTGGGCAACTTCTGAAAGGATGCCCGATGCACGTACCACACGCACACTACAGCAATGTGTTACGTAGAATGAAAGCAACAAAAAACAAAAGATCAGGAGCTTTATAATTGACGTAAAAATTGAAAAGTAACCTAAAAATCAACGAGAAAATTAAAAAAATACTACAAGAAAGTTACCTTCTATTATTTTTTTTACCTAAAATTCTTAAGACCCTTCCGTTACCATGGCAACAGATCGAAACGAGAATTCCCCTTAAAATAATTGACTTAATTAAAATCAACCTCTTTTATTTGTGTTCTGAAATGAAGCCACTAAGTAGACAGGTGCGGAAGGTACACTCACGGAAGCACGACTTTTTTTATTGAGACACGCCTGTTCAATTATTTCTAAAAGCTAGAATTATAATTGGGAACGATCAGAGAAGCGTTGATCAGTCTATATAGCTTGTCGTGTATCCAAGAAACGATTCAACTGTTTTGGATCCTGCAACGTAATGTAATTAAAAGGAACAGGGAAGAAGTTAATAAGTAATCTGGGGGTACGCGAGTGCCCCTGCCAAGACGAGCCAAGGGAAGCGCAAGGGCACTAGGTACCTACCTTTTCTCGAAGTGTTTCGTCGTTTTTTTTGAACCCTCATAGAGTTGGATTTCGATGTACCAGAGAGTTCATATTATCAGGATATGATGTCATTAATAGACTGACTAAACATACAAAGTCTCAATCGAATAGCTCTAATACTTTAGATTTTATTGATATCTAAAGTACACCGATTTCGTCACTGACACACTGCCGATCATCAAAACTTTTACATACTTTCTGAAGTGCTAGAAAGCTGAAATTTGGTATGTAATCTAAGTTTAGTATATAACCAACAAAAAAATTCATAAACTCATAACTTTCGCCCCCGTTCCCCTAAAATGGGGGGGGGATGAGATAATATAACCGCTTAAGAGCGAAATATCGCCCTGATTTAACGCTTATGGTAATCAGTAAACCATCAAAGAAAAAAGGCAAAGATAGAGAATGGGCTATGAAAAACTGATGTGCAAGAAATACACCCCATAATAATAAAAAAAATACTAAAAGACTGTATAGCAACTTACAAAAAGAACTGAAATACCACCAAAATATGGCTCTACGTGAGATCTGATATCTTTTTCACAGGTCAAACCTTATGTGGTCGTCTTGGCAACATTTTACATGAAATGTTTTGGTGGTACATAATTTGCATTTCTTTCCTTATCGACAGAAGACTGGACAGAGCTTCTCTCTAAAAGACAGAACAGAACTAGACCAATAGTCACCAAAAATCGTTTTCATGTTTAGCCCAGCACTATAAGTTAACGAATCATAAAGCGCCCCTATAGGTATATTTTAAAACCAGCATTAGACAACCATTCGCTGAAATTGACCATTTAGGCCATGAGACTTGCCAGTTTGTATTTTTTTATTTTCACATTTATTTACCGTGCGTATTTGAACTTGTTGAGTTGAATATTTTTGTGTCTTTCTTTCTTTGCTCAATAACATTAGTTAAATCGGAAATAATATATTACAGTGCGTACGGCAATGTGAGTTGAGTACACTGTGGTTTCTAAAACTGAATTTAGTTTTAAATATTTTTTAAAGTGAAGCGGTGCCGTAATTTCTAAATTAAAAAGAATTCCCTGAGAAGCAATACAAGAAGAAACTCTGTCGTCATGGTGTAACGTTGGTATAACAAGCATACATTTACGCACGTTGTTAAGAGTTGGCCTTCTGAACGTATCTGTATTGTGCTAAGACCCTCGTTTATCATAAATCAATGTTTTCTTCGATTAATAAGACGGCTGCTTGTAATTAATTATCTCTTCTATGAACTTGGAATTAATGAAGCTTTACTATTTTGATATTTACATAATTTTATTGTTTTAGAATAATTATTAAAAATGGCGGCGTAAATAATTATGTGCATACCTATTTATGATTGTTTTTTTAGGCTAGTGACTACACCTATTGTAAAGTTAAAATAGATTATAGGTACCATACGAGTATGTAATGTAAATAGTATTAACTGGAAGTGACGTTTTGAAGCAGCTTTTTACTTATTCATTATGAAAGTAGGTATAACTATGTTCTTCAGAAAGGTCAGGTACTAAGTACACGCAAATTCAAATTCAAATTCATTTATTCATTTTGTGAACACAGAGTATAATATTATGATGTTGTATAAAAAAAAATGTTGGCCCATACAGTGTTCCACCGAACGGCATACAAAATAGTGTCGTGCATCTAATGTTATTAATAAGTAAGTGTTATTATTAATCATACCAAAAAAAATAATAATAATAATTAAAATAGAACAAGTTGTCATAATATTGCTAGGATAATACAATGTCAGCTAAATTAAAATTAATGTACAAGTGTCAATTAGGAATAATAATGTCAGAATATATTATTATAATACACAACAATATAATAACAATCTACGAAACAATTACATTTCAATTATAATTTAAAATTTGTCATTAAGATATTCATCGACCGAATAATATACCTTGTCATTCAATAATTCAAAAAGCTGACGTTTAAAATGATTCAAGTTATTTTTAGCGATATGTTCGGGTAATTTGTTATATAGCTTTGGAGCCATTGCATATATGCTTTTGTGTAGAAATTTGGTTCTTGTGTAGAGCAAGTGCAACTTATTCGAGCGTCGTTGACTTTCGACCGGTCTATGATAATGCATATTATTTTTTACAAAAATACAGGCTTCATAAATGTAAAGTGATGGCACAGTCAATATTCCTAAGCGTTTAAAATGAGCTTTGCATGACACCATCCCATTAATTCTGCAAATAGCTCGAATGCATTTTTTCTGTGCTACGAGTAGGTACTTGATCAACCCTAGCAGCGTTGCCCCAAAATATCAGGCCATATCGTAAACTAGATGCTACATAACCATGATAAGCTGCTAGAAGTGCGGTTTTGTTTGCAATTTTGCTTAGCATGTAAAGGGCATAGGAAAACTTACTAAGTTTCCCACAAACATTGTCAATTTGCGTTCTCCAAGACATGTCGCTATCAATATATAGGCCAAGAAATTTTGTGACCTTAGATTCTAGTATTTCTTCTCCATTATAATTAATTTGAATCGGTGATTGTACTTTTTGTCTAATTTTAAAGTTCATAGTTAAAGTTTTTGAAAGATTTATTTTAAGGTTATTCGTTTTTAGCCAATCAATAATGTTAAAAAGACTCTCTTTTATGTCATTTTCTATTTCTTGACTACTTCCACTATTATATATGACTGTGCTGTCATCGGCAAATAAGGACATTTGGTGTGTGATCACTTGAGGAAAGTCATTTATGTAGCAAATGAAAAGCAAAGGTCCCAATATGGAACCTTGTGGAACGCCGTACTGAAGTACTCTAGAATTAGATGAATATACTACTTCAGTTTTTGTCTTTATATTCACTTGGCTAATCTGGGTGATTTGTTTTCTACCCTCCAAGTACGATTGTATGAGATTGAGTACGTTACCTCTGATGCCAAACCTATCGAGTTTAGCTAATAATACTTTATGGTTTACGTAGTCAAATGCCCTGGTCATATCCATAAACATTGCCACCACTGGTTTATTATTATCCATGTTGTAATGTATTTTTTCAAGGAAATTATACATAGCCATATTAATGCTTTTATTTTTTCTAAATCCCATCTGTTCCTTACAAAAAATATTATTTTGTTCGAGGTAATTATAGATACTGTTATAAATGACTTTCTCCACAATTTTAGAAAAAATAGCAGCCGGGCATATGTATGACAACATGTTATTATGAACGTAATCGTAAATGAAATAAATTAGAACCGTTGCTTGTAGCTTACGGTATCACGTTCTGTAGTTCCTGCCTACCCCCATGGAAAAAAGGCGCGAAATTATGTATATATACAGCCACTACACTTTAGTTAAAAAAAAAACTTTTTTTTGGTATGTTTTTTGCGGTTCAATCTCCTAAACGGCTGGACCAATTTTGACGGGACTTCCAACAGCAGGTGGTTAATGTTAAGGAGTAATTTACGCTTTGAATTTTAAACAAGATTCGAGAGAAGAATTAAGAAAAAATCCTATAAAATCCTTCCAAACAGCTAGTACTTAATTAATAAATTATTTTACGTTTACTGCAAAGAAACTTTCACCCATCCTGTTTTCTTTGAGTAATAGAATAAATAATCAGCCCTCTAACTTTACTTCGCCTTATTAAATATTTTCAAACCCTTTCCTTCATCATTTTAATTAATCATATCAGAATAATTATAAACATTGAGAGAGCTTACTTCTTGTTCGAAGTCTTATTTATATTACAAATTAGAAAATGTTATAATCAGAAGTTTTATTATCTAGTTCCATCATCTGCCTAGCCTTTACCTTACTATGTAGGGGTCAGCTCCCAGTTTCACTGGATGCAAAGAAATACCAGTGGTTTACATGGAGCAACAGCATGTCTGATCTCCACAACCAAGTTCCATCTTATCTATGCATATTCATGATAGAAAAAGTAACTTCACTGGCATGTAAAACTAAGTAGGTATCACACAGAACAAATTTTAATGATCATGCTCATCACACAAACGTTTGTTTTGGGTGAGAATCGAACCAACACCGGTATAGCAGTTATTTATAATCTTTTTTTATGTTATATATAATGGGTCTACTCTTGACCTCAATCTTGTCCTGCGGCCAGAGAGCTTGCCCAAAAGAAGCCTATTAACTCGCGACTCAAACAGATTGGGGTCATACAAAGACATTCAATACCTATAGACCGGACATCATAAACAAAATTTTCGTCCGAAAAAGTGTGTCCTGCCGGACACAAGTCTATGAGTTTTTTTTTAGTACGCTCCGCTGCCGCTCCAATATTCACACATTATTCTAGATGGCGTTACTGAGAGATGGGATCAAAGTTTTTCTATGACATTTTCTTGACATGCCCGCTCTATAGTATTTTAAATCTCTTTGGGGTCATATGAACTCGGAAACACCGATCCAGGCAGGGAATTCCACTCCTTGGCTGTGCGCATAATGAAGGAACAGGCATAGCGCTTCGTGCGAATGTGTGGAACATCTACAAGTAATGGGTGATATCCTGCAGTGCGTCTGGATTTCCGATGGAAGAAAGGTGGAATAAGCTCGTGGAGCTCTAGAGCACACTCACCGAAATACAGTCTGTAAAAGACCGACAGACATGCAACATTGCAGCGGTGGGCCAAAGTATGAAGCTTGGTACCCACCAGCTTTTCGTCACCAATGAGCCTCAATAATATATCGAATAAACTCAAACACAACTGTGCCGATTTTAAAAATTCTTTCACCGTTCGTGACTGAATTCTTTGACTGAAATCAATGTGAGAAAGACCGTTCATACAATTTACATTTAAATCATTACAGTTCCTGATTAAATTAAAATTAGAAAAATAATAATAAAAGTAGAATAAAAAAAAAGATACAAAACCCTTGCGAATTCATTCAGATTGCACGCAAATCTAAAGCATATATCTCTCATCGTAATCAGATACTGAATGCAGACCACAGAACAAAGTAACCGAAATATTTAATTCAGCAAACATTAAAAATAATTAACCATAATGAACGCATGACGAGAGAAATATAATTATTTTGACTTAACATATAAAGGGAATCTCAATAAATCACAAGGTTAACGTCATTCAATTTTAAACTTTAAGTACTAGGACTTAACACTACATTCAGTTTGCGTTACTGGCTTTTGAAAGAGATGTGATAGTGATCAACGCCAATACAGTTCCTGTGGTCGTAATGGGAAATTCATTATAATTGGAAACGTGACCAATGATATTATTGTTAAAGCTGGCTGGAAATATAATTATATTGTTAGGCGTGAACGTTAAATTATTGACGAAAATATACTCGTACAGATATGTAATCTGCAACAATGATATTATAAGTAAAAAGGTGTAGATAGGTTATAAGCGCTCAGCAAGCGACACGTTAAAATGTGGATAACTACCTTTACCTCGGTGTTCGTTCGAACGTAAGATCGAATACTGTTTAGGTAACCTATCTACAGCTTTTTAATTATAATATCATTGTACATGTATGAGATTCTTTACCGGACATTATGTACTAGGATTAAATGGGGTCGTCATTATAAATGGCGTACTTATCAAAGGTAATAATAGTTTTATTAAATCTCTGTCGCATTGAGTTCAAACATGCCTATTAGTAGTTGATGCAAATTGTTGCAAAATGGATTAGAATTAGCATAAAGGGCCTGCATCAAATTCATTTCAATTGACATAGGGCTAGCGTAGACCTGGTGAAGCGCAGTTACGTGCGTTTTCCCATGTTAAATCTATATTACTATTGTGACTCTCAAAATAAAGTTAAAAATAGACCGTGTACTTTAATCGGCATTGATGCTATCGGATTAATGGAAGATGTTTTTTTTTTTTATTATTTTCGATAGATGCACGTTTGATGCCATGATCTCTATAGATAACTCTTTATTGTACAGCCGCCAGCACATCAAGTTACCTCAATGTTACAAATTTTCCTAATTGAATATGAACCTTATTCTGTTTAACATAATGTTGAAAAACGATCAAAGAAATTTGACACATTGGGGTAACTTGACGTGCTGGCGTCTGTACACCATAAAAATGTACAAATTATAACTTTAAGGGCTGCATAGGGCGTTACAATGGGCGGTCTTATCGCTAAAAGCGATCTCTTACAGACAACCTTTGGATGGACTTGATAGGGGAGCAGAAAAGATGAGTAGGCAGTTTGTGGTGTACTATTTACATAATTATATACCATACATGACTATCTCAATAGATGTTTAAAATAAGTATAAATAGGAATCTCTATCTCACCTGATGGTATGCGATGATGTGGTCGATGCTGAAGCACGCCTGCCTAGAAGCAACCTGTTCACTCTTGACTTGTAGCTATCAGGAAACACCAACTCCGGCAGGGAATTCCACTTCTTAGCTATACGCACAATGAATGTGTTCCCGAAACGTTTACTACGTATGGGACGTCCACCATGTACGGTGGCCTAGCGCCTTACCTACGTCTAGTGGTCCAAGGATAAAAAAGGCTTGGCGAAATTAAATCATGCAATTCTGATGCACACTGACGCATCCTGGGGGTCGAGTCTGCTATTGCAATTGTGTCTCAATGACCGGTCATTGATCGAATATTTGACAACTTTGACAGTTTTTGTATGGGAAATGTGTCATGAATTTGACGTTATACGTCAAAAATCGATCATTGACCGGTCATTGAGACACGATTGCAATAGCAGACTCGACCCCCTCGTCGGCCGTGAGTGACGCGTTAGTTTTTTTATTATTGGTTTATTTCTTTCTTTTGACATTTTAGTACTTTCTAATGTTATTGTATTTATTGCATTTTTATTTATCTACTTATCTTTTTTTATTACTTTGTTATTGGGTGTGTCCGTGGCATCACAACGGGCCCTATCATAATAACAGCGCTGCGATATTTATATTTTTAAATGTCGCAGTTAATGCTGAGATAGGCGCCTTTTTGGTCTCGCACAGGTGTTTTATTATTATTGTTTTTTATTTTTGTCTTTAGTTTTTTAATCTTTCCTTGTTTTTTTTTTATTATCTTTATTGTCGTTCTTTTGTTTTATGTTCCAAATAAAATATTTTTTTTCTTTCTTTCTTTCACTCTCCGAAATATAAACGATAGAAAACCGACAGGCTAGCAACTCGGCGTTGATGCTCAAGACTTTGGAGTTTTGACTCAACGAGTGCATCATTGCCGATGATTGATTTTCATGGTTCATTTCTCAATAGACTCAAACGCATCAAGCTGGTATTTGGCGGATCCGTCGCAAAGATGAGAGCAATACTCCATGTACGATCGAACTTGTGCTTGATGTAGGTTGAGCAGCTGTTCCGGCGTGAATTACTTAACGTCTCACCTTTGCTAAGGCACCTAAATTTTTTGCAGCTTAGAATAGATCCCTTCTACCATCCGCTCCACACTCTAGTAGTTTATAAATGAAATAAAGCCTAAGTATGTTAATCAGTAATAATTAAGCTTTCCAATATCAACATTTTTGAGTTTCCACAAAAAAACAAAAAAAAAATTCCCCTCTTTATAATAATTTAAAAGTCTAGATAAAAAATCTTATCTATAATAATAATTAAACTATGAAGCTTTTGCAAATGGCCACCACGGTCTGAAGACTCAAAGTACACTGACCAGTTTCAGACTGACTTTGATTTACTTTGAACTTAGTTTCTCGTTAAGCTTTGATTTGCTAAGTAAAGCTGTGAATTTGTTAAAGTGACAAAACAAAGACGAATTAAACGTTTAACAATTATTACAGCTAAATAAGTTAATACTCTCTCCAGTTATTAGGGACTTGAAATACAAATGGCAAACATTTTCCATGTGTCCGTTTGTTTTGACTAATATGCAAAATGGGTGGACCGAGTTTGACGTAAGTTTTACTGGTGCTGATGTTACTAGAAGTATTTTTTTTTCTTTTGTTTTGTACAAATTATTAGACAGGTACGAGTAGTAATAAAAAACTTTTTTATAAAAAAATATATTCGTACTGCATGAAAAATCACTAACAGGTATAAAATCTAGCTTCTGTTCAGTTTGCATCGGTTTTATAAAGTAAATAATAATACTTTTTTTCAAAGATTACTTTCGGCCCGCAGTCTTCATATCACAACGAAACTTCAGTGGTTTCCTATTCCAATTAAATTAAAATAGGACCTCATGAGAAGCAGCAAGCTGATTAAAAAGAGAGATGGAGCTATACAGAACAAGTAGCGCACCCCTTTTCGCAACAGAACAAAGATGGCTCCAACACGTGACATCAATTAAATGTATTTTTCAGCTCAGTTTCCATATTAATTAAGGGTCACCTTGTTTGAGCGATCGTTTGCGATGCGACGAACCAAATAAATGGGTCGCTTGACACCTGATCGCTTTTATGCTCTCATTATCACGATCAGGGAACTTGATATGATTTTTTTGTTATAGTGATAAAGTAGATAAACATGCAAACTAATGAGGCCAAAGTCGGTGTTTCCTGATTGTGGCAAATTCTTACGAAAGCGCAAGTTCACCACAGCTCTGTAGTGCTATTCTCAAAAGTTTATTTGCGAAATCATTTCTGATCAGTGAAATCATGTGAAATTAAAATATCGTATTCTTAAATGGAGTGATTTCGACACTGGCGCCACCAAGTGGTGATCAAAGTGAGACAAACTAAAACGGGTGAGTATTTTGACGAAACGACATGAGAAGCGTAGTAAGTATGACTTTCGAGATGATTTGCGAAATGACTTTCGAAGTGATTTACCATTTACAGGATAGCACTGCTAGTAGCCCTGGTTATTAACATAATAAGTTTGATACCGCCAGTCTGCCATCCTGTATATCAGGCTCCTTCAAGAGCAAAAGACAGTGATATCAAAATACAAAAGGGAACGTTGCTTTTACTGACTAATCTAATCAGAAGTTCAATTTACTCCGCCAGTTTGACGCGTCCAAATAGTTCGGGTTGATTGAGTCAATAGTGTTACTAGGTCAATCAGCGAGTAACGTTCTGTTATTTTTTTTGTAATGCGACGCAATTAACAGTTATTGAGCCTGTTACTGTCCCACTGCAGGGTAAAGGCCTCTTCTCATTCAAAGAGTGCACGAGCATTTTAATCACCACGCTCGCTTAATACAGTTTGTCGATTTTGGACTGAATAAATTTGACAATCTCAATGTGTCGTATTTCTTTAATAATTTTTCAACTTAAATACAAACAGAATAAGGTTCATGTCCAATTAGATAAATTTGACAGTTTAGGGTAGCTTGATGTGCTGGCGTTTGTGAAGTGTAACACTGTTTACACTCATCATTGTAAACATCTTATTACTATGAGACGAATCATAAAATCGCTAAAGAAAATCAGTTGTTATAGAACATTTTGATGCCCACGTCGTAACTCAACAAAATGTATAAGACTGCTGATTTTTTACTGTATATGAATAATAATGTTGTATAGGTACTTCTTTACTCATCATTTCAAAAAGAGGTAAAATGTCTTTGTTTTTACTTTACCTACTTTATATTATGATGGTGGTGGTGAAGAGTATTCTATTATATGATGTACTAGCAGACGTCCCGCGGTTTCACCCGCGTAGGTCCCGTTCCCGTGGGAATACAGGGATAAAAAGTAGCCTATGTGTTAATCCAGGGTGTTAGCTAACTCCATACCAAATTTTATTAAAATCCATTCAGTAGCTTTTACGTGAAAGAGTAACAAACATCCATCCATCCATCCTCACAAACTTTCGCGTTTATAATATTAGTAGGATAAATGGATTATTAACGGCACTTATTTATTTCTTATTAATTTATTTAAGAAAAACCAATAATGAATACACCACAATTCATGTCTATTGTGTCTTCTGGCACTATTTCCAAGTGTCACTCATAAGATATTTCAAGATGTTTTTTCACCCCATGAAATCGCATGTAAAAACTAACAAAGTTATAGTAAACTTGAAAAACACATAGCTACGAATTTAAAAACTCAGTGATACCGCGCCCAAATTGGAAACTACAGCCTCATGCAAGTCCTTGACCAATCACCACCTCCAATCCAGTCACGCAATTACTTAGGCACAACCCTAGCTCGGGTAGGTATCGATAATTGGCACAACACTAACGATGTTATGACCCGTAGTTACGTTCAATTGGTAGGTAGTTTCTTTGCGAAGTCGTGTTTGTGATAGTCAATTTGTAACGGAAATTAATGATGAAGTGGACTTGTTTACTTGAAGTTTGCTGTTTTTTTTTTCTTCTTTGCCATGAATGTATGACGTAGTGCGTTCTTCTCCCATACAGGGAAGGAAGTCCAATCAGTACATAATTTTGGATGACCAAGCGCTGACTTTTTGTAAGTTTTTTTTTTTTGTTAATCTACTCAGCGGCGCTTTTGCGTATCTCCGTTGACAGTGGCAATGTGTTCAACGATTAACTGTCAAACAGCTAGTTTTGTATTGGCTATCATGAGTGTATATCTAGGATGACGTCATGCGTAGGTACTCACAGAGAAGTGACGTAGTGCACCCTATCCCGTCTGACAGTCACCGTAACTTGAAGCAATGAGTTAAATTGTTTAATGAAAATGGTGAAATTATTTTCTTTTTAGTTAATCCAGGCTTTTAAACGAGACTGTGATTTCCTAGTATGTGCTGTTGATGTTTCATCTCAGACTTTAAATAAAGTGCCTCTATATTTTTTTTGTTATTCTACCTAATTTTAACTTAACCTGCATACAATGACTTAAATATGGAAGAACTAGAATAATTTTACACTTTTTTGACTTGTAAGTTTGAAATTCAAACGAATGCCCTTCAAAATATATTAATTGACTTTGACAACTAAAAAAGTTTGTATTAAATAATCAATTTACAGATAAAAGTAAGTATTCATAAAATACGAACTACCATTGCACCAAAAAAAACGTAAGCAAATTCAATTTAGGCTATTCAAAAATAAAAAGGAACACCAATTACGCTGGATATTAATAATCTATCTCGGTTGCTATCTTGATCCCGATCTTTGTCTGTAACCAATCAACGACCGAATTCGCCTATCCGAGTCTTAAAGATGTCCAATCAGAAGCAGCCGTCTCAAACAAAGGATCGGGATTTGGATTGAGATAGAATATTAATATCGGGCGTTAAGCTACTAACCTACAACTTTGAAATGCAAAGGTTATTCCAATAGCACTTTTTGTTTTCAACATAGTCTAGAAAAGTTTGTATTTAGCCAGTAAAAGTAGTTAATTTCTATGCTAAAAGCATCAACACTGCGTGAGATTGCCCCACAAGATGCCAAGCAATGCCAGAGGAGGCCAATTCGCCGTCGCATTATACAGTTAGAGCGGGAAATTGCTGTTGGCATTCGTTTTGGCGCCAAAACACAGGGTTGCTAGCGTTTAATTTTCGTGCACAAAGCAAAAGGAGGTTTTAATGGTAGACTTATTTAGTACAGTCTGTTATTAAAGAAGCTGCATGCTGTTTAAGCTAGCTTGTTAGCTACTAATTTACTACTTTTGTTTATTTTATTGCTATTATCATTATCTTCTTTTATTTTTTTGTTTCTAATTCGCAAACTGTGAAATTTTCCCAGTGAAAAATTAACCTTTTTATTTTTTAATACAGTAGAAAAACTATTCAAGAAATTTGGCAGATTGGAGTAGCTTGGTAAGAATAAAATGGTCTTAATACTTACATAATTATAGAATCAATTTTGGATTACCTAGTACAATCAAAATCAATTTGTGACAACAGACTATAGGGAATCAAACTTGGCATTATAGTGATAAAAAGTTTTAATGCATTTTATTATGGACAACTACGCTGACCAAACATGCAATCTTAAAGTTAGTCGTAGCAATGATGTAAACATTAACTATTGCGATCATTAATCAAAAATGATTCCCTTTCACCTTTTCAAACTAACATTTACTTTTACAATAACCGCCCTGTAACTTAAAAGATCATTAGGTAACTAAACGTCAAAAATTAACTTCTAGCTTTCATTTTCCAAAGCGGCAACCCTAATCTGGGGCAGTCGCTAATGACCACAGATTATACTAAACAGTTTGCGCGCCCCGCATCGATATTAGAACATTATGACTCGACTAAACTTATGGTTTTACATTTTTCTTTTGTGAATAAGGCTCTTATAAGAATGTGATTTGTTGTAAATTTAATTTCGCCTACCTCTTTGGCCTTTTGATTCCTAGATTGGCCCAATGCCTGTTATAGGCTTTGGAAACTAGCAATTATCTGTAGCACTATTGTTGAACTTTATTGACATCGGCATGGGTATCGGCTGCGCTCCGCGAATCCGAACACTCCGTCGTACAACTGTTGCCTACATAACACCACTGGAGCAACAACTACTGGAGTCGCGCCGCAACGTCAATTTTAAGGCGTTTGTGGTGCGCATTCCAACGTAAATGCTCCATTTGGTGCTAGATGATAGTTTTTGGCCGCAGGATGTGGTGTTCCGTCGCTTCTGCGGACAAATTCACAAGAACGCACAAAACTTCGCGCAAGTGCTAACATAATTTGACAAGATTATTATAATATAATTTGTCAAGATTATAATAGAACAAAAGTGTTATTAGTATGTATTTTTAGGTTAATGTATTTATCTACGGGTCTTTGTTAGCTGAAATAAATTATTTAATATTATTAAATCTAAAAAAATGTCCATTAAAGTTGTTAGTAACAAGAACTTAACTTTTAACTAATGTTAGTAAAAACCCAGATTAAATCATAAAATAACACAGTAGGCTCACCGGTCTCGCAACACATGGAGTTCAGTGAACCTACTGAGCAGAACAGTATCGGTTCTCTCACCAATCATCCTCAAGACGCTGTTAAAAAAAAAAACAATATTAAAACTCATTAATTCTAACTAAACTGATAATCACACACATACTTTATCACTTTTTAATGGCAAAAATTACATTATTCAGTCCCCTAATACCGGGCATTTTGGGGGACTGAATTATATAATTTTTGATCCCTTCATCACTTCCCAGTGTTTTTGGTGGGGAGAAAATCACTCCCCAAATAGGTACGTCTTTGCAATTTGCTAAAAGCGAACGAATTCCGCGGGTTACATAAGAACCACCATCGTATGGACTAATCTAGGTATCAAATCCTACTAATATTATAAACGCTAAAGTTTGTGAGTATGGATAGACGGATGGATGTTTGTTACTCTTTCACGTAAAAACTACTGAATGGATTTAAAAAAAAATTGGTATGAACCTTCGATTAACACATAGGCTTTTTATCCCTGTATTTCCACGAGAACGGGACCTACGCGGGTGAAACTGCGGGACGTCTGCTAGTAAGGATATAAATAGGGTGACTGGTAATTAGTGACCGATACTTAAACACGTGATTGAACTCATGAGTACGAATAACTTTCCTAAAGAAACTTATTTACTCATTTAACTTTCAATTAATACAATTACGTCAGTACTGCACAACGGGAGCAGTGGGGGTAGCAGGAGAGCGTGTGACGCTACTACTACTAGTCGATTTTGCCCTTCCCGGGGTCAGACTATCAGCTGATACATCGTGCCGATTCGTGCCTACTGTGATCGACCAGAGACCAGCCCCCCTAGCCAAGTTACAAATGATTCGTATCTATTCTCTTTCTACAATCGAGAACGCCTCAAATCCCTTTGTTTTGACCACGTGACTTATCACCTTTCGCTAAGTCACGTGGTCAAAACAAAGGGATTTGAGGCGTTCTTTGACTTTGACTTTGGATTTTTAAGTGGGAATTGTGGTAATAAGTTTCTTGTTTTTTACAAGTTAAAAATAAGACAGGAGATGGGGTTTATGTTCTAGATTGCCTTAAGTTACTTAGGCCGTTTTTTATTAACTTTAGCGATGTCTAAATAAGAATTAATAATAACAAAACATAAAATAGAGCCTTACAATCTTGTACAGAAAACATAGCTCTTGAACCTCAAAAATATCATCAAATTAATGGTTGGTTGGTTTTCAATCCAATTATTGAAATGACAGAAGAAAATACTAAAAGTATTAAACGCGCCCAAAATTGTTCTGATCTGTCAAAAATTGTTTGACAGACCAAAACAATTTTTTTTTAAATGGATCCCATCTATTATTATCTATTAATCTATATTCAGTCAGGCATGAAGCATGTAGATTTGAAAAAAATTATGCAATTTATTTATTTCTTTATTTATTTACCCTCGCATCAGAACGCCTTACAGCAATTACACTAATGGAGCAAAATGAATAAAAAAATAAAATAATATCAACAGCTTCTTTGCACCATTCTATCCTGGGTCAACGAACTGGTGGTGGCTGCTGTAGATTTTACACATACGTCGTGTCTGCATTATTTAAAGTAGTGGAATCATAATACCAAACGTAAAAACTCGAGGTTCCAGCTGATGTCGGATCCGCGGTATAACAACGGCCGCAGGATCTCCACGGTCAAGAGAAGGCAAAAGGCTGGGCGTTGATCTTTAAGCATCCCGTTAGAAGGCCCACCCTGAGGGCCCACCTTTCCAGCCATTACTCTTGTATATTTTTTTAGTGAGATAGCAAAGCACATTCAGCAATTATAGCCCTGCAGGTAGTTTTTATCGTTTTTTAACTATATGCTAAACAGAATAAGGTTCATATTCAGTTGGGAAAATTTGACACATTGGGGTAACTTGACGTGCTGGCGTCTGTACATAAGCGAGTGTATGAAATGTTTGTTAATGCTCTCACGATACGGGAAAATTGTGGTACATTGTTACACAGTGAGCACTTCTTTTTAGAAACAGTTGCGGATCTAAAACCGAAGATTGCGCAGTAAAATAAATACTGTTCTATTGAAAGAGAATACCAAGCATTGAATGTCGCTTGAGGCTAAGATGGGACCTCGCAAAGAGTTGCACAAGTCTGTAAGTGAACGGGGACTGAATAGACTCATGTTTGCTTAAACTTAACCGCAGTCGCTTTGTGTAAAATACTGTTAACCCAGGAAGAAAGAGCGCAGGAAAAGATAGATTTTCTAAGAAGCCCGGACTTTATCTGAAATGGCCGACAAGCAATGAACATCTTTAGTAATCTATTCTTGGTTTTTCTTTATATTATTTCTGTCAAAGTTATTCAATACTTAGATTACTATAAATAGGACATCGCGAACAGAATTTTCATCCGAAACTTGTGTCCTGGTCCTAGTAGACACAAAGTCTATAAGTTTTTTTTAGTACGCTTCGCTGCCGCTCCAATATTAATATATTATTCTAGATGGCGTTACTGACACAAGGGATCAGAGTTTTTCTATGCTATGACATTTCCTCGCATGTCGTACACGATTCTTAATCGTAGCATATGGCGCTCTATAGTTTCTACCTACCCCCATGGGTAAAAAGCGTGGGTATGTATGTGTGTTCCACCATTGCCTCGCGAGTCAACTTCAGCACAATCCTGTAGCATCTAAGATCTGCACCTATAATTTAATAAAACAACTTATTCTGGCAACACGCAACACGGAACTACAGACAAACATCACAACAACGTTCATTTTCTTATATAAAACCGTCCCAAAACAACTTTAAAACCTCACGTTGAATACGTTCAAAGCATCAAGTTCTCTTGAAATATTCATACAACTTTACAAACTATAAAACTGTGTTGCCAGATAACATTTACCTTAGTGTGAAACTGTACGCCACAAAGTTACGTATAAAGGATCGCAACACTCCACTATCTGGCTTCCAACTTCAAATTCCCTCGCGTGAAATGGAACGACGCGGTCATAGACTATAGAATGCCGTTTCAATGGCGGGAAGTTTTCGTTTTATTTGTGTTGCACTCTGGCTGATTTTGTTTTAGTATTTATTGTAGCAGAGTTTATTATTACCTAGTCTAGTTTCGGCTAATATAGATTTTGGTATAGACTTTTTTGTAAGGAGGTAAAATTGTGGGGCTGAAATAGAACCCTAATTTTAAATTATGCTAGCATTTCGCTCGAATTTATGCTTTTCCTTTGGAACTGAAACGTACGCTCCGTCCTCTCTTTTCAAACCAAGTTCTCCGCCGTGTCTGTTTGTCTGCTTGTTCACGGTAAATTCATAAACTGGGTACTGCACCGATTTTTATGCTGTTTTTACCAATGGAATGGTATTTTATTTTTGTATAGTTGGATAAATAAAATGATATTTGTTGGAGCTATCGGAGTAAAAGAGCCGTCTGGCAGCGATAACCGACAGCCATGCGGGCGAAGCCGGTAGTTATGTTGTATAAAAAAGACAAAAAGTATAAAATAACTATAGTTTCGGAAGACGGTGGAAAGTAATCAATAAAACAAAACCACCAAAGTCACAAAGTATCATTATTTAAAATCACTATACGATAATACAGTTTAAAAAAATCAAATTCAAATGTTTATTGCTCAACACAGTATATAGGTAGTCATACATTTCTAGATGTCATTTGAATGCGTAGTCAACTGTGTCGCACCAAGTTAGACATGCAAAATAATAAAATAAAATAAAATAAAATGAGCTTAAAACCATATACAATGTCAAGAATTACAATTAATAACTGGCATAATGTCATAAATTATAAAAATAATAATTAACTACAGTAGGTACATTTAAATAAAAAAATCTAATACACAAATAGGTATGTACAAAAAAAAATTGTTACCCATAACTTGGTTACATTCAGGTGTTTAATCAGTAAGGTATGCTATGACTAGACGTCTTTGGCGTACAAATATTTTATGCATACATGCTATTTTAGACCCAATATTACATTTAAATCATTAAAATTGTCAAAACACCAGAACAACACAAAAATAAAATCTCCAATAAAGTATAATAATAATAAATCCAATGTCAGTAACAAAACAAAATATTGAAACAAACCGAACAAAGAAGTAAAACATTTAAAAAGTTAAAAATAATACTTTCCTATCGTTGAGCCATGAAAATTTACTTCACGTCGGGGTATCACATAAGTAAGGAATGTTCCTAGTACTTGTAGATATCTAGGTATTTATTTTAGCGGTACCCCGACTTTACGTAAAATTTCATGGCTCTCTTTCCTATCGTTGAGCCATGAAATTTTACTTCACGTCGGGGTACGGGGTACGGGGAACTGCATCTAAATCGGTTCACCTGTTTAGGCGCTACGGTGCCACAGACAGACAGACAGACACACACACACACATAGCGGTCAAACTTAAGAGGTATTCCTCGAAGCGCTACTATTTTGATGCGCTCCTAATGAGGCGCTCCTATTTTATTCCTCGGAGCGCACCTTTTAGGAGCGTTCCCTTTAGAAATTAAAAAAAATATTTTTTTTTTTCTAGGAAAAAAAAAAACAAATATTTTTATTAGGAGCGCTCCGAGGAATAAAATAGGAGCGCCTCAAAATAGTAGCGCTTCGAGGAATACCTCAAATAAACAACACCCCTCTTTTTGCGTCAGGGGTTAAATATAATGGTACCTAATCAAAGTGTGTCAGTTAGGTATTCATTCAACGTATAAATTATGCTTTATCATGAAATACTATTTTTAGTTCCTCTAATTAGTTTTGGGATCTTAGTTTATATTTTTAATCCTAGGTGCCATTCCTAAATAACTTTTTTTTAAAATAGCAGTTCTATGTGGTTTAGCGCATATCACTCTGTTGCGTCGCGTAGATCTCAAAGTATCAAACAAATAGAAATTAGATTTAAGAAATACTGCTGTCTCTAAAAATGCTGTGTTAAATTTTCCCAATTGAATATGAACCTTATTCTGTTAAACTTAAAGTTGAAAAACGATTAAAGAAATTTGACACATTGGGGTAACTTGATGTGCTGGCATCTGTACATAGAGGGCAATATTAAAAGTCTATTATTTTTTAATAGGGACTACAACTATCAGTTGATTTCAGCTTAAACACAGCACACAAACACCTTGTTTGGGCCTTAAACGAAATTTCTTTATCAGTTGAATTTCCCCAATATATTACACTAGATTGTGCCCAATTTAAAGTCATGGCCCAAAAAACTGTTTTTGTGAAGTTAAGATACTTTTTTTGATACTACAAATTTAACTGCTTTATATTCTAAGCCAGTTTCGAACCATTTCTCAGGCCTCGGAGGATTGATGTGCTCGAGTTTCTATTAGCTTCGGTGCCTGTACATTTTGATGGAGATATCTTGTTTTGGGACTTTCAATTTTGGCACTGAGGTTGTAAAAGTATATCAAACTATTGTCTTCTTAAAATATCTAAGAGGCAATTATTTTAAGTTTAGGAACTTTCGCATTATAATTTCTCTGCAAATCCCTACTAATATTATAAACGCGAAAGTTTGTGAGGATGGATGGATGGATGGATGTTTGTTACTCTTTCACGTAAAAACTACTGAATGGATTTTATTAAAATTTGGTAAGCTGGCGCCCTGGATTAACACATAGGTTACTTTTTCTTCCCGTATTCCCACGGGAACGGGACCTACGCGGGTAAAACCGCGGGACGTCTGCTAGTAAATAATAAAAAAGACTCTTAGCTTTTTTTGGATGCGCTGGTTGATGCACTGGAAAACAGGAAAAATCTGCAGTTGATGCTTTATTTGATTTAAGGCGACAGCTTAGCTTCGGCCCCTCGTACGCCTTCTAAAAGAACTCTAGGGTTCCTAGGAAAAAAATACAAAATACGCGCAATTAATAAACTTCCTACTTTTCCCTCCTATTACTTTTTTCGCAATATTTTGACAGTGTTTGTCTCTGAGATGAAATAGTGACAGGATGTTTAACGTTTGTGTATTCGTAATATTTAACGTCAATAATTGGCCTTCAAATTAAATTTAAAAGCAGTATTCTGATAATTTTCTATAAATTGATTTTGACAAACACAAGCTTTTTTAAGGCTATCTGACAGTAGAACTCACATCAAATTCGGTTAACCCGTTTTAGAGATTATTCTGAAACACTCACATTTTATACTTATATTTTATGGTTTTGACATCGTTTAATTATGTTTTGACATAAAATTTATGTAATGTGTATTAAACTTGTTAGAATCTTTTACCAATAAATACTATGATACTTCCATAAGTTTCAGTAAAAAGCTTTTATATTGGCATAACAAACACACCACTTCAATTTTTGTGACATGTGTAGATTGATCTGTATTTTTATTTATACAGGGTACAGTTACCGGCACGTAACTTGGCAAGAGATTGTCGTAGTGGGGGAAGTTCGCGCATATAAAAATGTATGAAATTGTGCGTGCGCAAACTTCCCCCACTACAAAAACTCTTGCCAAGTTACGTGCCGGTAACTGTTATTGACAACATTTCAAAATTGACATGACCCTAAAACAAAAATACCGTTTATTCATTTTTGTATGCTGAGTTCAAATATATATTTTTTAAATTTTTTTATAGCTTAATTTCTGAGAAAAAAAAATAAAAACCAAAAACCATGCGGTGACGTCACTTATACGGTGGAATGAGGTGTTTACCTTTGCGAAAGCAAGCTAATTTTTAAGATGAAAACTATAATGTCAAACAAGACATTTCTGTGAAAAATTACGTATCTAATGTCAAAAAAGACATATCTAATGTCAAAAATGACATATCTAATGTCAAACAAGACATATCTAATGCCAATGTGTGACATTGACAACTGCTAAATGACAGTGACATCTAAGAAACTGATTTGTTTTGACGTATCACAGTAAAGCAACGGAATTATCGCCATTCCACCGCATGAATGACGTCATTTAGCGCTTACGTCTTTTTAGAATGCACCTAATTTCAAAGTTAAAATTATGAATGAAAAGTACATAATTTCGAAAAACCAAAAAATATGGGTCCTCTTATTTTGGATTTACTTTTAGATAACATAATAAAGCTTGGCGGTAAAAATTTTGAAATGTTGTCAATTATTTAATCACCAGCCAAATTTTCACAGGACGTTCTACTCATAAATATGAACAACTTTCATTACGGGACCAAGTCGGTAATGTCGAAAAAAATATGTACTGTTGCATACAAAAGTTTAATACCTACTCGACCGAAATGTATGCAACAAACAGCTGATTCTTTCTTCGCGATTTCCGAGTTGGTTCCATAGTGAAATTTATTCAGATTCATGGTTAGAACACCCCGTGAAAATTTGGCTGGTGATCAAAAAAATAACGTGTGGCACTCGGAGACTGCCGCGGTAAAGCTATTGCATAGCATTTTTATCAACTCCTCTCCTCTCCCCCTCCCCATTCCTCCCCTCCCCCTCCCTCCCTCTCCCCCACAACTCCCCCACCCCTCCCTCACTTTCCCCTCCCGTCCCCTGCCTCTTCCCTCCACATCCCTCCCCTGCCCCTCCGTCCCCTCTCACAATACCCTCTTCCCTCTCTCAAAATCTCCCCCCCCTCCCCTCCCCTTTCCCCTCCCCACTATCCAATACGTCTATACAATACGTCTAATCGCACACAACGCCGTGTCGAAGACTGCCGAACTGAAACGACGTTAGACGATGCACGGCCTTCAAGCCACACCTCCTTGCCCGTCGGAGTGGGGAGCGTGAGGTTTTTTCGTTACGGTATTTCTGGGTTCGGTCCCCGCGCTCAAGGCCCGCGGTAGAAGCTATGCAATAGCTTAAAAATACCCTGTATGCACAATATTAATATAAGTACTATGTTATATTGTGTTACTCAACCGTCATTCGTCCCAAAAGGTGCATTTGAAAACCAGCGTCAGACAGCTGCGTCTGTCTGGCATTACCATCGTCATGCTGAAGGCCCGCCTTGCGGATGTTTTAGAGAAGTTAGATGCATCCCAAAACACTGTCGCCGATTTGCGCAAGGAAGTTAGCGAGTTGCGCAACAGTGTGGCGGAAACTAGGTCATCAGTCGATGCGTCTAACGTAAACATGTGCAGCGCAGCCGACGTGTCGTCAGAGCCCGCGTCAGCAGTTTTGTCGCCAGCGCGTTTGTCGTTTGCTGAGCTAGCAAAGCCCCCTGCCCGCGTGCCCCGCGGCCCCGTGCCCGTGGTCACGGCTACTCCACGCAGTGCCGCCCGAACCCCTCGCCCCGTCCCGCTGCCAGTGTCTGCAGCCCTGGCGAAGCCCCTACAAAAGGATTTCGCTAGCGTCACCGCGAGTGCACCTGGTGTTTCTAGACCAGTGGCGGAAAAGGCACCGAATGGTGCTGATGATGAGGGTTTCGTGACGGTGAATAGGAGTAAGCGCCGATCGCGAGCGAATAAAAACCGCTGCGGAAGAGCTACAACGGAGCTCGACTTGCGCGCTGCAGCGCCGAACACTCCGGTGTATATCTCCCGTCTACACTACACCACTAAGGCGGAGGGCATCGTGGAGTACGTGCGCCAGAAGATTGGATACATGCCGAGGGTGCAGTTACTGGAGTCGCGCCGCAACGTCAACTTCAAGGCGTTTGTGGTACGCGTTCCGAATTGTTATCTGCCCGTCGTCATGGATGAAAACTTCTGGCCTCAGAACGTGGTGTTCCGTCGCTTCCGCGGACAAGTTCCACAGAGCAGCGCTAGTGCGTGTTAGTGAAGTTTTTAAGTAATAATGTGTAATTATATGTATTTTAGGTTAAGGTATTTATCTCTGGGCCTGCGTCGCCTGAAATAAAATTGATTATTATTATTATTATTATTATTATTACCGCTGAAATGAGCCTTTTGGCGCAGCCGTGAGACATGCCATTTATTTTTTACTGTTTTATTTTGTTATTTTCATGTTTTAACAGCGTGTGCATGTTTTTACCTGTTGCCAATAACTATTATTTCTTTCTTACTTTTCTTAATAAAATAAATGTTTTACGAAGAAAACTGGAAAAATCCTTGAAAAAGATATTTTGTTCTTTTTTTATTAACAAAACACGGTAAAGTTTCAGTAACTTTATTCCCAAAACAGACAAAATGAAAGGGACCGGTCAAACATTTATTGAATAACATAAAAATAAACTTTGAAAGTAATATAAAAATTGGGTTACTACCGTGTTACTCACTTTGTACTCCAGGAGTCAGCAAGTTTAGATATTTATGTTCCATTGCAATCTTCGACACACATTACATAAAAGGTAACGACTGAACGTGACGGGAAAGTCAGACGGAATAGTCGAAGAGCCGAGTTATCTTTCGGACAAAAAAAAAGGGAAATATTTGGAATATTTTGTTACTTGGCACATTTAAATAGATGTATTGAAAACTTCTAATAAATTAGGATAAGGACAGGCAAATAATAATTGATAGTGATAATTTATTTGCAAGATTTAGTAATAGGTACTTTAAGAGCAGGCTAATGTTATTCAACAACACACACGTCATTACAAAATTAAAATACTAATGCGTTTTTTTTAAACCAATTTTTTATATGTAATCATAGTTGGTACTATATTTTGTACTGATTTTTTTAATGACGTCACATCAAAATAGCGAAAGTAAATTAATAATCAAGTTCTAATATTTAATTATACCAGGCTGTTGTTGTCACGCTGCAGGCCAAAGACCTTTTCTCATAAGGAGAACGCACGCGCATACATTACCACGTTAACTCAAGTTAGCGACTTTAATAAAGGAGATCCCGCAGTAACCTAGAATAAAAAAATAATTATTGAAATGATGAAATGAAATTTAGAAATAAAATGATGAAATGAAATGATGAAATGAAATGATGAAATGAAATGATGAAATGAAATGATGAAATGAAATGATGAAATGAAATGATGAAATGAAATGATGAAATGAAATGATGAAATGAAATGATGAAATGAAATGATGAAATGAAATGATGAAATGAAATGATGAAATGAAATGATGAAATGAAATGATGAAATGAAATGATGAAATGAAATGATGAAATGAAATGATGAAATGAAATGATGAAATGAAATGATATTTATTTCTGTAAGTAGATCTTCTCAGATACTCTTACAAGTCATTTTTTTTTACCTAAATGGCATGTCCAAAGTGACTGATCCCTGAGAAGAAATGCTGAAAGGAACTCAGGGGTCATGGTCTCTTTTAAAGTCCAGACATAAGATTATATTAATTTATTAAGCGAGTCTCACGATGCAGGGCAGAGTCTGGAAAAGCCTTTTGAAGAAAGAATCAATTCAGCTTTGAGTTGACCTGTCCCGACAGACGGCATGCATGCTTCAGTCATCCTGTAGCTCAAACCTTATTCAGGGAGCTCGACATTGATGAATGCGTGCACCGATTGGATAGGTCCACTCATATCTGATTTGTGTGGTTATTTCCCAAAAAGAACATATTATCACCAGACATGATGAGATAATTTTAAAACACATATCTGCTTGATCCTCGCTTATCTAACTAAGATCCATTATTCATATCTTACGTTTCGTAATGTGTGAAGACCTTACAATGGACTCAAAGTTATGAACCTTGTGCATATCTGATGGAATTTTAGAAATGTTTCCATTCTAGTGTTAGTCTAAATCTATCAAAAATACAGTTAGTTTACTTGCATTTTAGCCATAGAAATCTATAATATATCTATGATTTTAGCAAGTTTTTGACATAATGGCTCGCTAAGATTAAATGGCGATTGCGTCTACTTTTTAAACATTTTTAATTACAGGAATTATTGGCCTTACAGATTTAATAATGTTAGTTACATTTGATTTACTCTTTATTAATACTGTGATATGTTTGAGTGATTCCACAGCGTTCGAAAAAACTTATTGCCGTTTTAATACTCTTTTAAACACTCAACATTAAAAAGACATAAACAATTCTAAAAGTTAAAAATGCGTGAATGAATTCATGGAAAAACTTTATGAATAATTTGTTTCCATTACTTCTTAAGAAAATACTTACGAACAGACTTCCTTTAAACTTAGTTTTCAAATAATAAGCAAGATTATTTTGTGTGTAAAGTAAGAATGAAAAACCACACGTTCATAATTTAATGGATAAGTTTTTTAGGCATCGAAACTGCGCCATGTTGTATCTGCGCGAAGTTATTTTGTAATTATTATTTCACGCAAATTGGAGTGGATCTTGTGGATTAATTACATCAATAATTAGCCTGCTTGTAAGACAAGGCTTTTTATGCTGAGTCTTTTGAAAGGTGGACATTATAACAATAAAAAAACTTTCTTTCGGGTAGCATAGACCCATAGAAACCTTAACCTACTCACTCGTATTTATTTACATTTATTTGCCATAATGACTGGCCACACCTTACACAAGACTAACCATTCATAAAAAAAGTAAAGCAATTACATTAATTTTGGCAAAGTAAGAATTAGTTGGTAAGCGGAAAAACAACAGTAACTCATTGCAGATTTTTTTTTCATATATAAGTATAATGGGATTACTCTTGACCTCAATCTTGTCCTGCGGTCAGAGATGAGGTCGACGATGGAACGAGCTTACCCAAGAAAAGCCTATTAACTCGCGACTTAAACAGGTTGGGGTCATATGAACTCGGAAACACTGATGCAGACAGGGAATTCCACTCCTTGGCTTTGCGCATAATGAAGGAACAGGCAAAGCGCTTCGTGCGAATGTGTGGAACATCTACAAGGAATGGGTGATAACCTGCAGTACGTCTGGATTCCCGATGGAAGAAAGGAGATGGTGGAATGAGCTGGTGGAGCTCTAGAGCACCGAAATACAGTCTGTTAAAGACCGACAGACATGCAACTTTGCGGCGGTGGGCCAGGGTATGAAGCTTGGCACCCACAAGCTTTTCGTCACCAATGAGCTTCTTGGCTCTGCGCTCTACTGAGTCGAGTGTGGCTAGAATAAGTGCTGATAATCTGGTTCTCTTAAAATCAACCCCTAAACCATTATATTAACATATCAGGTAAATGATAACAAACAGTAAATCTCTCAATAATCTGGCTTGCCTCTCTCTATAATCTGTCATTTCAATGTACAAAATACGAATGCTGCGGTCGACTGCAGTAATGAACTCATACTTGAAATGACACCTTTAATCCCTTAGGTGAGATTAATTAAGTAATATTGATAAACAGTAGCGGGAAATATGTGTATTGTACGTAGTTGTAGCTTGTGTGTGTATGGGTAAGCAATATTTAAACTGAAAATGAGTGATGAACCCAATAATTTATGATAATATAGACCCAATGGCCTGGCACGTGACAATGTCAAGAGAACGGACGGTATGTCGTTATTTCTATGGAAGATGGGTAGACCCTTATTTAGTGTGGGACGCTACTTGTGTTGAAACTCTTGCGCCATCCCATTTTCCTAGCTCTTCGTGCTGTGCTGGCATATAGCGTTTTTAAAGAAGTTTCGAAGTTTTCAGTTTTGTTTTCGTTTTGCTTCGTTTAGATTTCAATGTTAATATGAATATTTTTATTTACTTTTTTTATTTTCCTTGTTATAGTGGAGTGCTAGCTAACACGTGACAATCATTCTGAAATGTAATATTTTACAAAGTGTTTAAACTTTAGTGCTGTTTATTGAGCATTTCATTGTTTAGATTTTGGAGGCATGAGGAACAGGGTGTAAAGTTCCTCATCCACCATTGAAAAGGGAGGATCCTCCGACCAGACGGGTGTTGTGTCTGGTGGGCTAACTACTGCCCGACGGTTGTAGTCGGGAACTTGTATACGTTCAAACTGCGCGGATAACTTTAATAGCGCGATGTAGGATAGTTCGTATGTGGCGAGATAGATGTCGCTACATCACTCCCCTCCGAGACCGGAGGTCGATAGCAGGTTGAGTCTTGGAGTGCTTGCCAGGCCAGTGAGGTGTTCCAGTGAGTCGGAACCCGATGCCGCATAGTTCTCGGTGAGTCGGAACTGTCTGCGGTGATGCCCCAGTGAGTCGGGGTGTTGCTGCTGATGCCCCAGTGAGTCGGGGTGATGCTGCATATGCTCCAGTGAGTCGGAGTGGTGCAGTGCTGTGGAGTGGCTGGCTGCTGCGTCGACCAGGAGAGAAGTGGGTCTCTGCTTGCTGACCGGCCGAAGTGCAGTGTGCTGTGCCAAGGTTGCTTGAGGTGGCTGTGGGTGATGACCAGGTATGCGCGTCTGCTGCATGCTGGTGGTCAAGATACCCGTAGAAGCCGTAGATGCTGGCTGGCTGGGTGACTCGCTGCTCGAAAGCTTGAGGAAGTGATGGTGACGTCACGATGGATGACGTTGCACGAAGGCTGCGCTGATGTTCATGCTCGGGGTCACCAGTTTGGAGGCATGAGGAACAGGGTGTAAAGTTCCTCATCCACCATTGAAAAGGGAGGATCCTCCGACCAGACGGGTGTTGTGTCTGGTGGGCTAACTACTGCCCGACGGTTGTAGTCGGGAACTTGTATACGTTCAAACTGCGCGGATAACTTTAATAGCGCGATGTAGGATAGTTCGTATGTGGCGAGATAGATGTCGCTACAAGATTCTTTGTATAGTTCTTCAAACGAATGAGACAGATGTGTTGCTGGGGAGTTTGTTCCGCCACTCTTCTTCCCAGCAAAAACACTAGGAATTGGCGAAGGGTGGGCCGTTTTTGGGGGACTGTGTTTTAGTTATTTTTTATTTGACGTAACACAAATACAACCGAATTGAGAACTTCCTCCTTTTTTGTAAGTAGGTTAAAAAAGATTAGGTATTGCCTTGTTTCTCACAATTCCACATACACCTACTTAAAGACCTTCGACACGACACATAGAGGGGACGAAACAGGTGCGTCACGCATTTTAAACTAAAGTTCGTCACCGTGGCAAAACTGTGACCATTTTGCCAAGCGTTGTTCAGAATATCAGATGAGCGTAAATGATTTTTGGGTATAAGTTAACTTAGCCGTGTGGAACGAATCCCGCTAAGCGATGAAGTTTTTCGAAGACTGATAAAATATGCTGGGGTAATGAATTATTGAATACGATTCTGTTTAGTTTTTTTTTTTTGTTTGCAAGTGTTCTTAAGAAAATAGCGTCTTTTGTTTTTGATAACTTGATGAGTAACCAAATTTGTCAAAGAAACGTCTATTATTACTACATTTTTGACTAGTTTATTGAAAATAATAAACTAGAGCAATTTGAAAAATTCTTCCACCATTCGAAAGCCTATCACCAGGTGGCATAGGCTACTTTTTATCCCTGTATTCCTACGGGAACGGGAACAATGCGGGTGAATACGCGTGACGTTCGTTATTCTATTATTAACCTTTCAATCGTGTCAATTAGAGACACAATAGAAAGACAATGACAGCGCGAAAACCGGTGTCCTCTTGGGGTTTAATGAACTAATAAACCCTTTAAGCTTCTATTGGGTACAGAAATAACATAACTAAATAGTTGTCTAAAAACCTATTAGATACGTACTTGGGCCCAACTGAAAAAGACTAGTTGCCATTCTCAAAAGAAACCTAATCAAAACATTAATAATGTTATTAGTAACCTTCAATACGATCGATCTCTTTCACATCTGTAACAAGTACTCGGAATATTCGTAAATACGTTCATTTTATTGGTGTATATTGGAGGGCGCCATCTTGAATATTGTTCATAGATAGAGTTTTCAAGTATCAGTCTGATTTATTATTGAAAAGTTTTCTGAGAACCTGCTTTTATATAGGTACTAGCACACGTCCTGCGGTTTCTTCTGCGTAGGTCCCGTTCCCGTGGGAATACAGGAATAAAAAGTAGCATATGTGTTAATCCAGGGCGTCAGCTAACTACATAACAAATTTTGTTAAAATCTATTCAGTAGTTTTTACGCGAAAGAGTAACAAACATCAATCCATCCATCCATCCTCACAAACTTTCGCGTTTATAATATTAGTAGGAAGTATAATGACATAACCACAGTATAAATATTAATACAGTAGGACGACGCCTTTGATCTCTGGAAAAATGCCGACAACTTCTACACGCGTTAGACTTGAATAATACCTCCCGCACTACGAACATCGTTTTGTTCGCAGTGCGCATGACATCACTAGCCAGTAGAGTGTATACTAGATAATGACGTTACAAGCCCCCTCTCCTCAACTTTAATGCGCTTAATCTAAGCAGTTTTCCATCAATTTGAAAAGGAAATAAATACGTGTCGAATATTTTCTTGTTATCTAGATGAGGATCTAAAACCAACATTTTTGTCAATTAGCCCATTGATATACAAATACCATCATCATCTGTCTAGCCATTTCCTAACTATGTTGGGGTCGGTTTCCAGGTTTATTTAGCCACAAACTAATAATTTTGCCATAATTTCAACATCATGAATGAATTGAGATTATTTTATTACGTCTATTACCTATATTATTGATAAACGTGTCGATAATAGAATAGTAATTATTTTTACCTGATTGAGGCAAAACCAAATGAGGGATAATGTTTTCATCGTGAACGAATCGTTTCCTCCAGTAACCGTGTAGCAGAACCAATCAAATAATCATAAACTTCCCATCTCGTTCGTTTAACGTTGTCTCTAATTTATTATTTATTGATAACGGAAGGCAGCAAAACTACGAAACTACAATTCCCAACTTATGGGATTTTCCCATTTCGTAACAAGTGATTTGTCATTATGCAGGATGGCAATTAATGCTTTGTTTTTATGTTGTCCATTGTTATTATGTCAGTAGCCTGTGTTATTTTGTTTGACAACCATAATTGCTGAGCAATTTTCTTTTGTCAGATAACTAACAAGCTACATCATCAGCGAAAGCAGTGATAGCCTAGTGGTGTGACCAGTGGATTTCCAATTCATAGGTCTCGAGTTCGAACCCAAGGCACGCACCTCTGACTTTTCGGATTCATGTGCGGATTGTATTATTATCACTTGCTTCAAAAACGGTGAAGGAAAACATCGTGAGGAAACCGGCATGCCTGAGAGATATACGACGGCATGTGATGCCAAGTCAGAGGCCCATGGGCGGCATTAAAACTCTGACACCAGGTTAGTTACTAACCACTCGATAAGAAGAAGACAAGCTACATCGAGTGTTAGGATAGGCGGCCTTATCACTAAAAGCGACCTCTTATAGACAACCTTTGGATGGACTTGATAGAAAAGAAAAAAAAGCTATGGAGGTATTTAGGTCGTTTTGTAAAACGACATAAAAATTGGTAGATTTATGTGACAGTGCTTATAACTCTAGCCAACCTCCATTTTCAGCTTCATTGAACACACCTAAATGCAAAAGAAAACCGAATAAAAATCCTCATTCCTAACAACTTTTCCCAACAGCTATCGTACCCTATGGGAATAAAAATTTACTTCGTTTCTATTAACTACGCGTCGTATTATAAGAAAAAAGTTCAATGCCTAATGGTGTGGAAAACGAATGAAGCCAGTGTCTAATAACTCACCAAGTTCGTTCATTCATTTAGTTCATTCGTTGACCGCATGATGGGTTTTACGATTGAATCTTGCATAGCTACTATTTTCGTTGCAGTCAATTTGTATGCACAATAATATCATGTCTTAAATGTATTGGCAGTTATTTTCTGCTTCACAGAGTTCTTGGCAGAGTGCACGAATCATCAATTTAAACCAAATGGAGTGCTTTGTCTGCTGAAATATTTAAAATATATTCGTCCCAGCCACATTACTGACAATAAATCAAAGGGCTTCGATCAGACATTATATGCAATATTATTTTTATTTTCTAATAAACCCAAAAAGGGGTTGTTGTACTCATTATTATGAACAAATTTAGCAATGGGACGGACCAATGAATTGCGAAAAATAACTGCTAGTCCATACATTTTATCGAGTACGTTCACATAAAGAAAATAGAGAATAATAAGAATATTAAGAACATTTTTGCAAAGCTTTTGACGTAATAATGCCTTATAAATCGATGAGCGCCGGCTGCACGCACGATAAAGCATGACTCATTGTCACGTTCCACCTGAGCCGAGCGTGCAAGCGAGAGCGCGGAACAAGCGATAGAGAGGCACGATCGGATGACGTTATTACGTATCAGCCATTTTTTTATTGCGATTTCATGATTCGTCCCTTTGTAAAATTGTATTTATACTAAAAATAGTATTGTATAAACTAAATCTTATTATTCATCAGTGGATCTTATTTTGTCTCTCAGTTATTAATGATAATACAATTTAAATATTCCCTACAGTGTTCTAATCTTATCTTTAATACCTACGAGTACTGTTAAATCGACAGACAGCATTAATGTGGCTGAAGATATCTTTAACCGACTTTCAAAAAAGGAGGAGGTTCTATGTTCGTGTGTATGTATTTTTTTTTTTTTTTTTTTTTTTTTTATGTATGTTACCTGATTTCTCCGCCATTTGTGGGCCGATTCTCAAAATTCTTTTTTTATTTGAAAGAGTATACTCCTGAGGTGGTCCCATTTTAATTTGGTGAAGATCTGGTGCTGATCTTCGGAGATATACAACGGAACTCTTCAAAAATAAACAGCAAATCTGTCGTGATTGCTGGAATCGCTTGGATGTTTATTGTTTATACAACATAATGACGTATCATCACGCCTGTATGCTCTGAGGGGTACGCAGGAGGGTACAATATACCTAGATTTAGTCAGTTAGGTATGTTAATTTCAATTTATTAGGGATTAGTGGAAAACCCTATTATGATGACATGTATTGTTAACAATTAACAATATAAAATAAATTCAAGTCAAATATTTTTATGGTAACAACTAAAAATGGAAAAATAAAAAACTTTTTTGCAAAAAATAAAACCGACTTCAAAAAAAACACTAAACGGTGTAAAATAACTCTAAATTCGGAAGTCGGTGGCCCATCATGAGTAAGACAAACCCACCAAAGCCACAGACTTCCTAATTTAGAGTTATTTTACACCGTTTAGTGTTTTTTTTGAAGTCGGTTTTATTTTTTGCAAAAAAGTTTTTTTTTATTAAAGGTTTGAAAAGCTCTATTTGCTAGAGGATTCTCCGTAAGAAAATATGATTAGCAAGCATAACTATTGCATTTACTCAGGAATTTACAGCTATTTACTTTTTAAGTATTTTCTACAAAAATTGTGTGGGAATGGATTAGAGTACTAATATCATGTATCTATTTTATTATTTGATTATTTTGAGGAATTTGTGCAACTTCTTCTTCCCAACATCAACACTAGGAAGTGGTGATGGGTGAGCGTTTTGGGGGACTGTCTTATGTATTTTTGACTTTCTAATTTTTCATTTAATGTTGGTGTTGCAAAAATAAGAATTAAAATCTCCAACATAAATGTCTTTTGATTTTAATTTTTGCTGTTGGGCCATAGATATTATATTCAAGCAACAACAGGGCTAACAGAAGATCTAAGTCAAACCTATAAATAACTTACCATGTTTTGAAAAAGATTATTGGGTAGATATTTTCATTGTCTTCGTGTTCCCAACTTATCTGTTCAAAAAGTGAGATCATAGAAATATATTCAATATTTCCCATTGACTACGCTTCTAATAGAAAAATTCAGCGTAGTCAGTGGGAAATATGGAAATAGTTATTGGATTCGCAACAAAAGAATCTTTGCATGACTAACTAAAAAGAAATATACGTTACCGATTCTATAGAAGAGTAGAAAAGTAAGTATAAGTACAGATATAATAATAAAATACAATCCATGGGATATGAAATATTCCATACACATATATACATAATAGTAAAATATTCACAATGTATATGATTCAGCACTCATTGTTTTATCTCTTCTGAATTTTGTATTGTGTGTTTGTCTGTGTCTTTGTGTGTACTAAATAAATGTTTTATCTATCTATTCCTCGATAAAAGTATCTCTTCTTTTATTTATAATTATGAATAAGAAGAAATAGTTACGAAAATTAAAAAAGAATAAACTTACATGGTTTGGTGACGTTGTTATAATGAATGAAAGGACAACTAACGAAAGAAAATTTTTAAGGCAAATGCATGTGGAAACGCCGGAGGGGACGCCTTAGAAGGACATACATAGACCTTATTGGTGAGGTTCTTCAGAACGGTCAAGTGCGTAGTACTTGCAAACGGCGTGAGTTTAGGACTACATGTATGAAAGTAAACGAAGCAAAAGAAGCATAATATAAGAATCGTAGCAGATGGCGCTCTTCAGTTTCCGACTACCCCCATGGGAAAAAGAAATGAGTGTTTATACAGGGTGTAACGGAACGGGTATATACATACGAAGGGCACAGATTCTCTTGGTGATAAAAAACGACATGGCAACGTTTTTATACATATACATACATAATTGTAAAGTTGAGCCCGCCCGCGCCGTCGCGCCTTCGTCGGTTAGGCAGAGCCCGATAGGTCTGTACTAGGCGCGCAGAACCCGAGATAGATATACTTGAACCTTGCCGGAAAGGATTATGACCCTCATAGTGCGGTGACACGTTTGTTATGATTTTGCATTTAATAAACTGTCGATATTAAATAATATCGTGAAGTTTCAAAGTTATTAGTTGGGAGCTGAAATTTTGAGGAAAGACTCGTTATTAAATACTCTATTCACACTGTTTGTATGTATATACCCTTTCCGTTACACCTTGTATAGAGTGACTAACCTCGTGACAGAGCTTTTTGCGACCAGCCCCAACAAGTGAGTGTGCTGATGATGATAGCCGACAGATTCGTTGCCCACACATAATCGACTTTCGATATAACTGTTGTGTTTTGTGCTGTTTTGGAATGTTTAATGTCTTATGAGTTTTCAATAAATCTTTAGGCAGAACACAAACGTGAACACTTTTATGTCTTGTATTAGATACGAGCTACCGATGAATATTTTATTTCTGTAGAACGAGTATATAATTTTGTGTCCAGTTGCTTCCACTTAAGACGTACTTATGACGATCAAAAAGTGTTCGGTGTCGGTAACTAGCAACAAAAAGTGTCTACGTGTGGGCACCCCCTTAGTGTTATTAATAGATTTGCCCTCTGGCTTGGCATAACATGCCGTCGCGAATTATTTCTCAGTAATGCTGGTATCCTCACGATGTTTAACAAAAACACACTCACTGTTTTTGAAGAAAGTAATTATACAATACGCACATTTATAAATCTAAACAGTGAGCGGTCCGTGCGTTAGGTTCGAACTCGAGACCATCGACTTGGCAGTCTGCTGGCAATACATTATCACTGCTAGCAATGATAGTCCATAAATTGTCAATAATACGACAGGATTTGAAACAACTCAACTACGGCTTGCCGGACCCGAGCGTAATATACATAATAACATTCTCAGCAACGAACGACAGACCGATTCGTTTACGACCTATTATTAGACCGTCGAGATAGCACAGTAATGAGAAGCAGAATTAACAATACAATTGGTTACATCTTCATATTAGTAAAAAAAAATTATTTTGTTACAGGAACGAGAGTGAAAACAACCTTCTATTAATTCGTAAGTACGCACTTAAAAATTTACTTCAACACCTTAAAATTTTAACTTCACGTCTATTAAAACGAAATAACTTCCAATTACTGTCAGCGAAACTAAATAAAAAACAGATTTTCCAAAATCAATCAGCAAACCTAATTCAACTCACAATTTTATTACCAATACTCAATTGCGGACTGATTCCCATTCAAATTCCCAGAAAAAATAAATTCCCATCGTACACAGAAGATCTGAAAGCCACAGAGTAGAAAAAATCCTAAGAAAACGAGCATTTTCAACCAGTTAACATAATTTATGTGGTTCCCCAAAAGAATTCCAAATAAAATATTTACTATCAGTATGTCAGTGAGGTTGTAAAGCGAGTAAAATCGGTCAGAAAACGAAATTAGAAAAGCTACCGTGTACTAAATTAGTAAAACAAGATTTATTGAGCGGTTTTATGTGTAGACTGTACGCTTATGTGGTGAAAAAGTTTATGTAGTAGCTGTTTTTAGATGGTTTTCAGAGCTCCGCATCCAAATCTGCTAGCGGGACCCTTTATTATCTAAACCCTCCTGTCTGTAAATGTCACAAGTCAGAGGCATTTAAGAATAAATAAATGAATTAACATAAAAACTCTTAATGCTAGGTGCATTGCCCCACAAAACTGTTTACGCAGCACGCGCGCTGCTTACTGGTTTTGCTTTCAATAAGATTACTACTGCCCCAAGGTTGTCATCGGGATCTTTTTTAGGTTTAACCGCGTGGATCAAAGTCAAAGTCAAAGTGAAATGAAAAATGAAAATGAAATTTCATTTAAGTACATTATTTCATTTAAGTTGAAAATTGTAGTGTCAATGATAAAAACCTTAAAGAAGCAAGGATGAACAATACAAGGACACGTTCTTCGTTTCGCTTTTATTCTTCTAAATTTAAAATAAAACAGTTGAAATAAAAATTGTTTTCACTTATCTTTAAATAAAATGTTCTGCATTCCTGCTTCTACAAGCTTATTTTTTCTAATGCTATTATCAATGGAATATAGAACGTCAAGGATCTTTCATTTACCACTTATAAGAGGTAAGATGCGTTGTCTTCGGAACCGGCCGTGTGTATCTGAAAACAAGTAAAAATTAAAATTCCACAACTTTCACACAACGTCATCTAGTCCCAAGCTAAGCAGGGTTTGTGTTATCGGTACTAATGTAATAAATTTTATAAATAAATTACACCCAGACACAGGACAAATGATCATGCTCATCACATAAACGTTTCTCCTGGATGGAAAAACGAACCTACGACCTCCGGCATAGCAGTCAAGGTCACTAACCACTAGACCAATAAGCCGGTCTATGACTGTAAGTATGAATGTAAACGAAGCAAAAGAACAAGTATGTAAGAATCGTAGCACATGGGGATCTGTAGTTTCTGCCTACCCCCATGGGAAAAAAGCGTTAGTTATGTATGTATGTAGAGGTAATGTCTACTTTAAGTACTGCGCCATGGCTACTGGGACAGATGAACGATTGAAGTGGAGCTCCCTCAAGTTCCGCGTTGAGCTCAGGGGCTCGAGTCTGCTATTGCAATCGTGTCTCAATGACCGGTCATTGATCGAATATTTGACAACTTTGACAGTTTTTGTATGGGAAATATGTCATAAGTTTGACGTTATACGTCAAAAATCGATCATTGACCGGTCATTGAGACACGAATGCAATAGCAGACTCGACCCCCAGGATTACAGACAAATGGTTACAGTGACTGATCTTGTCCCCTCATATCTGCCTGGTTCAAAAGACCATTTCAGACACTGATACATGGTTCAAACATGATCTGACGAAGATAATGTTTGGACTTTAAAAGAGACTGTGACCCCTGAGTTTAAATAATAATGATAAAGTTTATTGTTCTTCTCTCACATAGAATTTTACAAACAATATAAAAAAAACAAAACATTAGCGATAATTGTTGTGATCTATGTGAGAGACTGGTTTCTGTATTAGGTGACAGCTGTTTACAACATCAGTGAGAAGTAATCATGAAGAGGGGTTAAGCTAGGTGCAGTGAGATATAATTAATATGACAATATACAAGGTGTTTTTTTTTAAATGCCATAACTCTAGGGTTATATTCTGTAGGTAAAAATAATACTAAAACTCCTAGAATAGATGGTCCAAAAATGCATAGTTTCGGAGATATCATCAATCATAATTAAATTATCAGTTGTTTAGTACCCGTAACACAAGCTCTGCTTAGCTTGGGACTAGATGGCGTTGTGTGAATAGTCGTGGAATAGTATTATTAATATTATTTTTATTACCTAATTAGGTCAAAAATTGTCACCAGTACGACGAATCTTCTATCTAACGTCACTTTTCTTTCACGTAAGGGTGTTTTACATTAATCATCGTGACTTTGTCGAATTATTTTGTATGATAGTAAAAAAAAGGATGATTGAAACATAATTCATATGCCAGTTGATTCTTTGATATGGTCTCAATCATACCCTAGAGTATATATCCATATAACCTAACCTAACTTCCAATACCTATTCTATAGCGAACCTAACTACCTAACCTAAGTACCTTAATGAAATGCATTGATTTTGAAAGATATAAAAAATATTATTTTATACTGAATTAATGCGCTGCGTGTCTCTATGTCACATACAATACTAAAGTAGGTAGTAGTTTATGAAGTAGTAGTAGTAGGAGGTATTAATTTATCTCAATTGGTATATTATCCATACATAAAGTACTATTTTGACTGGCCTGTTTGTTTAGTGGTTAGTAGCCCTGACTGCTATGCCGGAGGTCGTGGGTTTGAGTGCCACCCAAGACAAATGTATGTATGATGCCCACAGTGCCCACAGCGGTGGATCTGCGCTTGTCAGTAAGACGTCTGTCTGATAAATTGGAAGAACTTCTTCAGTGTTGTTAGTTAACACTATAATTCAAACAATTTTACTACATGTTAGCTAGCACACTCCAACATACATGATCCAAATAAAAAATATGTAGCTTCCGACATTGTCTCTAACTAAACTCTATCAAAAGTAAACTGACTAACGCGGTGTCCTGCGTGAGCGACGAACACGACGCGACGCGACGCGACGCAAGACGACGCGACGTAATACGACGCGATGATACACGCGACAAATGTCCTACCTGATTTTGGTCATTACTTCTCGAATCATGGAGAAGTACAGTACAATTTTGCTTGAAAGTTAATATATAATATGGTGTCGCATCTGGTCGCTCTCAAACCAAGTCCGCATTACGTCGCGTCTCGTCGCTTACTGTCATATAGGCCGCAAGTAGAGTATGCCGTTGAATTGATAGCGTTCGTCGCGTTCCCAGCGTCGCATCGCGTCGCGTTCGTCGCTCACGCAGGATACCGCGTAATAAAAAACTTTATGTGTTATATGTATTTTCTTTCTTTTTTTTTGTATTAGTAAATCCTCTAATCCCACAAAATAAAATAGACACCATACAAAACGTAATAAATCCAAATCACTCTTCGAATTCTCGACCGCTCGCCGCCCGTAAGATGGATGACCTGCAAATTAATTTATGAACTTTTTAGATTATCTACAAAGTAGATCGAATCCGATTTTATCAGAAGTTTTTATTGAATTTCCAATACTTTTAATGTGTTTCATAACATTTTGACAAGGCTTTTCGTTATACAGGATTTCTATATAAATAATATGGATTTGAAGTAAAGTTTAAGGTTACATTTAAAATTAAATCCCACTTTAAAGTTGTTTTGGGAATTAAATCTGGTATTAGATGATTTCTTAAATGGATTTACTGATTTTTATTAAATCCATAACCATACTTATATTATAAAGAGATAAAGTTTGTGTGTTCGTGACGTCGTTGTAGGGGATAATCTCTGGAACTTCTGAACCTATTTTGAAAATTATTTAACTACAAATAATAGAAATCCACATTGTTTGTGAGTGTCATAGGCTGTATTCAAAAAGATTTAAAATACTGTAGAGAGGAAATGGAAGAAAGAAAAAACAAAGAAAATTTATTTATTTGGGACACGCACAGGAACTTAGCAGTACAAAACTAAAACTAACATATTAAATAAAAATAAAAAAAGACCCGTGCGAGGCCAAAAAGGCCCCCTATCGAAGGAAATGCGAGGAAATGTCATAGTGCGAGAGCCGGCTGCAGAAATACCTACCTCATAAGATACCCCAATAAGCTGTATTTAGATCGTTAACCGACACTGAAACACGTAAAAAAAATCAGGTCTGCCAGAGCCAATCCTGCCGGGTCATAGAAATAATTGATATTTTTTGACGTAATTTTTTAGTAAAAATTACCTCATAAGATACCCGAATGAAAGTGCTGGCAGCAGTTAACCATTGATTAGTTATGTAAAAAAAAGTTGGTCTGCCATTGCGCAGCCTGCCGAAAGTACTTGGCAGACCTCTTTAAAATGCCCTTCTGACACACTAAACCTACCTCATCGAGTACCCGGATGGGACCAACGCTAAATAATAACCAATATGCCCCTGATAATGGATCAAAAGGTCTGCCAGGTCTAAGCTTGCCGAAACTTAGTGTTTAAAGCGTTTGAAGTTGATATGGAGCATAATTTCACCTGTAGTCAAAATAACATTATTTTGTTTCTAAATTTATACAAATTTATGAATATTAAATATTTTTTATCAAAACATTGAATAAAACAACAAGTGTAGAGATAATAGATGTATATTCAAAATTTAGCACAATCACTACGAGTTCAATAACATGCTTACAATTTATATACAACTATCAAAACTTAGTAGTTTAAGTTGGCATTACAGTTACCTGAATTCTGTATTTATATGTGGGTTTAGGGAACTAAGTAGACTTTTGAGTGTAGAACCTGTTATTGCGTAAATCATCGAAGGAACAGCTAACGCCTAACCAAACTGACCACCCCCAGGATCTCTCAAAATCCAAGTTTAAACAATAATGGTTAGGTTGACTAGCCATTTACTGTCAATACCTGAGTAGGTACGATAACTATCTTAATTCAAAAATTACAAGCCATTAAATAACTAGCTACAATGATGGTGAAATGACAGCAAGAACTATTATTAAAAATATAAAGATGCAAAAAAATGAAAATCAGTCAGATTGAACTGTACTAATGTAAATCAGTAAAAGTTTGTACAAAAATAAAATTATAACTTAACGTAGAATCTCAAATTAATAAAAATCCCTTCATCACTTGAACTGTCATATGACTTATCAATATCGTCGTCCTCTGAATCATTAATTATAATAGACTCTACACTGAGTGGTGTTGGCTCACCTTCATACCATAGAGGTTCTAGGCGATTGTTATTTAAATCCCACCCGTATTTTTTGGTATTTAATTTTATCCATTTATTTGAACATGCGTTTTGCCACATAGCGTTTACGAAAACCGTTCGCAATATTTTTTGTTTTATAACCTTTTTACATGGCGGCATTCTACATGAACTATAATTCCTATTTTTTTCAACAAGGGACCTTTTAATTTTTTGCTAACGTATGTTTTATTAAAGATAACGTATCTGGCAGCATTAGTATTTGTAAAGTTTTTATTTCCATACATTTCGCAACTAAAATTATGAATCAAATCAACTACTTCTGTATCATTCTCGTATACAATATTCTCGTCTTATTTATTGAAAGCTTCCTGGTAGATGGGATTCTGTTTTAACACCTGGAAAGGTTTAGATTTACCTTTATTGTGAAAAACAGCTGAAGTATCTGTCAAAAATTAAATGAATTTCATCAGCTTCTATGGTGCAAATTTATTGTAATATCATTTCGGAAAGTTTTTTAAATGTGATGGGAATTGAGGATGGTCTCAAAACGGTTGCGATCATGAAGAATCAGATACTCGAATACTTTTTCATGCATATAGAAAAAGACGCAACTAAAGTATCCATTTTAGCATCTGACACAGATATTTTAGTCGGTGTTTTAGCACACGCCTACCCACTGAAACCAAATATTTGGTTACTTTCGGGCGGATTATCAAGAGCCAAAGATCCAAATGCTATTAAATTGTACCCATTTATCAAAAACACTAGGTGAAACGTTGTGTCGTTCTTTACCAGCATTTCATGCATACACTGGTTGTGATTACACCGCTGTTTTTCACAATAAAGGTAAATCGAAACCTTTCCAGGTGTTAAAACAGAATCCCATCTACCAGGAAGTTTTCAATTAATAAGACGAGAATTTTGTAAACGAGAATGATACAGAAGTAGAAATGTATGGAAATAAAAACTTTACAAATACTAACGCTGCCAGATACGTTATCTATATCTATATAGTATAATAAATATAATAAGACAGTAAAAAAACTGTGTCTGTACATTGACTATATTTAAATAATAATAAATGAGGGGGGTTTAGAAACAGTAATAGAGCACGAATTAAAAAAATAGTCTGTCTGTATGTCTGTTTGTCTGTTTGTTTGTACACGCTCATCTTCGGAACTACTGGACGGATTTAAATGCACCACAACAGACCAGGTAAACTATAGGAGATACAAAAATGGTACCATAGCAAAAATTGTTCCACGTGATGAGCATTTTCTGCTGACAGAATAAATTTGAAGATCCAGAGCACCTGTTGTGGAACTCCAAGAGCCCAGCTACACCATAACTCACATAGGAATGACGTCTTAGCAAAAGTTGTTCGGTCTGATAGGCATTTCCTGTTGACTTATAAAAATCGAAGATCAGAAACATTTGATACAGAAATTAAAGCTATCACTAATTTCATTGCATAATTATAAAATAACATAAGTACCTCCACGCGGTGAAGGCGGGAACAGTTCAGGACAGATTTCCGATGACGATCGTATATCGTTGAAAATTAGACTCTTCTGGCTAAAACTCCCATTTTTTTTGTAACGTAGGTATAAATATGCCTTTCGGGCTTATGTTATTTGAGTGTTTAATTTCCTTTTCCATTTATCTTCGTTACATGGTAGCCTACCTGGTAACGCAGGGGAGCAGCCACTTAGATTTTAATTGATCAGGTATCATCACAATAAAACTATAACCATGCCTAGAAAGAGGTCAAATCTTTCCCAATGTTCCAAAGGTGCTAAATGATTAAAGACCATAATATCCCAACAACCTACCGAAGAACGTTAGGAGAGACTTGATGCTGTTCGAGAACATGAGGCTGCAACTCGCTCCGTGGAAACTTCTTGGGATCGCGAAGCACGCCTGCATTCTCAGCGTATTTACGCATCTAAATTCAGGTCTCTAGACACCAGTGAAGAATATGTGCGCGACTGACCGCTGATCGTGAACATCATGCAGTTTCTCGCGAGTTGGAGACGTTCACGGAAAAAGCATGACGCTTGAGTTTTCAGCGTATATACGCATTGACTCTAGAGATAAGTGGGGGAAGGAAATGCGCGACTGACCGCTGATCGTGAACGTCACAAAACACGCACAATATAGGCTATAACTTATTTTGGAAAATGGAACACCTAAACTAAAAGAGATATAAAAATGGTGCCATTGCAAAAACTATTCCACGTAAAGAGTGTTTTCTGCTGTGAGACTAAATTTGAAGATCTGGAGCACCTGTAGGGGAACTCCAAAGCCCAGAGACAATATAACATATACTTAATAGAAATGGCGTCTTAGCAAAATTTGTTAAGTCTGATGGCATTTCCTGTTGACCAACAAAAATAAATAATCTGGAACGTCTTGAATCGTCTCGCGCATCCCATTGATTTCCCGTCCCCGGGCTTTTAGAATTCGACACAAGACGTTTCAGATCTTCGATTTTGACGACCCCGTTGTTGCTGGCATAAGCAACAGGATTCGCGTACGAAGTCGCGGACAGAAGCTAGTCTTTAATAAAACAACGCAAGCAACAAAATTAAAAGGTCCCTTGTTGAAAAAAATAGGAATTATAGTTCATGTAGAATGCCGCCATGTAAAAAGGTTATAAAACAAAAAATATTGCGAACGGTTTTCGTAAACGCTATGTGGCAAAACGCATGTTCAAATAAATGGATAAAATTAAATACCAAAAAATACGGGTGGGATTTGAATAACAATCGCCTAGAACCTCTATGGTATGAAGGTGAGCCAACACCACTCAGTGTAGAGTCTATTATAATTAATGATTCAGAGGACGACGATATTGATAAGTCATATGACAGTTCAAGTGATGAAGGGATTTTTATTAATTTGAGATTCTACGTTAAGTTATAATTTTATTTTTGTACAAACTTTTACTGATTTACATTAGTACAGTTCAATCTGACTGATTTTATTTTTTTTTGCATCTTTATATTTTTAATAATAGTTCTTGCTGTATTCTGTATTTATATGTGGGTTTAGGGAACTAAGTAGACTTTTGAGTGTAGAACCTGTTATTGCGTAAATCATCGAAGGAACAGCTAACGCCTAACCTTGAAAACTTCCTGGTAGATGGGATTCTGTTTTAACACCTGGAAAGGTTTCGATTTACCTTTATTGTGAAAAACAGCGGTGTAATCACAACCAGTGTATGCATGAAATGCTGGTAAAGAACGACACAACGTTTCACCTAGTGTTTTTGATAAATGGGTACAATTTAATAGCATTTGGATCTTTGGCTCTTGATAATCCGCCCGAAAGTAACCAAATATTTGGTTTCAGTGGGTAGGCGTGTGCTAAAACACCGACTAAAATATCTGTGTCAGATGCTAAAATGGATACTTTAGTTGCGTCTTTTTCTATATTCATGAAAAAGTGTTCGAGTATCTGATTCTTCGTGATCGCAACCGTTTTGAGACCATCCTCAATTCCCAGCACATTTAAAAAACTTTCCGAAATGATATTACAATAAATTTGCACCATAGAAGCTGATGAAATTCATTTAATTTTTGACAGATACTTCAGCTGTTTTTCACAATAAAGGTAAATCTAAACCTTTCCAGGTGTTAAAACAGAATCCCATCTACCAGGAAGCTTTCAATAAATAAGACGAGAATATTGTATACGAGAATGATACAGAAGTAGTTGATTTGATTCATAATTTTAGTTGCGAAATGTATGGAAATAAAAACTTTACAAATACTAATGCTGCCAGATACGTTATCTTTAATAAAACATACGTTAGCAAAAAATTAAAAGGTCCCTTGTTGAAAAAAATAGGAATTATAGTTCATGTAGAATGCCGCCATGTAAAAAGGTTATAAAACAAAAAATATTGCGAACGGTTTTCGTAAACGCTATGTGGCAAAACGCATGTTCAAATAAATGGATAAAATTAAATACCAAAAAATACGGGTGGGATTTAAATAACAATCGCCTAGAACCTCTATGGTATGAAGGTGAGCCAACACCACTCAGTGTAGAGTCTATTATAATTAATGATTCAGAGGACGACGATATTGATAAGTCATATGACAGTTCAAGTGATGAAGGGATTTTTATTAATTTGAGATTCTACGTTAAGTTATAATTTTATTTTTGTACAAACTTTTACTGATTTACATTAGTACAGTTCAATCTGACTGATTTTCATTTTTTTTGCATCTTTATATTTTTAATAATAGTTCTTGCTGTCATTTCACCATCATTGTAGCTAGTTATTTAATGGCTTGTAATTTTTGAATTAAGATAGTTATCGTACCTACTCAGGTATTGACAGTAAATGGCTAGTCAACCTAACCATTATTGTTTAAACTTGGATTTTGAGAGATCCTGGGGGTGGTCAGTTTGGTTAGGCGTTAGCTGTTCCTTCGATGATTTACGCAATAACAGGTTCTACACTCAAAAGTCTACTTAGTTCCCTAAACCCACATATAAATACAGAATTCAGGTAACTGTAATGCCAACTTAAACTACTAAGTTTTGATAGTTGTATATAAATTGTAAGCATGTTATTGAACTCGTAGTGATTGTGCTAAATTTTGAATATACATCTATTATCTCTACACTTGTTGTTTTATTCAATGTTTTGATAAAAAATATTTAATATTCATAAATTTGTATAAATTTAGAAACAAAATAATGTTATTTTGACTACAGGTGAAATTATGCTCCATATCAACTTCAAACGCTTTAAACACTAAGTTTCGGCAAGCTTAGACCTGGCAGACCTTTTGATCCATTATCAGGGGCATATTGGTTATTATTTAGCGTTGGTCCCATCCGGGTACTCGATGAGGTAGGTTTAGTGTGTCAGAAGGGCATTTTAAAGAGGTCTGCCAAGTACTTTCGGCAGGCTGCGCAATGGCAGACCAACTTTTTTTTACATAACTAATCAATGGTTAACTGCTGCCAGCACTTTCATTCGGGTATCTTATGAGGTAATTTTTACTAAAAAATTACGTCAAAAAATATCAATTATTTCTATGACCCGGCAGGATTGGCTCTGGCAGACCTGATTTTTTTTACGTGTTTCAGTGTCGGTTAACGATCTAAATACAGCTTATTGGGGTATCTTATGAGGTAGGTATTTCTGCAGCCGGCTCTCGCACTATCACAGAAAAACTTTGATCCCATGTCTCAGTTACGCCACCTAGAATAATTTAGAAATATTGGAGCGGCAGCGGAGCGTATTAAATGAAACTCAAAGACGTGTCCAGTAGGACATAAGTGTCGGATGAGAATTTTGTGTTCGTGATGTCATGTCTGTTAATCGTAAGTAATGAATGTTTTTGGCTATATATTTTATTTAAAAACTAAGCAAAAAATGCACATAGACAAAGTATTTTAATGAAAGTAATAGAATAGTAGTAGAGTATAGAGTAGTAGTAGTTTGACTGCCTCGTTGGTCTAGTGGTCGCAAGCGCTACTGCTGAGCATGAGGTCCCGGGTTCGATCCCCGGGCCGGGCAAAGTGTTATTGAGTTTTTCCATCTGGGATTTCTCAGTAGCAGCCCGGAGTCTGGATTTGTGCCCGATTGATGGCAATAGGCTCGCCCCCGATAACATGGGACTTAAACATAACTGGCGAAATGTGGGTGTACTACCAGGTACACCTCTGCCTAGCCCTTCGGGGATTACAGGCGTGACGTTATGTATGTATGTGTAATAGAATAGTGTTTGTTTTTTTTAGGTTGTAGAGGACAAATAAGCAGTCGCTTTAAGTCCTAATAATAAAATATTCAGCATTATCGGGTTATTCATGATGCTGAATATCCATAGTAACATGGATGGGGAAAAAAATATAATTGGACTTCATCAGGTAATGAAGATTATGAAAACTTAAATGCAGGGCAAAAAGGTCTAAATAAATAATAAATTCATAAATATTCCACAACTTTTCACACAACGCCATTTAGTCCCAAGTTAAGCTTGAGAGCTTGTGTTGTGGGTAAGTACTAAACAGCTGATAAACATACTAATATATTTCTAAATAAATAAATAGAAAAAAGATAAATTACACCCAGACACAGAACAAATGATCGTGCTCACCACACAAACATTTGTCCTGGTTGGGAATTGAACCGACGACCTCCGGCAGCTATGTCAGGGTCACTAACTACCACCAACAGGCCAGTCTGGGGCTCAAATATAAAAATTGACTTGTTTTACCTGTTTTATCGTCAATCTTTTGTAGATTTTTCTACATTCTCTTTCTTGATGACAAGTAAGTTTGTTTTTTTTTAATAATTGAGAAGGTAAGGATTATCTCCTTTTTTTTTCATTTTCTACACAGTCTATGGTATGAATGTCTTCTAGTAAGAAAATAAACAATTTTTACCTCTCTATACCTTTTTTTTTTTCATATAATCCATTCATCGTTTCCTTGGCCCTTCTCTGTTCTCTCTCAACACTGTTAACGCGGCCCTTAATACATATCTAAAAACAACATTGCAATACAAAATACATAAGTACGTAAAATTGCACGATTTGCACGTCATAAAAGGGGTTCCGCGAGAATGGCGGAACATTTCCACGTTCGTTTCATTGCCTTTGTAAATTTTAATAGGATTTGAGTACTATCTGAGGGAATATTCGAAAGAAAGGAAAAAAACATATATTAACATAACATCATATCACGCCTGTTTACCTCAAAGGGGTAAACAGGTGTACCTATAAGTACACCCAAATTTTAGTACTTAGCTATCTTTAAATATCATGCGTTAGAGATTGAATGGCAAAAAGTTTATTAACCACACGTATTATAGAAACAATTTAAAAGAAATTGACTACATTTCAAAATTTTAACCTGCATGTTTTATTACGTTATATAAAAGTAAATCCAAAACTAGAGGACTCATATTTTGTGGTTTTTCGAAATTATGTACTTTTCATAATTTTTACTTTGAAATTCGGTGCATTCTAAAAAGACGTAAGCGCCAAATGACGTCATTCATACGGTGGAATGGGGATACATCCTTTGCTTTACTGTGATACGTCAAAAAAAACTGTTACTTAGATGTCACTGTCAGTTAGCAGTTGTCAATGTCACACATTGACATTAGATATGTGTTGTTTGACATTAGATATGTCATTTTTGACATTAGATATGTCATTTTTGACATTAGATATGTCTTGTTTGACATTAGATAATTATGTCTTGTTTGACATTATGGTTTTCATCTTAAAAATGAGCTTGCTAACGCAAAGGTAACTACCTCATTCCACCGTATAAGTGACGTCATCGCATGTTTTTTGGTTTTTATGTAAAAAAAAAACATATTTGAACTCAGCATACAAAACTGAAGAAACGATATTTTTGTTTTAGGGTCATGTCAATTTTGAAAATTGACATGTAGAAATTTTTTTGTCAATTGTGTCTCGCGTAGATCTACATTCATAACAAAGGTTAATGAGACAATAAAGGTGTGAGCCCACTGGCAGAACGTCGCGGCAAGGGATTTAATGCGACGAAAACATATCAGTATCTGTAGTTACTGATTTACTGTACATACTGAGAAAAACCAGATGGAAAAACTCAATAACACTGCCCGGGCCTCATGTTCAGCAGTAGCGCTTGCGAAGAATAAGAATATAATAATAGACGTTTTTTTAAGATAAAAAGGATGCAATAATATTACAGTTTAATAATATTATAACCATGACAAGCTGTCGGTGTTTATAGTTCCCCGACGTGACGATGTTTGAATCATAATTATTTCGATTTTTTTAAAACTTAAAAGGCCCAACTCATACATATTATTTATTTACGTTAAGTGCCCGTGTTTTGTTAGTATTAATGTGTGCACATACAAGCTAATTGTAATAGCGACTATAAAAATACGTACGCAAATAAATATTCTATTCTATTTTTAAAAAAATTCAACTGTCCACCTGTCACAGTTCATGAGATAGAACCCGCTGACAGACGACCGTACAGCAGCGGAAGCCTAATTAAAGAACTTCGTTGACACGGTTTAGTTACGGAACTCTAAAAATCCACAACATTCTGTAGGTCCACGGTAAAGGGGTATCCTTTACCGTTCACATAACGACTGCTCCAGGCTAAGAAGTACAGGTAGGTACTAACAGCTAGTCTTATCGTCATACGCCATATTGTTTTCTTAAGCAAAGGTATTTTTCTATTATTCCCCAGTTGTCAGACTCAGGGCTTTATTTCCGTGGCTCTTTTGTTTCTCATGCGCTCGGTACTTTAATTATTCAAGCTGGATGACAGGGCTTCGCGAAGTTATGTGTTGCCAGAGTTGACGGTAAATGATGCTTTCACATGCTTATATTTTCTGTTGGGAACAGTTATTGTTTATGGTTAGTGGGTTTGGGAATAAGGATTTTATTTTTACATGAATAGTTTTTGAAGAATTGTTTTTTTTAGTCTGTTCAGCAAGGCTTTTTATTGCCAGTGGCGTCTAGTTGCACAACAAACTTTGGTGACAACTGATATACTAACACCACTATTTTTTAATTAGTACAAAAACAAAATTGATTCCTGATTATATTTGCGTAATCAAAAGTAAAAAAAACGAAATTCAATTTTTAAATATGCCACTATTTAGTTAAACTTAAATAACGAAAACAGCTGTTGAAGGCGGTGCATGCTCGAGCGAGATCACGCGAACGTGAGCGAGAGATGACGATTAATGAATACTACTATGTCATGAATTTCCTGTACAAGATTTCCATAAATTTGGTGACTTTTTGAGATATAAACAAACACTAATAACTTTCCTGTTTATGAATATTTTTTATTGATATTTTACAAATATAATGAGAAGACCGCCTAAAATAAGTTAAGTTATTGTAGGTAATAATTAAAAAATAGTGGTGTATATACCTCATCTATATATATAAAAGAAAGTCGTGTTAGTTACTTCGCTTATAACTCAAGAACGGCTGAACCGATTTAGCTGAAAATTGGAAGGGAGGTAGTTTAGAGCCAGGAGAAGGACATAGGATACTTTTTATCCCGTTCGACATCATAAAAATAAATATCAAGTTTTGAGTCAAGCAACGCCATCTATCGGCCTCTGAACGTACTAACGTACGTCATCAATGACACGAGCTGTCATCGCGTCTCGCGTCAGTGTTATACGAGAATTTTACCGGCATTATCTCTGCCACGCGTCCTTTGAAGACACATCATTTTTATTGTACTTAAAACTAAGTAATAAACCTTGGAAAATTATTATAAAGAATTCATTGAAGACGCCCTGCCTGCCCCCCTGTATTCATTGCCAAAACATTGGACCTTCGAGCCACATTGAAGATATCCACGCCAAACAACCACGTGCCAAGCCGGGTCAAGCGAGTGGAACTTCGAAGAGGAAGTACGTTGAGGAGACTTGGAAGCCCAACCACAGATTACTGAGCAGAAGCTATTGATGCCACAGCCAGCAACGGTCAGGTTATCCAGTTACCCTTTTTCCTCCTTTCCCCCGTGTCTTAGCCTCGTGTTAATATCTAACCTTAAACGTTTCAGAACTGATCGAAATCAGATCTGCTGGCATTGCTGAGGCCGTCTTCAGGTGAGAAAACACGACTGAGCACGCAAACTGTAAGTACCTGCCTACTCTGTAAACTACCAAAATGAGTGATGATGAAACTAGTTCTCGTTTAGATAGTCAGTTAGCTGATCTTAAAAAACAACGCGGTATAATTAAAGGTAGATTAACATTGTTCGCAAATTATATTAATAAGCTAGATAAATCGTGTTTAGATTCTGTGACTAAAACTCAATTGCAACTGCGTATTCATTCGGCTGCCATATTTTTTACCGAGTTTCACACTATGCAATCTAAAATAGAAAGAATGGTAGATGACAAAGAGTTACCGTCTCATTTAGATTACAGAGATTCGTTTGAGTGCCAATATTATTCAATCGTAGCTATTGCAAAGCACATGATAGGTGACTGTGAACAAAACGGACTAAATAATTCTCAGTGCATTTCCGGTAAATCAGTGGCTATTAAATTACCGCAAATAAAGTTACCAGTCTTTGACGGTTCCTTCGATAAATGGTTAGAATTTAGGAACTCGTATATAACGATGATACATGATCGCGACGACTTAGATCCTATACAGAAATTTCAATACCTAAAATCGTCTCTCAGTGGATCTGCGTTACATGTAATCAGTTCTTTAGAGTTCACAGCTCCTAACTATAGTAATGCGTGGGACCTGCTTGAAGCTAGATATCAAAATAATAGGCTATTGATACACAACCATGTTAAGGCATTGTTTGCGGCACCGTCACTGGCTAAGGAATGCCCGGCACAAATCAGAATGTTGGTAGATTGTGTTTTACGTAACTTGAGAGCTCTAAATTCTCTTAAAGAACCGGAATCATCACTCGAGGATACGCTTATTATTTATTTGGTTGTCAGTAAACTTGATTCTGCCACTGAACGCGAGTGGGAGAATTACAGAAGCTCACTTATATCAGATTGTAACAAAAACTCAAAAACTTTAAAACTAGAAAATTTATTAAACTTTTTAAATAATAGGTCTGACATGTTAGACATGATTCATTCGGGCAATAGTAAAAACAAACAGTCCCAATCACAAAGTAAACATGAGGGTAAACAGTCATCTGATTCTAATAAACAAGCTAATTCTCAAACTACACTTAGTTATGTGAGTGCGAATAATAATAAGAAAGACTCAACAAATAATAAAGGCAAAATAAACAAACATAACTTGACATGTCCATTATGTGATGGTAAACATGCCCTTTATTCCTGTGTAAAGTTTTTAAATATGTCGGTTAAAGAAAGATTGAATTTAGTTCAGTCAAAAGGCGTTTGTCAAAACTGTTTACGTACAAACACTCATACAATTGAAAATTGTACTTTTGGTGCATGTAAATTATGTCAACAAAAACATAATGCGTTAATTCATATTGAAAATAATAGCGTTAGTCAAAATACGTCATCACAACGATCCGTTATCAATAATACGTTGCCACAGTCTTCTGTATTACATTGCGTTAGTAAAACAGCTGACAATATTGATAATCGTAGTTGTAACGCGTTCACAGATAATGCTAAATCGTTACAGACTGTCTTGCTGTCCACGGCGTTAGTTGAAATTGCTGATATTGAAAACAATTATCATACAGTGCGCGCTCTGCTTGACAGCGGCAGTCAAAATTGTTTTATTGCTCAAAGCTTATGTAAACGTTTAAAAATACCTATCATACAGTCCACTATACGTGTTTGTGGCGTTGGGCAAATCGTTTCACAATCCAGTCACAAGTGCGATATTAATATTCGTTCTAGAGTACATGATTATAGTACTACCTTACATTGTTTAGTGTTGCCTAGTATCATTTCGAAGCTACCTTCGACACACGTTAATAGTAATGCTATTTGTATACCTAGCAATATTTTACTTGCAGATCCCACATTTTATGTACCGAGCGACATAGATTTGTTAATAGGTGCGGATGTCTTTTGGGATCTGCTAAAAGATAATAAAATAAAACTTCATACCGGTCCTTACCTACAAGATTCAATGGTAGGTTGGATTATATCCGGTCCAGTTTATACTAACCGGTTATTAGCGGCTAGCATGACAGATGTTCAATGCAATTTAGCGTTAATCGACTCTCAATTGCGAAGGTTCTGGGAAATCGAAGAAGTACATATTCCTCCAGTTATTACTGAGGAAGATCGTTTTTGTGAAAAGTTGTTTTTGCGGACTACTGAACGCGATCAACACGGTAGATTTTCTGTAGGCATTCTGTAGGCAGGCAAAGAAAACGTGCCGTTAAACAATAAATATAGCAATAAAATAATAGGTTTGAGTATATTTTTAGATGAGAATAATTTAATTCGTGTTGGTGGCAGACTTAGTAATTCAAAGTTTGATTACGAAAAGAAACATCCAGTGCTGTTGTGTCGTAAGCATCGTTTTACATGGCTGTTGTGTTCATACGAACATAAACGTTTACTTCACGCTGGACCTCAGCTACTCGTCGCTGCCATGCGTGAAAGATGGTGGGTACTGGGAGCACGTAATTTAGCAAGGCAAGTGTTTCATAAATGTGTAATTTGCACTCGCATGAAAGGAAATACGTTAACTCCACACATGGGTGATCTTCCTGCCGAACGTTTAGAAGCAGGTTTCCCATTCATGCGATGTGGTGTCGATTATGCCGGACCAATATCTATATTGAACCGCAAAGGCAGAGGTTCGCAACTAATTAAAGGATATATTTGTTTATTCGTATGTTTTGCTACCAGAGCTGTGCACTTAGAATTAGTTAGTTCTTTGTCGACTCAGGATTATTTACTTGCATTCAAACGATTCATTTCGCGCCGCGGTACGCCGTGTCATGTTTTTTCCGATAACGGTAGAAATTTCGTTGGAGCCGAAAGAGAGCTTTCAGTTATATTTAATAATTCAAACGAAATAATTGATTTTGCTAGTAGTAATAATATTAAATTTAGTTTCATCCCGCCTTATGCGCCTCACTTTGGTGGTTTATGGGAGGCCGGAGTGAAGTCGTGCAAGTATCACTTGAGGCGTGTCGTAGGTAATGCTAAGCTAACGTACGAGGAGTTTGGTACAGTGTTGACACAGGTTGAGGCTGTCCTAAACTCCCGTCCTATGTCACCTATGTCCACAGATCCAAATGATTACCTTCCACTGACACCTGCTCACTTCCTAATCGGCCGGCCTTTGACTGCGCTTGCCAGCGAGGATCTCACGACTACATCTCCACCTGCCTGTCGCTACCATCGAATGGAACAGCTACGACAACATTTTTGGGAGCGATGGTCAAAAGAATATGTATCTGAACTGCAGCGTAGAACGAAGTGGGCCCTCAATAAAGATGACATAGCTAAAGATACCCTTGTCGTCATCAAAGAAGATAACCTGCCTCCATTCAAGTGGAAAATGGGTAGGATTATTCATTTGTTCCCAGGAAAGGATGGTGTCTCGAGAGTAGCAGAAATCCGAACTTCAACGGGCACCATCAAGCGTGCCTTTTCGAAAATTTGCCCGCTACCGATTTCCACAAATGACGCCAACGTCACTTCTGTTTAATTGAAAGACGGATCTTCCAAGGCGGCCGGTATGTTGAGTCAAGCAACGCCATCTATCGGCCTCTGAACGTACTAACGTACGTCATCAATGACACGAGCTGTCATCGCGTCTCGCGTCAGTGTTATACGAGAATTTTACCGGCATTATCTCTGCCACGCGTCCTTTGAAGACACATCATTTTTATTGTACTTAAAACTAAGTAATAAACCTTGGAAAATTATTATAAAGAATTCATTGAAGACGCCCTGCCTGCCCCCCTGTATTCATTGCCAAAACATCAAGAATATCGGTTGTCTCAAACATTTTTCAAACGCAGCGCCATCTTGGATGACATGACAGGAGTCAAACTTCCCAGTTCATTATCAGGGGACAATTTGAAATTGACAAGTCTTAAGCTAAACCCAAGAAGGTAAGGTTGTCAATTTATAATACGCACCTACGTTCTGAAATTTATTTTGTTATTAAACTTAGAGGTTTTATGTAGCATAAAAAAGTCTTATATTTAAGAAATCAATTTACGTAATTAGCAATGATGACAGAGAAGAAATTTAGTAATTCTTTGCAAATAGAACTTATTTTACTGTTAGAACTTTTATTAAAGTAGACAGGGAAAACTATAGGTATAAATTGTATGTAACATAGAGGCAATAGTTAAGATTAAAATTATGAATTTAGTAGTTAGGTTAGCTATTGGATAGGTATGGTCAGTTAGGTTAGGTTATATATGTATACATGATGTAATTTTAATTCTATCGAACACAAAATGTTTAAATAAGATCACAGTAGAGACTCGCTACATAAAAAGTAGTAGTAGTAGTTATTATTGGTTTGGATTTATTTTTTATCGTCTTATTAAACGTATGTATTAGATATACATACGTTTAATATGACGACATGTAAAAAAAATGATAAGTGCAATAAATTGACTCTAAGGCACAACGAAGTTTGCCGGGGCAGCTAGTATTACATAAAAATGGTATTGTACGTACAGACGCCAGCACGTCAAGTTACCCCAATGTGTCAAATTTCTTTGATCGTTTTCAACTTTATGTTAAACAAAAAAAGGTTCATATTCAATTGGGAAAATTTGACACATTGGGGTAACTTGATGTGCTGGCGTCTGTACTTGGACTAAGTGGACTTTAATTTACGGTGACTATCAGACGGGAGACTGTGCGCTTCGTCACATTACTTCGAGTGCGCATGATGTTATCCTCGATACACACTGACGATAGCCAATACGAAACTAGCTGTTTGACATTTAATCGTTGAACGATTTGCCCAGTGATCACGCCAGCACGTCCAGTTACCCCAATGTGTCAAATTTCTTTGATCGTTTATCAACTTTATGTCAAACAGAATAAGGTTCATAATTCAATTGGGAAAATTTGACACATTGGGGTAACTTGATGTGCTGGCGTCTGTACGGTCAACAGAAATACGCTATAGCACTGCAGATATCCAACGGTGTTTCTATTATTCACTAGCTCAATTTAATTTAGAATCTTTTTATCTTTTTCTGTCTTAAAAAAAGAAAGAGCCGTCAATTTTATTTGAACGAACGTGTTCATATACAACGTGGCGCTACAATGGTGACATTAACTTAACACACGTATACGTTATCCCAGTTTCGTTTTAAGAAGTAATTTTATTTCCATAAAACGTCATTATTTACTGATTAATTTAAAAAAATAAAAAAATATAGAAATAAGCATCCTGTACAAAAATAATCATAGTGCAGCGGTCATTTGCCGGGGTCACGGATCATAACATCGCGTCAAAGAAATTGAAACGAATAAGCAATACCTCAATCCTTTTGTCGGCGCGCGCGTTCTCCCTTTCACCCCCGTTGCGCGGTTGCCAGCGCGCGAAGCGACGCGTTGCCGCTCTGAGTAAACGTAAACGAGTAACGTGCATCTAGGTAAGTAATTTCATGAATGAATTTTTGCACAGAGTGATCCCAATTGTAGTCACTTTTTTATTATTTAGTTTGTTTGAAAAATGTTTTTGTTCAAATTACCAATTATTTTAACCAATCATAATTTATGTGGTTAATGGCCACTAGCCCTACCCGTGTGTTAAATTAATGTCACCATTGTAGCGCCACGTTGTATAAACATAATTGACATTTCAAACGCACGGATCAAAAAACAAGTCTAAATTCAAGGCATAGACTAAATTGACATCTGTCAACTTGTTGTTATCTGTCACTGTCAGTGTCAGTCATTAACTGGAGTTGTATGCAGGAGTGATGTCACGTTTCTAATAATATAGTTAGGTTATTGATCATGAATTAATTAAGGCTAAGCGCGCTCTACGAAATTTTTATTCGTTGCAGCGTTACGACTTTTAAAATGCGGAATAAAATCGCAAAGGACAATAATTCCTACGCGCACCACTATTTATTATCGCCTGCGAAATAACAGGGCCAAACACTCACTGTGCTACCGCGGACGGGAGTGTACAGACGCCAGCACATCAAGTTACCCCAATGTGTCAAATTTCTTTGATCGTTTTTCAACTTTATTTCAAACAAAATAAGGTTCATATTCAATTGGGAAAATTTGACACATTGGGGTTACTCGATGTGCTGGCGTCTGTACAAATCCGCTCGTCAACAAAACTATTTAGGCCCCAGTTAATGGGAAAACTAGGTTGTAAGCCATGTTTACGCTTGCTTAAACATAGTAATAATGTCGGCATTTCACAAAGCAGTAAGAGCCCAAACGACATATAGATTACTAAGGCTTAACTGATACTTGAATAGATGAAACTAATAGGAAAGTTACCATGACTATTTTTCTGTTTGTATATATAGGCAACTTTATATTTATATAGGCAACTAGTAAAAAAAGTATTAAAACAGGTATTATTGATACTTAGTATGCGTGTAACCGGCATGCCTTCAAAATATTTCTCTAAGTCATGTGAAGCCAAGTTAGAGGCCCATGGTCGGTATACTCTGATACTATGTTAGTCACTAACGCTTAACCTTCGGTATGCCTGGTGGCAAGAAGTTACACGGTATGCCTGGTGGGTCTATCAGACCCGGATTTTTAAATTATAATTTCTCAAATAATTATTCATAAATAAGTTATTCAAATGTACAGCCGCCAGCACGTCAAGTTACCCCAATGTGTCAAATTTTCCCAATTGAATATGAACCTTATTCTGTTTGACATAAAGTTGAAAAACGATCAAAGAAGTTTGACACATTGGGGTAACTTGACGTGCTGGCGTCTGTACTAATATTTTTACTAGGGGTGTATGTTACACAATAAATTTAAAAAACATTGCAAATCAACAACTTTTCATAAATGCGTGTAACCGGCATGCCTTCAAAATATTTCTCTAAGTCATGTGAAGCCAAGTTAGAGGCCCATGGTCGGTATACTCTGATACTATGTTAGTCACTAACGCTTAAGAAGAAGAATAGGTAGGTAGGTGTAGGTATAAAATAAGGATCATAAATTGTTTTTTTTTATTTTATTTTTTATTAGTTCAATTATTAATTTCTTTACAAAATGTGGGTGTACTACAGATACTTACTTCCATCTCTGCAAAAACCTTCGGGGATTACTGCAGGCGTATGCATTGCATACTGCAAATGTAAGCTAAGATTAACTAGAAGTAAAGTAAAAAGGATGAAATACAAAATAAAACCAAGAATACCTAGGCGTCCAAGAACTCCTCGAAACGTGCACAGAAGACTGGCAGCATTGCTACGTTGGATGGCAACACTATTTTTTTTACCAAGGAAAAGGCCAGCCCTCTGATCACGTGAAGTGTCGATTAGTCGGCGAGAAATATCCTTGAAAAGGCTACTTGCACTCGGCATAACGTTAAAACCAAAACAATACAAAGTCAAAAAAGATACAACCTTGATGAAGAAAGACGAATCTGACAAAACAACTCTGACATTAAACAACCATCATACAACTCTACAACTACAGCCCTTACATCGTTGGCACCTCAACGATACGGACAAAGCGTTTCGCCTCGTCGTTAATGCCGCTTACATCGAAGGACTGGAACAACTTGCCTGCTGCGGTCTTTCCGCCCAAGTATAATTGAGGTGTCTTCAAGGCTAGAGGCTATATGCTCTTAATAAACTAATGCGCTTCACCATCATTCATTGCATCGCTGCATACCATCAGGTGGAATTGCAGTCAAGCACTAGTTTAAAATAAAAAAAAAAAACATCTTACGAATGTGTTAACGTGCCTACACTTAAAACGTGAACTGATTGGTAGCAATGTTGATACCGTTGAAGCTTATCTTACAAAGTGTATTCCTTTACTCCATAAACACAAATATAAGGACCGTATTTCATAAAAAGGCTCCGGCCCATTTCGTGCAGGATCACAGATGCAAGTAATCGTTACTGAGACGCTCTAAGTACATAAATTATTAGGAAGGGTCAAATGAAACGAGGGACAGATGGGATGATACCTTGGTCCGTAATCCATAGGCAGTATATTGTTTTAATAAAGTTCACAGAATGAGCGAATATTCTTAGACTTTTCGTAAGATACTTCTTTTGTTTTCTTGTGATAAGTAACTAGCTTGGTGTCAAGCTAGTTACTTATCACAAGTACTTATCACAAGTAGCTAGAATTCAGAAGCTTGGCTCTACATGAGATCTGATATCTTTTTCACAGGGCAAACCTTATGTGGTAGTCTTGGCAACATTTTACATGAAATCTTTTGGTGGGTACAATTTAAGTATATTTTAAGAAATACACTAACTAAAACCTATAAAAAAATAACGAAACCTAAACAATAAATGATTACAAAACGTCAAAAAATTCGTCCACTAACAAAATACACAACAAATTACTTATATCATAAGGTTTACAAATATTTGTGTCGAGCGTGAATCAAACCTGCGACACGCAGTGCAGCTGCCGATCGTTCAAGCACTGCGCCAGCTGTACCGACGAATCATGGCTGTACGCCTAATTGAGCTCCATAACTACCAATCTTAACATCTACCAGCCATCATTTAAAATATCATGTAGAATTATGAAAATTTAAGCGTTCCTCATCTGTATGGAGGCTCTAACCAGCGAATATCATCACGGAACCCTCGATAATCCTGGGGCGTTAACTGATGTATACCCTCACATCTGAAGATATGATTAATGAGTATACCCAGGTACACACTAGCTTTATACCGCGGAGATGCTTGCATTACATACATAAACACTTTTTAACCATCGACGCAAAAAAAAAACGGGGTTTTATAAATTTGACGTGTGTATGTATGTGTGTGTGTGTCTGTCTGAAGCATCGTAGCTCCTGAACGGATGAATCGATTTTGATATGGTCGAAAGTTGAGTTAGTCGGGAGTGTTCTTAGCTAAGTTTGATGAAAATTAGTCCAAGATTGCCGGTGCCACCACATTACAAATATTTTTTCATAACTCCCTCAATATGGGTGTCAGATGAAAGTGCTTGACTACTAGAATTATAATACTATACACTAAGCTAATTTCAAATCCAAGATGGCCGCCACCACGATAAGTATTTAGAAGATAAAAAAAGAGATAAAGAAAAAAAAGATAAATAAATAAATAAGATCTAATTTTTATTAAGATCAGTAAAAGTGACCCGGTGAAAAAGTGAGTGAAGTAAACTGTCAATCCCTATGATTAATGTGGAAATTTCGCAATAATTTCACGTACAGACGCCAGCACATCAAGTTACCCCAATGTGTCAAATTTCTTTGAACGGTTTTCAACTTTATGTCGAACAGAATAAGGTTCATATTCAATTGGGAAAATCTGACATATTGGGGTAACTTGATGTGATGGCGTCTGTACATTATTTTGTTTTTAATATCTCTTAATGTTAAAAAATATCATCTTCTCTTTTCATTTAAAAAGGTTAATTAGTAACACAGATTTTTAGTGTTTTGTTTTCTTATTTCTATTATTGTTAAAAATAGTTATTAAAATCTCTTTTTTTTAAATAGATTACAACAAAAAAAAACACCTTCACTCGTGTGCATATAGTTCATTATTAATTTGTTGTATTTAAAATGTGGATATACGTCGCTAGCTACACATATGCAACGTAATTTTAAATGTATTACCTGTTTATTACTATATTTGTGTAACTATTTGTTTTCTCAAAAATACATAAATAAATACATTTGGATACATTTGGATTTACATACATACATACCTACTATAGATCTTGGTAAAACAGACTCCAGATTTTACACAGCAGTTTCAGAAAAACGTTAACCTTTTTATATTTGCGAACAAATAAATAGTACCTACCCACATGTAATTTCTTCCCCGGTTTCCTCGGAGACACAAGATCTGACTGAAACGGACGGATATTACATAAAGACAGACATATTACCTACATATATACATTCGTTGCGCGGTAGGGAAGCACATCAACATGGACATGTGATGAATAAATGTAGGGTACTGCTATTTCAGACGTTACAATTATTTTTAGGTTAAAAAAATGCGAATGTAGGTACTCGGTATTCTTGGGAGATTTGTGCTTCTAGGAGACTTTATTTTAAGACTTCCACTTCCATCCCTTTCTTTTAAACCGTTCCATAATTTTTTGTTGTGTTACTAACTTATTTTTACAAGTCGCCCCGGCTTATTGTACAAAGCCCACTTTTATTTTTATTTCTATTTTTCTTTGTAATGTAACTTCTTAGTTATTAGTAATTATTAGTTATTATTAGCAAGTGCTGTGCATTTCTGTAAGTGACGAATTCACTATACTTCTAACTGTTGCGATGTCTGTTTATGTAGGTACAATTTTAGTGAGTAAGTCGTTGAAGTGCCATAAAAAAGAAATAAAAAGACTACCGAATCTCACGCGGTTGTATACACGCGCGTAATTCCCGTTCCCGTGGGAATACAGGGTTAAAAAGTAGCTTATGTCACCCGGGGATAGTGTAGCTTCCCAACAGTGAAAGAAGTTTTTGAATCGGTCTTGCAGTTTCGGAGACTATTCAATGCAAACAAACAAACAATCAAATATTTTCCCTTTATAATGTTAGTATAGTTAAGCTTTGCGTTTTACTCCGTTTAAACCTACTACTGTCATTTACAGGACCTTTAAAATTTTATTTCTATTTCTAATTAAATTAATGATACCATGATGGCCCAGAGGTTAAAGCGCCTACCCCCCATGCACAAGGTTGTGGTGCAAATCCGGGCAAGTAGCAATGTGACTTTTTCAATTAATTTGTACTTTCTATGTTTATCTTAGACATCATTCGTCGGTTAAATAACACATCGTGAGGAAACGTGGACTTATTGTTAGTTTAAGTTGGAAATCGCCAAAACGCTTTGAGCAAGCGTGGTGATCAATGCTCGTGCCTTGAACTGTATGAGAAGAGGCCTTTGTCCTGCAGTGGGACAGTACCAGCCCGCGTAGCATGAACACTTAATTTCTTTTCTTCCGAGACACGACAATTTTCTTTCTGTCCAACTTGACATTTCTTCTACCCGAGCATGAGGCGACTCGTCGACAAGCGTTTGTACGTAGAGAAAGAAATTTACATGCTGTCTATAGCAACTGTAAAGTTGCTAGAGGTGTAGATTGCTTGTCTAGGTCTCATTTGATGTAAACTGTTTGACACTTGTTGACAGGAAATGTTTCGAAAAGAACCGTCAAAAGTGGAGAAAATAGGTACGCACTTCATGCTCGGCATTGTTGATTCTTGTCTACTGACGAATCGACATAACTTCTCATCTTTCTTGACATTGTCATGCTCGAGACGAAAGAAATGTCTATATAATCTATCACTTTGCCGATTCGTCTGTAGACGAAGGCCGTTTCTTCGGTGTTCATGCTACGCAGGTAGGTAGATATAAATATGAAATTCCACGCATATAAACGCGAACGCAACTCTGTAGTGCACAGCTAGTAAATAAACAAAGTTGTGTGGCTGGTTTTGTCCATAATATCCGTATAGCTCAGCTTACTACAACTACTCGGATATTACACGAACATAGAACTAATACTGCCTTTAGTCTGAGCTCGCGGTTGTGTTACGTACATTGAGAAGAAGCCTGGGATGAAAAAATGTGTTTAACCACCGCCTCCTCCTGTAGATTTATATTAATAAAATTAATGTTATTTAAATAGTAACATAAAAAAAGCTTTATTGACACGAAATATATTTACAAGTTGATTTTGGTAAACAGTAGGTATAATTATTCTGCAATTGAACAAAATTCAAATGACCACTAACACCTAAACTAGGCCGAGCCTGTACCTTAGGCGTTAGATCCTTCCCAGGTAACTATCTACAGACGTGTACATTAAGGTCTAATAGTAAACTGTAAACAACTTTTGCTCATTAAACCTATACAATAAACAATACTAACTATGTATAATAAATTAAAAAATTATGTTATGAAGATGACAGGACGACTCGGACAAATTAAACGACCCGTGACCCACTTTAGCCCTGGATCGAAAAATCTGGAAGTCATCGGGCTCTCCCAATGACTTCCAGATCTTCCACTTCTGGACAAAGGCCTCTGCCTTTGTCCAGAAGTGGGATGATGCAGGCTAGCAGTATCTAATGAGAGTTTATGAAAGAACAAGGAAGCAAGGATAACAGAATAACTTACTCTGACTTAGCATCACATGCCATCGAAAAATATCTCTCAGGCATGCCGGTTTCTTCACGGTGTTTTCCTTTACCGTTTTTGAAGCCACTTTTTGAACGTCATTACATTACATTAGAAAGTTACCCAAAAAGCCTGCCCTTCGCGAGTTCCCAGTTTTTTGCTGGCAAGAAGAAGTGGCGGACCAAACTTCCCAGCAACACGGCTGTCTGATAAGTTAAAAGAACTTGAATTTATACATAGAACTATAGTCCATTTGCAGTAAGAAAAGAAATTGAAACAAACCGCTTTACAGTAAGATCAACCAATTTTAACTTCTATTCCCAAGTAATTAGGATTACAATATAAGCAAAACCGTGGATACAACACCAATTGTTTACTGCAGCTGCCAGTTGTCATATTACTAACGTAATATAAGGCAATGTCGGTTGAAGGGACTGTAAAAAAGGTTTATTTTAATTTCTTTTCGTATTTCAAATGGACTATAGATACCAAAATACAGTGTCTTCTGATTAGAACCTGCTGATTCCGTCACTGGTATTCGTTAAACAGACGATAAAAAAACGATGTGAAAATATACCACTAAAAACGTTATTATGAATCATTTCAAATTCCGACGTTATTCAGGTAATCTCATTGCTCAAAAGCTTGGATCTCGAAGACATTAAAATTTAAAGGCATTAAGTCTAGGCAACACTAAAAGATATACCGCTGTGCGATCTATCTTTTTGCTGTGACATTCTTTATCTTTTTAATGCTTCATAATTTATTCATCTTTTGGACCATTTTTCTGTACCTCAGGACCAGATTATGAATAAAAACAGAGGAGGTAGAAAACTCTAAGCCCTGATCTTGAAAGCTTAATTTATTTATTTAATTTGTCTTCGTATTTTATTAAAACGTCGAGCGCGAAAAATGTGTATATAAAAAAATACAAGCTTTTTGTTAAAAAAAACTTAGTAATCCTACTAATATTAAAAACGCAAAGGTTTGTAAGGATGTTTGTTACTCTTTCACGTAAAAACCACTGAATGGATTTTAATAAAATTTGGTATGGAGTTAGCCGAGACCCTGGATTAACACATACTTTTATCCCTGTATTCCCACGGGAACGGGACCTACGCGGGTGAAACCGCGGGACGTCTGCTAGTTCGGCATAAAACGCAAAACAATATTAAAGCTCTTATTTGTATCTAAGGTCAATAAAATCAAGTCTTCATTTCACAAAGCACAATTAGTTGCGTTTTATTGTTTAACAGTCAATAACCAACCTAATTGCATAATAGCCTACTAATGATTTTTAAAATTTTGGAAACTATTATTTAAGATTCTAAAAGTGATAATCGTGTTAACCAGTAGCCAGTAACCAGGGTTGAGAAGATCAGATAGGCAGTCAAGCCATACTTAACAATAGTATTTAGCTACGTTCGAAACTGGGCCTCGAGACTGCTATTGCAATCGTGTCTCAATGACCGGTCATTGATCGGATATTTGACAACTTTGACAGTTTTTGTATGGGAAATTTATACCTACGTCAAAAATCGATCATTGACCGGTCATTGAGACACGATTGTAATAGCAGACTCGACCCCCAGTAAGCTCACTCGATCACAGTTGGATAAAGGCAAGGCAGATAGATTATTCGTTCAAATTGCTTACATTCTTTATCATATTTAGAAATCATTTCGGCTCTTGAACTTTCTACGTAGTTCTGCAAATTCGCATCAATCTTATCGAAGTTATTCAAGAGGCCAAAACGTGAGGTATGTCATTCATAACTTTCTAACCTTCAAACGATCATTGAAAATGCCTTTATACGGGAATTTCGTGGAACAGAAACCTTTTACTTCCTCCTTCGTTGGTTACTATGACAACCGTTGTCTTGACAATTACTGTAGGGAGAGATTGGTTGTAGATTTTAGGAGAAATTTTTACGTCATTATTTTCCAAAGAGATTTAAAATACTATAAAGCGGGCATGTCAAGGAAATGTCATAGAAAAACTTTGATCCCATGTCTCAGTATATCTAGAATAATATATGAATATTGGAGCGGCAGCGGAGCGTACTACAAAAAACTCATAGACTTGTATCCAGCAGGACACACTTTTTCGTGATGTCCGGTCTATAGGTATTGAATGTCTTTGTTATTTTCTGATAGGTGTGGATATTTTGATTTGTTTTGTTTCTATTTTAATTTTAATTTTGTTGTCATTTTGATCTCATTAACTCTCATTGTGTATGTATTTATAATTTCGTTATGTTTTCTTTTTAACTTTAATTTGATTATTTGTAATTTTAATGATTTGTAAGATAATAATAAATAAGTGTTTTATCACTCACTTGAATGTTGGTCGACCTATTATTAGCGACAGTATAAGTCTGATGCTTGTTACTATTATTCTAATCTAATGCTGTATACAGAAGCTGTTGTTTTACCTTTAATAACTAAATAAATAAAAAACTTTTTTACAAAAAAATAAAACCGACTTCAAAAATAACACTAAACGGTGGTAAAATAACTCTAAATTAGGAAGTCTGTGGCTTTGGTACTTTTGTCTTATTCTTGGTGGGCCACCGACTTCCGAATTTAGAGTTATTTTACCACCGTTTAGTGTTATTTTTGAAGTCGGTTTTATTTTTTTGTAAAAAAGTTTTTTATTTTTCCATTTTTAGTTGTTCCCATACAAACATTTGCCATGAATTCATTTTATATTGTTAACAATACATTTCATTATAATAGGGTTATCCACCTAACCCTAATAAATGAAACTTAACATACCTAACTGTCGAAATCTAGGTATATTGAACACATCTGCCTACCCCTCTGAGCATACAGGCTTGATGATACGTCATGCGATTCCAGCAATCCCGATAGATTTGCCGTCTATTTTTGAAGAGTTCCGTTGTATATCTCCGAAGATCAGCACCAGATCTTCACCAAATTAAAATGGGACCACCTCAGGAGTCTACTCTTTCAAACAAAAAAAGAATTTCGAGAATCGGTTCACAAATGGCGGAGAAATCAGGTAACATACATAAAAACAAAAAAAAAATACATACACACGAACATAGAACCTCCTCCTTTTTTAGAAGTCGGTTAATAAATAGGACACACTGAGCTTTCTGGAAATATAAATATTCAACTTACATTTAAAAGATTCCACACATTTACATACTTCTTTTCAATGTTCTTTTTAGCTAACAGAAAATGATAAAATATCGTCTTACTTTCTGACAATTATAAACTCATCACATAACTTTATACGTCTTCAGAAATGATTCATGAATGTTTTTGCCAAGTTTTATACTTTATTTTTGGTCCTGCTAAAATGTTTTTGCTTCGGGTACTTGGATATTCAGCAGGTGAAGGACACTAAGAGGATTGTCACGTAACGATTCTGACCTTTCAAACGAAATCTTGGAGTAGATACGGCGCAAGGGTTTTTAAGATCAAGGTTATCCTATATTTTATTTATAAGAAAGTTTTATTTTAGCTGATTATTCTTTTCAGTTGCGAGTTTTCTCATCTATCTGTAACTACTTTTTCGATAGCGTAACATAGCTTTTGCTTTTTATAGTTTATAAGATCTAACACTGTCTGCTACCGTAGTGTTAATTTAATCAATTCTTATTTGTTACATGTGAAAACTTGTACCTAATTGGCCATCATTTTGTTATCACTTTAAATATTATGTCTGCCTAGCTGTAAGTCCTAGCTTCCGAAAAATATGAAATAAAATAAAATAACATAACGTCACGCCTGTAAACCACGAAGGGCCAGGCAGTGGTGAACCTGGTAGTACACCCACATTTCGCCAGTTATGTTCAAGTTCCGTGTGGGGCGAGTCTATTGCCATCAATCGGGCACAAATCCAGATAAAAAACTCAATAACACTTTGTCCGACCTGGGGATCGATCCCGGGACCTCGTGCTCAGCAGTAGCGCTTGCGGCCACTAGACCAACGAAGCAGTCTTGCGAGTTTATAAGATACTAGCAGATGTCCCGCGGTTTCACCCGCGTAGGTCCCGTTCCCGTGGGAATACAGGGATAAAGAGTAGACTATGTGTTAATCCAGGGTGTCAGCTAACTCCATACCAAATTTAATTAAAATCCATTCAGTAGTTTTTACGTGAAAGAGTGACAAACATCCATCCATCCATCCATCCATCCTCACAAACTTTCGCGTTTATAATATTAGTAGGATGAGTAAAGACGTGTAAATGGAAAGCATACCAATCTTATAATTCCTTTTGCATGTCGAAGAGCTTATGTTTATGTAGATAATAATTTTATTATCCAATGGATCCAATATGGCTCTGTCTTGCTTCATTTTACTGCAGCTGATTTGATGACAGTTTGCGCCGTTGTTCTATCTGCCGTCTTTTTGTACTCAAAGTATTTCTTCATGGTTTCATTTTATCTTTCAACTTACACCTCGTTTCTGACTTTATCCGCCTGCTTTTCGAACTTTAACAGCTGCGCTTAGTTATGAAAATAAAACATAACATAAGACACTAACAAATAATGTTGAATTTCTACTAATTAAATAATAATACCAGCCTGTTACTGTACCAGGGCAAAGGCCTGTTCTCATACAAAGAAGGCACGAACATTGATCACTGCGCTTACACAAGGCGGATTAGCAATTTCAAAGTTATATCTGAAGAGTGTGCACGGGAATTACATGACTTGATTCCGCCATCACCTTTTCACCATCGGACAAGCGGCGAGTGTCCACCGTTACATCGTTGGCACCTCTAAGATTCGGACAAAGTTTTTCGCCTCGTCGTTTATACCGCGTACATCGAAGGACTAGAGAACAACTTGCCTGCTGCGGTCTTCCCTTCCGATTATAATTTAGGTGTCTTCAAAGCTAGAGTGAATAAGCTCTTTATAAACTAGTGCGCTTTACCATCATTAATTGCATCACAGCTTACCATCAGGCGGGATTGCAGTCAAGCAGTAGTTTATACCTAATGTTACATAATAATCTCTTTTCTTCCTTTTTATTGGTAAATAAAAAATCATAATCGGTTCATTAGATCCGGAGACTGACCCATATAACGTTACAAACTCACAAACTTAACAAAATTAATAGTATACAAGAAGAATTTCCGATCTCTTCAGCCGTCTGGTACCAAATTTTTGGAATACATACATATAATACATAAACTCACGCCTTTTTCCCATGGGGGTAGGCAGAAACTACTGAGCGCCATATGCTACGATTCTTACATACTTCTTTTGCTTCGTTTACATTCATACATGATGTCATACACACACGCCTGTTGCGAGTACTACGCACCTGACCTTTCTGAAGAACCTCACCAATAAGGTCTATGTATGTCCTTCTAGGGCGTCACTTACAGCCTTGTAAATACCTTTCGTTAGTCGCCTTTCAGCCATCCTTTCAATGTGGCCAAACCATCTAAGCATACTCTTTTAAATTTTTATTACTTCTTCTTCTTTTAAACCTCAACGTTGCTTTATCACATCATTCCTCAATCTGTCATTCATTGTTACACCACACATACTTTGCAAGGAACGCATTTCTACAGCATTTATTCTACTTTCATGTCTCTTTTGCCACGCCCAACATTCACTTCCATACGTTAGACGTTCATTTTTGGAATAATTATCAAATAATAGATAGAGCATAGTTACAAAATAATAGAGGGTCGTTTTAACATTTATTATTTAACATGAAAGGATAATTCTATTGTTCAAAAGGTACCTACGTGAAATAACAAAATAACAAAGTGATCCTTGACCTTCCATTATTCTAGAAAATTTGTTAGTAATTCTCTTTTTACTAAGCATTTGATGTTTTATCTTATAAAATAGACTACCTTAGATTTCAAGTTTCACAGGGCCGTTATCATTTTATTTGTATAGGTACTTGAGCTTTTAAATATTCTGCCTCTGAAAGGGGTCTTTCTAGGGTATGGGATATGGCTTGACGACAAGTTTCGTTATTGTCTACCGTGTTTATCAATCGATCGACTTTTTGTGTAACAAATCTGACATTTATCATAGTGATTTTGCTTGTTCGGATTCTTTTTCTGCTCTTGTGATCGTTATCGGTAGTTTTTATCTTTGCATGCTTTCAAAACTAATCTGTATACTTATTTTTAACACATCTGTAAAACTATTGTAAACTGTTGAAAGAGCGGAGCCAACTAAAAGAAGCAAATCTTTGCTTAAAAGATGGCTCCCAACGTTACAAAGTTAATGTGATGAAATAAACATTATTATTCCATTATTATATTCGGCAGTTTTGGCATATACCTACTATAAATATTCCACAACTTTGACACAACGCCATCAAGGCTGAAACTATGCAGAGCTTGTGCCATGAGTTATGAGTATTAGACAACTGATATTAAAAAATACTTACATATTATTTTACATAAATTACACCCAGACCACCCCGTATGCCTAATGAGCTGTAGGTCAAAATAACCTCCACGAGGAGCCCTGACACAGCTAGAAGGCGTCGCAGCAGACCCCGAAGAAGATGGCGGGACGACCTGGGGGTCGAGTCTGCTATTGCAATCGTGTCTCAATGACCTGTCAACGATTTTTGACGTATAACGTCAAACTTAGGACACATTTCCCATACAAAAACTGTCAAAGTTGTCAAATATTCGATCAATGACCGGTCATTGAGACACGATTGCAATAGCAGACTGGAGCCCCTGGACAAATTAAATGACCAGTGGGCCACTGTAGCCCTGGATCGAAAAAGCTGGAAGTCATGGGGAGAGGCCTTTGCTCAGCAGTGAGTTAATGGACGCTAGCAGTATCAGTATCATACTTTTCGCAATTCCATAAAGCTCCAGTATTGTCATGTCCATATTGTGACTCTATTCCTAGTAAAAACAAGTCATTAGTGAAGAAAAAACAACAATTCGCGAAATATGATGAAAACTGGAGTTAATTAAAGTCTGGTCTACACCGAAAAGTAACAAAAAAGAACTGTCTTTCCTGTGGTTTTGTCTGTGCCAGCCTTTGTTTTATTGTCTTTTCCATTATATTACTGGGTTTTGTCCGTGGCCTGTCTGTGACGTTTCATAGAACGACCAGCCAAACGAGCTTATATTTATTTTGCTAATTATTCTAGGAACTGCAATTATAAAAGATTTTTTGTATTATCGTGGAGAGTAACAAAGAACAATGCCAGCTTTCGGCCTACACAACTTTCAAAACTAAATTTGCGCGGATACAAAGTTTTTTCTTCCAACAATATAAATATAAAATACAAATCACAAAACATATTTGGTGCTTTACGAAAACTTCTCGAAAAGAAAATCACAAAGACAATACTTATGGATGGATGGATGGATGGATGTTTGTTAGTCTTTCACGTAAGAGCTCCTGAATGGATTTTAATTGAAATTTGGTATGGAGTTAGCTGACATCCTGGATTAACACATAGTCTACTTTTTATCCCTGTATTAAGAAATTTTTATTTATAATACGGACGATAATACGAAAAATTTTCGAACGTGATTTTTAGTATTCGGGTTTTAGATTTTTAATTAGTTTTTTTTATTTTAATTACTTTTAAAATCTAATTCTTTATTTTAAATATTTAAAATGTGCTAATCAAGCCATTTAATTTGATACCCACCGTGATATTATTATATTTTTTTATTTTAGTACCTTATGACCACTGGTGGGCACCATGTTCAATAAAATTTAATATCATGTAGCCTATAATCAGTGGACAAGCAAGCCGCTTAGTATCACAATTGTTAAATTATGATACTATTAGTTATGAGGGAACAGTCATGAACACACACACACATATACCTACGGTCAAAATTATAACCCTTCTTTTTGCTTCGAAGAAGTCGGGTAAAAATAGATTTGATGCGGATGCGACACATCACGGACGAAGTCGCGAGTAAAAGCCAGTTACGTTATAAAATATCAACCCGTGCACTGCGCATGAGTTAACGTAATTACCCCGGTTATGTGTTTACCGACGCTTTGACGGTTAAAGGGTTAACCTTATTACCATCTCTTGGTGCTTTTTGACATCGTTACTGATACAATTTCCGTCGTCGAGTTATTTTGTTCGGATATTCCAAAGGTGAGTGTGTGGGTTGGCATGTGGGAAAATGTCGTTGTTAGGTTAGTTGAAACCTTTGATCACCTACTTCATACAAAATAACGTTAACAATTTTCATACAAAATCACTAGACAGTTATTAGGCGGTAAATAGAATACCTAAGTACACGATTTTGTCGAGGAAACTTTTTTGACGGTAATCGGCAAAATGCTAGATCAGAGATTCCCAAACTGGGTTCCGTAGAAGAGTAATCAGAGTTCCGCCAAAATTATTCATTTTCAGCTCTTAAATAATACTACGGTTACAAAACAAATAGGTCTAGGTCAAGATTGGATGCTACTCCAGATATAGTGTAGGTATACATATCTGACGGAAGATGCGCCGAAGGTATACGACACTACCTCGACGCACTAACGCATCATCGGTTGAGTGTGTGATCAAAGATCCGTAGTTTTAGTTAGTATTTTGGTATTAGTAACAATGGTGCTATTATTATATATATATATATATATGATCCCGACCGATTTCGGCCACAGCGACTTGGATCTGCCTATTAAGAGCATCGCTGGTGTGCCCTCTGGTGACTGACATAGCCAACTTTTGCCGTGAAAGTGCGATCACATTCACTGCAAGTCAGCACCCCTCCGACGTAATTGTATTGGATGGCCGCGGGTGGTCGGGCCTTAAGCTCGTCACGTTTAGCATCGAGCTCTTCTCTACGTCGCCTTTCAAACTCAAACACCTTAGTGCTCACGGTATGCCTCCACAGTGACCGGTCCGCTGCCATTGCCTCCCATTGTGACGTGTCTAAGTCACATCGTCTATTATCGTTATCGTGGTGCTATTATTAAGTAAGTTAGTATTTTTAGTTTTGACAGAATATAAATTAATATGAAATTATCCTATGACTCTCCACCCAGTGTTTTGGGAAGGAACACTTATACATTATATACTTTCTAATGATGGTTTTTTTTAAGCGTTTCAGTAGTTTTTGACTTTCATCCTTACAAATGTAAAATCGAATCCTTCCTTTTAAGAATAGTTTTATAGACGAAACAAATAGGTAAATATAATAACAAGGAAAGTTTTTCTATCTAAATGTTTAACTTCACATTAAACTTTCTTACATTTTAGAGTTCCATTAAAAAAAATGGCAAATGGAAAACTTTACAACCTCACTTAAACCTCCAGACAGCTGTGACATAGGTACGCAGATTTTTTGGTAGAAAAATGGTACAAACACGAACAAAGTTAAATTACAAAAATAAACTTTCGACCGCTTGTATAAAGTACAAAATAAAAGTTATGCGTGAAAATACAGACGCACATCAACCTACCCGAAACTGTCAAATTTCCCCAATCAATTTTGAACCTTATGCTTTAGCAATAAAATTGAAAATGTATTAGAGAAATCTGACAGAGTGTCGTAGGTTGATGTTTTTTTTTTATACCACGAGGGTGGCAAACAAGCTTACCGGCCCGCCTGTTGGTAAGCGGTTACCGTAGCCTATGGACACTTGCACACCAGGCGCGCCACACGCGTGTTGCCGACAATTTAATAACCTATTTACTCCCCTTTTGAAGAACCCCGTACTGTAGCCGTCTGAGAAAACCTCGGCAGGGAGCTCATTCCACAATCCAAGTTAGTGTACGTGGGAGGAAATTCCTCTGACCGCACGGTACGGGACCATTTCGGCTCCAGTGTGTGAGCATGAACTCCCTGTCGACGGCGAGCAGTGCGATGATAAAAAGTGGCCGTGGGCATCATATCAAACAATTCCTCGGAACACATCTCATTATACAAGCGGTAGAACACACATAGGGAGGCAAAGTCTCTCCTAAGACTTAGGGGCTCAATACCGCTTGTGAGTACGGGATCGTCGACGAGTCTCACAGCTCGCTTTTGAACCGAGTAAAGGGGCACAAACTGGAACCCAGGTGCTCCCGCCCAGAGATGACAGCAGCAGTGCGATTCTGGTCAAACCACCGCGTGAAAATGCAGGCGTAGTGAGTGCAAGTTGAGCTGTCATACCATACTAATGCTAGGCATTGACAGGTCACTTCACTCAAGTTTTCACGGCGTGACTTTTACTGAATCAACCGGCTGTACTCCATATGGGGCCGAATCTGCGACTTGTATAGCAGATACTTGTATATGAGACGAAATGAAAACCCGCCGGTCGATTTGGTAAAAAGTCACCCCGTGAAAACTTTAGTGAAATGTACTGTCAATAGTAATTAGTAATGACATGTCAACTTTTCACCTTCACTTCACCTCTTCGATCATTTTTCTTCTTAGCGTGTCGATGGCAAACAAAGACACTAAATTCTAAATTGTATGTTTAGCCCAGAATTCGGCTACCGCAACACCATCCACCGACGCAACCATAAGATCCTCACGTATGCAGGTGACAGGGCACGCGGCCCTTTAAAGTCATCAACTTTAGACTATTTCAAATAGTCAGAAAACTTTCATCATTCATTTTCAATAAAAATGGCGGTTTAACATAATATTAGCGATAAAATAACTGTCAGACCGCCATTTTTATTCTTGTACCTATTAGTTACAAACATAAATAAAATAAAACAGTCACTTTGGTATGTACTTGCTCGAATTAAAACCCAGGCAAGTCCTATCCACTTCGCAAGGACGACATAGTTAAGTTCTTAATTAACAATTATTCAAAATTAATTGCCGTTAAAGAACATACTTTCTGAACAATTATTAATTTTACACCACAGACCAATAATATTAATGACCCAGCGTTTAAGGGTTATCGCTAAAAGTTAGCAAAATGAAAATGTAATAAAAGGCATTAACATTTTTATATTAAAAACCCTTTTTTTGATAAATGGGACTCCCGTAAATCAAAAAATATTTTTAGACAGAAAAAAATGGCGCTCAACGTTTTTATTTTGATGACTTTTGCTAATCATCGAATCAATTACTGGAGCCTACAAAAGCGTAACCACATAATATGTGTACAGTAGTTGCGCTTTTGGGAAAAAAGGGTTATGTATATGTACAAACGCCAGCACATCGACCTACCCCAAACTGTCATTTTTTCCCAATCAAACATGAACCTTATTCTGTTTAATATAAAGTTGAAAAACTATCAAAAAATACTCCAATGTGTCTTTTTAGAACAAAGTTTTTTTTTTTAAACTCACGCCTTTATTCTCATGGGGTAGGCAGAAACTACGGAATGCAAACTGGAATGTTCCCTACATTCTTCTTTTGCTAAAGAACCAAAATATTGCCGTATATTTTTTTTTGTACCGGTTTATTGTTTCTGTGAAATTGATGTTAACTGTGATCTGTGATTTTAATTAATGTCTCTCATATGTATTCTACAAGTCTCATTTAGTATTCTACAAGAGAAAATTTCAAGTGTGGAGCAATGTTATTTTTTAATAAAAATAATTATACATGTAGTGTTGCATGACAGACATGATTATTATATTAACTTAATTTATAAAAATGTTTTAGATCTATTTATAAAAAACATGTAACTGACTTGAAATAAAAATGATAAAATGTTTAGTACTTTAGCTTTTAAAAGTTTTGAAAAATTACGAGCTATCAGTCTACAGAGGGATAGAGTAGTAATAAAAGACAAAAAATAAATAACCACAAAATTATATATTCATCTCATTGTCGCAATATCACACCCTAACAAAGTTTTCTTATTAATTTTTCATAATTCATGTATTTTCTTCCTTGACCTCCAAATTTTCAGTTGCCGGCAAAAATCTAACTTCTCCATAATTAGCACAACGCGCGTATAAATCATAAAAAGTAGCGGTAAAGTTACTAGGGTCATCGGGATCTTGCTCGTATATCTCATATTCAACTAGCACACCGTAACTTCCCTCCCTCCTGATACGATTAACCAAAGACTCAACACGCTCCGGATCAAGTGACTGTGTAAAATAGTTCCGTTTTTTAGAAAATGGAACAAACGTATGTCTCATATCGTCTAAATTCTTCAAATATGTCTTTTGTTTTCTTATTTCTTCCGTCATTTTTTTCTCGTACGATTTCCAATTGCTCAGAGATGTCTGGTCCTCCCATTTACGGTACTCCTTTTCCCAATAGACCATTTTGATTCTGAGTTCCCGTATGTAATCAGGGATATATCGCAGCTGGATACTATCGAGGTCTTCTTCTGGTACTTCTTGTGAAATGATAATTCCAAAAACCTTTTCGTGCTCTTCATACTTTTCATCGCCACCCAAGTCTGACAGAGACAAGTCACTAAATAAACTCTCCATAATCGTCGAACACTTTATTATTACGATACCTCGTAAATGCTCAGTCAAACGAACGTGAACACTTCGAAGTTTAAAAAGGTACTGCGTGAAATACCAACAGATGTCTAATTTAAATGCGCTACAACGGGCTGTATTGCGAACAAGAGATAGCACTATAAGTTCTCAATAGCTCTATCCCTTTTTCTGGCAACAATGACATTGGTAGTTCAAGCGGACCGGTTTAGCGGTAATAATAACTAAAAGTGTTAATTCTAAGAATGGGAGATAATATCTCTTGTCGCGCATATTTATTACCTACTCATTGTAATCTTATTAGGTAGGTAGTGGTTGGTTTTTATAAATAAAAAATAGTATTTGTTTAAGTAGTCCGTAAGTGTTTTAAGAGTTTGACTAAGCTTCTGACGCCAAAATTATGGATAAATAATTCTTACCTTTGGATTAGTACCTCCCTACGCACTATAATAACAACAAAAGATGCCGAAAAAACCTTTCTTTAACGGCAACCATCTAATAACCTGTATTTTTTTTTTTTTTGTTATAGCGGTGACAAAATATACTAGGAAGGTATATACATACTCTCTGTAAAATGTTGTGTTTACAACTTTAAGCATAAATAAACCTAATACTGGCCGTTGATTAGGGTGTCTCAGTCTTTTTAACCGACTTCAAAAAAGGAGGAGGTTCTATGTTCGTGTACTTGATTTCTCCGCCATTTGTGGACCGATTCTCAAAATTCTTTATTTTTTTATTTGAAAGAGTAGACTCCTGAGGTGGTCCCATTTTAAGTTAGTGAAGATCTGGTGCTGATCTTCAGAGATATATATAATGGAACTCTTCAAAAATAGACGGCAAATCTGTCGTGATTGCTGGAATCGCTTGGATGTTTATTGTTTATACAATATCATGACGTACCATCACGCCTGTATGCTCTGAGGGGTACGCTGATATGTACAATATACCTAGATTTCGACAGTTATGTATGTTAAGTTTCATTTATTAGGGATAAGTTGATAACCCTATTGACAAATAATTATTAACCTTGACATGTATTGTTAACAATTAACAATATAACGTAAATTCAAGGTAAATATTTGTATGAGAACAACTAAAAATGGAAAAATAAAAACTTTTTTTTTCAAAAAATAAAACCGACTTCAAAAAAAACACAAACCAAAAAAAAATAAAATAAAAAACAAAAAAGTGAAATATAAACAGCTTCTTCTGTTTTTGTTTTAGTTTTTTTTGTTTATGTTTTTTTTTAAGTCGGTTTTAGTTTTTGAAAAAAAAAGTTTTTCGTCACTTAATACAATTAATAACACAGGCTTACAACATTACAGTCATTAGTATAAGTTAGCCGTTATAAACTTTAGGAAGTCGAATAAATTCACTTAACGTTATAAGCGACATATACTCGCATTATTAAAAGCTACCTAGCCAACATGTTTGGTAGGTTTTTAAAAAAATTCTTTATTGCGTTCCAAGAATAAAATACTGGGTAGGTACCTACTTCTTTGTAATACATCTCAGTAGGTATTACAAAGGTTGCTTAGAATAAATAAAAGAAAATACTAGAAAGATAAAAAAAAAAAAAGTAGTACTTATTTCAAAAACTAGATTTAGAAGTTAAAAATACTGACGTATTACTAGATGGATAATGAAATGAAATGATATTTATTTATGAAAGTAGATCTTCTCAGATACTTTTACATGTCTCTTTTTTTAATCTAAATGGCATTTCCAAAGTGACTGATCCCTGAGAAGAAATGCCACAAGAAACTCAGGGATCATGGTCTCTTTTAAAGTGCAGACATCAGATTATATAATATTCACTTATTATGCGAGTCTGGAAAATCCTTTTGAAGAAAGAATCAATTCAGCTTTGAGCCGATATTTTGTGATATCTACTAACACATTAACAGCCTACTTTTATTTATTTTAATTTTTGTATTCTTATGTTACGTGTCTTTATAATGATCTTAATACCTACTTGTTTTATGAAGATTTCTCTGAAATAAGTTAACAATAACAGTATCATGTCACTACTTGATGCATTAAACGGTAACGTAAAAAATTTAATTACAAAATGTGATTCATGTCGCTAAGTTTTCAAATTAAATTTCAGTCTTTGAGAGTGATGTTAAAAGGGTTTGTACTTAGTCTAGAATAAATTGTTGTAATTGAAATCAAATAAGGTTTAAACTGGAAGCGTTAAGTGGTACTTAATTTGGGTATTCAATTTTAGTTCAAGCGATTTTAAACTTTCAAATTGTGTTAAAAGGGACCGACAAGTAATCTAAATATTGTTACTGAAATTACAATGAAACCCAACTTCCTCATTAATGGATGTAAATTATAGTAATGTGGAATAAGCCTGTAAAAGTATCTATACTTGTTTATTTAGCATCAATAGAATCCAAAAAAAACGAAACCCTTGTACAGACGCCACCACGTCAAGTTACCCCATTGTGTCAAATTTCTTTGATCGTTTTTCAGCTTTATGTCAAATAGTATAAGGTTCATTATGCAATTGGGAAAATTTGACACATTAGGGTAACTTGATGTGCTGGCGTCTGTACACGAATAACTTTCTCTTTACAACCAACTCAGATATCACGCAAGAACAATTTCATACATTTTGGTCCGCAGTATAAAACTTTAGTGCCTAAAAGTTAAAAGTTTCTCTAAAAGTTACATCGCAAGTGCATACCAATAAAGTACGTATTTATTGTTATAAATAGTAACAATATATCCTCTGTGAGAGCAGCAGTGCTACTCAAAAAACTTTCATCGTGAAAATTTAGGTGAAATATCGACGTAGTAAAAAAGTAAAGTATAAAGTAAAAATTCATTAATTGAAAACAGTAAAGACAGCCTTGTATTACAGGACTCCACGTAGTGAGCTGTTGTCATCTCTTAATAATGCTAGTAAAAAAAAGTAACAGAGAAAATCATTTATTTGACGCACTCAGGACAGGCTTAATACATTAAAAGAAAAAAACTAAAAAAAAACAACCGACTTCTTAAAAAAACACTAACAGGTGGAAAATAACTCCAGTTTCGGAAGTCGGTGGCTAATAATGAACTAAACAAAACCACCAAAGCCACAGAATGGAGAGTTTTTATTTTGCATTTTTAGTTTCTTCGTATGTAAATAAAGTCTTTTAGAACTTGAAAGAATCATTGAAATCGGTTAACAATTGCAAAATAAGTTCTTTCTAAACATTAATCTGTACATCTCAGCCGGGCCCCTTTTAAAATAGAAGGGCGTAATGTTATGTTATGGAAATACAAAAGCTCAACATAGACATCTGACTATAGTAATCGCGAATAATTTGCTGATATGCGTTGAAGAGTTCCGTCGCCTGTCTTCTTCATCAGTTTTTCTTCACCAAATTATACTTTCTATATGAAAATGCCTGATTTGTTACTAAAAATGTTAAAATCAGTGCAAATGTACCTATATTTTTTTAAGAGTTCCCTTAGTTTCTCGAGGATCCCTCATCAAATATGAATTTTGGACCCTGACCCAGTCAAATAAAAAAAGAATTTTAAAATCGGTCCATAAATGACGGAGTACCGAGGTAACAAAACATACAACCGAATTAAGAACCTTCTCCTTTTTTTGGAGTCGGTTAAAAACAAGAAAACGTGATAAATAATGGCAATGAAAAAACTAAAACGTAAAAAAGACCTGTGCTAGGCAAAAAATATCTCAGCATTACTAACGGCTAAATTGTAAAAAAAAACACCGCAGCGTAATAATGGTCTGTTCACTTTACTATCGCTTTATCTAATTTTCGCGGGGATATTTTGACAATTTTATTATGTTTTTTTTTTAAGCGGTATTTCATGAACAAACTTGGGTGTCTAAGATAAGATAAAATACCGGGCTGGCTAAGATCCGCAACTCCACGTCAAAGCGCGTTTTTGCGTATGGGCCATAATATACCCCGCGGGCCTAGTGCAAATTGGTCTTCTAATTTTTAGTTTCAGATTAGCTAAAGTACAGACATCTTTCATGGGGTACTGTGTTAAATGTTACAATAAAATACCTCTTGATATATTAAAACTAAATGAAAGGAAATTTAAAACTACACTTTGTAAACAGGCATATTACAAATTAGAGGATTATAATTATATTCAAGATAATAATGCTTGGCAACATGCTGGTCCAGCTCCATAGGGCAATCAAGGAACTTGACAAAATCAAACTTGCTACCTTTCTAATGATTTAATTTGCTTTATTTTTGCTCTCAACACTCACTCCAAATAAAATATTTTCTTTCTTTCTTTTCTTTCTTTCACGCTATTCTGCTGTGTATTTTTTTTATTATTATTTATTTATTATTTTCTTGATTTGTTAAATATTAATCCGTGATTTTAATATTTGTAAATAACTATTTTAAAGGAGTAAGTATGGAGTTTTTTGCCCATTCTTCTCCATACAAAACTACCTTTTGGAAGGGGCAACTAGAATCATTAAATTTTATTTAACTTGTAAGTTTAACGTTCAAAAGTGCCTTTTAAATGGCCTAATTGAAATAAATGATTTGACTTTGACTTTGACTTTAGTTCTAAGACACGCCTCGGTTTCCTCACGATGTTTTCCTTCATCGTTTTTTAGAGCAGTGGTGATGAAATAAATTACACAAAGTAACTTGGTGTCTATTTTTCATACCTAACAGAGCCAGCGTTGAATCAAAATATAAGTTCCAATTGACATAACTTAATTAATGTGTAACCCTTATGAGGTAAGTTTCACCGCGGTCGGAATCCGGGCCGCTTCCGATTCGGTCCCGGGTAGGAATTGGGTCCTGAAGTATTTTAATGTAAGCACTATAAGTTAAATGGCGTATGTTAAGACGAGGTTTCTGCATAATGTTTTATTGGAATATTTGTTTCTGGTATTAAAGCCATTTGATATCAATGAAGGTAATTTTATTTTATGTATAATAGGCATGTGGGCGGTATATAAATATAATAATATAATTAAGCCATCAGTTAGATTATAAAAAATTGTAGTATTAGTACCTAGTTTACATTCTTGAAATTTTTACTTCATTATTTTCTGTTAGGTATAAATATTGTATTTTGTTTTGTTTGCATTTTAATATTAAATTTGTTGTCATTTTGATCTCCTTAGCTATCATTGTGTATGGTACTTGTAATTTCAGTATGTTTTCTTTTTAAGTTTAATTTGATTATTTGTAATTTTAATAATTAGTGAGCTAATAATAATTAAATGTTTTTCACTCACTTGAATGTTGGTCGACCTTATTATTGGCGACTGTATAAGTCTGATACTTTTTACTATTATTCTAATGTAATGCTGAATAAAAAATTATTAATAATTTTCTAATTCTTCTGTATACAGAAGCTGTTGGTTTACCTTTAATAAATAAATAAAATAAAAAAGGTTCTTCAAGGGATTTTCTTTTGGTTTTTAAAATGGATAGAAAACTACTTAGATTGAGCGCGTTAAAATTGAGGAGAGGGAGCTTGTGACGTTATTATTCAGTATAAACTGTACAGGATAGTGACGTCAAACGAAGTTTTGACTTGTATCGCCGTTATTTTTTGATAGGTGAAAAAAGAAAAACTTGTGTCGAATATTTTCTAGTAATCTAGATGAAGGATTAAAAATTAAAAGTCCACTACCCTATTTGCCACAGTCATTTTTTCTGTATTATAATAGATCTACTAACTGGCCAATTTAAGAAATATTCATCCAAGAATAATAAATAATACGAATAAAAAGCTAGGTAAACGTTAAGTAGGTACCTACGTAATTTTTGTTTAACATAAGCCGCACACAAAAGTAAAATAACAATCAACTCACAGGTAATTAGGTACTTCTAAAGCTCACTCGTAATTTTACACACTGGCCATTTAAACAATAGCCTACTTATCGACGTCATAAATATATAAATACTCACCTACTATAACATTCTAAGTATTCGTCAGTAAAATATAAGTTATCTACCTAATAACCCTACAACATAGATCAGTAGGTACTTCATTATATTGCACCCTAAAAATTATCACCAGAACTCGGATTACAAACATTTCTGTAACCGTTTATACCTGAGATTGCTGGAACTGGATTTGTCATTGTGCCGTTGCGAGAAAAGGATGCAGCTATTCAACATTTAGCGCTATCTTTCTCACGCAATATGGCCTCTAGCACCGTACAAAACACGTTGACCCCAGTTATTTTAAACAGTCTTCCCGTAACCTTGAAAGCGTTCGTGTCGCGTTTGCTTACTAACGCATTTACGAAGCACGTTATTTAAAATTCATTGGCAAATATGGTGTCTTTAACAAGTGGTGTAACTGATTTGGATTTAGAAAAAAAGCGTGAGAAATTCGAGCGAGTGATGAACGCCTTTATTTCAATCAATTCAAGATATAGAAACGTTAAGTGTGAACCATTTTCTCTTTCAAATCTTTCTTCAGATACCCGCACTGATGAAGAGATAGAAACTAAAGGTAGAATGACTTACGAAGTGAAATTACCGGACGCTGAACTTAAAAAAATTCGGCTGCGATATATCCCAGACTATCTTCGTGAACTCGAAAATAAAAGAAGCTATTGGAAGGAAGAGTATCATCATTGGAAGGACATTATATCGCAGAAAAAAATGAAATTATATGAGAAGAAAGTAAAAGACGCTATATACAAACAAAAAACAGTACTAAGGAATTTAGATAAAAACATATATAGCTTAAATTCAAGTGTTGGTGAAACCCATTTTTCGAAGTCGCTTGACGTAGAACGCGTTCAAGCTTTGGTTAATCATATCAAGGAGAAGGAAAGTGGTGATATACCTATTATTGATCTGCTGTTACCAGCCATTTACACATTTGACTTTCTTCAACAATATTATGTTATTTACGCAATGTATGCGAGGTACGGAGAATACAGAGCCAGGCTATCAAGACGACATTACTTGCAAATTTTAGAGGAAGATTCTAATTCTTCTTCTAATTCTAAGTCTTCTGCTTGTTCCATTTCTGCTGCTTCTGTTTCTTCAACGTCTTCTTAGAGCGTCCCGTAACTTGTACTAATAGAAGTGACCATCAAATCATGTGAAAAATAATTACTTTTTAAATAGTACCTACACGGAAAAATGTTAACTGAAATTCTGTTTGTACTGAATACTCGCTTGTTTAACTTTCTTAACTATTCAAAAGTAAATGATTCAATGATTTCGATAATGTTTGTATTATTTTATCTTTTTTTTTTAATTATGTTTGGTTCGCTCCATCTTAAACACATTGAGCTGCATCCGAATGGACTGGAAAGCGTCCCAAGATATTCGCTAAAGCTAAAGCTTGGCAGATAAATCCTATTATAAAACCCTATGTAGCTCCTAAAGGTATTTGTTATTGTTGTGGTAAACAATAAAAAGTATTTCTATTTCAAAGTTATACTAATTCTAAGTATTATCCTATCGATTCACCTTAAATAGCTCTTAAAGTGTTCATTCGTAAGTTTTATGGTTAACAATAAAAAATATTCCATTTTATTCCAATTTATATTCTAAGTATTATCCTATTATAATACCATAAGTAGCTCTCAAAGTTATTATTTCTAAATTATAGGGCTCCCATCCCACACATAATTGCGAATTAGCAACGCATCGCAAATAGTCGCGAAGCATGGTCCGCTAAAGCTTTGGTTCAGGTGACCATACATCGCAGCTATTTGCGATGCGTTGTGAATTCGCAATTATGTGCGAGAGCCCATATGGTAAACAGTAAAAAATATTTTTTTTCGTTCCCAAATTATATTCCATGTATTATTAATATTATATAACACCCTATGTAGCTCTTGAAAGTTATTATTATTAGTTTTTAGGAAAACAGTTGTTCACGCGCGAACCACTGGTTGCGCCGCGAGCTCATAGTTGCGCCTCGGCCGACGGCGGGGGTCCGAGGTGCGCGGGACGAGGACACGGATCGCGGGCGCGCCGGCCGGCCGCGGGGCCTCCCGAGTCCCGCCAGTGTCCTAAAAACCTGGTAGCGAGCGGACAGTCATTCGCACTGCACTTCTCATCTCCCTCGCAGTTTTCTCATCCGCCATTCAACTTTCCATAATTGTAGTAATTAATAAATCACCTCTATATACAGTCCGCTTATTATTGAAGAGCACCAATCCCAACAGAGTAATCTAAAATAAAATCATTAATGAGTACTCTATTCTATTGCCAAATGATATTCCAAGTATTATCCTCTATTATAACACCATATGTAGCTCTCAAAGTTGTTATAGAAAATTTAAAATTAGTACCTACTTACTTATTATAAAAAGTAAGAACAGAGTTTAAATTCTATTCCCTCGAATTCTATTTCTTTGTTCTTCCAACCCATAAATTATCAGGTACAGACTACAGACTACCGTGTATTAAGTATTTAAGGCTTTCAAGGCATAATAAATTACTTCTTCGAATATTTACCTTCAGACGTCCGTAGCTAAACTTTGAGATACCTCTAAGCCTCCGAGAATAACATGAATGATTTAAGGCCCTTTTAGTTTATATAGAAAGTGTATGTTTGTTTAAAAGCAAATATACTTAATATACTATTTACCCTACCAAATTTCTTTCTGCATTATATATTTTTTATTGTGTTTTCATCGAAATTGATGGATGGTTCGCGTTGGGGCCGATTCCTATAGTAGAAACACCTTGAGTTATACGCCATTTAACGTTATAATTTCGGTTCGTCCTAGCACCAGATTGCTAGAACGAACCATAGACATTAAGAATAGAGTGAGTGTTCCTTATCCAGCTGTCTAGTAAATACTGGTAAGAAAGTGTGAGCGAGATAAAGCGAACGTGCGGTCAATAGTTGTTCTTTCTAGAGTTCCTTACTTTTGTTTCTACAAACCTACAGCAGGGCTAGCATGGGCCGGGGATATAACTTTTATCCACCGGTTATTTCCACTGACAAGGGATACAATTATCTTATCCACCTGCCAAAGCACGGCAACAGGGGGAAAGAGAATTATATCACTTTTTGACATTAGACGTGGATACTCATCCACGGCTTATAGCATGGCGACTAGTGAAAGATTTCGCTATTCGAGCAATCCCAATTGACAACAAAACAAAATAAATATCCAGTACAGATGTAATAAAACGATGAAAGTACTTTGGTTTACATGACATTCTCGACTATTGTGTAATTTCATAAAAGTTTTCTTATAATGGCAATAATTTCGAGGACAAGCGTTTCCCGTGGTTTATCCCCGTGAATAGTTTATCCACCCATGTCGCCATGCTCGGAGGGTGGATAATTTTTATCCACCCTCCGAGCAGACAGAGGGGAATAGTATTTTATCCTCTCCCCGTGGAAAGAAAAGAAACAGGTATTGGCCGCACAGTCCCTTTGTCTTGTTCTAGGGAGTGGTCAATTCTGTGCGGGTGTTGCTCTAAGACAATAGTTGACCGGCTTGTCAAATGTCAACAAATTAAAAAAAAGTCTTGACAAATGTCGTGTGCTCGCTGTTATGTCATCAGAGATAGATTTTAAATGTTGCCTGCTCTAGGAATTTTCCCTGGGTGCGTTAACAAATATTATATTTCATATGCATAAACAGACGTCGTCAGGACATAGAGCTCCTCAAGTTCTGAGTTGGGCTCACGATAACTGACAAATGCTTGCACTGACTGATCTGGTCCACTCATATCTGTTTAATTCTTTCCTCAAAAGTCCATTATCAGACACAAATCTGTATGGTTCTTACATAATCTGACCAAGATATGTCTGGACTTTCAAACAGACTGTGACCTCTGAGTTTCTTTCGGTGTTTCTTCTCAGAGTAGTCAGATAGTGAAATACCGACCTCATCTTCTTATCAAAAAATTACATGTAAAAGTGTTTGTATGAACCCATTTACAGAAATAAATATAATTTATCATTTAGACCCGGAACAACTATCTGTAAGTCATACAATTTTTTTTTCCCTTGTTCTAGAGTACATCCAAAAGATAGACCCTAATTTTTATTACAATCTAGCCTTGTATATAGACTAATAAGTAATTTAATTATAACTTAAACTAATAAATTGTCGATACAAATATTTGATACGTGCGGCCATCAAACCCCCGACATACAGCCCAGCGGCCAGTCACTGAGCATTTGATAGACCTTACATTAAAAGCTCTATGAAAGTGTTTATAAAAGTGCAAATAAACACTATTCTTCGTTTTTGACATAAATCTGTAACGTAACATTTTGGATTAGAGTTAAACTGCTTACTAGTTTTTTAGGCTAGAAGCACGTCTACTTTCTAAAACATTCATAATTGCACTGTGGGCTCTGCGCAGAGAGTTTAAAATCCAACAACGGCATTATTGTTCAGTGCTTAAGCACTTAAGCTGTATTTACCAGTCTAGAAAGTTCAAGCTTAAGTTTATTTATTAGCTTTTTCTGTAACAGCTTAAGTCTTTACTTACTTTTAACGTAAGACAGGTTACTTAGCTAGGAATGGTAGAATGGATGGTGTAATATTGTAGGGAGGAACAGTACAATATTGTATTATACTGTTTTAAAAATAGTGCATTTTAATAATTTAAAGTCCTGGTAGCCCCCCGCCATTGGGATGTAACGGGGCAGATGATACCTCTACAACAAAAATAATCTAGAATTCTTTACCCAGAACTGTTTTTACCGTGGAGAATGCCACGGATCTTTTATTTACCTGGTTATTAGGAGGTAAAGTATACACAGGAACGGGATAGGAATGGGACAATGACAGATGAAACGATTTATCCCTTCTGCCCCGTTAACAGGACGAAGGCACCGGGGCCGATTCGACCGAGCCATATGAATGAAAGTGATGAATAATAATAATTTTGATAAGCAGACTCTAGTCCATACCGTTAGTTAAAAACTAAAACTGTGGCTTTGGTGATTTTGTCTTATTCATGATGGGCCACCGACTTCCAAATTTAGAGTTATTTTACACCGTTTAGTGTTATTTTTAACCGACTTCAAAAAAAGGAGGAGGTTCTATGTTCGTGTGTATGTATTTTTTTTTTTTTTTTTATGTATGTTACCTGATTTCTCCGCCATTTGTGGACCGATTCTCGAAATTCTTTTTTTGTTTGAAAGAGTAGACTCCTGAGGTGGTCCCATTTTAATTTAGTGAAGATCTGGTGCTGATCTTCGGAGATATACAACGGAACTCTTCAAAAATAGACGGCAAATCTATCGTGATTGCTGGAATCGCTTGGATGTTTATTGTTTATACAACATCATGACGTATCATCAAGCCTGTATGCTCAGAGGGGTAGGCAGATGTGTTCAATATACCTAGATTTCGACAGTTAGGTATGTTAAGTTTCATTTATTAGGGTTAGGTGGATAATCCTATTATAATGACATGTATTGTTAACAATTAACAATATAAAATGAATTCATGTCAAATGTTTGTATGGAAACAACTGAAAATGGAAAAATAAAAAACTTTTTTACAAAAAATTAAACCGACTTCAAAAATAACACTAAACGGTGTAAAATAACTCTAAATTCGGAAGTCGGTTGCCCATCAAGAATAAGACAAAAGTACCAAAGCCACAGACTTCCTAATTTAGAGTTATTTTACACCGTTTAGTGTTATTTTTGAAGTCGGTTTAATTTTTTGTAAAAAAGTTTTTTGAAGTCGGTTTTATTTTTTGTAAAAAAGTTTTTTATTTTTCCATTTTTAGTTGTTCCCATACAAAAATTTGCCATGAATTCATTTTATATTGTTAATTGTTAACAATACATGTCATTATAATAGGGTTATCCACCTAACCCTAATAAATGAAACTTAACATACCTAACTGTCGAAATCTAGGTATATTGAACACATCTGCCTACCCCTCTGAGCATACAGGCTTGATGATATGTCATGATGTTGTATAAACAATAAACATCCAAGCGATTCCAGCAATCACGATAGATTTGCCGTCTATTTTTAAAGAGTTCCGTTGTATATCTCCGAAGATCAGCACCAGATCTTCACCAAATTAAAATGGGACCACCTCAGGAGTCTATTCTTTCAAACAAAAAAAGAATTTCGAGAATCGGCCCACAAATGACGGAGAAATCAGGTAACATACATAAAAAAAAAAAAAAAATACATACACACGAACATAGAACCTCCTCCTTTTTTTGAAGTCGGTTAAAAAGTTATTAAACTTACAAAACTAATGTTACCACACATATACAACAACAAAAAAACAAACACATAACAGATACAAATGAAATGTATACTATTCAGTGTTAGATAGCCCCTGTATTGAGGAAAGCTATATCCTTATAAGGCTATGCATCATTACGCTTAGACTAATAGCAGCGGAATGATTGAAATAAGTTTCAAAATCGGGGTTTTTTGTTTCCTGTGACTATTCCACGTGGACGAAGTCGCGGGCAGAAGCTTAACAACATAATAACAAGACTGTCCCACCATCATCGGCCGAGCATTGACAATCCCACCGATCAACCGTACCGCAATGCCCCCAGAATGCTGTGGTAGCTGCCGCGTGTTCTTTTTCGTAGAGAGGCGCATCGCTTTCGGATAATGTCGTAAAAAATTAAATTAAAAATTTAAAAACCCCCAACGCAAAAAAGTAAAACATTTAAAAAGTTAAAAATAACACTTTAGCCATGAAATTTTACGTAACGTCGGGGTACCGTTAAAATAAGTACCTACATACCTACAAGTAGTAGGAACATTCCTTACTTAAGCGGTACCCCGACGTGAAGTAAAATTTCATGGCTAAAGTGTTATTTATAACTTTTTAAATGTTTTACTTTTTTGCGTTGGAGGTTTTTAAATTTTTAATTTAATTTTTATTTTAAAATTTTTAAACGCATTAATTTTGTTTTATTGTTTACAGTTATGAGAATTTTTCAGTGCATTGTATGTAGAGTCAAATGCTGGTTAAAACGAATCCAAACACGACATATCTGCTATTATTTTGTCAAGAGTCTACCTACTGGTGTGCTGGATTGCCTGGCTGCAGCATCAGTTCATCCTGTTGCCATCAGTGCATTGTGTTGAGAAACAAATGCTGGTTGAAATGAATCCAAACACGACATATCTGCTATTATTTTGACTGGCCTGTTGGTCTAGTAGTTAGTGACCCTGACTGCTATGCCGGAGGTCGTGGGTTCGATTCCCATCCAGGACAAATGTTTGTGTAATTAGCACGATCATTTGTTCTGTGTCTGGGTGTAATTTATCTATAATATGTATGTATTTAGAAATATATAAGTATGTTTATCAGCTGTTTAGTACCCATAACACAAGCTCTCAAGCTTAACTTGGGATTAAATGGCGTTGTGTGAAAAGTTGTGGAATATTTATTTTTGTGGAATATTTATTTTGTCAAGAGTCTACCTACTGGTGTGCTGGATAGCCTGGCTGCAGCATCAGCTCATCCTGTTGCCATCAGTGCACTGTGTGCAGAATCAAATGCTGGTTAAAATGAATCCAAACACGACATATCTGCTGTTATTTTCCCAAGAGTGTATTAGTCTGCTAGATATCCTGGTTGCATCAGACCAAATACACCTTATAATGTTGCTTCTTAATATTACACACATGGGTGTTTGAAATTTTAAGTCACACATATGTTTGTAAGTAAAGTTAATACCCATAGACGTCTAAAATAGCAACGGTAGCTAACACAAAAGAGCTGATAACCTTGAAACGGCTAAACCGATTTTGATGCTCAATCCGATTCAATCCTCGCAGCCGCAAACATACCTGACGCGCTACAGTACCGTGGCAGCCCCACAACCATTCTAAAAGCATTGGATGATAATTTTATTTTTTTAGACCTACATTACTTGATTTGCATCACCTTTCCACCATCGGACAACCGAGTGCCCACCGTTACACCGTTGGCACCTCTACGATCCGGACAAAGCTATCGTGCGATAAAGCGATCCGTCCGATCACAATTTAGGTGTCTTCAAGGCTAGAGTGAATAGGCTCTTAATTAATAAACTAGTGCGCTTCACCATCGCTGATTGCATCACTGCTTACCATCAGGTGGGATTGCAGTCAAGCACTGGTTTATAATATTAAAAAAAAACCTGCCTTAACACATGATTTTTGTTTCCGCCTTCTACCAATTCCAAGTTCGCCAATATAATCATCTCCGAACATCTCTAATTTGAACCAATAACCACAGAACATGGTACAGACGCCAGCACGTCAAGTTACCCCAATGTGTCAAATTTCTTTGATCGTTTTTCAACTTTATGTCAAACAGAGTAAGGTTCATATTCAATTGGGAAAATTTGATACATTGGGGTAACTTGATGTGCTGGCGTCTATACATCAGTGTGCTAAATATAAATAGCAATTTTAACCACTTGATGTCATTTGAGGGTAATCTATTACTTACAACACGCCCATGTAATTACTTGATGACAAATTTATTCAAAACATACCTGTCGCGACAAGATATGAATTGGTATCATTTATTATTAACTGATGGTGCCCCGCGGTTTTGCTCGCATATTCGTGTAATTTTTAGGCCACGGTCATGATGTCAGCGGGCAGCGGGGTACCAGCGTCGCAGACAGCGCCCGACTGGCGCGCAAAGCTCGAGCAGCGCTTCGAGGCCAGTTTCATATTCAATAAATCTATGCATTAACAGAAAAAAAGCATTTATTTGGCGCGACACAGGCACACGATTATAAATAAAAACAATAGAAATAAATAAACAACAAAAAAAGATTCATTTGTGCATTGGAACGCGCCGTGGCCGTATCATTCAGATCTAGGCGTCCCTTGCTGCCTTCTCCAAGCGACGCCCTAAACCGATTCCTGTACCTATCGATCTTCATGAAACTCCACATTTATAATATTAGTAGAAGTATGATAGGAATCGGGATTGTCTTATTTAAATAAGAAATAAAGAAATAAAAGAAAAAGCATTTATTTGGCGCATAAGACACACTGTAAATAATAATATATAGAAGCACAAAAAAAATAAAACGAAATAAAACACAATACAAACAAAAATGATAAATTATTCATGTCGTTATGAAACCTAGTGGTAAATAATACATTAAGTATCTAATTTTAACTTTAGATAATAAACACACGCAAAAACACCCTTTCAAAATTATCTAAACCTATTATATTTAAAATTAAATCAGGACATAATCCATTACTTACTAGGGTACTTTTGTACCTGGAACAGGACGCGATAGGGTTAATAAATTAATTTTACCCTAAAAGGGTTGGACACCATTATTGAGGGACAGTACACGGTAAATTGATGTAAGATATTAAAGTCCAAGGCTATTTTTACAACTCAACACGGATTACTGAGTCGTGATAAAAGTGATACACAATATAACACCCTTTAAAGCTCTAAAGGTTATTATTGTTAAGATAAGTAAGGGGGGTATTTAATATATCAGATTAAGTTTTTAGTTTTAAGCTGGTAAATTCCTGTGCGTGTCCCAAATACTTAAATATATTTTTTCTTTCTTTCTTGTAAGTCGTGTTGAAATGAAGACCACAATAAATACCATTTAGTTCTAGTTATTATTGCTATAGCTTTTAAGGTATACAATAAAGAATATTCTATTCTACGAAGTTTAAGAGACACTACACGGAATATTGACAAAATACAATGTCGCAGCTATATTTTACAACCCAACACGGATTACGTGTGAGCTCTTAATGTTATTATTTGATTGTTTTATGGCGTATATACACTTTTCATGGAATAGAATACTCTGTATTTTATTATTATATTCTACGAAAAGTGGGATCATTAGGTTGAAAACGCTAACTCAAGCAAAGCAAATGAATTTTTGCATTAATTAAAACTAATTTATTAATATTACGTTGAAAAAGGAACTTTTTGTATTTTCTTCTTTCTTCGAAGATAGCATTGGTTCAATGTCAACAAAATTTAAGGCTGTTAAACGTCAAAAATATCATTCTGACATTTAGCGTTTAGAAAAATAGATATGGCTGATTGGTGATATTCGATTTCGTCTTAGTACGCTCCGCTGCCCTTTAGACAACTCTAATGTTATTTTTCCTTTGCCCACAGATACGAAAAAAATGACATAACACACAACATGTCAAAATCAACGAAATAGCGCCAAAAACAAAAGCAAGATGGCCGACAAAGACTGGGTCGACTACTTCGGAGGTTACAATTCAACGAAACAAATCGTCGATGGAGACAGCACGGATTTAGATATATCAAAGTTAAATTATAATTACTATGACAACCAGACTGGGTATCCCGCATATTCGAATTTTACCGCTGACGACTTCTGCCAATCGAATAATTCGCATTTTTATTTGAACGTCACTTGCGAGTTTCCTATCAATTATGCTGAGCCTATGTATGGGTGAGTACCTTTTTGAATACCTATTTCTAATGATATTGTAATGAACGTTACTCTTACAAAACAACCGATAAAAGTGTTCCGCGTAGCACTAAGAGAGTGAGGAGAGGTTATAATTTTGGTTAAAAACGAAGCAAATGAAGTGAGTATGTAAGACTCAGTAGCAGATGGTGCTCTGTAGTTTCTGCCTACCCCCATAGGAAAAAGGCGTCAGTCAATGTGTATCTTTACCAAAACAAAGTGCTCTAAATAACAAGATCTTGAAATAAATCCACATTAAATGATCCGATCCGATGATGAGCTTCCTCTGAACATCAGGATGGCAACCAGTTTGTTCACGTTTAAAGTAAAGGCACGCGAACACATTCACAAGGTGTTGGCAAACTTATCCCTAAGTTGAGTAAGCAGATTAGTTTCTCCATTAATATATCTTTTATTTTTATTATTTTCTTTTCTCTTGACAGTATCTCTGGATTTTATATAATATGTATGTATATATGTATTTATCATAAAGAATAATTTATTTTTCTTTCAACTTTTTGTTACCTTCTTCCGCCTACCATGTTCTGTCTCTGCACCACCTTAAGGTAGACTGGTAGAAAATGCCTAAGGCATTAAGTCCGCCTTTGTACAGTTTATTTTACTAGTGCATAAAGTTTTAATAAATAAATAAATGAAACTTGATCTCACAATAATAGGTACTTACATCACGAAACTAGAGCATTGGTCTAAGAATGCATCTGGCTTCTAGATTTCAGAACATTACATTTTCTACTGAAACTTTTAAGTTACTGAAGGGCTTTCGTGAAATGAGGACAGATTCACTTTCATCTCAATTAGATAAACTGGAAGTTTTACTTCAAAATCCTTTTTAACAGACTTCAAAAAAGGAGAAGGTTCACAATTCGACTTTAATCGAGAAACCTCTAAACGGAAATGTTATTTTTATTTTAAAGTAGCGGACATATAAGTTGGCCTACTCCAAAGATATTCAATAAACCTTAGACGGGACATCAAGAACAAAATTTTCATCCGTAACTTCTGTCCGATCGGACACAAGGCACTTAGTCTTGTGTGGAACGCCTGTCTGTCAATACGCTTTGTTTGAAAAATAAAAATAATGTTTTCCTAGTAGGTAAATATGCCGAGTTTCACATTATGTTACTGCTAATCTTGTTAGGATTAAACAACTGCACGTAGCTATGATATAATTTTCGTAGCCATTCTATTTTTTATTTAATAATTAGAATTAAATCACTTTTCTAGAAAGTTCTAGAACATTTGCTAGTTTTGTAATTAACGCCCTCTATTGCCGAGTAGCTTTACTACTATCTTGTATTGATATTGTTTATCGATTATGATATCGATAATATTGACTGAGGTAAATTAATAAAAGTAAGTGTAACATATACACTTATATTCATCTCATTATTAAATACTTATAACTAGAGATGGTATAATCGGATGCATATTGATGTCAGTTCGTTCTTTTTTTGCATCATAATTGATGATGTCATGTTATGTTATGTTTAGTTAAAAGCCTTAATTTCCTTTTTTCTTTCCAGCTACATCGCGCCTTTCCTCCTCGCAACCACGACGGTGGCCAACACCCTCATCGTGGTTGTCCTCTCCCGACGTCACATGCGAACCCCCACCAACGTGGTTCTGATGGCCATGGCTCTCTGCGACATGTTCACCATGCTGTTCCCGGCACCCTGGCTGTTCTATATGTACACTTTCGGCAACCACTACAAACCTCTGAGCCCTGTCAGAGCATGTCAGGCCTGGAATTATATGAATGAGGTAAGTTTATATATTTATTTATTTATTTATCAACATAGATTTACCATAACAGCTAACCAATGCAGTTAATGGGTCTTGATTAATTAATAACTTATACTTATTTCACTTATGATTAATACCTATAACGAATTACAAACAAAGCATTCCTTGTGAATTCACCCAGAGAACAACAGATTAAGTCCGTCTGCATCGCAAGTTCATGTTCTGTTCTATTTTGTTCTATTAGAGTGAAAAGAACATCGACATACTGATACCATTTAAACACGTTTCTGGATACCTCAGTTTTGAAATTATACGTAGGTTTTTTCTGTAATAAGACTCTCTGACACAACTCAGTGAGAAGTTTCGTTTTCAAAAAATTTCGTCGGATCGAGAGGTCGTGAGTTTGATCCTTACCCACTATTTAGTGGCCGTGAACCCACTCCAGACACAAGCTTATTTAGCTTAGGCCAAGGGGTTAATAAGACCACTTATAGAACCCTTTTTACAGTTCCTTCAACCAATTTTGACTTCTATTACGTTTGTAGCATGGCAAATGGCAGTAAACAATTGGTATTGTATCCGCGTTTTTGCTTCTAATGCCATCCTTAAAACTACGAAATAGAAGTTAAAATCGGTTGATCGGACTGTAAAACGGTTTGTTTTTTCTTTTCTTATTTCAAATGGACTATTATTACAGTAGTGTGCAACCCACATTACTTTGTGCGGGAGTCCATGTCGCATTGGGCTGGCTTTTTTTTACTTTCTATTTAATATTTCAATATGTTTTCTTTGAATGTTATTTGCATTGAGTTGTCCCACATCAAACCGCATGCGAATAAAAACAACTCGTTTAAAATGAAACCTACACACAACACTTATAAATTGCACTTATTAACAAGTTTAATTAAAGTTCTAAGTTTAGCATCGATGAGACCTAGTTCTAAGTCGCGTGTAACATGCTAGTCCGAAGTATGTTTCATTTAAGGGCCGGTTACGGGGAGCCAAGAAAAAATCTGAGTGCCAGTCAAAAAGACGAAGTCAAAAAATCAAATCTTTATTAAATCTTTTACACAATATACCTAGTATAATTATTATGACCACAAAAAATCTTATATAGATAATTATGCTAGTACCCAACAAATAACTACATACGAGTACATTTTATAAATAAATTAACAATCAGGACTTATGGAAAATTAATTCTAAACCTAGAATTATACATATATAATTAGCGACTTTCCTAAACTAGGTTAATAAAACCTAGTTTTCAGATCAGAATCAGTATTGCTAAGGATAATTTGTGTAACCCAGTAAGAGCTTATAATACAAGAGCGACATGTTGACAACGGCAGAGGTTGCAGCCGTCGACACGCTTCGGCGGCAGCCCAACTAGCTTCCTATACTGAGAGAGCTGACGACGGCTGCCACTAATCTTGGAAGTATGAATTTTGACAGATGCTGAGGCGTGTAGACAGCTTCAGTTTCCTCTGCCGTTGGCAACATGCCGCTCGTGTCTAATAGCTCTAACTGGATTAAGGTCAGATAGGAAGTATACTTTCATCACCTTTTTACGAACATTACTATATTGTCATTTAAATTCACTTACTCACGAATATTTTATAGGTCATTAAAGCAAAACATGACAGTGGCTCAACTGAGCTTTATGTGATATCTTGCATTTATGTGCATACTCATGTTTTAGCAAAATAAATAATCTTGTTTCTTGAATTAAAATTATGTCGCAAAGAATCAAACAATTCTCTAATGTTATTCTGATTTTTACCGACTTCAAAAAAAAAGTGGAGGTTCTATTGAGAACAGAAATGTTTAAGATGAATACATACAATCGAATTGTCGATTGCATGTATTCATCATAAACATTTCTGTTTTGTGTCTTTATTCTGCGTATTTGCTTACATAAACATAATTGCCGTGTCCAACCCTTTATAACTAGCGTAATAGCTTAAACATTAATTAAATGTGATCTGCACTAAGTTTACAAAACCATTACAACAATGGATTTGTCGGAAATAGCTTTCGTCAACATTGAAACAAGCGAAAATGAGCCTTACATTAGGGTAATTAAAGATAAGTGTAATTTGATGTAATTAGAATATACGTGGAATAGAATAACTACTTTTTGAATGTTGGGCGTGGCAAAAGAGACATGAAAGTAGAATAATTGCATTCCTAGCGCAGTATGTGTGCTGTAACAATGAATGATAGACTAAAGAATTATGTAATAAGGCAACGTTGTGATTAAAAGCCTACATAGTTTGGTCACGTTGAAATGATGGATGTAAGGCGACTTACAAAAGGTTTTATAAGGCAAATGTAAGCGGAAACGCTGGGTGGGGGTGCCCTAGAAGGAGCTACAAAGAAATCATTGGTGATATCCTTGCAAAAAGTCAGGTGGCTGGTCAATGACAAAATATATATACATAACCTAACCTAACTTACCATACCTATCCTATAGCTAACCTAACTACCGAACCTAACTACCTTACTGAAATGCATTGATTTTGAAAGGTACAAAATACATCATTTTAAACTGAACTACTGCGCTACGTGTCTCTATGTTACATACAACTCTAGAGTAGGTAGTAGTATTTGAAGTAGTAGTAGTAGGAGGTAATTATTTAACACTAAAGTCATCTTTATATATTTCTTCATATTTTATTTATTTATTTGTCTATTAGATCATACATGCATAATGAACTACTTTGACTGGCTTGATCTAGTGGTTAGTGTCCCTGACTGCTATGCCGGAGGTCGTGGGTTCGATTCCCACCCAAGACAAATATTTGTGTAATGAGCACGATCATTTGTTTTGTCTGACTTCAATTAGGGTTGAGGGCATGCCCACAGTGTCCACAACGGTGGTTCGTGCTAACTTAACATTGCTATCTAAGATTCCTAGGCGACACAGATGTAACTACAAGTACAATGTAACCCCAAGCACCAAACTATTAGAATTTTAATAATTGATGTTGAACTAAATTGACATTAAGTTATGACATTATGTAAATCACATTTAAAATAGATTTTTTTTTCTGTGAATGTGAGTACCATGCAGGCTAGATAAAATACATGAGTCCGTAACTGTCTGGCGGTTTTGAGTACTTTTACGTGGCCTACGCAAATGACCGGCAGATAGCGTCGTGTGGTGGGTCGTCGAGCTCCCTGAAATAGGTTTGAGCTACACGATGACTGAATCATGCATGCTGTATGTTGGCCAGGTCGGCTCAAAGCTGAATTGATTCTTTCTTCAAAAGGCTATTCCAGACTTTGCCCTGCATCGTGAGACTCGCATAGTAAATGAATATAATCTTATGGACTTTAAAAGAGATCATGACCCCTGAGTTTCTTTCGGCATTTCTTCTCAGGGATCAGTCACTTTGGAAATGCCATTTAGTTTAGTTTAAAAAAAAAGACATGTATAAGTATCTGAGAAGATCTACTTACAGAAATAAATATTATTTCATTTCATCATTTCATTTTATTTCAACACATTCAGCCATGAATGAAGTAGTATATACAGTTCATTATTAGTAATCGATGTTTGGACAGCTATTATATAATTTAAGCACAAGCCCTTATTGTTCCCAACGCTGGGACACAAGCTACAGGCCTTCTCGTTGTGAGAAGTAGTGGGCCATAATCTACCACTCGGGCCCAGTGCGGGTTGGTAGATATCACATGTCTTTGAATTGTAATCTGTGGTTGATGTCCCTGACTACCGGAGGTCGTGGGTTCGATTCCCACCCAAGATAAATGTTTGTGTGTTAAGCACGATAATTTGTCCTGTATGTGGGTGTTATTTATCTATCATATGTATGTATTTAGAAATATGTAAGCGTGTTTATCAGTTCTCTAGTACTCACAGCACAAGCTCTGCTTAGTTTAAAACTAGATAAGACTAAATGGCGTTGTGTGAAAGTAGTGGAATATTTATTTACCTATTTATTTAGTTTTTGATTCCAGGCTATGTTTACTTCTACCGCGTATACATTAGTGCACACACACTTTTATGTTGTACTTGTTACTAACTTGTACAGTAGTAAGACCCGTGGTTTCTGCTGACTCCGCCTTCTCTCAAGGTGAAGAGTAGGGGTTGTGAAAGTACCAGTCACGAAGCACTGACCTGGACCTTTCTTGAGGACAAGAGAATCGGGAGTTGTACGTGGTCCACCTACGTTAGTTCACCTGGGTGAACCACGGGTTATTTTTCCTTCCGTGGTCCACCTAAGTACCTATTTACTAATTAGAATATATAATAATATATTGCCCGTGGTCCACCGAATACTATACCATTTAATTACCATAGGTATGTACGAACCAAGATGACTATAAATTTGACTGGCCTGTTGGTCTTGTAGTTAGTGACCCTGACTGCTATGCCAGAGGTCATGGGTTCGATTCCCACCCAAGACAAATGTTTGTGAGATGAGCACGATCATTTGTTCTGTGTCTGGGTGTAATTTACTTATCTATAATATGTATGTATTGAGAAATATGTAAGTATGTTTATCAGCTGTATGTGTATAGTACCCATAACACAAGCTCTCAAGCTTAACTTGGGACTAAATGGCGTTGTGTGAAAAGTTGTGGAATATTTATTTACTTATTATTTACTTATAAATGTTAGGTCATTTTTACATAATCCGACCATGATAATGTCTGGACTTTAAAAGGGACCTCTGAGTTTCTTTCGGTGTTTCTGATTAGTGTAGTCTGATAGTGAAACGCTGACCTCTCCTCCTATCTAATAAATGACGTGTAAAAGTGTTTGTTTGAACCTGTTTACAGAAATCATTATCAATTTGAAAAAATACTAGTCTATTTTTTTTTTTTTTTTTGTTATTTATCTGATGGACTAAATAGAATTTTGATATTCTTGCAACATCCTAATGTCTATTCCAAGCAATTATTTATTTACTAGCTTCTGCCCGCGACTTCGTACGCGGATCCTGTTGCTTATTCCAGCGACAACGGGGTCGTCAAAATCGAAGATCTGAAACATCTGATGTCGAATTCTATAAGCCCGGGGACGGGAAATCAATGGGATGCGCGAGACGATTTAAGATGTTCCAGATTTTTTATTTTTGTTGGTCAACAGGAAATGCCATCAGACTTAACAACTTTTGCTAAGACGCCATTTCTATTATGTATATGTTATATTGTCTCTGGGCTTTGGAGTTCCCCTACAGGTGCTCCAGATCTTCAAATTTAGTCTCACAGCAGAAAACACTCTTCACGTGGAATAGTTTTTGCAATGGCACCATTTTTATGTCTCTTTTACTTTAGGTGTTCCATTTTCCAAAATAAATTATAGCCTATAATATGTTGCGTGACGTTCACGATCAGCGGTCAGTCGCGCATCTCCTTCCCCCACTTATCTCTAGAGTCAATGCGTATATACGCTGAAAACTCAAGCGTCATGCTTTTTCCGTGAACGTCTCCAACTCGCGAGACAGTGCATGATGTTCACGATCAGCGGTCAGTCGCGCACATATTCTTCACTGGTCTCTAGAGACCTGGATGTAGATGCGTAAATACGCTGAGAATGCAGGCGTGCTTCGCGATCCCAAGAAGTTTCCACGGAGCGAGTTGCAGCCTCATGTTCTCGAACAGCATCAAGTCTCTCCTAACGCTCTTCGGTAGATTGTTGGGATCTTATGGTCTTTAATCATTTAGCACCTTTGGAACATTGGGAAAAATTTGACCTCTATCTAGGCATGGTTATAGTTTTATTGTGATGATACCTGATCAATTAAAATCTAAGTGGCTGCTCCCCTGCGTTACCGGGTAAGCTACCGTGTAACAAAGATAAATGGAAAAGGAAATTAAACACTCAAATAACATAAGCCCGAAGGCATACGATAAAAAAATGGGAGTTTTAGCCAGTAGAGTCTAATTTTCAACGATATACCATCGTCATCGAAAATCAGTCCTGAACTGTTCCCACCTTCACCGCGTAGTACCTCCTACTTATGTTATTTTATAATTATGCAATGAAATTAGTGATAGTTTTAATTTCTATATCAAATGTTTCTGATCTTCGATTTTTATAAGTCAACAGGAAATGCCTATCAGACCGAACAACTTTTGCTAAGACGTCATTCCTATTTGAGTTATGGTGTAGCTGGGCTCTTGGAGTTCCACAACAGGTGTTACAGATCTTCGATTTTATTCTCTCAGCAGAAAATGCTCATAACGTGGAACAATTTTTGCTATGGTACCATTTTTGTATCTCCTATAGTTTAGATGGTCTGTTGCGGTTCTGCATCAGGTGTTCCGGATCTTCAAATTTATTCTCTTAGCAGAAAATGCTCATCACGTAGAACAATTTTTGCTATGGGACCATTTTTGTATCTCCTATAGTTTAGCTGGTCTGTTGCGGTTCTGCATCAGGTGTTCCGGATCTTCAAATTTATTCTCTCAGCAGAAAATGCTCATCACGTAGAACATTTTTGCTATGGGACCATTTTTGTATCTCCTATAGTTTAGCTGGTCTGTTGCGGTTCTGCATCAGGTGTTCCGGATCTTCAAATTTATTCTCTCAGCAGAAAATGCTCATCACGTGGAACAATTTTTGCTATGGGGCCATTTTTGTATCGCCTATAGTTTAGCTGGTCTGTTGCGGTTCTGCATCAGGTGTTCCGGATCTTCAAATTTATTCTCTCAGCAGAAAATGCTCATCACGTGGAACAATTTTTGCTATGGGACCATTTTTGTATCGCCTATAGTTTAGCTGGTCTGTTGCGGTTCTGCACCAGGTGTTCCAGTTTCCAAGATAAATTATAGCCTATGTGTTGACCAGACTTAATATCTATACAACAAAAAAAAAATCATTCAAATCCGTCCAGTAGTTCCGAAGATTAGCGTGTGCAAACAAACAGACAAACAGACAAACAGACAAACAGACAAACAGACAAACAGACAAACAGACAAACAGACAAACAGACAAACAGACAAACAGACAGACTTTTTTTTTTGGATTCGTGCTCTATTACTGTTTTTAAACCCCCCTCAATTATTATTTTTTAAATATATTCAATGTACAGACACAGTTTTTTTACAGTCTTATTATATGTATAGATTTATTTATTTATTAAGGTAAACCAACAGCTTCTGTATACAGCATTACATTAGAATAATAGTAAAAAGTATCAGACTTATGCAGTCGCCAATAACAGGTCAACCAACATTCATATGAGTGAAAAATTACAAATAATTAAATTAAATTTAAAAAGGAAAACAAAAAGAAAATAACTAGTACGTACATAATGAGAACTAATGAGATAAAAAAGAGAGAGAGAGACAACAAATATAAAATTAAAATAAAATTAAAATAGAAACAAAACAAAATAAAATATTCACACCTAACAGAAAATAATGACGTAAAAATTTCAAGAATAAATAAATCGTATAATCAAATTATAATATAAATATTGAGTAGTATTAATTATATTATAAGTACAAGGTGTAGATTAGTTACCTAAACATCATTCGATCTTTAAAAACAGCACACTAACGCACGCACGCGTCTGTTGATGGCGCGACGGGACACTGAGGTCAAGTGTGGCTGGTTAGCCACATTTTAGCGTGTCGCTTGCTGAGCGCTTGTAACCTATCTACACCTTTTTACTTATAATGTCATTGATTCCAAGTATAACTGGGAAATTTTAAACAAGACAGAAATGTATTAGAGTAGGTATTTTCACTTTTAGCAATAATTAACTAAACATTGCGAAAACCCTTCATTTCCTTCAGAATAACGAACAAATAATAATCCCATTCAGTGAAACGGTTGTTAAATAAATTATAAACGGAGTAATTAAAATAGAAATCATTGGGACATTTCGAGATATCTTTGGACGTTTCGGTATTACGTAGTTAAATATACTTTCTGTAATCATTACAAGTTTATTTCCTAAGATATCTGTTTTTGTGTTTATTTAGTCAGGCATTCTAACAATATTTGGATGGAAATATTATCTGGAACTCATTTATTTAACTAATAGTACTATTGACTGGCCTGTTGGTCTAGTAGTTCTGTTAGTGACCCTGACTGCTATGCCAGAGGTCGTGGGTTCGATTCCCACCCAGGACAAATAATTGTGTGATGAGCACGATCATTTGTTCTGTGTCTGGGAGTATTTATCTATAATATGTATGTATTTAGAAATATATAAGTATGTCTAGCAGCTGTTTAGTACCCATAACACAAGCTCTTAGCTTAGCGTGGGATTAGATGGCGTTGTGTGAAAAAGTTGTGCAATATTTATTTATTTATTTATTTATTTATTGATAAATGACATTTATTTATTGAAATTGGTTTTAATCTTCTCTTTTTCGTGTAGTAAGCCCGTTGTCAGAGTTTTATGCCGCCCATAGGCCTCTAACTTGGCATCACAAGCCGTTGGGAAATATCTCTCAGATATAAGTTCTTATCGAAAAATCTGTGAATGAATTTTCATTTCTTTTTAAAACCAAAATAACCTTCAGTTTTATTTACCAGTATTTAAAAAAAAAACACCTTGTATAACTAAAAGCCCTGTGCGAAGCCAAAAAGTACTATATTTACGTACGATGCGATGCCACTATATTTAAATAAAAACAATAAATACCGCAGCGCTGTTATTCTGATAAGGCCGGCTGAAATGTATGAATACATTGGTGTACAAAAACCTTCAAGTACCTAGGCATGTAGGTAAAAAAAAACAAAATATAATAGGAATATATAATATCATCATCATTATCATCTATAGGCCACCCGTTCCCACTACAATTAAATAGCGCGTATTTCACTTTCACACTCACTTCGTCTATTATTCGCACACATATCACGGTTGAGTTGAGCCCGAGTTATAATCCAGCACAGCAATATTGCAGTGTGTGCACTGTGCCGTGAATAGGCGCCGCCCTGTTACACGATTGTGCCACGCTTCATCGCCCTGTATTCAAAATAATATGTCACGGGCACACAGTCCCTATTAAAAGCCAACCCAAATGTTCTTTCTATGGTATTGTTCGTCAGCACGTGGAGCTCCTCAAGTTCCGAGTCAAGCTCACGATTACTGACAACTGCTTGCACTGAGTGATCTGCCGGTCGATTCAGTAAAAGTCACGCCGTGAAAACTTGAGTGAAGTGAACTGTCAATGCCTAGCATTATTATGGGATGACAGCTCAGTGAGCTCGCACTCACTACGCCTACATTTCAAGCGGTGATTTGACCAGAATCACATTTCAGACACTAATCTGCATGGTTCTTATATGATGTGACCAAGATAATGTCTGGACTTTAAAAGAGACTATGGTCTCTGAGTTTCTTTCGGTGTTTCTTCTCAGAGTACTTAGTCAGATTGTGAAACGCCGACCTCACCTTCTAGTTAAAAAATGACGTGTAAAAGTGTTTTTAGAAACCCTTTTTATAAAAATAAATATCATTTATAATTGAGAATGCACAATAGAACAAGTCAGTTGTCTCCCTAGCATGTATTCTTAACGGAAGCGTAATGCCAATTCAAATGTTTTAGGTTAGGTTAAAAGACACTTTGTTCTCAATCAATATTCATTACGGACATTTACGGATAGTCTGAAACCTGTAAGTCTAACAACTAATCTAATAATGATTATCTTGTTACTCAGTAACTGGGTTATGAAGTTCAGACAGTTCAGTCGCTCCATGTAAAATACTGGTATTTTCCTGTACCTATCTATTTGGACTGGAAGCCGATCAACGGCTCGACGTGCTTTCTGAAGCACAGAAGGGTCGTAATCTATACATATAATAAAATTGTAGAAAAGTGGTGTCTGTACAATGGAAATATATAAAAAAAAAGTATCAGGGGTTGTTATTATATCGATGCCGAACCCGAAATTGTAATTAATTTTTTTTTTGTCTGTTTGTCTGTTTGTCTGTATGTTTGTGCACGCTAATATCAGAAACGGCTTATTCAATTTACATGCGGTTTTTACTAATATATTGTAGTAAGCTTCACTTAACATTTAGTGTTTATTTCATGTTAATCGGTTCATAAATAAAAAAGTTATGTCAATTTAGAGAATCACGGCGAACATTTGTTAAGGTATCAGAGTACAGGCGTCGCGATTATTGCGATTCACTTGAATACTGTTTGCATATTTCATTTATTTAAATTTTAGGGTTTGAAGGTTGGGTTCTTTTTAACCGACTTCAAAAAAAGGAGGAGGTTCTCAATTCGACGGTATGTTTTTTTTTTTTTTTGTGTGTTTGTTACGCGATTTCTCCCCCATTTGTGGACCGATTCTCAAAATTCTTTTTTTATTTGAAAGAGTATACTCCCGAGGTGGTCCCATTTTAATTTGGTGAAGATCTGGTGCTGATCTTCGGAGATATACAATGGAACTCTTCATAAATAGACGGCAAATCTGTCGTGATTGCTGGAATCGTTGGATATTTATTGTTTATACAACATCATGACGTATCATCACGCCGTATCCTCTGAGGGGTACGCAGATGTGTACAATATACCTAGATTTCTACAGTTAGGTATATTAATTTTCATTTATTAGGGATAAGTGGATAACCGTATTACCATGACATGTATTGTTAACAAATAACAATATAAAAATAAATTCATGGCAATTATTTGTATCGGAACAACTAAAAATGAAAAAATAAAAATCTTTTTTGCAAAAAATAAAACCGACTTAAAAAAAAACACTAACCGGTTCCTAAATTAGGAAGTCTGTGGCTTTGGTGGTTTTGTCTCATTCATGATGGGCCACCGACTTCCGAATTTAGAGTTATATTACACCGGTTAGTGTTTTTTTTAAGTCGGTTTTATTTATTGCAAAAAAGATTTTTCTTAATTTTCTTTAAATTTTTTAACCCCCGACGCAAAAAGAGGGGTGTTTTAAGTTTAACCGCTATGTGTGTGTGTCTGTCTGTCTGTCTGTGGCACCGTAGCGCCCAAACGGGTGAACCGATTTAGATGCGGTTTTTTTTTATTTGAAAGCAGGGTTTCTTGCGATGGTTCTTAGACATGATTCATCAAACTCGGTTCAGCCGTTTCAAGGTTATCAGCTCTTTTGTGTTAGGTACCGTGGCTATTTTAGACGTCTGTGGGTATTAACTTTACTTACAAACATATGTGTGGCTTAAAATTTCAAACACCCAAGTATGTTGTATTAATAAGCAAGATTATGGTATATTTGGTCTGATGCAGCCAGGATGACAATAATAGCAGATATGTCGTGTTTGGATTCATTTTAACCAGCATTTGATTCTGCACACAATGCACTGATGGCAACAGGGTATGCTGATGCTGCAGCCAGGCTATCCAGCACACCAGTAGGTAGGCTCTTGACAAAATAATAGCAGATATGTCGTGTTTGGATTCATTTTAACCAGCATTTGATTCTGCACACAATGCACTGATGGCAACAGGATGAGCTGATGCTGCAGCTAGGCTATCCAGCATTTCAGTAGGTAGACTCTTGACAAAATAATAGCAGATATATCGTGTTTGGATTTGTTTTAACCAGCATTTGACTCTACATACAATGCACTGAAAAATTCTCATAACTGTAAACTCTATAAAACAAAATTAATGCGTTTGAAAATTATAAAATAAAAGCTAAATTAAAAATTTAAAAAACCCCCATCGCAAAAAAGTAAAACATTTAAAAACTTAAAAATAACACTTTCCTATCGTTGAGCCATGAAATTTTACGTAACGGCGGGGTATGAGTATTAGGAACGTTCCTTACTTAAACGTGTTACGTACGTTAAGTACGTGTTTACTAAATAACTCAATTTTCCATTTAGTTTTAAACGAGTCCAGTTTCCAGTCAGCCTATGTTTTGCGATGACCATTAATAAAGCCCAAGGTCAGACGCTGAAAGTTGTGGGTGTAGATCTAAGTTTCAGCTGATTCTCGCACGGTCAGTTGTATGTGGCTCTGTCACGGGTTAGTAATCCTAGGAGCCTGTATGCTTTCATCCCCGATGGCCATACCTACGTCAAAATTAAATATCGTATACGGAGAAGAATTACTGTTAAGTAAATTTTTAGCTACCCAAACGACGGTACATGTAATTCAAATTGCTGCCCGAAAAGTCACTATTCCATGCGGACGAAGTCGCGGGCACAGCTAGCATGTAATAAATTTTCACCAATCGTAGCTTAACCTTTAGTCGACCCGTGCAGCTGGTATTATTTAGCCACAAGTGCCTACTCTGTTATGTAAAACATAACTCGGCTGTCTTTGTGCTGAGTAAATGTCCCAGAATCAAAGAGATTTAAAAGAATGTCTTTGCCCAGAATGTAAGGTGCCTACCTCTCATGCACGAGGTTGTGGTTCAAATCCGGGCAAGTACCAACGTTACTTTTTTAAATCATATGTACGTTTTAAGCTTATCTTAGACATTTTTACAACCTTGTTGGTAGTTATACAGCGCTCCACCGCTTGTAGCCCTTAAAATTATGATTTGTAAGTATTAATGGTGTACAATAAAGAGTATTCTATTCTATTCTATTCTATTCTTATACTTTCGAGCCGTTTGGGGTTAAAACTCCTGGGCCACGGCCAGTCTGAGAACTCGTCTTATTTTCAAAGACATCTGCAAACGTTTAGTTGGCGCTTCCCGTGACCCAAGGGCTGGCCTCTACTTTGGCCAGAGGCTAAGTAAGCATTGCAGTTCAACGTGGCAATGCCGCCAGTCTTTTGAGCACTTTACCAGCTGGCAGCGATGCAGAAGAATGTTTTGACGCTTTTTAGTTATTTATTGTTAGGTTTTGTTATTTATTTATCTAAGTTTTCGTATAATATAGTTTATCTTGCCTTATCTTATAAATAAATACCTCTCCTCTTAGACATCATCCAAGATCGATTACTACAGGACCAATACTGTTGTGTATGGAAAACATTATTTGAATAATATTTTCCAAAACTAGCGAAAGGTACACAATGATAACGTATTATTGACTACTGTAAATTCTATTACTACGGGACTCGGCAAATAGTGCGGGGTTGATATTCAATATGCAATACAAACGATGGCCTCCTTCGATTATACTAAAACCTGCTAGGGTGGGGCAAATGTCGATGAATTTAGAATAGAATCGAATCTTTTTATTGTACACCATAAAAACTTTCAAATAATCTTCACTTTAGGTTCAAAAGGATGGCTATTGAAAGTAGCTATCTAATACAAATCATTCATGAGTAATTATTAACATATAGTGTCTGTAAAATTAAGGCATGCATTTAACTATTTCCAAACCATTATTTTGCGGACGCACGGCGTAGGTTACGCTTTCGTTTAGTTTTAAATTTATTTTGTCATACTTTAAATTGAAAAGTGTAACTGTTATAATATTATGTACTTACTAATAAAGTAAAGTAAATAAAATAACTTTAAGAACTACATAATGGTGTTAAAATGGGCGGCCCTATCGCTATAGGGCCGCCCATATATTGTTTTGTCGGCATTTAATCATTGATTTAATTGTTTTTCGCGTTATTTTCTTAAAAATCTAGGCAATACCAGCCGCATGGGACGAACAAAGATCCAATTATACGTGCCGAGGTTAGTTTGTAGATGGGCTGTTCTGTTGTTGTGCTATTCATTAAACTTAGACTAATAATCCCAATTACATTGTGTTATTAGTAATTGAATTGACATTACTTTTCTGAAATTCAAAAGAACTTCGTTCATATTGAAGAACATCACCAATAAGGCTATACATATATGTCCCCTCCGGGCATTTCCACTCCGATTCACTCTTCTTGTCTCCTGATATTATTAAAGAACTCCAACTTAATTAACCTACCCAGTATAATAATCACAACCGATATCCTAAGTAAAGACATTTTAAAATAGCATACCCAGGTAACCGGTTACCCGGATTTTAATCAATCTGGGTATCAATTCGCTTCCGATCGCATTGTGTTTGGGTTTGAATGATAGCATTGTGTTGTAACAATGTGCAGGGGAACTCTTATCCGGGTATTGGCAATCTGGATGCGCATTTCACAGGCAGTGGTGTTGTGATGGCTCAGTGGTTGCGAACTTGCCTCTCTTGCACAATATTGTGGATTCTTATCCGATCCGGTATAAATGTGACTTTTTCAATTCATGTGAACTTTTTAAGTTTATCTTGGGATTTGGGAAACTGAAACTGATAATAGTTTACACATTATTAGTAATAATTTTAAATTTGTGTCTAAAATTTTCTAGTGATCTAGATAAGGGATCAAAAACTAAAATTTAGTCATCATAGCCTTAATGATGGTAAATAATAATGTTACATTTTTATATGATCTTAATCTCTGTTAGAAAGATTTCTATCCTGAACAATAATAATCCTATCGGTTACTTTGTAGATTAAAATAGTGAGTTGCTTTTTTTAATTTTTGACTGAATCCCAGGTAGGTATTGTCGAGAAATCTGTAATTATTTCTTTAAAAAAAATAAAGGAAAGTTTCCTTATAATGAAATACTTTACCTCAAGAATTAAAAGCGGTATAACCTCCAAGCCCATTGAGTTTTCCACCTTCATACTTATACGGTAAGTATTTGAAACATTAAGTTATGTTATTTGTCAATCTTCAAACGCCTGGACCGATTTTGACGTGACTTTCGCCGACTTTTAGCTAAAGTTTTAACATAAGTTAAACAATTAACATAAGCTACTTTATTTTTAAACTATAATTAGGGATCCCCGTAAAAATAAAATATTGTTAAATCTTTCGTGGATGCGATCATGATTAACAGCTAGTAAAAAAGCTTGGTAAAACAGCAAAATTACTCGACGTGAACTGTGTCTGTTGATATCGATAGAATCGTCTGGTAGCATTTAATATCCGGACTTTGTACACATTCAATACAAACGACTTGTTCTCAAACATTTGAAAGCCCTAATAATAACGCTCTATACTCAGTAATCCTCTTATACATACTTATATGTATATTGAAACAAAGTCGTGTTAGTTATACAATTTATACACTGTTGTGCAATATGTGCATCGATGTCCTGTCTCCCCTTCCAATGGTTTTATAATTAATACATCATTATACATACATATATACTACAATAGGCATGTGGACAGAATATGAATATCAAAATATATGTAATTAGTCCATCATAAATTTAGATTATAAAAAATAATACACAATTATTTTTTTTCTTTTTCATATTGATGGAGTTTTCCATAATACTTATATTAAGCGCATTAAAGATGAGGAGAGGGGGCTTATAACGTCACTATTCTGTATAAACTGTATAGGATAGTGAGGTCATGCGATATTTTGACTCAATATTTCGCCGTTATTTTTTGATACCTAATCAAAAAATAACGGCGAAATATGAAAAAAGAAAAAATATGAGAGACTAAAAACTAAAATTTAGCCTATTGTATGAAAAATTGTGCAACTCTAACAATCAACATGAGTCATATGTGACTCATAGGATAGGGAAGTAGTTAAAAAAAGATTATTTTAGTTTCACAGTAACTAAAAACATCATCTTGAAGCATAGTTCACTCTCTAAAGCTCTTTATTTCTAGGTAGAACATACCTAGAATACTGTAAGCTAAATCTCTGTCACATTTCCACCTAACATTCCTTTTACAAATACGTATAGCACAGACTACTGGAGCCAGAAGCTTTGCCCCCACAAAACAGAGTCCTGTAAAAGGTCCGTATTGCAAAAAAAGAAACGTCTGGAATGCCCTGGTACTTCACAAAGGAGGTTCGGAATGCTTAGGATTGTTTCACACTCCAATTCATTTGTACAGACTTACATTTTATTGAGTTAACTATAGTGCTTTTAAGTGTGTACAGTGCCTTATTGGGAGAGTGCATCTAGGTTCTGGGAAAGGAAATTGAGTTTGACATTTTAAGTATTAAGTTACTGCGAAAGGTAGAAATGAGTTTGTACAAGCGATTCAATGAAAAAAAGGGTCTTTAAGTTATTTTAGGCTCAATGGCAGACATTTTTTATTTTATTTTTGACATAACTGAATATTAATATCTAATTTTAATAATTTAATTGACAGACATTTTCTAAATGTTGACATTGTATTTTTGAATGAATTTATTTTAATAACTAAGTATTATTGTATTTTAATCAAATGTATTTTAATATTTCGTGTAATTTGTATTTGTAATCGAATTTTATTCTTATGGGAACTTTCCTGAAATAAATGATTATTATTATTATTATAATACAACAATGCGTTCAGGATGCTGATGGGGCTGCCGCAGTATTGTAGCGCTTCTATGTTTGCCGAGGCCATAGTAGACAGTTTTGCGACGTTAATGCATAAGCGTTGCACCTCGACACTAACTCGCATGCGTGCCAGTTCCAACAGCAACTTGAACGTATAAACGGACCGGGATGGGATGGGATTCTCCGATGCTTAAACCCTGGATACGACTGCGCGCAGTAAAGTAACAGATATTTCTGGTGTTGGAGTGTCCAAAAATTTAGTTTTATTTTTATTTTATTGTGTGTGTTTTGTTGACTAAGATATTAAGGATTTTAAATCTGAAAATAAATTATTATATTATTATAATCATCTGCTCTTTCTTAACTTCGTTACACAGCTGAATACCAATTAATTTATGATCCTGAGCGACTGCTTCTCTGCCCTCCACTACCATGATACTTGTTCATTAGCACGGTATCGTTCGTTAGACTTTCAGCCTTCTGAGTACGACTTAACGTACTTAGTTATGTATAACATAGCTTAACTTTCTTGACCTATACATCATTAGGTATTTTGAAGTCCTACATAATAGGGGGCGAGTCTTTTGTCAACAATAATAAATAGTTTCCAGTTTGGTTCTTTTGCATCCTTTATTATGGCTGGCTGCTACTGTGAATTTCCTGATAGAAAACTCCAAAATTCATTTTATTTAATACCGTAGCATTATGCTAAGATAGGGTCTCGGCCTTTTTGGTCTCGTGCAGTCTCAATTTTATTTTATTGATTTTTTTAGGTTATTTTTTATTTGTTACCTATACTTTCTGTGTCGTGCGTGTCGGCCGATCTGGGAACCCAACCCCAGAGTGTATACTCAATTGTAGCGCTTTCAAATACTAGACCGACGAGGCAATTGATACAACGTGAATAAAACCTAGCCTTAGCTCGGTCCCCATACCGTCAGAGCGTTCAAAAGCACTAGAAAATCCGATATTTTCGCACAGAAATCCACTACCAACTTGTCGACTCAGCATAAGCGAGAACAAACTTCTGTTGCCGTTTCAAAACACTGTTATCCAACAAAATTGTTTGAAGAATTTCTGTACGGACCGCAAGATTAAGTTTGTAACTTCTGTATAATCGGTCCGCTAGTGTTTGCGAATTCAAAAATTTACCAGAGAGACGGGAAATCTGAAATTGTTTGAGATTACGATTTAAACCGCATTTTGTTGCTTAGTTATGGAAATTCTTTTTAACCTCTTTTTACTCAAGAGGATTTGCTGTATTTATTTCAATACGAAATATGCAAGTTGTTATATACCCTTTGATCGCCGTAATTAGATTTATGTATCTATTGATGACAAACTAAAATGTGCCCAGTACGTCACACATCACGACTATAATATCTCCGAAGATTGGCACCAGATCTTCACCAAATTAAAATGGGACCACCTCAGGAGTATACTTTTTCAAAGAAAAAAAGAATTTTGAGAATCGGTCCACAAATGGGGGAAAAATCAGGTAACATACATAAAAAAAAGTACATACACACGAACATATAGAACCTCCTCCTTTTTTGAAGTCGGTTAAAAATAACACACATATCACAAGTGTTTTTTTTTCTTTTTCAAATTGATGGAAAACTACTTAAATTAAGCGCATTGTAATCAAGGAGAGGGGTCTCTTGGCGTCATAATTCAATATATAAACCGTACGGGATAGTGAAATCATGCGACATTTTCACTCGATATTTTTTTTTTGGATTACGTAAAAAAAGAAAAAATCTGAGTCGATTATTTTCTTGTAATCTCGATGAGGGACTAAAAACCATAATTAAGTCAACTAGCCTAATACAAAATTTACTTGAACCCAGAATATTTATTAATAATCCCTTCTAACTAGAAACCTAATCGTGAACGGACTAGAACCTATTTGAATGGTCACCACTTAGACAACCAATGCTTTGTAAATTTCTCTGTAACTACAGCTCAATGATTGTTTATAGGTAGATACAAAGCGTGGCCGTTTTAGACGAGAAGTAGTATTACGATGTTTCAGCAGAATTCAGGTCAGCGAAGAGCAAATAATTTGTTTCATTGAAACTCTGCAGCTCTTCTGAGTGGTAACTAGAAATGTCCATGATTTTATTGTGTTACTATTGAGTGATTATTGTGGGATTATTGTGTGATTACTGAGTGATTACTGTGTGATTATTGAGTGCTAATCGTGTAAGTGATTAGTAAGCGATCATTGTGTGATAACTGAGAGATTACAGGTTGATTATTGAGTGATTACAGGTGGATTATTGAGTGCTAATCGTGTTATTGTTATGTGATTAGTAGGCAATTATTGTGTTATTACTGAGCAATTATTGTGTGATCATTGAGTGCCAGTTGTGTAATTGTTGGGTGGAGTAGGTAGGTACTTATTGTGTGAGTGTTGAGTGATTATTAAGTAACTATTGAATGATAATTGATTAATATTTATCGATTAATGATGGAGATGGTATAAGTTTTCGACGTATTCCACTTTGGGTACCCGCTTAAACGGCATCTATCAATATTTTTCGTAGGTGCCATTACTGAAATAATTTTCGGATTAGTACCTACGTAGGTACTAGTTTCGGGGAGTTTTTCTATTTTGTAAGGATGTAGGTGTTATTTGTGGAATTAAATCAATTTGGCCTCAAGCACTATATAATTTAAAAATAATTCATATTCATCTAAGCTATACCTACATACATTGCTACTAACTTAGTCTTAAGTTAATCCATTTGTTGTTAACAAAATATGGGCATTAAGTCTGAAATAAACAGATTTTATTATTATGTCGTGTATTCATTTCAATATCTTATAAATTACATTTTTAAATATCAATAAATAAACATTTAAAAATATAAAAAATAGTAGGCCACCGATGGCGGGTGCAGGGTCCAAGCTACCGGTGGTTAGGGTCTCAGAGACAGGAACCTCCTCACAATGCGAGCCGTATCGAGGAGTACTGCCTTCTGTATCAGGCCTTTGACCCAACCGCGTAACGATAGCCTCGACAGATGGTCGTCGAGGCTTTTGGCAATAAGACCATTGCCCGCCACAACAATTATTATTATTATTTTTATTAATGTTAAGGTAACGTCTTAATTAGAACGAAAGAAAGAGCCTGCAAAAATAAATTTCTTAAAAAAATAGCGAAACTGCTTGTGTGTTCTCGAATGAAATGCTATTAGGTTCAGCCATTTTCCATCAAGTATCCTGAGCACAGCATGATAATATTAAACCTCTTACATAACTCACCTCACACAATATATTATCATCTGGGGCTCTGTGGAATCCGATATAGGGTATTATGGAGTAGATCGTCTTTGTACCTCAAGTTTAGCCCTACTGAATGCCTCTCATAGATAAGACATAATCTGGCTTGAAGCCGTAGCTGTAGGCGGGAAGCCCATATATTTGAATATTAATTATGCAATATGTCTCCTCTTGAAAATAAATAAATATTCCACAACTTTTCTTACAACGCCATTTAGTCCCAAGTGTAGGTTGAAAGCTTGTGTTATGGTTACTAAACAGGTGATGAACATACTTATATATTTCTCTAGAAATGTATAAGTATGTTCATCAGCTGTTTAATACATACATATTATGGATAAAATACACTCAGACATAGAACAAATGATCGTGCTCATCACACAAACATTTGTCCTTGGTGGGAATCGAACCCACGACTTTCGGCATAGCTGTCAGGGTCACGAACTACTAGACCAACAGGCCAGTCAAGTCTTGTGGTTTATTTATAATAGCCGCACAGATAAAACGAAGTTTAGGCTCCGTTTGCCAAGGTCTGTCAGTAGATGGGTGACCGTTAATTACATTACAAGACCCCTCAGTGCCTCAGCAAGCGCCGCACACGGAGCAGCTCATCCCGGCTGTCATTTGTGGATCTTTGACAGTTGTTACCTTTTTTTTTATTGTTGTTCTACCCATATTTGCAATAAATGAATTTGAATTTGAAGTACATATACATATTGTTGTTAATTAACAATTTACTCGCCAAACTGATCAGTTTGGAAGATTTGGAATTTGGAATTTATTGAAATTTGCATTGAAATAATTGTATTAATACTTTTAATTTGTTCACATTTTTATTATAATTATTTTTTAACAATGTTAACACTCAATTTGTAGACATTTATACCTAATTACTACTTTATCCTTTTTTATTTATTTTGTAATTTTTGTCATTTTAATTTGAATGTCTGTTAGTACCTATTCATTTAAAAGTGTAATATTAAATAATTTTGCATGCCGTAAGGCAAAATGTATTGGGACACTGAAAAAAAACTACCATCATATTGTATACCTGCATTATTGGCAAATAAACGACGAGAAGCGCTTGTTTTACCTACGAATAGTCAGAAGCTTGAAAGTCTAACTTCCAGTTTTAGGGATGCCCAGACACTGTGTTGTGGAGGTCTGATAGGCTCTTGGTGCATGTAAAACACTGGTACTCAGCTGCATCGGATTAGACTGGAAGCCATTCCCAACATAGCTGGGAAAAGGCTCGGCAGATGATTTGTCTCCCAAATGATTAGTGTAAAGATGATATGAATGATGATATGATATGATTGATGATATGAGAGAATATACAGACAGGGTTATTTGTAAAACACCAACAACCTCTCAGGAGTAGATTACTAACATCATAAACAACAACATTTGTTCTACGAGTTTTTCGAAACAGACAAATAAAATCAACTCTCCATACAAAACTCGATCAACTGTTCGGATATATGTATGGAGAGTTGATTTCCTACGAGGTTGTTGGTGTTTTACAAATAACCCTGTATAACTAACTGTATGTCATACAAATACAAGCAACGTGAGGGAATCGGACCATCGACCTGCGAGGTATGGGCTTAAACATGAAATAACCTATTTAAAAATTGTCTTTTGGGCACTTTACCAGCTGGCAGTGATGCAGAGGATTTTTTTTAAGCTTTGTAATTATTTTTTGTTAGGTTTAGTTGTTGTTTTTTTTTTTAGTGTTTGTATAATATAGTTAAGGTTTTACAGAAATAAATAATTATTGTTTAAAAATAATCCAATAACTCCACTTGGTTCAATAATAGTCAAAATAGTCTCACCGAAAAATCTGGACCAATAAAATGGTATCTAAGTGTAACGAAAAATTCAATAAACAACACAGTCCAAAAGTCTACACCTTCTTGAAAGTGTCACTAAACCCACTCGCGGCAAATGCACAATTTCCTTCGGGAACTGCCGTCTCAAGTGCTCCCGACACACGGAAATAAGTGACGACCGTAGCTGTGACGTCATAGAGACACGTGTCTTACACACAGACAGGTTACTGGCTTAATAAAAAATAATTAGCATTTTATTTCGGAACACAATTCCATATAAAAAAAATGTTAGTAACACTAATTGTTAGTCTCTTATACAAACTATCTTGTACTAAAAAGGACACCACCTGAGCAGAGCACCCTGGATGTGCTGGTCTCTGCTGTACATTATGTGACCGGTGGAATGCTAAGTCGCGGTCTCGTGTTTATTTATACCCAAGGCACACACTTCTAACTCTAATTAAGACTTTTATGTGTGCGTTACCCCAGCAAGAAAGTATTTCCTAGGGTGATATGAGTAGAACGTATAGTTTGTGCCTTATCTGCTGTAAATGTGCCCCCACATAAAAAATGTGTGCCCCTGTCGTTTTGAAAAAAAACGCAAAAAACGATTCTTGCTGGGGTAACGTTTTTCTACCAGGAAAATTCTAAACGAATGATCGGAGAGAGAAAATTTGTGCATGGCCAGAGAGCTTATATGTGTGCCAAAATGTGCCCCCAAAAATAAAATCTGTGCCCCTTCAGATTTTCGAGATATTGCATTTCCCCTTTCACACATTTTTTATGTGGGGGCACATTTACAGCAGATAAGGCATAAACTATACGTTCTACTCATATCGCTCTAGGAGATACTTTCTTGCTGGGGTAGCGTTCACGACTTTTATGCGTATTGTATAATTATCACAAACACTTGCTTCAAAAACGGCGCAGAAAACATCATGAGGAAACCGGCATGCCTGAGAGATATTTCTAGATGACATGTTCCTAAAGCCAAGTCCCATGGGTGGCATAAAAACTCTGACACCGGGTTTCGTCACAAATAGAGGAACATTTCCCTGAACTATGAACTAACTCATTAACTGTTTTTATTTTTTTATTCATTCAAAACCAAATTATATTGTGTGTGAATGTTACAGTTTAAAAAAGAAAAAAAAACATAAGAATAAATTACCGTTCACAGAATTGCATTTAACATAAAATAATAATAATAAAACATAATAAAAATAACAATGTCAAATGTAAATAATAACAGTGTCCAAATAAAAACAAAATCATCAATTAATTAAATAAAATAATAACAGCTATGTCATGCAATCTTAAAGATCGTCAAGAGAGCAGAGACATTACATGACTCTTACAGCCTGCGTAGCATGAACACATTGAACACCGAAGAAACGGCCTTTGTCTACAGACGTATTGGCAAAGTGACAGATTATATAGACAGGAACCTCAATCTGTCAAATTTCCTTCAATAAACCCTGGAATGCCTTGAGCCTTGCTTTAAAAGAACCTGTACACAGTGCGCTATTTAATTCGAGCGGTAATCTATTAAATACTGTCTTCTGTTTTGTCTCCAGGTGATACCAGCGATGTTCCACACGGCAAGCATCTGGCTGACCTTGGCACTGGCAGTACAACGATACATCTACGTCTGCCACGCGCCGGTAGCTAGAACATGGTAAGTTCTATCATTCTAACTCATCAGACAGACGTGTTGCTGGGGAGTTTGTTCCGCCACTTCTTCTTGCCAGCGTGGCGAGGGGCGGGCTTTTTGGGGGACTGTCTTAATGTTTCGTCATTCAAAAAGTGCTGCTCCTCAGCCTTATTTGAATAAATGACTTTTCATTTTGATTTAAAGTTAATCATTAGGCACCTACTAATGTTTAATTTGACATAAATTAAACACCCCTTCGTAATGTCCTGTGACGTATCTCAGCTTACCAAAAGTGTAATCTTTTGTGGGCGATAAAGATAGATAGCACAACGAAGAAAACGCTCTTATAATAGTATTTTTGTAAAGTTTTAAACAGATTCACCATTGTAGATTCAGAGACCTTTTCATCTCTAAATTGAGGCCGATTTCTAATCGGGTGCATCTAAATACAAGTAGGTAATTTACATAAAGTAAATGCGTTTCTGATATTGACAACCAGTTATTGGTCAATAGGATACCTTTTGGTTAAACCGGTTGGTCAGCCTTTCGGGCTTCTGGCTAATCGTAACAGTTTTCAAAGACCTAAGTATGAAAGCTCCCGGCTTTCATACTTAGGTCTTTAGTACTTTTCATGGCATGGTTTCGTCACCCATTCATTGGACGACCTCTGCAAGTCTGGCTTAACCTTCTATTAATCCATGCTGGTATTATTATTGATTCACGGGCTCCTGTTATTGAGACCTCCTTTTCGTTAAAGTTGACTTGATAGAAAGTAGCTTTAATATCTTTTTGAAACGTTACAATACAGGTCTGCCATAAAATCCTGCTTTCCTCTTGCATTTACCTTATCTGTTCTTCATAATAACATTAAAGTTGAAACGTCTACTCATCAATTTGTACTTGCCTACTTGATTTCTTTCCAAAACATACCTAACTGCTAACCCGTTCCGAAATATTGGCACGATACTTAGAATAAATAAATAATTTGAAACTCAACATTCATGTTGTCCTTTAACCCATCTTCAAGAACGTGAAACACCCAGTAATTGAGTCACTACATTGCCCAAGGGTGCTCAAAAACGAAATATAGCTGAGCCATTCGCAAATAGCGACAGTATTCGCATAGCTCTCTCGATGACATAACTGTACATTTTACTGAGTACCTACCTAACAAGATTTCAAGGCATTTGATAGTTACAGAACGCGAATGTCTGAAATACATCTTCATCGCGACCCTCGAGCTGACGTATACAAGATCGCGATATCAATAAATAGACTCTACGCAAACATTACAAATAAAGAAAATTGTGTTAGTTTATTCATTTAAAAAGACCTACAAAATTCACTCGGTCAAAGTCGCGAGTGAAGTCTAGTGTAAACATACTTATTATTATTTCATGTTTCCGACTACACAAATCATTTGAATGCATGCTCAATAACGATAAAAGATTACGCATTATTTAAACTTTCAATTAATGTTAATACAGACTTTAAAAAAGGTAACCCCTTCCTAAAATTCCAAACGTCTTTAGTAGCTTTTAGATGACAGAGTAACAAACATTCATACCTATACTCCATTTAGTTATATAATAGCAATAAAAAAAAGGCTCGTAGAAGCATCAAAGCATGAATGCAGAACATTTCAATTCAAAGGTAAGTGAAAACAATTTTTATTCAAATTGTTTCAAATTTAAAGGATCAATCAATCAATCATTTAATTTTATTATTTGTAAAACATAGGTAACAGAAAATACAGATCTTAAAAGTAAATACAGTGTGCTATGTTTTTCTGTGTATGTGTGTGTGTGTGTGGTGTTGTGTGTGTGTGTTTGTGTGTGTGGGTGTGGGTGTGTGTGTGTGTTGTGTGTGTTACGTTATTTTATTTTTTTATTATGCGTGTATCCAACTGTTGCCAATAAATGTATTTTCTTTCTTTCTTTCTTTAAATTCGGCGTGTATCGTAATTGTAACATGCTTAATTGTTTTTCGTGACACAGTGTGTATTAAAAATAAAGGTTTTTAACGTCTGTCTAATACTTTAGATGGAGTATACCTACATCTTCACAAATTTCCACATTTATAATATAACTAGCTGCCCCGGCAAACTTCGTTGTGCCTTAGAGTCAATTCATTGCTCTTATTTTTTTTTTATATTAGATATACATACGTTGAATAAGACGACAACAAATAAATCCAAACCAATAATAACTACTACTACTTTTAAATTACAACATGTATATATACCCTAACCTAACTGACCATACCTATCCTATAGCTAACCCAACTATCTAACCTAACTACCTTACTAAAAAATACTAAATTCATAATTTTAATCTGAACTATTGCCTCTATGTTACATACAATAATTTATGCCTATAGTTTTCCCGGTCTACTTTAATTAAAGTCCTAACAGTAAAATAAGTTCTATTTGCAAAGAATTATTAAAGTTCGTCTCTGTCATCATTGCTAGTTACGTAAATTGATTTCTGAAATATAAGACTTTTTTATGCTACATAAAACCTCTAAGTTTAGTAACAAAATAAATTTCAGAACGTAGGTGCGTATTATAAATTGACAACCTTACCTTCTTGGGTTTAGCTTAAGACTTGTCAATTTCAAATTGTCACCTGATAATGAACTGGGAAGTTTGACTCCTGTCATGTCATCCAAGATGGCGCTGCGTTTGAAAAATGTTTGAGACAACCGATATTCTTGATATTTATTTTTATGATGTCGAACGGGATAAAAAGTATCCTATGTCCTTCTCCTGGCTCTAAACTACCTCCCTGCCAATTTTCAGCTAAATCGGTTCAGCCGTTCTTGAGTTATAAGTGAAGTAACTAACACGACTTTCTTTTATATATATAGATAAGTGGAATTTTCGACGGAATTGTGCTACAAAATCAATGTCATTCCTTACTCAAGTAATTTAAAAGCAACAACCTTCCTCGCAGGCCTGTTACCAATGTGAATTATTGATATCTTGACTTACGCTTTCTGACATAAACTACTCACGTTACTGAATAGCTAAGTAACCTCTAAGATGTCCTGCCAACCGAAAACCATTCATAACAAGACATATTAGGCTTCTCTTTGAACGCGTCAAAGCATTTACTAAAATTTATACCATAACGCGTCATAACGCGTGATATACAAAGTGGGAGAAACGTCGTCGCAGATCTATTTATTTACTAGCTGTCACGGCAAACTTAGTTCTGCTTCAAAATCAATTTATGTTGTGTTACCTTCTTAGGATTGGCTTAAGACTAATGTCAAACTGTTACCCTAACATTGAACTGGGAAGAAAATCCCGCCATCTTGAATGACATGACAGGTGACTGTCATATCATTCAAGATGGCGCTGCATTTGAATTTTTTTAAGAAAACTAATTTTCTGCGTATTATTTTTTGAGTCAAATGATAGCCTCCTGGATAATTATGATGAAAAACCGAAAAACAACGCACATACTGATAATTTCCGCACCTAATTTTGGACCTCTCAGCATTTAAATTAGTAGTCGGAGAAATATAAATAATTTATTTTGTAAATACATATAATGAACTAGTGGAAGTCTCACTGTTTCACCCAAGTAGTTCCCGTTCCCGTGGGAATACATGGATGAAAAGTACTCTATGCCACCCGGGGATAATGCAGCTTCCCAACGGTAAAAGAATTTTTCAAATCGGTCCTGTAGTTTATTCGTTATGTATACAAAAATACACATTTTTAACTCCCGACTCAAGAAAAAGGGGTGTTATACGTTTGACCGCTCTGTCTGTCTGTCTGTGTAGCGCTTAATCGCGTGAACCGATTTAGATGCGGTTTTTTTATTTAAAAGCAGAGTTTCTTACAAATCTGCTGAACCGACTTTGATAAGTCGGTTCAGCAGTTTCAATGTTATCAGCTCTTTTGTGTTAGCTGCCGTTGCGATTTTAGACGTCTATGGGTATTAACTTTACTTACAAACATAATGTATGAACTAAAATTAAATAAAAGCAAGTTTAAAATTTTTGAAATAAAAGTTAAATTAAAGAGGATAAAAATTAAACTAAAAATTTAAATGTGAGCTTTATTTTTGGCGTTGGGGGTTTTTTATTTTTTTATTTATTGTTTTTCCTCTTTCTAATATTAGTATAGAAGAAAATAAATAGATTTAAACACAAAAGATACTTAAATACACAAACACGATGATGATGTGTATCCCAAAGCTCTTGCTGTCTTGTAATTCTTCAAAATAAAGCCTCTAACCTGTGAACGTATTTAGGCATTTTGTTACATCATAACCTCATTCTTCTACATTTAGCCGAATCCTCCGACTTACCACGAAATTTTCGACGTATTTATCCTCGACGTACATAACCCACATTCTTGCCATCCCTACGAAGCGTTCCATGTCAATATTCGTGTATACTTCGTAATTAGTATCTAATGGAATCTTAGGAATGTTTGGCTGGACAAGGTAGATATTCTGTTGTAATATTACGCATGACGAAATGAACTGGCTGTTCGACTTTCCTATTATTACTTAAATTAAAACATGTAAAATGCCATTAACTTTATTAGTTGTCTTGTCAATTTCTCAGTCTATTTCGTTTTAGCTGTTTGTACTCCAAAGGAAATTTGTACCTATATAAATAAAATCACAATACTAAAAGTTGAAGAGTTCTGTGAAAAGCTCTCTGGAGACACACAACAGTTTCAATACAACGAAAAACCTTCAAAGGACACGTAGATCGCGCTTCCTTATATCCGCCGCCATTTTATGATATGGCACCCTCTTTGCTATCAAAGAACAATAGTGCCCGAAGTAAGGAGTTCTTGTGACACTCGACCTTCCTTTGTTTTGGCCCAGTCACCGGAGTACAGTATTATATGGCGCTTCAGCTCTGTACTTACGATAACGTACAGAGGCCAGACTTGTATGCGGCTAGGAATTTTATTATAAAAGCGTATACATTGACATCTAAATGAGCCTTTCCTTCCTTCCACCTGGCGTTAATCCCGGCTAATGCCAGGGTCCGCCTTCCGACTGAGCTTCTTCCACTTTGCCCGATCTTCAACATATTTGACTTTTGATTGACATCTAAATGAGCCTCCTACTTTTTTAAGCCTGGTTACAGGTATAACAAAATTGTGTTTGTTTCTAGTATTTACATTAAGGATATCACTGCATTTTTTTAAAAACTATGATTGGACATCACGAACAAAATTTTCATCCGATACTAGTGTCCTAGTGGAGCTTGTGGCTAAATAGTAACAACTTCACGGGTCGATCGAAGGTTAAGCTACGCTTGACGAGGTCGGTCCGAGGATGGGTGACCATTTCAAGACTTCTACGTGCCTCGGAAAGCACGTAAAGCCGTTGGTCCCGGCTGTCACTTGTCGATCTATGACGGTCGCATGTAGTCAGAAACCCGAAAATCTGGCAACCAGTTTAACTAAGGGTTAAAGATATAGATAAAAAGATACCGGGCTGGTATCCGCAACTCCACGTCAAAGCGCGTTTGCGTATGGGCTATAATCTACCACGCGGGTCCAGTGCGAAATGGTACATGTCACGTGTCTTCGAATTTTTGGTTCTAGGACATGCCGGTTTCCTCACGATGTTTTTTCCTTCACCGTTTTTGAGAGCAGTGGTGATGAAATAAATTACACAAAGTAATGCGCCTGCCTGAGTTCGAACCAACGACTTACTGTTCGTAAGTCGGGGCCGCTGCTCTAACCTGTATTGTGTTACCCAGTTACTGGGTTGTGGAGGTCTGACAGGCAGTCGCTCCATGTAAAACACTGGTATTCAGCTGCATACGGATAAACTGGAAGCCGACACTTGTCATCATCTGCCTAGCCTTTTCCCCAACATAGTTGGGAAAAGGCTAGACAGATGATGGCAAGTGTCCGAGTGGACTCAAGTCTATGAGTTTAGTTTAGTACGCTTCGCTGCCGCTCCAATATTGCTATATCATTCTAGATGGCGTTACTGAGACATGGGATCACAGTTAATAAAGTGAAACGTTTTTTATCGAAGTCTGGGAGGAATTTTATAGCAATGTAACGTTTTTCTGTTACCATTGTTGGCATCCCCAACATTTTACTATACTTAGTTCGTTCGCGTTAAGAATGCGTTCGCGTTTTTGTGAATTCCAAAACTTCAAATTTCTACATAACAATATAACGTTCATTTATTCTGCTAATTCGCCAACTTATAACACCACAACAGAGGGTACTACGATAGTTGAGAACAAAAAGTGGATAGACAGCAATATATTCTACGTGCTTGAAGGAAAGATCATTGTCTGTAAATAATTTAAAAATACTTTGGTAACTTTCTAGCAACAGTATAGATAAGTCCGAAATGGAAAATATTACTTTCCGTAAACCTCCGAGGTCGATTTCAATGGACAGTATTCTTAATTCCAACTTAAGCACTAGTTCCACCCTGTTAGATACAACAATGATGAGTCTGCCAAATACATCACTAAATGATACTGACGCTATTTCAAATCTTAAAGACACAATTACTAGCCTAACCATGGAGCTAAAAAGTGCACATCTAGAAATAGAAAATTTAAACAGTGAAAATTTTCGACTTAAAATGGATATTGGACAGTATCAGAAACTTATAGAAACTTATAAAAAAGTAAACATATTAGATGCAAAAAGATTCTCACCGAGGTCCACAAGTAATAGAAATAAACAACAAACGAGCAGTGTTTCCACACCGATTAAATTGAATCTCTCGCCTATAGTAACTGAACTATCGGGCACTGTCATACAAACACAAGCACCAGACAATATTGGGGACGAGTCCTTCAATTCAGCGTTGTCGATTGGCAGCTCAGAGGCAATATTATTCACCAAATCGCCGCCGAAAATAGTACAAGAAATCAGCTCAGGGAAAAGTACAACTTACCATGACGTACAAAATAAAGCGGAGTTTATATCTACCACGGATACTACGTCGAACAATGAAGAACTAATCACAAACGTAACCGACGTCTCTAACAGTAGAAAGGATATTCGTCCGAATATTACGCAATTACCTAAACAATGCAACACTAACAAGCACAAGCTGTGTATTTTAAGTTCTAATACAAACAACAAGATACTATCTGTTGCAGAAGACTCATTTCCAAACTATACTATTTTCCATTACCTAACACCTAACTGTGGAATAAAGAAACTTATTAGTAACATTGAACAAAAATTAAAAAACTACACAATGCATGACTACTGTCTGATCTTGATTGGCGAAGAGGACTTTCGACGAACTAATAACTACGTAGACTTAACAATCTCCATACGTGAAACTCTTTTGAAAATACAGCACACGAATGTTGTACTTTGCGCACCGACATTCAAATTAAACGACTACTCGACGATGTTTAACCGAAGAATAGAGACTTTTAACAGCCTTTTATACCTAGATTCTAGTACTCATAAATTTGCATGTTTGTTCGATTCAAATTATTATCTAACTTATGACATAAAAATGTTCTGGAAAAAAAGTGGATGTGTGAACAACCACGGCATGTCAAAAATATTTGTGAATCTTAGTCTAATGATAAACGAACTCGTTTATTCTGATAATGAAACACATTCATCAAATGTAAGTAGTAATGATATACAGCACCACCACAAAGAAGAGTTTTTTCTCGAGTAAAAGTATTAACATTTTACACCAGAATATTGCAGGTTTACTAAATAAATCCAATGCTCTTACGGTATGCTTGAATGAATTATCTGATACAAACTTAAATGTAGATATTATATGTATTACCGAACATTTCATCATGAAGGGTCACGAAAAGCATTTGTGTATACCAAACTTCAGTTTAGCTGCATGTTACAATAGACAGGACAAAAAGAGAGGAGGAACATGTATAATGGTTAATACTTGCCACCAATGGAGGGAAATTCCTCAAATATCAAAGCTGTCATCACCAGGGGTTTTTGAATGTTGTGCTGTCGAGCTTATTATTTATAAAATAATAGTTGTATGTATTTACAGAGTACCAAACGCCAGGAATTTAAATGACTGTTTTGATAAACTTGAAACTTTGCTTAAAGATATATCTAACAGGCGCTCCAAGAATGTTGTAATTGCAGGCGATTTTAATATTGATGTCTTAAAACCGAGTAACAATTCAGTTGCACTTGAGTATCTACTACTAGGTTATAACTTGAAACTTGCTCTTAAACAGCCAACTCGAATGGCTAGTGGGACATGTATAGATAATTTTGCGCATAATTTTAAGAAGAGTTGTAAGACAGATGTACTTGAGTTTGCTTTATCAGACCATACAGCACAGCTATTGCAATATCCAGTTCCCAATGTTTATAATATCAAATCCTGGTATATAACTCGACGAGATTACAGTAACGATAATATAGAGAAATTTAAAAATTGTATAAGCAGTCTCAAATTTACGGAGATATATCTTACTGACGATCCCAACGTAGCTTACAATGAATTTATCGACATATTCAAGTTATTTTACGAGTTATGTTTTCCGTTTAAAGAAATAAAAATAAACCTAATCAATAAACCAAAATGGCTTTCACGTGGCGTTAAATTATGCAGTAGGAAAAAAAGAGAACTTTTGTGGCGATCCAGGTTGAATCCTCACCATGAAAACAAAAGGAAATTTACTACCTATTCTAGACTATATAATAAAATAATTAACTTGACACAAAAAGCTCAAAATAACCACAAAATACAGCAATCTAAAAATAAATCAAATACTACATGGCAGGTAATTAATCAGACAAAGTACAATATTCCTAAACAACGAATTGAGAAACTTAAAGTAGGTAATAAAATTTTATACAAACCCTATGATATCGCTAGTGCTTTTAATGACTTTTTCATTGACAAAATACGACCGAAAATAGATGTTAACTGTAAGCCGAAAATATGCATGTCGTCCATGAAACATAATTCAATGTTTATGGCACCAAGCACACCACACGATTTGCATAAAATAATAATGTCGCTAAAAACTACTAACAGTGTTGGTTCTGAATCTGATGGAATCGCCACAAAGATACTGAAGTCTGTCTCAACAACGATATGCGAACATTTAAGCCACATACTGAACCTTATTATTTGTACGGGTAAATATCCAGATGCTTTAAAAACATCTATAATAAAACCATTATTTAAGAAAGAAGATAATGAGTTGATGGAATATTATAGACCTATTTCGCTCATACCGGTAACTTCGAAGATATTCGAGAAATACATTTGCAGGGAATTATATAATTATATGGAAAAATATAATATACTTTGCGAAGAACAAAAAGGATTCAGACAGCACAGAACCATCAATATGGCAATCTACGACTTTTTGAATCCTATTATGAGTAGCATTGATAGACGATCCCCTATATGCGCTATATTTTGCGATATGACCCAGGCGTTTGATTATGTCCATTATAATATATTACTTAATAAATTAGAAGTCTATGGCATTAGAGGTAACGTGCTCGAACTTATAAAATCTTATCTGGAACACAGAACACAAATAACCGAAGTTAGCAACATTAACATAGTTACCAAACACGAAGACATTATAAGGTCTCGAGAACGTAAAATCTCATACGGTGTACCGCAAGGAACCGTGATGGGCCCGTTTTTATTTATAACTTACGTTAATGATATGCCAAAGTCCCTTGAATATCCTATAACTATGTTTGCAGACGATAGCACAATAACAATCCCTTGCAAAAGTACAACTACATATGAAAATGACATAAATGATTCTCTTGACGCACTAATTAAATGGCTAGACGAAAATAATTTAAATATTAATTTAGGTAAGACAAAGATAATGCACTTTAGACAACGTACTCCCGGCGGAACTAATCTCAACATCCACTACAAAAATGATAAAATTGAGGAAGCAGAGGATACCAAATTTTTAGGGTTGTTAATAGATTGCAACTTAAATTGGAAAGCACATATAGACAGTTTGTGTAAAAAATTGAGTTCATCCGCATATGTGTTATATAGATTATCCTCCATAGTAGATGTCAAAACACTTCTTACGGCTTACTACGGAATAGTTGAATCCCACTTGCGCTACGGTATTATTTTCTGGGGGAACTCAACTGATCGAGATGTAGCTTTCAAGGCGCAGAAAAGATGTCTCCGATCATTTTTAAAACTTAAATCGACAGACAGTTGCGCGCCCTACTTTAAGTTACATAAAATCCTGACACTTCCCTGTTTGTACATCTTCGAAATAGCTATGTTTGTCAAGCAAAATCCATCTCGTTTTGAGCGCCTGGCTGTTGTATTCCCAAGGAATAGGCGTGACAATAGCAAATTATGTCAAGTGCCATGTCGAACCACTTTAATGCGTAGGAGCGTTTCTTGCATGGCCCCAATTATTTACAATAAATTACCGAATAGTTGGAAAGCTTTAAATACAGCACAATTTAAGAGTATATTACGGAATTTTTTGTTAGGTAAGACATACTACAGTGTAACTGAGTTCTTATCGGAGAAAAATATTTGTTAATCAGTGACATCTTGATTTTTTATTATTTTTTATTTTTGACATTTTGATTTTGTTTTTTGACATTGTAATTGTAATAATAATGATATTTGTAATAGTAATGACATGTTGAATAATGTAATGATAAAAGTATATCTGTAATAGTAATGACATGAGTAATTTCATGACACTAATTAATATTTTCCTTTGAATATAACATATGTTTTTAATTAAGTTGATGATTTAAAAATATTATAATAGTAAATTTTAAAATGGATCAAAATAAGTGTAAATAATGTTATTAACAATTTCAAATGTTTGCATGCCGATTGGTAAAATGTGGCTGAACTAAATTTAATCTTAAGAACCATTATGTATTACCCATATTTGCAAAATAAAATTCTATTCTATTCTATTCTATTCTAATGCAGTAAAAATGCAGTGCAACTGCAAGATAAAGGTGTGTTCGACAGTGGTGTTAAATTCAAACAATAGTAGATTGTTTATCTAGGGAGCAAACAACTATTTTAAAGGCGAGAGTGTTTTTTTAATCCAGAGCGGAGCGAAGGATTCTAGAGTAGAATCCCGAGCGGAGCGAGGGATTCTTAAGTAGAATCCTGAGCGCAGCAAGGGATTAAAAGTATGTTACTCGAGCTTAAAATAGTGTTGCTCCCGAGGTGGACACTCTACTTTTTATCACCCTCTATGAGAAAATAAGTAAGTGCAACTTATCAACAAGAATTTATTTACGTACAATTCAGAACCATAAGACATAAAAATAATATAAATAATTAGAGGCTGATGTTTATATTTGAACAATTATGGAAGTGTATCGTAACAATTTTTGCTCTTCTTGCATTTTTCTAAAGGATGAAATTGTTGTATGCTTTGACATATTGTTCACGGGATTTTGTAGGTAAAAGACTTTCCATCACATTTTTAGCGTCCGATACAATATTCTCTGGAGTCAATATAATACTTTCACTTGAGGAAGACGCACTCATTTTTTATAATTATAAAATCTGAATACGAATCAACTACGAACGAAAGCAAATTGCATTTAATTTCGCGCGTTGTTTATTTTTCATCAACTTTTTTTAAATTTGGCGCGCTCGCAGTTTTTCAGCCAGTCACATATTCAATACATTGTTCCCGCATGGTTTGTGATTCACTTCTTTGCTGATTGAAACATTTACTAACAATATCCACATTCCAAATTCAAATCAATTTTGGTCCCTAGGGATTAATGAGCTATTTTGGTCCCTGTTTACGAGGAATAAACTAGCTCTTTTTGAATAGATGTGATAAAAATAATATTTCAAAATATTAAGTTTAGTGAATTTATAAAACTGAATTTGAAAATATTTGATTGGTTAGGGAGCGGAGCTAGGCCGACGGATAATGATGACTTTACTGCATTCTTAACGCGAACATACTGTAATTATATTTGAACTCTTTGTAACCTTTATCTGTCATGTTGTGTCTATGCCATTATTTTTATGTTTAAATCAACTGCCAGTTATAACAAAATATAGGATCTCTATTGTTTCCCTGAACAAGTCGCGTTTATTTTTAGTCCACAAACCTCTCTCAATAATTCTACTAGCCAAAACTGTAGAAATACAGTAGTCCGGTCTATTTAGACATTCGAAGTTACATAAAGTCCCAACAAGCTGAATTTCTGTAAAGTTGTTCAAAACATAATTGTAAACAATGTCTAGAAGTTCCCCATCATTCCCCTGTAAGGAAAAAAAATAATTCAAGGTCAAAGGTAAAAAAAATGAGTTTTTCGCGATTTTCAGCAAAACGGTAAGTTTTATCATAAAAGTACCTCAGACAAAAATTGTAGATCTTAAAATTATCTATATAAAAATGTATCAATACTTTTTTTCTTACGAGCCACCGTTTCTGAGATATAACGATTCAAAAAGTTATAAAAGTCGTTATCGTCATAATATGCTCACGTTTCCACGCCACCTATGAGGTAGTGTACTTAGCGCGTTTTTTTTAACGTGGTTTCCCCAGTAGGCCTACTCCATGGGTCAGTTGTGATCCTGTTTAATGTAAAACTATTGCAAAATAACGGAAATTTTCAAAGATTGGGAAAGATAAAAGCGATGTAAATGAAAAAAAAGTGTTGAAGTTTATTCGTCTTATTCGTAAGTTTCAAATTCTTGTTCTTCTTCTTGTTCTTCTTCTTGTTCTTCTTCTTGTTCTTCTTCTCCTGCTTCTTCTTCATCTTCATTTTGGATGCAAGTAAATTGCGTCAATAGCGATGTATCGCATGATACTTCGTCGGAGTCAAACGAATCCCCCATTGTTTGTGATTCAATATTTGAGCACGACCGGCCTTGACAATTTTGCATGCCAAAGAACAAGACAGTCCGACTTTTTTGCAACCACATTTAGCACTGCATCCCTTTTTGCAGTTGCAAAAAATAGTGTTCAGCAGTTTTTCCGGCACAGGTGGATGGAAGTAAAGTTTGAACTGGCTCTAATATATTGTTGACCAACTTCCAACCCCAGTCTGTAGGGTCTAGCTGATAACCAAGCCACACTTGAACTTGGTAATATACTCGAAAAAGATGTTGGTGAGCAGCAACTGAGGTTGGAGGAATACAAGCTAATTGAACTTGTTTTTTATTTTTAGTATTTTTAACGAAACATTCATATCGATGCTTATCTAAACAGGTAGTTTTTTTAGGAGCTCCGTACATAGAAAGAAGAAAGCGTATGCCGTTGGTATAGGTTGGTACATTTAATATATAATACGTATATATATATATATATATATACATATATTATACAAAATATTACAACTCTAGATGTATATACGTGGCGTACTCATGCATATTATGACGAAAACAACTTTTATAACTTTTTGAATCGTTATATCTCAGAAACGGTGGCTCGTAAGAAAAAAAGTATTGATACATTTTTTATAGATAATTTTATGATCTACAATTTTTGTCTGAGGTACTTTTAAGATAAAACTTACCGTTTTGCTGAAAATCGCGAAAAACTCATTTTTTTTACCTTTGACCTTGAATTAAATTTTTTCCTTACAGGGGAATGATGGGGAACTTCTAGACATTGTTTATAATTATATTCTAAACAATTTCACTGAAATTCAGCTTGTTGGGACTTTATGTAACTTCACTCTCATTTTTTGGTCTAAATAGACCGGACTACAGTCCTAATATCCCAAATTGATCCCAAACCACCATCTTGTCACATTTTTCCGTTACACGCCGTATTTATTTGTATCCATGTCTATGATGATAACATGCTTTTGCTTAAACTTTATCTAATTTAGCTTTATTTATCCAATTCCTGTAAAATTGTAAATAGTAGATCATTTTTCGAAAAATTATGTCATTCAGAAGTTTCAATTCTTGCGTGTGTAGTAGTGTACGAAGAAGAACACACGTAAGAAGTGAAACTTCTTTATTATATATTTATATATATGTTGCAGTAAAAACTCTTAACCAGTCAAAAGTACTATTGATTAGCAAAATTAGTCAAAGCTACTTTTGACTGAACAGGTTGGTCAAAAGTAATTTTGACTGTAAATTATTGGTTATTAGTACTTTTGGCTGCAAATTTGCGGTTAAAACTACTTTTGACTGGCGCTCGTCGTCAAAAGTAGTTTTAACTGCATTAAAGCTTCAGTCAAAAGCACTAAGGGAATGGTCATGGTTCTAACCATTTTTTTTTTCTTTGCGCTGGGAAAAAATGACAATTACGCATACCCGCCCATCGGGGGATGGGGGGGGGGTATGTGGGACTCCCCGATTTACCGCACCGGTATACCCACTAAAACAACCCAGCGTTTTTCCCGTTTCGTCGTATTAGCGGGGGACTGGGAATCCAGCATAGCCGTCACGTCCAGTCCTCCGCCGACGATTACCCCGCTTGGCTTCCCCGAAGGGACCGACAAGGTGGCGATGGGTGCAATGCGAGCGCAGGCGCCCCCGCGCCTGACGCCCGCCTATCGCCTCCGTGTCAAGCCTAAAGTCCGGGTCCGAACGAGCAGCTTGGGGGAGAAATCAACCCCCCCCTAGGGCCGGCGTGGGTCATCGGGGCTGCCTCCGGCCGACTGCCTTCGCGACCCCGTCGACCCTGAAGCCGAGACGCACTCGGACAAACCGCTCCCTCGGACCCGCCTACGCGGATGGCCCTGAAAAGGGCCCCTCCAGAGTCCACTCTTCCTACCCTCTGTAAGCAGAGGTGGAGAGTGGCCGCAGAAATTCGCCACAGACAACAATCTCTCGATTATTGCCTGTGCCCAGGGTGCACCGGCCCGACGACTGCTCTTTCCCCCGAACGTATTCGAAAGGAACCAGCAGCAATCAGGCACACGAGGAGGTTTTCTGCACGCACCCCTCATGGTTCTAACCTAACCTAACCCACATGATTCGCCAACCATAGGCGGTTTTACCTGACTGATAAAACCACTTTTGACGGAATCACTTAGTTAAAAGTACTTTTAACCAGCTCCATTAGGCAACAGTACTTTTAACTGTTATTTTAGTCAATATTATTATTGACTAAAGCATACGGTCAAAAGTACTTTTGACTGATTTTGCTAGTCAATAGTACTTTTGACTGGTTAAGAGTTTTGACTGCAATATATGTATATACATATACACACACATTTTTTTATGACATTTCATCGCGAGGCCAGCATATATTATCTAGCTGCCCAAATGTGTCAAACTTAAATTAACTGTAATCTTGAACTTTATTGCAAACAGAATAAGGTTCATGTTCAATAGGCCAGACTAGACTCAATTTCAGTGTTTAGTCCCTGATTTAGATTACTAGAAAATGTTGGACACATATTTTTTTCTTTTTTCACGATATAGGTATTCAATAAATAACGGCGATACATCGAGTCTGAATGTCGCATGGCGTTTCTATCCCGTACAGTTTATACCTACTGAATGAACGTCACATGTCCCCTTAATTTTATCACGCATAATCTAAGTAGTTTTCCATCAATGATTTTACCCTTATTTTTTAACCAAAATGATTTCAATGATCAATATGAAAAAGCAAAAAAATACGCGCGTACATAAGGCGTACGAGTCTACCTGCCCAGTAAGCAATGTAAACACGAACAGTAAATTAACTATAAATAGTTTTTATGTTGTTTTTTACGGCATTTTGCCGCCAAACCAAACTAAACGAATGTTTTATTACTTCGCAGTACCCATTGAATGCTGTTTATGTTATGTTTCTACTTTTACATATTTGGGAATCTGGCTTTAGATGAATCATATCGTTAAACCCACATAAAACGTTACGGAGTGGCTTTATCGAATGAAATTGATATCGATAATTATACTAATGACAAGGTTGGTGCAGTGGCTGAGCGAGTGACTGAAGTGCTGAGTGTTGCGGGTTACATTTCCGCGTGAAACATAATAATTATATTTGCATGAATATATAGGGTGACTGGTAATTAGTGACCAATACTTAAACTCGTGATTGTATTCATGATTTCAATAAACTTACCCAAAGAAACTTTTTTTATATACACAATAACTTATAACACAATTAAATAATAAAAACTTTGATTGAAACTCCCGTGCGCGCGCCTGTTATCGTTCACAGTAGGCACGAATCGGCACGATCTATCAGCTGATAGTCTGGCCTCGGGAAGGGCAAAATCTACTAGTAGTAGAAGCGTCACACGCCCCCCCCGCCACCCCCACCGCTCCCGTTGTGCAGTACTGCCGTAATTGAATTAATTGAAAGTAAATGAGTATAAAAAAAAGGTTTCTTTAGGAAAGTTCTTCGTATTCATGAGTAGAATCACGTGTTTAAGTATCGGCCACTAATTACCAGTCACCCAGTCATATACAAATGTCGGAGATTACATTATATTTTTATTTAAACGTGCTTGGGACTATAACTTTAAGAAAAATGCATATATGTCATATATTTATGTCATGCTTTTATATTACATTTATACTATAAATTGTTGTCTAATCTGATTAAGTATGGAGTTTCTTGCACATTCTTCTCCATACGAAACAACCTTTTGGAATGTGCAACTAGAATCTATATCTTATTATTCTTTCTTTTTTTTCTTTCTTTCTTTCGTATCTTATTTCTAATCTTATCTTATTTTATTTTATTTGTAAGTATAACGTTTAAAAGTGCCTATTATCAGGTCTAATTGAAATAAATGATTTGACTTTTGTCAAAATGGGAGCATTCAATCTCAAGCACGTTATTGTTCTCAAATTTATTATATTTATGTAAGCGTAACTCGACAAAATGTGTGAAACGACTAGTTTTTTTAAGAGAGATTTAATATTATATTATGTTACCGTATAATATTCCGGAGCAAGTTATAAAACAAGAATTGTTTCACGTATTCTCTTCTGAAAAGAGAACTGGGTCGCCTCAAAATAATTACATTTGTTCGCACTTCGCCTGCGACCGCCAGTCTTGTTCTGAACGTCCATTTAAAAATGAATTGTACATTTAAAAATGTATTTGATATTACCGTGAGAACTGATATTTTAAGGTGCCACACGGGCAAATAATTGTGTTACGACTGTTGCTCAATAAAATAGAGAGGAAATAAGTCACTTAAAAATAAAATTAAACCATATTAAACAGGCAGGAGTATTCAGAATGTTGAGCAAGTCTTAGCAGTGATTACATTGTGCTTGCTCAAAACTTTTATTTGCAATGTTTTCTCAGCAATGTCTGTGATCTCTGAGATGAATTTAGAAAAAAAAATATAATTGAATTGTTCATCAATTCGATAAAACGACTGAAATTTATACCGATTTCAAGTAGAAGAGTTTGAATCTCGTGTTGGGGGAAGTGTTATTATTGTTTTTTCAATCTGAGATATTAACACGTAGTTTTTCAATACTTATCGCTAGACGTGCAGATTTTTCTATCACTTACATACCAACTAAAAAAATGAGTACCTATTGTTCTATTAAAAATACAAAAGTCGAGAGAAGAGTGGTTAGAGGATATACAGTGCCGAGAGCATTATAGTCGTTATACTTTTAATATACAAAGTAGCCAATCACTCAAAAGTTGCCGTGTTGTGCGGATGTTGCTCACAATTTAACAAATCAGTCGCCCGTGTGTGCTGCTGATATAAAATGATTTTGAAATGAAATTACTTAAATAAAATGATATTGCATTTAATAATGAATAAGGGTGATAATAATAATGATTCCCAGTCCCAGATGCACTGCTAAACAAGATACCTACTTTCATATATTTTTTGCCTTTCGTGACTACAAGCTAGTTCAAACAAATTCTAAACTCACAGTACAATTTATGCAAATATAAAACTACACGAAGTCAAACTTCCTATAGCCTTTCCTCCTTCATACAGTATTCATGTGGTTGCCAAGTAAGGCAAATGTTGTCTTAGGCAAATGTGTATTACGCTTAAAGCCACCGCTACCTGTTTAACGTTAATAGAATACTTAGCCACTCAACAGGGCTCGTGGCTAAGTAATATCAGTCGCACGTATCGATCTGTAAGGTTAAGCAACTTGCCAAGATTGTCTCTATAGCGTCTGTGACCCACAAAGCCCGTTAAGCCGTTGGCCCCGGCTGTCATTTGTAGTTTGACAGTCGGTTCGGGTAGTCGGAGACCCAAAAATCCGACAGCCATACCTACCAAGGAGTAGGTACCGTTTACTCGGTAAATGAGATGTGAAAGTCAGTCATTCGGTCACTCCATGTCAATACTAATTATTCATTTTTATTTATTTTATTTTTATTCAAATGGAACAACAAACAGCTGTAATATAAAACATAGGCATCATACATATACAAATATGTTTTTGACAATATTGCAGCCCACAACGCTGTTCACAAATTAACTGAGGGATACAAACAGTGAAAAACATAATAATCGCTAGGGCAGCAGTAACAGGTTACAGAAACTTAGTGTATAAATACATTAGTGTACAGACTTAATATTCATGTCTCTGTTCATTCAGTCTGGTCAACCGTTTGGTAAGACTGGAAGCTGACCCCAACGCACTTGGCGAAAACCACAAATTTTAAAATTCAAAAATCACCAACGTATAGATCTTATACAATAATAGGTAATCTGCCATTTTGTAACGGCGGCCATATTGGATTTGAAATTTATCATACGACCGGTATGTAGTATCTAGGTACTACTCAAGCCTTATCATTTGATATACTCATATTATGGAACTTGTGAAAAAATATGTAATCCACCATTTTGTGGCGGCGGCCATCTTGGACCCATTTATATCAAACATGGCCTAGAAAACTACCGACCAATTCATCTTTTAAACAAAAAATAACAAAAATCGAAATCGGTTCATCCGTTCGGGATATACAATGCCACAGACAGACACACACAGACACGTCAAACTTATACTTTTAACATACCGTCATTTTACGTCGGGGGTTAAAAATAGATGAAGTCGGATTAGCCGATTCTTTGCTTAACAGTCTACCAACAGCCATTCTTATTGCCGACAATAAAAATAAATTATGAGGTTAATTAAAACAGCTTTTATTTCCCTCCATTTTTTTATAGCCATTGACATTAGGTACCATTATTATGAAAAATAGCCGCAACGGTTTCCTGCATATATTTTCTACTCAATTTAAGTCCCAAGGGACCAAAATAGGGCAGGGTCCTTTGTTCAGCGTCCTGTGAAGGGATTTTATGGCTTGCTGAACACCTATAGAAAGATTTACAGTTAATATTAATTTTAAGATGAAGTGTGATTCTAGGGCATAATTATATAACCCTTATTAAGCTAAGGATTGCACCAATGTTCCATGTGTCCTATAAAACCATTTTCATACACAACTACAAATACAAAATAAACTGACGAAGAGAAGAAGAAACTGAAGAACAGATTCAGCAAATAAAATCAACGACAATCCTCTAGAGGTAGCACAGATTAAACTTTTTAGTTTTCTGACGAATTTTTAAAAAGTTAAAAAGCAGTGCCGCGAATATTCATTCGTTCCCGCCTAGGGTTACCACATGGAAAAATGAAAAGTCCGAAGAAATTTCCGTGGAAAAACCCTGAGATTTGTTACAGTTGGAGATTTTTTTCTTAATTTGACGTACCTACTTAACAATTTGAAAAAATCTATAATATTGTCGTTTTTATTTACTGTGGATCTCTTTTTATTAAATAGATTTTTAAATTATAAGCTGACTGATTAGATAAATAAGTATTGATTTCAATTGTGCAATTACATACATAATACCAAAGGAAGGTTATTTTTAGTTTAACTTTTTATTAAAGAGATTTGTTTAAATGTAAGCTGTATTTTATTGAAAATTCAAAAAATCCAGAGATCTCATGATACTTGCAAAATCCGGCCACAGTCCAAGAATAGCCCAAAAATCCTGAGATCTCAGGACAAATTAGATTAAGTAGATAGCTATTAGATATAAGTTTCATTTGCAAGTTTTTTTCTGTGGATGGAAACCACTGTTGCATTGGGGACACGTGTAAAGACTGTGGGTTTAAGTTAGATAAATAAATAAATAATAATAAATACAAAAATAAATCCTGAGATATGGTAACCCTATTCCCGCCTCCATTCATGTTCTCCGAAGGGATTTGTCGGAGAGATCTACTATTGTTGTGAATTTATTATAGAAGCAAGTTAAATGAAGCTGTCGGTTTTAATCCAGTCAGTTTTTTGTATGTTTATTTTACTATCTGCGGCCCGTGGTTATTTTTCTTTACTTCTTCACTATCAAGCCTATCTAAAAGGTTGTCTGTAAGAGATCGCTTTTAGCAATAAGGTCGCATTGTTACAATACCTATGTTACCCTTAAATATATTAATGTAAGTTTATAATTATGGTGTACCATAAAGAGTATTCTATTTTTAACCCCCTACGCAAAATAGGGGTGTAATAAGTTTGTATTCTATTAAAATAAGAAGATAAATGACAAACATTTTTTCTCCAGTCAACTCATTTCTTATTCAAATTAAATATACTAAAACAAAGACACATTTTTCTAAACTCTAATCACATTAAAAGTCATCCAAAAAACCCTTTCTGCATTAGAAATTCCATCATACAAAAATATACAGGGTGGCAGGGACATCGACGCGCAAACGTCGTGAAAAGGTTGCACCTGATGCCATAAATGAAATTACGAAGGTCATTCATCTCGGAAATGGCTGGTTAAAAAAATATCGTACAGACTAGACCGCGCGCCGCCCGGTGCGGCGGCGTCCTTTGTGGCGGCATTTCGCCGAAATGCCGACAATAGAATGTCGGCATTAGGTAGAAAGCGAAAAGCGAAGGCACCTACTATGCTAGTGTTGACCTCGCATATGAACTTTAGAAAAACAGCTGATCAGGTAGCCCTTTCGAGTTTTACTTTCATTGCTGGTTTAAGTGAAACAAGTGAATTTACTATTTCTTAATTAAAAATTTCATTGGAATAGGTAAAAATAATGTTTATATACAGTTTACAGTAAAAAAAAATGCAGAAAAAAACGTAAAATTTAAGGAAAAGCCGACGAAAAATTTCAACGCAGGGGGGTCCAGAATCATGTACTGAATCCATGGTAAGCGGATGTGCGTCGATGTCCCTGCCACCCTGTATAAGTACAAACTTTTAATAGATGACTACAAATACATTGTCTATACAAAACCAATAATATCTACTAATTTTTATTAAGCGAGGTCTGATGAGGTATTCCTCGAAGCGCTACTATTTTGAGGCGCTCCTAATGAGGCGCTCCTATTTTATTCCTCGGAGCGCACCTTTTGAGAACGCTCCCGATAGCAATTAAAAATATTTGTTTTTTTTTCCTCACCAAAACCAAAACCTAAAAGGTGCGCTCCGAGGAATAAAATAGGAGCGCCTCAAAATAGTGCCGCTTCGAGGAATACCTCAGTCTGATCTTAACTAAGTGTTTTGTGTTATTGAATTAGTATGACGATATATATATGTATAACCTAACCTAACTCATCATACCTATCATATAGCGAACCTAACTACCTAACCTAACTACCTTACTGAAATGCAATGATTTTGAAAGATACCTATTACATCATTTTAAACTAACCAACTGTGCGGGGCGTCTCTGTGGTGATTACAATACTAAAGTAGATAGTAGAAATTGAAATAGTAGTAGTAGGAGGTAATATTACTTGAACCCGTTTGTTTATACATACATAAATAGCACTACTTACTGTTGTAGACTAGCATCCTTTGAATACTCAACTGTTTACTTACTGCATTATAATATTTCCGGTCCGTGGTCAGTGTATGAGGTATGAGGAATCCACCATTGAAAAGGAGGATCCTCCGACCAGACGGGTGTTGTGCCTGGTGGGCTAACTACTACCCGACGGTTTGTTGTCGGGAACTTGTTTACGTTCAAACTGCGCGGATAACTTTAATAGCGCGATGTAGGATAGTTCGTATGTGGCGAGATAGATGTCGCTACATCGAAATAGGGATTGCAATGCTTAGTAAAAAAGTCCGACCGAATTCTAAATGAAAAACTGCAGTTAGGTTCTAACAAAAACTTTGACAGGCCTGTTGGTCTAGTAGTTAGTGACCCTGACAGCTATGCCGGAGGTCGTGGGTTCGATTCCCACCCAGGACAAATGTTTGTGTGATGAGCACGATCATTATTTTGTTCTGTGTCTGGGTGTAATTTATCTATAATATGTATGTATTTAGAAATATATAAGTATGTTTATCAGCTGTTTAGTACCCATAACACAAGCTCGATCACGCTTAACTTGGGACTAAATGGCGTTGTGTAAAAAAGTTGTAGAATATTTATTTACTTATTTATTTAACAAAGACATTCAATACTTACTCAATATACTCAATACTCAATATCTTTATTGCTTTGCATATGTATTCTTAGGTGGTAGGGATATAAATGAGATCATTATGGACTCTGTAGGGCACAGCAAAAATGGTAGGAGAGAGGAAGCCTTGCTTAACGTGATCATTTCATTGTAATAGAAGAATTATTTAAATTTTAAGACCATGAACAAATTAACTATCCTCAAATATTTGGGGTTCATTAAAATTCCATTTATTTATTTGACATTACTCTCGATATTATTAATTTATTGTTACCTACATTATTTAGGTACTGATTATTAGTATTATTGTTATATTCAAATAGATATTAATTGTATTGTTGTTATTTATTAGTATCATACACAGGTATCGGTATCGTACTATAAACAGGACATCACGAACTAAATTTTCATCCGATACTTGTGTCCAAGTGGACAAAAGTCTGTGTTGTGTTTAGTACGCTCCGCTGCCGCTTCAATATTGCTATATTATTCTAGATGGCGTTACTGAGACGTGGGATTATAGTTTTTCTAGGGCATTTCTTCGCATACAATCCTCTCTATAGTATTTTAAATCTCTTTGGTTCTTTATCTGTGATGTTAATCTTAATGCTTATCATTTGTTTCTTCCACGTGCATCACTTGGCCAAAGATTTCTCAGCAAATGGATACCAATATTTTGCATCGAGCGAGCGACTGTCTATCATTAGTGCTGTGCTGTAAAAATCACCGCTTGAAAATGGAGGTGAAGTAAAGGCGAATTGAGCAGTCATTCCATGCTAATGCTAGGCATTGACAGTTCACTACAATCAAGTTTTCTTGGCGTGACTTTTACTGAATCAATCGGATGTAGGTAGGTACTTAATAGAAATATCAGTCGTCACGGGACGCCGGACAGCTGCTGCGAAACATCGAAATTATTTTGAACTTGGATGGAAATAACAGTTTATGTACAAAAAAGACAAAAAGTTGTACAAAATAATTTCTGGACTAAGTTTGTAGTATAATCGTATATGCAAGCATTTTGAACACTTATTGTAATGTGACGGACGGGAAACTACAGAACCCTACACTGAGCGCGGCCCGACACGCTCTTGGCCGGTTTTTTTTTAGCTTCTGTCTAATGATATTGTAATCGGCTAAACATGATTGGACATTAACACTGTAGGATCTTTCAAATAAAAATCTTTATCTTTATTGCATTGAATAATGGATAAAACCCTCAATAAAAATATTTGTACGCCGTTAAGGCAAAACATAACTGTGCTAAGTATAATTCTATGTAACATCTTGCATGCCACGTGTGTCTAATTATGTTTTGAACAAATAAAAATTATCTTATCTTATCTTATAGTACATTTATTCCATTATATAGAGTGGCGATGCGTCGCCAGTTCGCCACGGGCTGTATTGCCACACCAACAATCAAGTTTACCCTCGCCTATAGATCTTTCTCATCAAAAACAAAACCTCCCAATAGAACAAGGCTTCTCTATAATAATAACGGGAGAAATTGGTATTAATTTCCTGCCTCTGCCGCCAGTGTGTACAAAGACGAATATTAGCAATTTAAAGTTAATTGAGTGTGTTCACGTTGTTGCCGCCGTTTTACCGCGATCTTGCCGCCATTTTGCCTCCATGTTACCGCCATATTCTTGCTATGAGGCGTACACTTATGAACCCGTTATTTGTTACACAAATTTGTTTACTCTATGGAAACAATATGGAGGAGCTGTCTCGTATGAGTTATTTATTTATTAATTTATTACTTGCACTTTGCTCGCGACTTTGTACGCGTAAATTTTGTACTTTTTCTCTTTAAACATTAATACTCTCCAACAACACGTGGTTTAAAAATGTACTTAGTTTAAATTGAAATCAGTCTGGTATTTTTGGAGGCTTTTCGGTACCAACAAACAAAATATCTTTACTCTCTGCAATGTTATAGTAGCTTTTTTTACCTGTTTTTTATTCTTAGTAAGGTAAAGGCACCTAATTCCGCGCTGTTTTTAACATAACACGAAAGAACATTATAAATTAAGTATTTATCGGACCTTTGTGTACAATTTTATATTTTTATCAGAAGTGTTAGCTATCAAATTTTTGAAAAATATTTGCAGTTTGTCAGTAGAAGGTTATTGAAGCTGATAAAATAAATAAAAATATAAAAAAGTCCGAGGTACCTTATTCCGATTTAAAAATCGTAATTCCGATGCATTTGGTTCCTAATTCCGAGTATAAAAATAGAAAGGGAACTATGTAGGGAGAATTATACATGATGTTTAAAAGTCAAATCTGTTTATTTTTTATATTAAATCAATTCTGTTTTTGTTTATTCTAGTTTTATTCTAAACCCTGTTTTTTATTAATATTATTCCTTAATCTTATAAAAATATAAAAATGAATTAACAATATCAACATTAAAATCTAATTGTTGCATTACAAAAATAATTACATTATTATTATTTTTGTACTAAACACACACTCCAATTTTATGTATTTGTATAGATGATTAGTATTCTTTCAGTTACTAAACGCGTATCTACTAAGCACATAAAATAATGAACACTCTGTATTTAAACAGGGTCTTAACTAACTTCGGAATTAGGTTCTCATGTAATCTTATTCCGACGTAAATACATCGGAATTAGGTACTCATGTAACCTTATTCCGACGTAAATACATCGGAATAGCGTTTTATGATGCTAAATCAAAGTTTCTAATTCCGAGTACTAAAAAGTAAAAGATTTTTTAATATTATGCAAATAAAATAATGTATAGTTACAATATGAAAGGAAAACAAATATAAAGTACATACATATAATAACAGAACACTTATAAGACCTAATGTCTTCACTAAAATCTTCTATACAACGTATTAATAAAGTACCTGTACAAACAATTTTTGACCTGCTATAATTAGTAAATGCGACGCCACGGTGTACCTCGGAAATAGATTATTAAATGTATGAGTTATTCATTAAGTCAGAACTAACACATTAAAGTTTATAATCATAAAACAGACACCGAAATTTAAAAAAACTATAAATGTCTTTAAATTTGTTTTTCCGTGGTATACATCGGCTTTTAGGAACACACTAAAATATTTTGCACCTAATGCCGCGGTATTTTAAACACTTATTTTCTTGCTAATTTGCAAATAAAATACTCAAATCTTAAGTGTTTTCGATAAAAAATATTATCCTTTCAATATTTCAACCTAAACGAAAACTCGCGTTGTATAAAATTATTACGTAAAACACTATTTGGCAAATCGTAATACTCACGTGCATAAGGTCCCAAATGTATGAAGTGTGCTTTCGACGCCGCTCCCCGCGGCAAAATGACCGATTATTTTACAGTGTGACCATACTAAACTCTCCTTTGTATAAATAAATATGAACAGATAATTATTAATTCATTATTTTATCATGCAGACCATAAATAACTAGTAAATTGCTTTAAAAAACTGTTTTTCTAAATACATCGGAATATGATGCCATTTTTAGAACCCCTCGGAATAAGGTGCATTTACCTTAGGTATAATAACCTGTGTAGGTCTAGCCTCCGCCCGTGACTTCGCTCGCGTTTTAGTTATTATGATTCGCGGCAACCGTACCATTACTTGGATTCATACATTTCTTTCCGTAGATACCGAGACAGCGTGTATGCAAAATGTTATGTTAATTATGTTTTGATGTATTGATTTGTAATCCCACCCATCCACGGAACGACCTTGGCAAGCGTAACTTAACTCATTGGATGCTTTAAAACCATAATTATGATAGACTTTTACTATAATAATATGACCAACTCGGTAGTAAGAAAAAAAAATCGGCTGTTTTATACAAAACTTTAATTCCTTTAATTACCTACCAAAATGTATGAAACAGTGTTTTTTTTTCGCGATTTCAGAATTGTTATTTTATTTAAAGTATACCTAGTTAATGTTTATAGCTAGCACACCCAGCGTACATTTGTTTAGTAAAAAAAAATATCCTGAATACCTACACATAAAGTAATCACTTATTCATTTGATAAGGGTTGAAGTGCCAAAGAGTTCGTGATGAAGGAAAGGCATTCTAAAGCACTAGATTCGCGTGCGCACGACAGGTGAAGAGCAAAGTATACTTACGACCTTTTGTGACGACTTACTTTAAGGGAGGTATGTCATTGAACTGTGAGTAGGCGTTTTTCACAATTGAAATGTGCGTATGGAATTCTTTTTGTTGTACACCCGGGCATACATTTCCAGTATAAACTGATCTCGCATAGCATAGAATTTTCGGAATATGCGAGGTCAGCGTAAACTAGAATTGCATAGTTTGATGGTGTAGCCGTTTGTACAGTACCTATAGGGTAGACGAGACATCGTCGTATATACTGATATCACGAATTCTATACATATTTCTGGCATTGAAATTTCTTGTCGGTTTTTTTCCTAATTTCTGCCTTTTTACTGTTGTTTTATTAATAACTAGCAGATGTCCCACGGTTTCACCCGCGTATTTCCCGTTCCCGTGGGAATACAGGGATAAAAAGCCTATGCGTTAATCGAGGGTGTCAGCTAACCCCATACCAAATTTTATTAAAATCCATTCAGTAGTTTTTACGTGAAAGTGTAACAAACATCCATCCATCCATCCTCACAAACTTTCTCGTTTATAATATTAGTAGGATATAAACTAGTTCTTGACTGCTATTCCATCTGCAGGGCAATTGCGTATCTCCGCTGACAGTTCATAATGATGATCTCTGGGCAAAGTGTTCAACGCTAGTTTCATAAAAAAAAGAAACATTTATTTCAGGTATCTTAACCCATAGTAGACACATAAAATTCAATCATGTATAAAAAGAGTCACATAAAAAATAAAAATTAAATCCAAATATAACATAATACTAAAATAATTCTCTAACAATCATTAATAATCATAATATCAATTCAACACGTAATAAAAATAAAAATAAAAAGATAAAAGTAATTCACATGACATTCAATTTAAATAGTTCTCTTACGTGCGACACTATATGTAACTTGTTTGACACTATATGTAACTTGTTTGTCACAGTTCATAACTTGACTATAATCAGTGTGTATCTAGGATTACGTCATGCGCACTTTCAGAGATGTGACGAAGCGCACCGTACTCCTTCTGATAGTCACCGTAACTTGGAGTCTACTTAAAGTGCGATACCATTTTTTTTTTTGTAAATTCTCAGTTGTCATCAAAGTTCGATGTGAAACAAGACACCATTAAGTTTTAATTTCTCCAGTTATTGAGAAATTTGAGTTTGACACATTGGGGTAGCTTGATGTGCTGGCCACTGTTCATTAGGGAAAGCCAACGAAAAAGTTAAGGACATACTGACCTGCATGCGTAGCATGAACACATTGAACACCGAAGAAACGGTCTTTGTCTACAGACGAATCGGCAAAGTGACAGATTATATAGACAGGAACCTCAATCTGTCAAATTTCTTTCAATAGGTACACCTGCCTGGGTAGCATGAACACTTAATTTCTTTTCTTCCGAGACACGACAAAGACCGTTTCTTCGGTGATCATGCTACGCGTGCAGGGGTTATCATGGTGCATCAGACACAAACCTGCATGGTTCTTACATAATTTGACCAAGATAATGTCTGGACTTTAAAAGAGACTGTGACCTCTGAGTTTCTTTCGGTATTTCTTCTCAGAGTAGTCAGATCACTATCTAAACACCGACCTCACGTTCTTATTTAAAAATAACATGTAAAACTATTTACAGAAATAACTATAATTTGTCATTTATGTAGGTATGTCATGGTATGCAGATGTGCGTCGTTCCCCCTTCCACCCTGTATTATTTTGTTTAGTCTGGAATCAGCCGATAGTCGCTCCATTTCTTGGAAGGTTTTGCCGAGCGGTCGGATTTCAATAATAACCTAACAAGATTTTTTGTTAGAAAGCTCTGACCTATAATATAATTGTTGACATTAATGCTAGTTAAAAAGAAAACAATTTAATTTAACAATAGGCTAAACTTTGTTGTTTTCATTTAAGTGTATATCTACAGACTTCTTACGCCTGAAGCTTTTAGAGAATATTAAAGTTATATTCGTATGTTTAGTTTAATTAATAAAGATGATTGCTCATAAATAAAAAAATAGCTACAAAATACATAAATTGAATATTTAAATTGATGTAATTGTACACAAATATTATAAAAAAACTATTTTGAAAAGGGTAAGTAGGTACGGAGTATTTTGCCCATACGAAACTACCTTTAGGAAGGGGCAATAAGAATCATTTGATATTTAAAGTAAGCAGGGGTAGAGTTCTTCTTACTTTTGACATTCAAAGTGTAAATGGTTAATTGAATTAAATGATCCGACTTTGACTTTTGTATTACAATATGGTTAATTTAGCAGTAATAAAAAGTCGAAATGCGAGAGTCAAAGGATTCAAACCATTTGACGCCATATTTCTTTTCAACTTCATGAGAATTATTTTATTAAAATGATTTAAAAGAGACATTCTAAGAATACTGACATACATCCATACATTTACATACAATACATAAACTCACGACGTTTTTCAAAGTGGTAGGTAGAGACTACAGAGCGCCATCTCCAATTACTTCTTTTGCTTTGTTTACATTCATACATCATTAATAAATAAATATTCCACAACTTTCACAGCTGATAAACATACTTATATATTTCTAAATACACACTGTATACTTAAAAATAAATTACACCCAGACACAGAATAAATGATCGCACTTATCACACATACATTTGTCCTGGGTGGGAATCGAACCCACGATCTCTGGCATAGCAGTCACTAACTACTAGACCAACAGGCCAGTCAAATAGTCAATAATAGTCATTACACACATTGCGAGTATACGCATCTGACCTTTCTGAAGAACTTCACTAGTAAGGTCTGTATATTATGTACTTCTAGGGTGTCTCCTCCCAGCGTTTTCAATCACATCTACCTTATAAATTTCCTTTCGTTAGTCGTCTTTCATTCATCATCTAAACGCCACCAAACCATCTGCATACTCTTATCCATTTTTTTTCACATTCTATATTTTTGATAAACAAAAATATAGCTTTCCAACGTCAAATATAAAACCAATCCAGACTAAACGATGTAAGTACTCATACAACAAAACAAAAATTGCCAATAAGCTCATTAAGATAGCAATAAAAAATTGACGTAAATCCGAGCCGGTTCGCTGACGGACCCAATAGTTTATGGCTCATAAAAACGCGTGGTCAAATAAAATATCACGCCTGAGTGGTGTTTCATCCTGTTTTGCCAGTTTATGAGTATTACCACAAAATTGGAACAGACACGCTTTTGGGTGGTTATAAAAAGAATAGGTCGACTTTCTTTGCCGTTGAGCCTTGTTGACTGCTGCAGTTACTGCTGCCGTTGACAACACAGACACAGAGCAAAAGACCGTGCTCATCACACAAATATTTGTCCTGGGTGGGAATCAAACCCAAGACCTCCGTCATAGCAGTCAAGGCCACTAACTACTAAACCAACGGGAACTTAAACATAACTGTCAATAGAGTGTTCTCCTTGTGGTGACATCACTATTTAGTATGTTAATATTGTGCATATCACTATCTACGTATCCGAGACTACGATGTCGGTCCCCGTCTGTGAAACGAATATACTGTCTGTATATATTATGTGTGCCATGTATAAACCAAGTCAACCTCAATGGTGACTTATTCCACAAGTCTACAGAACATAACACTCCTCACCTCTGCCGAACTCTTCTGGGAATAAACCCGAAATAATTACTTCTGGAACATCTCCGACCTTCAACATAAGGATCAATTTACTAAAGCGTGGGACGAACCTACTACAAACCCACGCCATCTTGGTTATTTAGATTTGTAATCGATAAACAAAAATTTGGAATATTATAATGCGACCTTTTATAAATAACCCTCTTTGTTGGGTCTTCAAACTCTGAAGGTAGGTTGAATTGTGGGTAGGTTTTGATACACCCACCGCTTTGCTAAACATATCATGATATTTCTGGTAAAAGTGATGTAGGTGGTAGAAAAAAGAAGGCGTTTTAATAAATTAATTAAATCTTATCTTTTTTAGTATAAACTAGAAAAGTTGCCCGGCAAACTTCTTTCCGCCGTAGAATCAATTTATTAGTTTTATTTAGTTTACATCCTACTATCAGACAATCTGAATTTACACACAAAATTTCATAAGAATTGGTTAAGCTGTTTCGTTTCGTCTGAGTCTTGTCACTAACACTGTGATACGAGAATTTTATATATTAAAAATACAGGGTGTTTTTGAAATCGTGGTCAACATTTTCACAGGTTGTTTTACCCATGAATATGATCAACTTTCATTATGGGACCAACTCGGAAATTGCGGAAAAAAATCAGCTTTTGCATACAACAGCTTAATACCTAATCGACTAAAATGTATGAAACAGCTGATTTTTTTTTCGCAATTTCCGAGTTGGTCCCATAATGAAAGTTGATCATATTCATGGGTAGAACAGCCTGTGAAAATGATGCCCACGATTTTAAAAACACCCTGTATATATACTTTTAATAGGAACAAATATGAAGATCCAAAACAATAATAACTACTATGTACTTACTATTTTTTATTTCCCGAGTCTCTGATGTGCTCTTATTTAAACACTTTGTGTTAGATAGAATAAGAATGATAACATACACCACTAAATTTTAATTAGTACAAATACTTAAAGGGCTTATTCTAGACGGTCTTCTCATTGTATTTGTAAAGTATCAATAAACAATATTCATAAACAGCAAAGTTATTAGCGTTTGTTTTTGACCGTCAGAATGACTGGACCAAGTGAGATATGTCCTTAAGACCATGATGTGCACTATTTAATACCTATTTGCTACTATTTAGTACCTAAAGTGAAATATTTGGTACCTTTGCACAAAGAAATATATCAATGAAATAAAGTGGCCAGCCATATTGACTTCAGGTTGGCTGATAACTTTTGATAGGAGCTTCTTAAAGTTGTGTAAAAAATATATGTTATGGTAGCAAATAGGTAGTAAATATTAACATTAATAACGCGGTTAATACAACTCTAAAACTACGAGAACTTGGAAGTGGCCAGCCAACCTGACGTCAAGATGGCTGGCCACTTTATTACTAAATACACACTCACTCTTTCACTTTAGGTACTAAATAGTAGCAAATAGGTATTAAATAGTGCACATCATGGTCTTAAGGACATATCTCACTTGGTCCAGTCATTCTGAAGGTCACGTTTGTTTATATCCCAAAAAGTCACCCAATTCATGGAAATATTGTAGGTAGGTACAGGTTATTCATGATATAGTAGTATTCATTAATCGTCATCTCTTGCTCACGTTCGCGTGATCTCGCTCAAGCATGCCCCGCCTCCGCTGTTTCCGTTATTTAAGTTTAACTAAATAGAAAGATAATATTTTAAAATTGAATTTATGTTTTTTTTACTTTTAATTAGGTACGCAAATATGATCAGTAACGGGTACAGAAACAGCCCAATTTTTTTTGAACTAAGTAATTAAAAAATAAGTAGTGGTGTATAGTATATATAATCTAACGTAACTTAAGTACCATACCTATCCTATAGTTAAGAAATCACTGGTTTTGAAGATATTGAAGGTCAAAGTGCAATATTTTTATTTTTTGTTTTTTTTTTCAAAATCGTATTCCAAGTATCATTAGTAAACTTTCTTCCTTCCTCTTTTTTTGAATTCCTCAAAAAAGATGGTTGCACTTAAATATGGTTGCGCCATTTCTAAGCGCAACTGCAACCTTAATTTTTTTTTTTAAATAATATATGTTTATTCCTTAAATCGCAGCGCCCGCCACTAATATTTTGCGGTTTAATAAAAATATTCCTTAATTCATTAAACCCCAAGTGAACGCCGCGCTGTCATTGTCTTTCTATTGTCTCTAATTGACACGATTGAAAGGTTAAAGCGCAATCATTAGTTGATTTGCGCTTTGAGGAATAAATATACTTATAATATTTATAATTTGAAAAAGTGAGCGCAACTAATGGTTGCGCTTTAAGTAATAATTTAGTTGTGCTTAAACGGCTGCGCTTAGAAATGGTTGCGCTTTGAGAAAAACCCGGGTATTGTGTGCCATGACCTTTAGTGATCAACATCCCTTTGCACAGCCTTAAAAAGAAACCAGTAAGTCCTTGACACGTAAACACTCCACCATAAACGAAACGTCCACTTCAAACCACAATAATTGTAATAAATTTCTTATTAAAACTCCCGATATTATTTCATTTATTGGTTATTTCCTTTCCAATTATATTGGGTACGCCCACTCCATCTCAATCACGTAAATGTCAGATTCAAGACATCCATTCTTGACCCTTATCCCGACTTTTTGGAGGAGTAGGGGAGATGTATATAATTGGGATCACCTAAGCAATAATTCAAATGAAACCATGTTTATTACTAAATCGTTTATTATTTTTGTCTATTTGCATAATTTGGCTTTGGTACTATTAATTGAGATCACTTTAAATCACATATAATACTTATTTTAGGAACATTAGTAACTTAAAAAAAAAACAGTATTGATCACCATTGTCAACCATGGTTTGCAATGGTGATCAGTATGTTTACAATGAGGATCAACAATTGTCACATACATAATTACGGGCAGATTCCCACCCAGTGCACTCTGAATGTGCCCAAAGCCCACAAGAAGTACAACGATACCACATTTCATTATCTTTTCCGAATTCACCACATATGAGACACTGGTTTCCAGTGTCTTCTACATCGTCGTTTATATCATCTTGACATAAATCATCTGTTTTGACTTCAGACGACGATGATGACTCATTAGATTCCCGTAGAATTCTTTTCTTTACTTTAGCAGCAGCAGTAGCCTTCAGGACAGCCGTAGGCTTGCTTTTCTTTCCTATACCTTTTCCCTTCACTTTTTCATTCTTAGCTTTCTTCTTGTTTTCTTTTTCAATCAAAGTATCTTTAATTGGTGTTGAAGTGAGAAGGGTTGCATGTTGTTTCTTTCTTCCTTGTCTGGTTTTAAGGAAAAGAGTTTTTTTGGGCATCTGGATGAAATCTTGTATTTTTGTCGTGATAGGTAATGGCAGCTCAGGTGTAGACGTTGACACTGTAGTATGTTCAGGTGTAAATTGATTAAAGTCCCTCGATGTACTAGGAATAGGAGGACTATGTTGTTCAAAGTCAGCAGCAGATGGTTGTACTGCTGTAGGATCAACATCTTCAACTATGTTAGGCTCAGATTGCAGGACTTCAGCAGCTACAAAATCTTCATCTGTAAAGACGTTTGGGTTCAGTGGAAAAATACCCGTAGCTTTGAATCCTGCTTCGCCTTTGCTTATAGTGGCGACATCGGAGAATGCTTTTTTAACCAACGACGCTAAATCATATGGTGTTATTCTTTCAGCTAAATGACTCTTCATAAAGAAATCACATTCTCTTTTGTAAGCTGCCTTAAATGGTCCAAAAAAAGAAACATCTAGTGGTTGCATGCGATGAGAGGTGTGCGGTGGCAAAGAAAGCATGTGAATATGATTAGTTTTGCAGTATTCGTGGATGGCTAGTGAAATATGGCTTGCGTGGTTGTCTAAAATCAACAAAACTGGCTCATTTTCAGAAGGTTTTGCATGATTGTTGAAGTGCTCAAGCCACCCCAGAAAAAGATCCTCATTAATCCACCCACTATCTGAACATCTATAAATTGCTCCGGCTAGGCCACCTTTTTCGAGAGTTGGTGTCATTCTTTTCCGTGGGAAAATAAACATTGGTGGAACGTATCCACCAGCAGCGCTCATTGCACAAAGAAGAGTTACATTTTTCCCCCTTTCCCAACTTGTGATTGAGCCCACCCTCTTCTGCCCTTTGGTGGCCAACACTTTGCCTGGCTCTTGGACAGTTGAAATTCCTGTTTCATCACAGTTATAAATGTTTTTAGGTTGAAATTTAAATCTAGCCATAATTTCTTCCAGCAGTTGATAGAACCGGTGAACCTCCGTTTTATTAAAAGCTGTGATCCTGTGAATGCTCGTTGCCTCAGGCTTTCGTATGGATATGTTATTCCTGCTAGTAAATCCTTCGAACCAAACACGACCAGCCATTTTGGATTGCTTATTAAAATTATGCTTCAAGTTAAGGGATTCCGCATAATCGAATGCCGCTTTTCGTACTTGCGTTGCGGTGCATCCATAAAAAAAGATTTGACATATTTTTGACAGTGGACGCAAATTCTTGTTCAATCTCAGGCGTGAAAACAGTAGTTCGTCCGAGGCGAGGTTTCTTATTTGTTTTTTTGTATCTCTTGTGTAAACTTGAAAATGGAATGTTCATTGCAAGTGCAGCTTTCCTCATTGTATATCCCTCTTCATCGATTAGCTTGATAGCCTTCGTCAGCTGGTCCATAGTCCAGTTGGCTTTGGTTGTCTTTCTTGGACGTACTTTCACCATCTGAAACCAATAACATAACAATTTCATTTCACTTTGTGTAGGCAATGGTGATCACTGTCGGCAATGGTGATCACCTGATTCCAATTGCCTACATTGAGAACATCGAGAAAAAATACCTAAGCACAAACACAACACTTGTTAATAGAAATTTATATTGATAAATTAAGAAGTTTAATACTACGGCTAAAATAAAATACCATGGTCACAGTAAAAACTCAAATATTTCGTAACTTACCTTCAAAACAATGGAGACGAAAAATTACATCAAAACTGGTCGAAACGTGTTCACGTGTATCACTGACAAGCGCGTGGCGGGAACTGGCCGCCGCCGTCGCCGACGCACGCTATTGGTCCTCGACTGGCATGTAGGTATGTTACAATCGCTCACTCGCGTTTGGTTTTTATTTTATTACGTGATCACGATTGCCAACTGATCCCGATTGCCTACATCACCCCTAACATTTCAAATGAGATTTATATTAATGGATTATTTTGATATTTTGACTTTATTAAGGGAAAGTACCTACCACTGAGATGAGCGCCTAGGTTTGAATTCTTGGGCGGGCAAAGTGTTATTGAAATGAAATTTGTGTAAAAGTATGTCCTGACTGGCCTGTTGGTCTAGTACTTTGTGATCCTGACTGCTATGCCGGAGGTCGTGGGTTCGATTCCCACCCAGGAAAAATGTTTGTGTGATGAGCACGATCATTTGTTCTGTGTCTGGGTGTAATTTACGTATAATATGTATGTATTTAGAAATATATAAGTATGTTTATCAGCTGTTTAGTACCCATAACACAAGCTCTCAAGCTTAACTTGGGACTAAATGGTGTTGTGTGAAAAGTTGTGAAATATTTATTTATTATTTATTTATTTATGTATAAAATATGATTTACTACGGCAACTTGAGTGAACTGAAATGTCATTTCACCTTCACTTCACTTTTATTTTCACGGGGGGTCCCCCGTGTCGTGGTCGGCCGGTCGGCCGAGGAAATATTTACTGGGCAGCACTGCTGAACTAATGTTATAAGCTTGAACCGGGTCCTGCTGTTTGAGACTTGTTTAAATCAGTTTAAATGTTTGTAACCGCACCCACGATAAAGGAAAAATTCTAGTGAATAAAAACTCCGTACTAAACCGGTAGAAATATAAAAACCGCCACCGCCATCATTATTTGTACTATAAAACGGTTATTATTACTTCAATTACTGCATGAAAAGGGGCAATTAAATTGCTCCGTGGGTGCCTTTATAGCCCGCCTGCCTGCAACAACTCCCACGGAGGTACAGAATTCATCTACAATTTCTAGGAAAAGCAGCTCATAATATACTGAATTTCATGGAACCTAATTTAAATCGAGCTTCGTTCCTCGAACGGGCATTGGAACTTCCATTGTGTATGTACATTTTTCCTCAAGGGATAGCTAGAAGTGTACAAACATTTGCTCCATTTATTATAGCATTAGAAGAAAGAGGCTCGCAGAAGCAGGAGTGCAGAACATTATGATTTTAAAGACAAGTGAAAACAATTTTTATCCAAATTGTTTTATTTTAAATTTAGAAGACTAAATGTGAAACGAATAACGTGTCCACGTATTGTTCATCTCTGCTTCTTTGAAGTTTTTATCATTGACACTGTAATTTTCAACTAAAATTAAATAACATAACTACTTAAATGAAATCCACATCATTTCTTAAAATAAATTGTTGCAATCGTTACAACGAAGTGTGACAGCTGCTGTGTAAATAGATTATAATAAATTCGGCGTCTATCGTAATTGTAACTTGCTTATTTGTACTTTCGTATTAATTATTATTTATTATATTTTTCGTACCTACATCAAAAATAATCTTATTTAACTTCTGTCTTACACTATGTAAATGGAGTATAGTTTATGGCAAATAAATATTCTTATTCTTATACAATAAATATATAAATATTTTACAACTTTCACACAACGCCACCTAGTCCCAAGCTATGCAGAGCTTGTGTTATGGGTACTAAACATACATATTATAGATAAATTACACCCAGACACAGAACAAATGATCGTGCTCATCACACAAACATTTGTCCTGGGTAATCGAACCCACGACCTCCGGCATAGCAGTCAGGGCCACTAACTACTAGACCAACAGGCCAGTCAAACAATAATATATAGGTACTCATCCACATTTAGCATGTTACCTACATGCTAAAGTCGTTGTGTTTTGAAGTCTGACTTCAGATTAAGATTTTAATAGAGTATGGAGTTGTTTTGTTTTTATACATTTTTATACCTTTACTTCTATACTTACTAATATTACCTACAACGAAGATATTGGAAGCAACTTTAAGAAATAAATAAATAATCCCTTAGGTCCAAAACTCTTGAAGCATTTTTAGTTAAGCAATTCACACAGCATTCATTTTTTTCACATTAAAAGTAAAGGGAAATGCCCATTTGTTGAGGAAACTTTGGCCAAGTAATGCACATGGAAGAAACAAATGCAAGACATTAGGATTGATGTCACACTAATATTATAAAGGCGAAAGTTTGTGAGTGTATGTTTGGTACTTCTTGGCGTCTAAACGACTGGAGCGGTTTTAATAAAATGTAGTGTGGAGTTACCTGACACCCTGGATTAACACTTAGGCTACTTTTTATTCCTGTATTCCCACGGGAACCTGACCTACGCGGGTGAAACCGCGTGACATCTGCTAGTCACAGATAAAGGAACAACGGCTGTTTTTTACATAGAACTTGGCGTAAGTTTTTGTTATAAAGAATTGCAATCCCTGCTTTGATAGTTCTGTCCACCGAAAGGAAATATTAGAATGCAATAGACAATTGAGTGTCATGTAAAAATCGGCTTTTAATACCTTTGTACTAAGTGCAAATTGGTAATGGCAATTTTTAAGTTATGTACTAAATTTGTTTATTTTTAGTATTTATTAGTTGGAAAAACATGGCCTGAAATGGGCATTTCCCTTTCGGACGTCTTTATAAAATAAAAATCAAATAAACAATTTTATCTAATAATTCTGATATTTAATGGATCTGTAGTACCTAGACTGAAAATCATGAATAATGTTTCAAAGACTAAGGATAAGCCCCATCTGGCAATGTGATTCAGATTTTAATGTTCATCTGATTTAAATTATGTCTAGACCGATTAACTCAAACTTTTACTTGGGTTTTACAGTAAAATTGAAAGAATTTTTAGATTTATTGCTAGCCTGGCTCATTAGTCCAAATATTACCAAGCGCTACTGAAAGAACATTAGGATTATTATTTTTTAGGTTTCTTGGAAAAAGTATTAAGGTTCCGTAAAATTAATTTTTTTTTGGTTCTTTTGTGTACCTATTCTTAAACTGTAATTTATGCATAAATATTTGCAAAAATGTACGAATCTTGAAAAATAAACATTGTTTTCACGAACGAAGTCGTGTTCATAGAGATAGTTATTTTTAAAACAGTAAAACAATGTCATAGCATGCTCACTAAAAGTTAAAATAAAGAATTAAAGTGCAAACTTTAAGTGTACAGCCACGAGCAATAATATGTATACATTGTCACATTTTCTAAAATATCTTAACTTCTACCATTCAAAATATGCGTACGTTTCATCTAAAGTATCTTAGATATTATATTATAATAATTTAGAATAAAATATCGTACACATATTTTTGAATGGTAGAAGTTAACATATTTCAGAAAATGTGACAACAGCAGCTAACCTCAAAGAAGCAGGGATGAGCACACGTTCTTCGTTTCACTTTTATTCTTATTAATTTGAAGTAAAACAATTTCTGTCAAAAACTGTTTTGACTTATCCTTAAAATGAAATGTTCTGCATTCCTGCTTTTATGAGCGTCTTTTTTAACCGACTTCAAAAAAGGAGGAGGTTCTATGTTCGTGTGTATGTATTTTTTGTTAACCCCCGACGCAAAAAGAGGGGTGTTATAAGTTTCACCGCTATGTGTGTGTGTCTGTCTGTCTGTCTGTCTGTCTGTCTGTCTGTCTGTGGCACCGTAGCGCCCAAACGGGTGAACCGATTTAGATGCGGTTTTTTTTATTTAAAAGCAGGGTTTCTTGCGATGGTTCTTAGACACAATTCATCAAAATCGGTTCAGCCGTTTTAAGGTTATCAGCTCTTTTGTGTTAGCTACCGTTGCTATCTCAGACGTCTATGGGTATTAACTTAACATACAAACATATGAGTGGCTTAAAATTTCAAACACCCATGTGTGTAATATTAATAAGCAACATTATGGTGTATTTGGTCTGATGCAGCCAGGATATCTAGCAGACTAATACACTCTTGGAAAAATAACAGCAGATATGTCGTGTTTGGATTCATTTTAACCTGCATTTGATTCTGCACACAATGCACTGATGGCAACTGGATGAGCTGATGCTGCAGCCAGGCTATCCAGCACACCAGTAGGTAGACTCTTGACAAAATAATAGCAGATATGTCGTGTTTGGGTTCATTTCAACCAGCATTTGATTCTGCACACAATGCTCTGATGGCAACAGGATGAGCTGATGCTGCAGCCAGGCTATCCAGCACACCAGTAGGTAGATTCTTGACAAAATAATAGCAGATATGTCGTGTTTAGATTCATTTCAACCAGCATTTGATTCTAAACACAATGCACTGATGGCAACAGGATGAGCTGATGCTGCAGCCAGGCTATCCAGCACACCAGTAGGTAGTATATTGACAAAATAATAGCAGATATGTCGTGTTTGGATTCGTTTTAACCAGCATTTGACTCTACATACAATGCACTGAAAAATTCTCATAACTGTAAACTCTATAAAACAAAATTAATGCGTTTAAAAATTATAAAATAAAAATTAAATTAAAAATTTAAAAAACCCCCACCGCAAAAATGTAAAACATTTAAAAAGTTAAAAATAACACTTTAGCCATGAAATTTTACGTAACGTCGGGGTACCGTTAAAATAAGTACATACCTACAAGTACTAGGAACATTCCTTACTTAAGCGGTACCCCGACGCGAAGTAAAATTTCATGGCTAAAGTGTTATTTTTAACTTTTTAAATGTTTTACATTTTTGCGGTGGGGGTTTTTTAATTTTTTTTTTTTTTTAATGTATGTTACCTGATTTCTCCCCCATTTGTGGACCGATTCTCAAAATTCTTCTTTTATATGAAAGAGTACACTCCTGAGACTCCTATTTTAATTTGGTGAAGATCTCGTACTGATCTTCGAAGATATACAACGGAACTCTTCAAAAATAGACGGCAAATAGGTCGTGATTGCTGGAATCGCTTGGATGTTAATTGTTTATACAACATCATGACGTATCATCACGCCTATATGCTCTGAGGGGTACGCAGATGTGTACAATATACCTAGATTTGAACAGTTAGGTATGTTAATTTACATTTATTAGGGATAAGTGGATAACCCTATTATCATGATATGTATTGTTAACAATTAACAATATTAAATAAATTCACGGCGAATATTTGTATGGGAACAACTAAAAATTGTTAAATAAAAAACTTTTTTGCAAAAAATAAAACCGTCTTCAAAAAAAACACTAAACGGTGTAAAATAACTCTAAATTCGGATGTCGGTGGCCCATCATGAATAAGACAAAACCACCAAAGCCACAGACTTCCTAATTTAGAGTTATTTTACACCGTTTAGTGTTTTTTTTTTGAAGACGGTTTTATTTTTTGCAAAAATGTTTTTTTTCTAATGCTATTATAAACGGAGTATAGCCACTCATAATCATTGCCATTCTGATAAATAAAAACAAATGAATACATTCTTTCCCCATTCTCCAGGTGTACAATGCCCCGCGTGATGAAGTGTCTGATCTACATCGGAGTAGCTGCCTTCCTGCACCAGCTGCCCAGGTTCTTCGATCGCCGGTACGTGCCGGAGATCACCGTCTGGCGAGGACACTTCGAAGAAGTCTGCAGAGTAAGTTAACAAAGTAAAAGTTAATGGACATCAACATTTTTTCATACAATATTGATCAAAATGTAATTATGATTTTGACATGTTGTCGAAAATAGGCTGAATAACAATACTAGCCGGTTACTGTACCACTGCAGGACAAAGACCTCTTCTCATATACAGGGTTATTTTATCACCAGCCAAATTTTCACAGGATGTTCTACTCATAAATATGAACAAGTTTCACTACGGGACCAAGTCGGTTATCTCGAAAAAAATATTTATACTGTTGCATACAAAAGTTCAATAGGTATTCGACCGAAATGTATGCAACAGCTGATTCTTTCTTCAAGATTTCCGAGATGGTTCCTTAGTGAAATGTATTCATATTCATGGTTAGAACACCCAGTGAAAATTTGGCTGGTGATAAAAAAATACCCTGTAGAGAAGGCCAGAGCATTGATCACCACGCTCGCTCAAGGCGATATAATTCCAGGTTTCCTCACAATGTTTTCCTACATCGTCGTCAATGATTTCACTTTAGATCTTTATAACTTTAGAAACCTTGATTTGAACCAAAACCTCCTGCATGAGGCACGTTAGGCCAGAGCCCATAATGATTTTAGACTTATATGTGTATATGTATAATATTAATTACCTATTGGTCCAGGTTTCCTTACGACATTTTACTTAACCAATGTTAAGTAAAATGTCGTAAGGAAACCTGGACCAATAGGTAAATTTTCTATGATTACTGACAAGTAATCATAGAAAATTTAAATACTTCGGCATTTTAATTTTTAAATAAAAAACACAAACACAATAGACAATCGCAATAGGTAATTCCCTGTAATGATGTAAGCGTGGAAATAAATAAATAAATAAACTTTTGAAGCCCTAAAATCTACCCTTCTGGCGCACTCTATTGGTATGGTTTGAATATCAACTTTTATTAAAATGTGGATTAAATAATTAACATGTAATTTAACTTCCGTAATTGTATCTTAGTTAGTTATTTAATGTCAAAAGAAACTTAGAAAGTACATAGGTAATGAACAAAAATAGTCAAATTACATAAATATTATATTTTTTTTATAATTTATAATAGTCAAATTACATAATTATGTTCATGAATAATAGATAAAGTCTAACGGTGCATCGGTGGTCTAGTGGTTACAGCTTCGCCTCTGATGCACAAGGATGGCAGTTTTAATTGGGGCCCGTTGTAATTTGACGTGTGTGTATGACAACATGTATGAATGTAAACGAAGCAAAAGAAGTATGTAAGAATCGTAGCATATGGCGCTCTGTAGTTTCTGCCTACCCCCATGGGAAAAAGGCGTGAGTTTATGTATGTATGTATGCTCTAGAAAGAATACTCAGGAGTTAATCACCCATCCAAGCACCGACCTCAGTATACGTAGCTGAACCTTCAATCGACCCATGCGGTTGTTGTCATTTAGCCGCCAACCCTCTTGAGACTCTTGGCTGCTACTAAATACAAAAAGAAAACAAATTTAAAAAGCAATTATTATTATTATTATCAATAAGCGTGAGGGCTTTTGCCTAATGAGGTATCTTTATAAACCGATTAGATTCCCTTGTGATATCGGATCAATATTTATCTGGTTTTCAAAACCCAAATAATAAAATACATAGTGACAATGTACTGCCTCGTGGGTCTAGCGGTCACAAGCGCTACTGTTGAGCATAAGGTCCGGAATTCAATCCCCAGGTCAGGGAAAGTGTTATTGAGTTTTTCCATCTGCAGGAATTTCGCAGTAGCAGCCCGGAGTCTGGACTTGTGCCCCTTTGATGGCAATAGGCTCGCCCCCTATTACATGGGACTAAGGGCTCTCACACATAATTGCGAATTTGCAACGCATCGCAAATAGCTGCGATGTATGGTCACCTGAACCAAAGCGTTAGCGAACCATATTTCGCGACTATTTGCGATGCGTTGCGAATTCGCAATTATGTGTGGGAGCTCTTAAACATAACTGGCGGAATGAGGGTGTTACTACCAAGTACTGAACAGTAATATTACGTCCAAAACAACTTAACTTCGCCCTAATGGCACGTGACTTACCTTACGGGCCAGCTGCCATTAAAAGCACTGAAAATAATTAATAAAACAAAATACAAATGTCTTAATACGAGTAGGTACTTACGCACGAAATGATACTTTTTAATATTTCACAGTTGCAGTATACACCGGACGACTTTTTTTTGTTGTATTTTGAGGAAATTATTAGCAGAAGTAATTTTAATGTGACGTCCAGCCGCGGCACTGGTTTGACGTTAGTAAATCGTTGTCCGGTAATTACCTTGCATTGCATTCTTGTTGTCACTACAGAGCGTCGGCAACGTATCTATATTTAATGTAATATCATTGCTTTACTCTGCATGCAGTTCATGTACAGGCTGGTATTATTATTTATTTTATTTTTATATGTAGAGACGCCAGCACATCAACCTACCCCTAACTGCGAAGAAATTAAAGAATTTTGACGCATTGGGGTAGGTTGATGTGCTGGCGTCTGTATATACCTACTCTAGTAATCATCTAGTAGGTACTTAGTATCCGCGATTCGGCTGTAGTCGAGATTTTCACATTAACTTTAACCACGACAAATCCTACGATACTTCGTGCGCGCAGTGTTCACGTATTAATATTATACTTTGTAATGTTTATATTTACATGTTATGTACAGACGCCAGCACGTCAAGTTACCCCAAAGTTTCAAATTTCTTTGATCGTTTTTCAACTTTATGTCAAACAGAATAAGGTTCATTTTCAATTGGGAAAATTTGACACTTTGGGGTAACTTGACGTGCTGGCGTCTGTACATATTTATATTCAAATAGTTATGGGTTGTATGGAATATGTAAACAGCACAAACTGCCGGCGTATTTTTCCCTTCTATGAAGTCCATCTAAAGATTGTCTGTAAGAGATTGCTTTTAGCGATCAGGTCGCCTATTGTAACATCACATTACGTACCTCTTAAAGTTATTATTTGTAAGTTTATATTATGTACGTACCTACAACAAAGAGTAATCTATTGTATTCCATATTAATATACCCTCACCTGACTGGTTTCTTACACTGACTGAATACAATTCAAATAATTCACTTACCAAGTTCAAAGTCTACTGATAAATGTTAATGTCAACGCACATACAATTAATTATAAATCAAAATGTCAGATTAGAGTACAAACATCAATCACTGATGTGTTTTTTATCTTTAAAAAGCTGTGTAAAGGTTACACAGCAAATATCGAAAAATTATGTGCTTAAATGAAGCCTTTTACAAATAACGGCTTGCTTGCATTTTTAAGCGAGCCTTTACTTTTTGTAAATGGGTAGCAATAAAATGAGTGACTGTAAATTACAATTTTAAGTGTCAAGTCAAGTTATTAATACAGTATGTCATCATCAGTCGCAAAGCTTTTTTTTAATCGTTCGTTTTATAATTCCCCTTTGTAAATTATTTCATCTCTGCTTATAAAATGATGAAGGATAACATAGTAAGCACAGCAACAAAAAACGCAAGACGCGCTGCGGAAGTCAAAAGTGAAGCCAAAAACCGTGCTCCTGCAAGTAAAACACACACAACTACACTAAAACCATGCTCATCGTTCTTAGTGCCTTCAAAAAACTTACAACTATTTTTACGGTGACCCAATGCAATAGTGTAGTAACATATTTACATGAGATGGATCAGCAACTCCACAACCAAGCGCGTATTTTCCGTACGCAAAATACGCGCTTGGTCGTGGAGTTGCGGACACCTGCCCGTTAAACCTAACCTTTTTTTTTTTTTTGAGGGGTGGAAAATCCTCATGGATGTCCCCCGCCGAGGCGGAGGAGTCTGTCAGACTCTTACTGACTAAAAACCACCCCGTGTTCCTTCTCACACCTGCGCCGGGGGTCATGGGAACAGAATATACTTCCGCGACCCCCGACTGGTGCCGGCCCCGCGTGCCTCGCCAAGTCTGCGAGGGGAGTGAGGTGTTAGACTCCCCTCGCGACGTCTAAGAGGGGCGCGCGTGAACACGACGCGCTGCCACCTCGGGTCCATGTACGTGGGGGCGGCGGACATCCCCGCGTCCGTCGCCCTGAACCCATTCAGGGGGCTGGAAGAGGGCGTTGTCCGCCCCCCGCCTGCGCCCAGTGCGTCTGCTGCGGGCAGGGTGAGTGGAGGTGATCTCCCTCTCCCTTTCCGCAGCCTCCTTCTGCGAGATGACCGTTTCGCAGAAGGACACCACCGCGTCCCAGGACTCGAAGCTGCCGACCATCCTCTCGACCACGGCCGGCAGCGACAGGTCACTGCCTACTCTAGAGACGAGGGCACGGCGCGGCTCCTCCCAAGCGGCACACTCTGCCAGCGTATGCCGCGCCGTGTCCGCCCGTTAAACCTAACCTAACCTAACATACTTACATCTAATAACTTAGAATTTTACCTATTATCTAACAGAGAAAAGTCTCGCAAAATGACACAAAAGGCAGTCCGTGTGAAGTCACTCAGTGTACGATAAAACCAGTCAATCCGTTGTGACACCGCGTTTTGCCTTCCTGAGTAGTGAAAAAAATCACACAAATCACATAAACAATTCCCGGAATCACTTTTCGCCCGGTTGGAAAGTTGCCGTGATAAAATTTATAATTTCCCCATTCAATTAAACTTAAATAAGATTTCTTACTTCCATATAAATATTTCTGTTTTCCTTTTAAATGTATTTAATACAAATGTAGTACAATACTCTTCATCATCTACAATACAATATTAACAACATAACTCCCGCATAAAATATGATTTCCCAAGTAGAGGGAGAAAGTTCAATATTTTTGATCTAGATTTTGACACACATTCATATTAGGAAATAGCCAAATGCCTAACAAATTTATTTTTCTTTTTCCAGATCGAAATGGCTCCGTGGGTGCAAGCAATATCTCTGGACGCGTATTTCATAACGTACTACGGTTTTAGAGTGCTATTCGTTCACCTGATCCCCTGCACCTCTCTAGTGGTCCTCAACGTACTCCTCTTCAGAGCCATGAGGACTGCACAGATCAACAGGCAACGACTCTTCAAGGAGAACAGAAAATCTGAGTGCAGGAAGCTTAGAGATTCAAACTGTACAACCCTGATGCTTATAGTCGTTGTAACCGTCTTCTTGTTAGTCGAAATTCCCGTGGCCGTCGTCACCATCTTACATATTATCTCCAGCACCATAGTCGAGATCCTAGACTACTATATTGCCAACATCTTGATTTTAATTACTAACTTCTTCATTTTAGTTTCCTATCCCATCAATTTCGCTATATATTGTGGTATGTCGAGGCAGTTTAGGGAGACTTTTAAAGAGCTTTTCATCAGGGGAGCGGTTACCAGTAGGAAAAATGGAGGCTCTAGTAGATATTCCCTCGTCAATGGGCCTAGGACTTGCACGAACGAAACTGTGCTTTAAATCGACATTTTTGTAAATATTCTTATGAGTAGTATAAGGTTTTGAAATTGTTTTTTTGTTTTTCGTCTATGTATGTACTGTTAGGGACATATCAATGATTGAGAATTCGTTTATTTCTGACTGTTGAATATTTGGAGAGATTTACCTTCTTAACGAAATGTTTTAGTTGTCATCTCATTTAGTTTATATACAAAATGTTAGAAGAAAGGCACGAGAGTTTAAACGTAACAATAAGCGTATATAAAATTATGCGTCGATTTTCTACGAAATGTTAAACATTTGTATATAATCGACGAAGTCTAGGGTTTATACAAAAATGTGTTATAAATGTAGTACATAGCTGTGTATAATTTGCATTTACATTTTGCTTGTTGTATAAATATAATGTATAATTTCCGGGTACTTTTTCGCGGCTGTGAGGTTACCTGATCAAAAAAATAAGAATAAATTAATTTTGTTATATTTAAATATATTTTATATGTTGATTAGCTGATCACATGGCCTTCAAATGGTGAGCCCCCATTTCGGAAAAGTATCAATATTGTGTAAATATTATACAAACAGTTTATAACAATAATTTCGTTCTCAATGTGCTTTTATTATTGAATAATTTTAGGGTTAACAAAATAAACGATTTATGAGGTATTTGTAAATTTATATAAAAAAATGTATTAAATAATAAAAAGTAGATAAATGTGTAAAAATGTGTAAGTATTTAAATAAAGTCAAATGGTACTAAATATTTATGTTGTGACTATGTTATCAGTGTTTGTAATGCTTCCTTATTTAAATGGTAGAAATATTTGAGATTAGGACTACATAGAGAACTTAACTTAAGGACAAGAGATTAAATAAAAAAAAAAAATAGTCGCGCCACAGTGGCGCCACAGTTGTTAAATTTACTGTTTCACTAGAAAAAGTCCTAATCTTACCTTTACAGCGACACAAATAGGCTCTAATTTAAAATGTAAACATTTTTGTAAATTGATTCGGACCATGGCGAATTGAGCATGATGTTAGACGCATATTATTAAATTAAATGAATAAATTGTATTTTTGTTGTTTTATTTAACCTTTTTACCCAAATAATTATTTAAAAAAGTATATCGTTGAAAAGTTTAGATAGAATAGATGCCACACTTTTTGAAATCACTGTATAACTCTAGTACAAAGAGCAAAATGTTTTATTAGCAACTGCTCACTGAAGTAGCGTACGGGTAAGGGTGCATTTAAATGATAGACTGATACTTAAAATGATTGATATTATACAGGGTGTTAGTGTGAACACCGTTATCCTTGAAACCAGTGGTTTGGTTTCACTTATAGAACGTAAATTCAACGAAAAAATTTTTTTTTTATTTTTAAGTAAAGTCTCAATTTTTCCTTTAAATTGTTTCACCCTATACAACGGCACGCAAGTACATAGTAGACAAAGTGGCGCCACGGGTAACTGCGCTTGATCAGACACCGTAAGCTGTGCGCCCGCGCCCGCACACACACCTCAGTCTGGCTATAGCCTCGCTATCGAGCGCACGTCGGTTTAGACACGTTTTTCGTACACAAGTGGGTAGTTAGATAAAAGTAATTATGTCGTACACAAACGTACAGTGGACGAAAATGGTACGGCTTTACGCCGCGGCTGGTGATAACCTGGCCGAGGCTCGCAGAATGTACGTAGATTTATTCCCTGGACAACCTGTGCCAAACCGGGAAACGATGTTGACGGCGACTCAAAGGTTATCTTTGGGGGGAAATGAAGCGCCGGGTGTATGCCACTGAGTTTCATAATACGTCGGAACTCAAATTGCGGATTCGTAGTGCGTTCAGAGACATACAAAGTGACACTGTTGTGCTTCCCAGAGTGCGAAACAGTGTGCGAAAACGTGTGGAGTGGATCCCATTTTGAACATCTTTTAAGACTAATGTAAGTACTTAATTCAATCAGTGTAGATATTCAATCAGTGTAAATTTAACCAGTATTTTTTAATGAAACTGTCGATAAAAACCCTACCCAGTTGTTGTCTTTCTTTCATTTTCGTTGTTGTTAAATTGTGGATTCGCGCGCGCGGTCTGTGCGGACGTGTATTTTGTTAATTTATTTTACCCGATTTCTTTTTGGAGTAATAATGTATGCAAAAATGACTCTTGATGTTAACTAACAATAAGTAAAGTTAAGACTAAAGTGCAGTGAAAGAGTTGAATTGTGAGCGCGGCATCGCGGAGTTCGTGTCAGCCGAGGTACGCTCCTCCTCACCTCGAGGGAAAGAGACAGGCTGCGAAAATAAACATTTTTCATTTTTCATCCTTGTCGCGCCACGGCGGACGCGGAGTGCACGGCGGTAATTTGGCATATTGAACATTGATTTTGGATTCTCAATAACCAAAACAATGCCTACGTGCGGGGCCTGCAGCTCGACAATAATGGATAACTACTATATGGAATGTTCCAATAGAAAGTGTAAGAAACATTATGATATAGCATGTCTTGAAGTAAACATAGACGTATTTAAGTCATATACGGAAGAATACAAAAAAATGTGGGTGTGCCCTGAGTGTATATGCTTAATGCCAAAAAGAGGGAACGTAGATACCCCGATCGTTAAGACACCTGCAGCTAAAACTACCATCACCACCCCATCCATAGATAACATAAATAAGCAGCGCGGTAGTCAGGCTCGTTTTTCACCAACCATGGATCCTAATTCAATGCTGCTTGAGGAATTACAGGAGTTTCGAGCCGAAATTATGCTCCGTATGGACAGCCAGGCTGAAGCAATTAATCTCCTGTTGAATCAATTCACCCAAACTAGATCCGATTTGGGTAATATAATAAAACTGATGAGGGTACTGGAAGAAAAAGTAGCTGCTAAAAAAACTCAAGACATTATAACCGAAACGGTCGACAATCCTCTTTCTACATTCGCAGAAGTGACCAGTCAAAAGAAAAATTCTAATAATCATACAAAACAGAAAATGAAATCTGCCACCACCAAAACGCAAAAAGATAACAAAGGTGGGGCCACGAAAGCCGCTGTATTACCGATAACGGAAACGGCCGGTATAATTACCTCACCAACAAGCACACCCTATGAACAAACGGATGTAGGGGAAAGCGATACTGGAATGGGCTGGACGACAGTTACGAGGAAAAAAAATAACAGACCACCTAAAAATGTAGCAGTAGGAACAAATAAGGAACTGAAGGCTATTCAAGCAACGGAAAGAAAAAAACACTTGCATGTGTGGCGCCTGCATCCTGAGACTACCATTGAAGCTGTAGCAGATCATGTCAAAAGTGTTTGTGGCCCGGATGTGCCATTAAAAGTTGATAAAATAATTCATAAAACTAAAAGAGATTACTCATCGTTTAAAATAGAAGTACCTGAAAACTGTTTCCAGAAATTAAATCAGCCTGAAATCTGGCCCATAAATACTGAGTTCAACGAGTGGATTTGGTTTCGAAACTCCACCGGAACCAGAACAGAGTAACACCATTGACATTTACTACCAGAATGTTAGAGGGCTTCGAACAAAGCTAAACGACTTCAGAAGTAGTGTAGAATTAATGGATGCAGATATATACGCAATCACGGAATCGGGTTGCAACCCTTCCATACATGACCCAGAATTAATCCCACCGGGTTATAAAATACTTCGCTGCGACCGAGCGGACGGTCGGAAACAAGGAGGAGCGCTTTTAGTGGCCACACATCGGTTCGAGCTGCGACAAGTGTACGTGAGTGACGTATCTATAGACAACTGTGTTTTTGAATTAGTCAATGCAACGGTTTACTTAAATAGACGATTTCTATTTTTATGCTCAGTGATTTATATTCCGCCTGGTAGTACAGAGAATGAATATATGGTTCTGTTTAGCATAATAGAAAAATTGTGTACTAAATATAAACAAATTATTGTGTTAGGTGATTTTAATCTTTATTCGTGTCCGATAAATGTGAGGAATTATTATGAATATTTTTTGTCCTATTGCGGATTCACACAAAACAACAATGTATCTAATTGTTTGAATAGACAACTAGATTTGATATTGAGTTCGGGTTTAAGCGAGGTATCAGTAGTGAGAGCGGACGGGCCGCTCGTGCCCGTGGACGCACATCACCCGCCGCTCGTGGCGACCGTGCGGCTCGCGGGTGCAAGCGCCCCGCGCCGCGCGCCCGCCAGCGCCGTCGGCACACGCAGTACTAGGAGACCGCGTTGGAATTTTTATAAAGCGGATTATGAATTATTATACTCCATGTTAGGATCTACTGACTGGACAGATATGTTTGAGCTGAATGATATAGAAGATATTTTAAATTTATTTTATGACAAAATTAATGAAATTTTAGATGCAAGTGTTCCTAAAAAAACATTAAGTATCAAACAGCAATATATTTATCCCAAATGGTACACGAGTAAGATTATAAAAAACTTAAAAATTAAAGCAAGACTACATAAAATATATAAAACCACTAAATCAAATAGTGATTACGATGAATATTCGAAATGTAGATCGCAGATTAAAAAAAATATAGAAAGTGCGCGCAAACAGCATGGAAATAACATTCAATGTCAGTTCGCGAAAGACCCTAAATCGTTTTGGCAATATATAAGCTCACAGAAAACTACAGCGAGTAGACATAACATTGTAAAGGACGGTCAGTATCTGTCAGACGAGGAATGTGCTGAGCAGTTCGCGGCCTACTTTAAATCGGTATATAGTAAAGCACCGCCGCGACTGGACTCAGAAGCGGCGGCGGCGGAAGCAGGGGACACTGGTAGCCAGTGTTTACAAATTAATAAGCTTAGTCTTAAGGACGTAAGAAGCGCTCTCGACCGCCTCAAGCCAAAGCGATCTGCGGGCCCAGATGGCTTACCAGCATTCCTTTTTAAAGATTGTGGTAGGGTACTCGCGGAACCTTTACTTTATATATTTAACACATGTCTTCAATCCGCGAAGTTCCCAGATAGGTGGAAGATTACGCGAGTCATTCCAGTGCCCAAGGGCAGAGCGGGAACTGACATCAGTGGGTATAGGCCGGTGGCTGTGTTGTCGACGCCGGCAAAGGTATTCGAGTCTGCCATTCAGCGCTGTATGCAAGAGCAAGTGCGCGGACAGTTATCGGATGCGCAGCACGGATTCCGTCCGGGGCGCAGCACCGCTACCAATCTCCTGGATTTCATGGGACGCGTGGTGCCGGCTGTGGATGCTGGGGTGCAGATGGACGCAGCTTATTTTGACTTTAGAAAAGCTTTTGACACCGTCGATAATGACATCTTACTGCGGAAGTTAGCAGAGGTTGGATGCACCCGGAACCTATTGCGGTTTCTCGCTAGTTACATGCAGGGCAGACAGCAGTATGTGGACTACAACGGATGTGAATCAGACTTATATTACACCTGGTCGGGAGTAAGTCAGGGCAGCAACTTGGGGCCTCTAGAATTCATTATTATGATAAACAATCTGCCGGAAGTAGTAAGGCATGGCGCTTGTTTATTATTTGCGGATGACCTTAAGTTGCTGTTCGAGATTAGGTCCGAGTCAGATTGCAGGCGGTTACAGGATGATATCGATCGCATAGTACAGTGGAGTCATGAAAACAAGCTATACTTCAACGTATCCAAGTGCTCGGTGATGAGTTTTACCCGTGCTCGTGCACCAGTGCACTATGATTATGTGGTGGACTCGGCGCCACTGCAACGAGTCACGGAAGTGCGAGACTTGGGTGTTTTCATGACTCCCGATCTGACATTCCGTAAACATGTAACCAGAATCTGTAAGAAGGCGTACAGAAACTTAGGATTTGTGCTGAGGCAGACACAAAACTTCACAAACATCACAGCAGCTAGGGTCTTATATGATGCACTAGTCAGGAGTCATCTGGAACATAGTGCGGTCATATGGGCCCCACATGAAACTAAGTACGCGGTAATGCTGGAGCGCGTTCAGAATAAGTTCACGCGCCATCTGTACAAGAAGCTGTATGGGGTATATCCGTTCTACCCACTGATGTATCCCACTCTGTTTGTTCTGGGCATGGTTGGTTATAATCAATTGCATGTACGACGAGAGTTTGCACTGGTAGCCTACTTGGTAAAGGTACTTCGTGGAGTGGAGAGTCATCCGGCAGTATTGCAGCGCTTGAGTCTGTGTGTGCCGGACCGCTACGTGTGGCGGCGGCGAGGCCCGCCACTGCTACTGGTACCTTCAGCGAGAACTAACTTACTCGCCAAAGCACCTCTTACAAGAGCTATCCGCACCATCAATAGTCTTCAAACTCAGATTGATGTGTTTACATGTTGTTTTAGTGAATTCGCAAAGGTGTTACTATTTGTATTATGTTACAAGCAGTAGGATATTTAATTATTTAAAACTTTATTGTAATTAAGTATTGTTGTAAGTAATGTACTTAGGTTTTGATGTAGTATTTTTGATTAGTTTAAGTTCTTAGCTGTCGCATTAGGGTAAACCCTGTAATGATAGTTTAAGGTTTTTTAAATAAATAAATAAATAAATAAATAAATCTAACTTACATTTGGACCCGTCACGCAACAGAAGGTAGGTAGTAGGTATTTTTGCCTGTCCTAAGCCAGGAAAAGTATGAAGGAAAGTTACATCACAGGTTATGTGTATTGTGTTTTTATTGGAATATTGTGTAGGTAGTTAAAACGGACGGTCAGTGCAGCAGGTCAGCGCCCTTTACGCGTAGTATCCATGAATTTATGAACGGTGTCGGACAGAAACTTTCTTATATTTTTTAATGAAAATAACGTTTGTTTATTTTTAAATTCAGATAAACATTGTTATAATTAAGTCAACTACCTATGGTTTTAGTAATAACGGTGTCTAAACTAACAACCTGTATATTTATAGTACAAACACCCAAAACTGATAACTGATCGTCTGGCCGCGAATGAGTCCCTTTTTGCTGTTAGCACGAACAGTGATATGCGACTACTCCTCGACTACTTGACACAGTATACGAGGTGTTTGGCAGAACATTGAACATACGAAAATGGTGGATAGATGGGGTCATCTGCTACTTACTCAGCCCTAATGTATTTGGCCCTGGCACCCTGGATATTTTTTTTTGCTTTCTTTTAGTTTCACCACTTTATTAACTTTAAATTGTATTTTTTACTAAAAATGAATAAAACAGGCAATATTTTGTTCATTTTTAATCTTTAATGTTGGCAGATTCGTATAAAATTCTTGCTTTATTCAGATGTTAGCTAGAAAAATAGTTACGAGTCCTCAAACGTACAGAAAGATGCCAAAAAAATACTTAAATTTTAATTTCAACTTGCATTTAAATTTAAAAACAAAAAGTGATTGAGGAGTTCCAATTTCAAAACATCCTTAGTGTGACCCCACCTATTGACCATTTTTGTATGTTCAACGTTATGTCAAACACCCTGTATTTTATTCATTCGCTGCGCGTCGATGTCAGCAAAAAGTTAATTAAAACAATTGATACCTATTGTACGGGTTTGCTCGTACAAATAGTAAGACTGTTTCTCAGAGTTTTAGGTTTCAGACTAGGGTGTATTATAGTTCATAATCACCTATAAAAAAGGGAGGATCCTCTGACCAGACGGGTGTTGTGTCTGGTGGGCACTGCCCGACAATTGGTGTTGGGATCATGAATACGTTCAATCGCGTGGATAACTTTAACATCGCGATGTAGGATGTCAGTTGTTAGTTCCTATGTAGTGAGATAGATGTCGCTACAAACACACCAGGCAAAATTTGCATGCGCCAGTTGCATGCGCCAACTGAATATAAACCTTATTCTGTTTTAGATAATGTTGAAAAACGCACACAAAGTAATTTGACACATCACGTGTCAAATTTCTTTGATCGTTTCATCACATACATCATGATGAGGTAACTTGATGTGCTGGCGTTCTGTACAAACGCCAGCATAGCAAGCTACCCCAAAATGTAAAAAAATCTAATTGAATGTGAACCTTATTAAACAATCAAATCTATCCTCTTCATGATATTAGTATAGATCAGAGACTTTTCGTCCAAAACTTCTGTCCTAAGTGGACACAAGTCTATGAGTTTTTTTAGTACACTTCGCTGCCGCTCCAATATTCATATATTATTCTAGATGGCGTTACTGAGACATGGGATCAAAGTTATTCTATGACATTTCCTTGACATGCCCGCTCTATAGTATTTCAAATCTCTTTGGTATAGATAATAGAAAATTGAAACTTTGTGGTAGCTGATGTGCTGGCACTATGAAAAATAAGTATGTAAGCAGCCTAACCCTTAGAGGATTACAGGAGTGATGTTTGTAATCTAAAAATAGGCTGAATTCTATTTATAGTAGCATCCCTTTTACCCGTATTTAGTTGAAATGAGGGTACGTCTGGGACCTTTAAAATTTATATTTAACTTAATCCAAACTAGCTGAACGAACTAATAACTGCGAAAGGTTAATAGTATAAACTAGGCTTAATAGTAGTTTAACCTCGTGCGTTTAACCGCGGGTTTATAAAATTAAAGTGATATAGAGTTTGTGTTTGTGAGATTATTCAGGTTAGAAGGGAAATTAATTTAGAATAGAGGCCAGCACTTCAAGCTACCTCAATGTGTCAAATATCTTTAATCATTTTTCAACTTTATTACAAACTAGCGGACGTCATGCCGTTTCACCCCAGAAGTTCCCGTTCCCGTGGGAATATAGGGATAAAAAGAAGTCTATGTAACCCGTGGATAGTGCAGCTTTCTAACGGTGGAGGAATTTTTCAAATCGGTCCAGGAGTTTCGGATCCTATTCTATGCTAACAAACAAACAATAAAATCTTTCCACTTTATAATAATTTTAATGAATGAATGAATTATATAATTCATTGAATTCATTCATTCATTCATTCATTCACTAATATAAGAAAAAATTGACAGGTTGCCTAGCCTCTTTTATTTTTGGCGATTTGTTCCAAATTTGGTCGTAGTGGGATTTTAGAAGGAGTCTATAAAACTTTTATTAAACCACTAGCAGACGTCACGCGGTTTCACCCGCGTAGTTCCCGTTCTCGTGGGAATACAGAGATAAAAAGTAGCGTATGACACTCGGGGATAGTGTAGCTTGCCAACGGTGAAAGAATTGTTCAAATCGGTATAGTAGTTTCGGAGCTTATTCAGTGCAAATAACAAACAATCAAACCTTTCCTCTTTATAATATTGGTATAGAAGTATAGACAACGAAGCTTTATCACATGTTTCTATTCGCTTGATATATCATTCATTGCCAGTAAGTACGTTATGCTTGTATTTATGTAAGTTTGCCATGTATGAAAGACCTCTCATCAGCTATCAAACAAGCACCCAACGAACTACTCTGAATAAAAACAGGACATGTATCTGTCAGCTAGTAATTTGGTCAGCCCTAGTCTAATTGTTTTAGCGCCTAAATTACAGAGAGGCTAGCCACCCGACAGCGCTGCAGCGCTGTGTACGACGTGGAAAGCGTTTGCTGTTTGCTGTATAGTCAAGAGTGGGATTATTGGTTTTGTTTAAATAAACACGTGGTGCTTACTCCCTTCTTGACAAACTGAGGTTAATTGAAGCTATTTTTACCTTTTTCTGTCTTTTACAATAAAAAGGGAAGCGCATAGGTACTCAAGCTGCCATTCTGCACTATAATATTATAATGCAGATTGGCATTGATTTTTTTATGTAACGTAAAAAAAATTTCACCGCTGAGAAGCTACATTATCCTCGGGTGAAATAGGCTACTTTGTATCCCTGTATTCCCAAGGGAACGGGAACTACGCGTGACGCCCGCTTGTGTTACCTATAATATTAATTTGTCGTGGCAAACGATATTCCGAAATAAGAAGTTGTGAAGTTAATTACTTTAGTACAAAGTCTAAACGCCGTGACGTCAGCTGTCATTTCAAATGGCGGGAACGATGTCACGTGGATGGAGTCGTATTTGGCGAGTGGAAGCTAGACAGAGCTGAGTTGGATTTGAGACACCAATGAAGACACTAGTCCAGTACGAAACTGTCGGTTTACCTATTTGAGTTATGTTTGGTGATTACTATTATTAAATTGAGTTTATTACTGCAATGAAGATTGTTGTGAACCTGTTTACCTGGTACAGACGCCAGCACATCAACCTACCCCAATGTGTCAAATTTATTTGATAGGTTTTCAACTATATTCTAAACACAATAAGGTTAATGTATAATTGGGAAAATTTGACAGTTCGAGGTAGGTTGATTTGCTGGCGTCTGTACCAAGAAACTTCCTGATGTCGGCCCTACCGCTCAGCCATCGCTGACGCCGACATATTTTTCTAGATAAACATTGCCCTGACATTAATAGACAAAAAAGCCACACAAGTGGAGCCAGAGATATGGCTAGTCTAGAATTTAATAAAGTTCAAGTTACGACTGTACTGGCCGCTCCTTATCAGTCACGAACGCTATTTCCGTTTCCTGTCAACGACTCTGTTACTTTAAAATTGTATATGAAGATAAGAAGATAATGATACAAACATAAATTGTTGTAATTTATTGTCGTGAATAGATAACGAAATACGTTATAAAGAATATAAACTTTCTCAGGTTTTTGTGAGTTCTCTAGTATGTTTTTTGTGTACAAATCGGATCATCATGACTGGACTATTTATTGGTCTTATAGTTAACCTTTGGAACTTGGATCCAGGCGAGACACAATTGCTTTTTGATTGACTGACCTGTTGGTCTAGTGGTTAGTTACCCTGACTGCTATGCTGGAGGTCGTGGGTTCGATTCCCACCCATGACAAATGTTTGTGTGATAAGCACGATCATTTGTTAAGCTCTCTAGCTTAACTTGGGACTAAATGGCGATGTGTGAAAAGTCGTGGAATATTTATTTTATTCTTCTAAGAAATACCTACAAAAACACGACCATAGACATTACTCAATAACCTTCACCCTCATACAGTTAACAACACATTGTTATTGAGTACCAATAAACCCCTATTTACGAGTACAGTAATGAAAAAAGGTGCGGCCCATGATTGCTTCTAATTCAATACACGACGTTATCGTCTCATGGGGAGGGGTGTACGTTACGTGTGCGTCTAGATATTCTAGGTCAGGCTATAATTCAATATGGGGCACATAAAATTGTATTGGAGACAGTAAGTAATATTGTTGGTTTTTATTTTTTTTTAGATAGCAATTTATAATATCATCATTTGCTTAGCATTTTTCCAAACTACATATGTTGGGGTCAGCTTCCAGTTTAACCAGATGCAGCTGAATACCAGTGTTTACATGGAGCGACTGCCTGTCGGACCTCCACAACCCAGTTACTGGGTAACACGATACCCGTTGGTTAAACTGGTTGTCAGACTTTCGGGCTTCTGACTGCTTGTAACGACTGTCAAAGATCTACAAATGACAGCCGGGACCAACAGTTTAACGTGATTTTCGAGGCACTTAGGAGTCTTGATATGTATAGGTATACGGTCACCCATCCACGAACCGGCCTCGTCAAGCGTAGCTTAACCTTCGATTGACAAGAACAGCAGTTATTATTTAGCCACAAGCTCCTCATGGCAATTAATAATAGTAACGTTTATTTTTGACAATAGGCAATTAGGCGACGGTGTTTAAATATCAAAATACGGTTTAGTCCATCAGTTAATACACAATGAACTTAAGTTTTTTTTTTTGCTTTTCCAATTGATGTAAAACTACTTAGAATAAGCACATTAAAATTATAAACTGTATAAAATCTTTTTAAAAAATAATTTCGGAAATAATCGCTCCAAATCAGCATCCTGAAGGCATTGTTGTATTGCAGGCGCCTACAACGTCCTGCGCGTGCAATACAACAATGCCTTCAGGATGCTGTTGCGGTTGCCGCGACGTTGCAGTGCGTCGGGAATGTTTGCTTGTACGTACGGATGGTTTTCACGCCATCATGCGTAAGAAAGCGGCTTCCCTACTGCAACGTTTGCGTAGCACTCGGAACGGCATCCTGAAAATGATTGTTAGCAGAGTGGACTGCCCCATCCAAAGGCACTGGGTAGAATTAGGTATAGGTTTATGTTAAATAGGATTAAGTACTAACAAAAATAACATAGCATGATAGTTACTAACCACTAACTACGTATGGACTGCCTAGGTCTGAAATAAAGATATATTTTTTTTTAAAGTAAAAAACAATGCCCCCCCCCCCCCCCCCCCCTTCTAACTTTTGAACCATAAGTTTAGAAAATATGAAAAAAATCTGAAAAGTTGAACTTTATAAAAAGGAAAATTATTTTGAACTTGGATGGAAACAGTTGAGACAAAAGAGACAAAAAGTTGTACAAAATAATTTCTGGACTAAGTTTGTAGTATAATCGTATATGCAAGCATTTTGAACCCTTATTGTGACGGATGGGAAACTACGGAACCCAACACTGAGCGTGGCCCGACACGCTCTTGGCCGGTTTTTTGTTACGTGGAAAAAGGAATAATATTTGCCTAATATTTTTTAGTATAGATGAGGGACTTAAAACTAAAATTTAGCCATCTAGCAATTTTACGATCCATAATCTAAATATATCCAGCCATAATCAAATCTAGTTTTTTTACAATCCATAGAGTTCAACTGCATTTGAAAATAAACGTCAAAACATTTCTCAAAATACCTGCAAGTATTGAAATAAAAAAATATTCTACATACAAACTTGATGTAAAGTTAGTTATTGTCAATGGTATTTTAAGTAAAAGGGTGTAGATAGGTTATAAGTGCTCAACAAGTGACACGTTAAAATGTGGCGAACTAGCCACACCTTTAGCTCAGTGTCGCGTCGCGCCGGCAACGGACGCGTGCGTGCGTTAGTGTGCTGTTATGTATTCTAGATGGCCTTACTGAGACATGAGATCAAAGTTTTTGAATGACATTTCCTCGCATGTCTGCTCTTTAGTGTTTGAAATCTCTCTGGTTACAGACAATGGCAGAACAGTGGACACTAGCTTTGGTTGCCAAAAAATAGAATAGATTAGTGAATTGTGTGTCAGCGGTCTAACCCCGGTTCCAGTTTGCCAGCATCATAGCCGGTGAGTAATATTGGATGATTTATTTATAAATGTGATTCGAATTTTGAACTTCAAATTCGTAGGTACTGTTATGTTCTGTAGGCCTGTTAAATGAGACACCGTTGAGGTTGACTTAGTTTATTATTACGACACACAGTATATTACATTCACAGACCAATTAGCTTATTACATTAGAGTACCTATAATGGTAGTGTTAGGTACACAGGTACAATAATAATAATAAACCATTTATTTCAGGTAACAAAGACCCATAGATAAATACCTTAACCTAAAAATACATACTAATAACACTTTTGTTAGTAAAATCTTATGTAACTATGTTAGTATCACTTCACTAGCACGAAATTACGTGCGTTCTTGTGGAATTTGTCCGCGGAAGCGACGGAACACCACATCCTGTGGCCAAAAACTTTCTTCCAGCACCAAATGGAGCATACACGTTGGGATGCGCACCACAAACGCCTTGAAATTGACGTTGCGGCGCGACTCCAGTAGCTGTGCTCTTGCTTTGTCAGCTTAGCGTTGGGCTCAACAGGAGCCTTGCCGGAGCGGTTCTTACAGCTTCGCTGACGGCGTTTCCTCCTTTGCACCGTCACAAAACCGTCATCATCAGCTCGGTCCGTTGCTTTCGTAGGCACGGGCTTTGCGGGGAGAGTTTCTGGGTCGCTCGAAATGACCACCGGCCCAGATGGTCGCGTCATCGGTCGAGCAGCGCTGCGGGGAGGAGCTGCGGGGACGGGAGCGGGGCTGCGAGGTGCGCTTACTGCGCGCAACGCAGACTCAGCAATCGGTACCGGTATCGGTATCGGTTGTTACACAGGTACAGCACAGTACAGCTGCGCGTGTGTGCTGCTACAGTAGCAGCTTCACAGACGGGGACAGACAATGATGTGACGTGCATTCTTCATAGGAACCGGATACATGGATAATATATCGTGAGGTGCACACTATTAATCGACCAAATAGTAATGTCACAACATTTACCAGTTTAACCTGTTATCCAGGAACTGAATGTGGAGGTGGTGCAGTCACTGAGGTTGTAGGGGAAAATATCTGGATCTACTGAAACGATTTTGAGAATTCTTCTTCTATAGAAAGCATTCTACATGCGCTATCGCTATTTATAATATTAAAAACTTAGAGGGGGATGTTAAGCTCTTTTCAGACTACGCTATAGTATAATAGCATATAGTTCATAGCACAACAATATCGCGCACCTGGAAAGGATAAAATAGTTAGGACTGTGAAGGTTAGAACTGCTTCCGCTTCCTACATACGCCCGGTGGTACGGCTTTGTCGTCTACCTACTCAATAATTACTTAACGCTGGCGCTTAACTCTATTTTTAATTAAATTCATTTCTTTAATTTAAGTTCTCATAAAATTATAATTTAGAGGAAAACCTCTAGGCCGGGGGAGTTGTCTGCGCCATTCGCATTATCTTATCTATATTTATTCTATCTACACCTCATTATAAAACCATAAACACATACTTGTAACATTATATTACACTTCACTAAATAACTCATTCGAGAACGATTTTCCAATCAAAATCGATCCCTTTTTCCTTCCAAGTTTTCTGGTATGGATACGTTCAAACTTGACTGTACCGTCCGCTATAAAATTATGCGTGTGCCCAGTTCAAGTTGTGCCATATTATGCGCCTCCCTCTTCCTTCTCCCTTAACTCAGACATTTTTCTTTTTTCGTAGAACTAATAGCAGGATGGTGTCAAATTTGGCATTGTCATCATCGCTCGATGAGCTTTCGAGACTATACATGTATTAAATCCATTATGTCACTCGATCGTGTGCACACTCTTCAAAGATCGATTCGACTGGCCTATTGGTCTAGTAGTTAGTGACCCTGACTGCTATGCTGGAGGTCATGTGTTCGATTCCCACCCAGGACAAATGTTTGTGTTCTGTGTCTGGGTGTTATTTATCTATAGTATATATGTATGCATTTTGAAATATATAAATATGTTTATCAGCTGTTTAGTATCCATAACACAAGCTGACAATGCGCTGAGCTGGCGTTGTGTGAAAAGTTGTGGAATACATATTTATTTATTTATCGTGGTCAACTGAGATTGCTATATAGGTACTATAAATGCTTGTGCTGCTGAAATGTATATCACACTAATATTATAGAGGCGAAAGTTTGTAAGTGTGTATGTTTGTAACTTCTTCACGTCAAAACGGCTGGAGCGATTTTAATAAAAAAAATGGTATGGAGTTAGATGGCTGGATTAACACATAGGCTACTTTTTATCCCCGTATTCCCACGGGAACGGGACCTACTCGGGGGAAACCGCGTGACGTCTGCTAGGTACTAATAAATGGATTGTTTCCCAGCCTGTCTCGACTTGAAGGCACCATTGCTAATAATAATTCATGTTTATAGACTCTATTGCCTTATACACTTCAACAAAGTGATTGTGGCTATCAAATTATACGATTGTGGTTTGGATTGAAGTGAACGGGTCGACGACATTATTGTATTGTCATTCTAACAAGACACTGAATAGTAACCACCAATACCACATATTCATGGGTGCGTGAAGAGGGAGAGGGGCGGAATCTGCCCCCCCCCAGTAGACACGGTGCTCTAGTTTAGTTTTTAAATTGAAAGTAAATATTTCTTACATGAGATCTAGTCAAGTTATACCGAAGGCTTCATTAACCTATAAGGAGCAATGGTATTTTTAACCGACTTTTAAAAAAGTTGGAGGTTCTCAATTCGGTTGTATTTTTTTTAGGGTTTGTTACCTCATTGCTTCGTCATTTATGGGCTGATTTTCAAAATTATTTTTATTTGATAGGGTATACTAACAGATTGGTCCCATTTGTATCAAAACTCATATCTAATGAGGGATCCTCGAGGAATTGAGGGAACTCCTAAAAAAATACAGGTACACACGCACCGATTTTTACATTTTTAGTTACAAATCAAGCATTTTCATTTAGAAAGTATAATTTGGTGAAGAAACACTGATGAAGAAGACAGGCAACGAAACTCTTCAACGCATAACAGCAAATTATTCGCAATTTAAAAGGGGCCCGGCAGAGATGTACAGATTAATGTTCAGAAAGAATTTCTTTAGCAATTGTTAACCGATTTCAATGATTCTTTCAAGTTTAGAAAGACTTTTTTGCATACGGAGAAACTAAACATTAAAAAAAAAAACTAACAGGTGAAAAATAACTCCAGTTTCGTAAGTCTGGCTTTGGTGGTTTTCGTTCATTATTGGCCACCGACTTCCGAAACTGGAGTTATTTTTCACCTGTTAGTGTTTTTTTAAGAAGTCGTGTGTTGTTGTTTTTTGGAAAAAAGTTTTAAATTATTGTAAAACATTTTGTGTTATTAGAGATAAATTTCAGTACTGACCATTGAACTTGGCACCTATTTAGATCGCTCTTCTTTTGTCTTTGCAGTCAACAACCACGGCATTGTCGTAATGTTGAACTTGGCTCTCATTTTACATTTTTTTAATAATGTGTAAGATTGTTTTTTTTTTAACTTAACACCAGACTTTTGTCCACAAACAGCCAAACAACAAGAATAACTCCCTGTCCCTGTGTTTGTAAATTTTTACGGTGTACAATAAAGAGTATTCTATTCTATTGTTTTCTAGGTCAACAAAATAACACTGCTAATTATAAACAATGACTTTAATTATATACACATTCCAAGTACGAAATACAATTTAAAAATTAAAAAGATTGGTTCTAAATCCGCTACAACAAAAAAATACTCGGATACTAACCTTTGTTCTTCACTCTTCTCATTTTACTAGTTAAAACAAAATGACGATATCTCGTAGATTTTAATTTTTCAGTTAATATAATATAATTTTAATATTACACAACTTTTATATAGTCTTCTAGTCCCAAGCTAAGCAGAGCTCTGTGTGTTAAACAACTGATAAACATCCTTATATATTTCTAAAAACAAACATTTTATAGATAAATAGATAAATCACATCCGACACAGAAAAAATGATCGTGCTCATCACACAAACTTTTGTCTTGGGTGGGAATCGAACCCACAACCTTCGGTATAGCAGTCAAGGCCACTAACTACTAGACCAACAGGCCAGTTGATCAAGTTGGTTTAGTCATTTCTCAAAAGCACAGATTTAAAACTACATAATACATAAACCTAAGCTGAGATTACTACGTTGTCAGTTTTATCAAAGGCTTGTTGAAAAGTAATCCGATCTCTATCCATGTACAGACGTCAGCACATCAATCTACCCCAAAACTGTAAAAAAATCCCAATTGAACTTGAACCTTATTTTGTTTAAGATAAAATTGAAAACCTATCCAAGAAATTTGACACATTGAGGAAGGTCGATGTGCTGGAGTCTGTACATATTTCTTACATTAACTTGGCTGTGGAATAAATTAAATATTGATATGCTTATTTCTTGGAATGGCAAGGAAAAGATTTTTTATTGAGAGAAAGAATTTATAATGCCTTCATTACTCTTTTGTACTCAAGATTTAGATCAGATCAGAGATTTAGATATAACTTTCTATAATTGACGGCACGGTTAACGCAGTGGCCGAGCGATTGGCTACTGCGCTGCGTGTCGTGGGTTTGATTCCCGCACGGAACAAATGAACAAAATATTTTTTCTGTGGGAGAGGTAAGTAGACCAACCGACCCTGAGCTGCACACCTGGGCAGCTTCTAATGTAATACAAAGCACAGGTCCGTTCGAGTGTGGAGTACTGCAGCCACATATGGGCTGATGCTGAGATGCCACCTATCAGCTTTAGACTCAGTGGAGAGGCGTGCAAAGAGGCTTACTGGTGACCCAGATTTGGTTAAAACCAATCTGCAAAGCCTTGAGCACAGGCGTAGGGTAGCTGTCCTTCCGGTATTCTATAAGATCCATTTTGGAAAGTGTGCACGGGAATTACACGAGTTAATCCGATCACTTTTCCACCATCGGGCAACCTGGAGCAACGGCGAGTGTCCCCTTTTACATCGTTGGCACCTCAATAATCTGGAAAAAGCGTTTTGCGCCGTCGTTTATACCGCGTACATCGAAGCGCTGGAACAACTTGCCTGTTGCGGACTTCCCGTCCGATTATAATTTAGGTGTCTTCAAGCTAGAGTGAATAGGCTCTTAATAAACTCTTGCGCTTTACCATAATTGCACTAGCTAGTTTATAATTTTAATAAAGAGCGGAAGCTGGCTACTGCGTACATTAGATGATTTCATTGTGTCTGGAATTCCGGTAGTTGATTAGTTAAGATAGGTTGTGTTTGGAGAAGAAACAGCAGTGTAATAGCAAAGCTAAAAACTATGACAATGATTAGTAAAAATAATACTTATTACTTTGAATAGTACTCGTAGAAAACGAAGTTTCAACACTTCAGGGGGTCGAGTCTGCTATTGCAATCGTGTCTCAATGACCGGTCAATGATCGATTTTTGACGTATAACGTCAAACTTATGACACATTTCACATACGAAAACTGTCAAAGTTGTCAAATATTCGATCAATGATCGGTCATTGAGACACGATTGCAATAGCAGACTCGAGCCCCTGGCTGTTAGTGTGATTCAGGAGAAACTCCGAGTGTGACGCATCGTTAAAAAAAAACGTGTTTGACAGAATATGAACATCAAAATATAATATTATAAGTCCATCAGTTAGATTATAAAAAAAATGCACAAGTTTTTTTCTTCTTTTTCAAATTGATGGAAAACTGTTTAGATTAAGCGCATTAAAGTTGAGGAGAGGGGGCTTGTAACGTCATTATCTAGTATAAACTGTACTAGCTAGTGACTTTATGCGACATTTTGACTCGATGTATCGCCGTTTTTTTTTTATTTTTTTCTAACATTTTCATGTAATCTAGATCAGGGACTGAAAATGTTGCCAAGTAGCCCATTAGTGCTTCAGACGAATACTCGAGTTTAAATAATAACGGCCTATTAACGTTAAAAATGGTTGTTTTCATTAGCAAATCTGCTCATCTAGCAATAGTTTCTAATTACAAACACGACAAGCTCATCAAATATCTCACAGAGACCACAACACGCTTATCGGAGCGTCTAATCTACAGCGTGTGTGATAGAACCACGGAGGATGAACAAATGGAGTGCTCATGTGTGTTTGAGATCACACGGGGACATGCACAGTTGGTTGCATGTCCCCTTTTTAATTTGTAGCGACATCTATCTGACGACATACGAACTAACGACTGACATCATAGATCACGATGTTAAAGTTATCCGCGTAATTACAATCACAAAACGTATAAAAGGTCTCGACAACAACCGTCGGGCAGTAGTGGCTCACCAGGCACAACACCCGAAAGATCCTGCTTTCTATTTGTGATGAGAAACTTTACAACCTGTCCGTCTAAATATTGTTTGACATGTCAAATGAAATCATATCAAACACCTTTTAAACGTCAAATATTACATACGACAGTCCCCCAAAACGCCCGCCCTTCACCACGTCCTAGTTTTGCTGGGAAGAAGAAATGGCGGAACAAACTCCCCAGCAACACGTCTGCCCGATATGTTGGAAGAACAGTTTAAACAGCATTGGTGGACAGCCCCCTTTTTAGGCTCTGGATACAGAAGCATGTGCCAATATGTATAATAGAGCCTCGTAGTTATTAGTCCTTATTAGTTAGTTTGCAAGTTTCAATAACAAAGTTTATAACTAGTAATTTATAATTGTCAACTAAAAGCTAGATATAGTTAGATGTGAGCCGAAATAATTTTTTTAAATTAGCTAGAATAATGATGTTACGTGGCCAATTAATCAATGAATTCATACTCCATTCTTTACATACTCCTGTCACACACACATTGGCACATCCCCTAATTACTTAATTCTATCACATAGAAAATAACAGGGCTCGGCCTTATGACGTCACTAGTCTGTACTACCATAAACCGATGGGGAATTATAGTTATTGGACGAATAGTCCCCTTAATAGATAGATATGGTGTGGATTCGATTGCATGTAGGGTTACCAAGGTTTGTTTAGATAAATCAGGATAATTAAACTCATAGAACAGGATTGCGGTCGGATTTTGAGTCTATTCGAGCCAAGAAGTTCATTGGCAATGATGCACTCGTTGAGTCGAAACTCCAAAGTCTTGAGCATCGACGCCGAGTTTCTAGCCTGTCGGTTTTCTATCGTTAACATTTAGGGGAGTGTGCATCGGAATGGCACGATTTAATATCGCCAAGCCCTGTTCATCATCGGACCACGAGACGTACGGCGCTGCGCCACCGGTACATGGTACACAGCCTTATCATACGCACTAAACGATTTGGAAATACATTTATTGTGCGTACAGCTAAGGAGTGGAATTACCTGCCGGAGTCAGAGTGTCTTAATACCTACAACCTAGGGGTCTTTAAGTCAAGACTGAATGGGTTACTTCTAGGCAAGCGTGCTTCATCATCGACACGTCATCGTTTACCATCTGGTGAGGTAGTGATCAAACACGAGTCTATCAATAATAAATGCAGTACCTACTTACCTAGATTTTTCAGTTTTTTTTTAAGGGTATAAAATTTACTATAATTTACTTATTCACTCTGCGTGATTTTCTCAAAGAGTTGTGAATTACGTTAGCAATAAAATTCTCTGGGCTTTTCTTTGGAAATCAGCCAGCAATCATTGGTCAGGATTTTTCAATTTTTCATCTGGTAACCCTAATTACACGGGGATCGTGTGTAAGGTTTATTAGTTCATGTTACACATTCCGCTGTCAGCGTTGAAATAGATTTGTTAATTGTTTTAGGCTAAATTATGATAATGGTTTTAGTGGTATCGTAAATTGGGTGAGTGAGCTTGTGAATTAATTAGTATAGAATCGATTGGGATACAATTTAGTTTTAGGTTATTTACCTACATTGAGATTTAAACCAAAAATTTTACAATAACACTAGCAGACATCACGCGGTTTCACTCGCGTAGTTCTCGTTCCCGTGGGAATACAGGGATAGAAAACAGCCGATGACACCGGGGAAAGTGTAGCTACCCAACGGTGAAAGAATTTTACTAATCGGTCCAGTAGTTTCGGAGCCTATTCAATGCAAACAAATAAACAATCAAATCGTTCCTTTTTATAATATTAGTATAGATAAATACTATGGAATAAGATAGTTGCGCTTAGAAAAGTTTGCGTTTTGAGGAATACCCCGTGTTCTGATGAGCTGAGGCCTCTTTGCCATTATAATCTTTGTATTTTATAGTTGTACTTTGAAGTAATGTCAATAAATGCATTTTTATTTATTTCTTTGATATTATTTAGCCACAAGAAAAAAAAAAGTGAGAATCAGGATTAGGCACTATTTATATCTCCGATGCTTTGAAAACAGATCCTTCAACGTTAACGACACTACGGACGCACTCAATCCTTATTTCAACCTTTCTAAAGGACATTACAAAAACAATCTCTGTATCTTTTCTCGCCGACCTTAAATTTCATCCAAAAATATCCTTTTATTAACCTTCCACTTATCCTTTTTACCAGCGAAGCAAACCTTTCTGAGATTTAAACCCGAATCACTCTCGACCTCCTTTCTCCTTTTTGTACTAATTAATAACACTTGGGAAAAAAAGGTATTTTGTCTAAAAATAATACACGACCGTTTTGGTTTTTTTACAACTACTAGAATATCCAATCAATCAATTTTACTTTAATTATTCATTCATAGATAGAAATGATCGTCATGGTTTATCACAGTTTTAAGGGGCCGTGCCTGAAATCGACTGATTTTGATCAACTGTAATCATTATTTGTGAGAAAGAGAAGAAGAATTTATACAATCCTATTTGAGATTTGAAAAGACGAGTTCCTTGCTTTGCATGTTGAGGAATTAAATTTTGGAAATAAATTACGTATTCATGGAAAATCACAAAAATTCACCCGCATGATTTCCAAAAAATGACGCGAGACTGACGTTTGATCATTTAGTTACAAGAAACTGCAATAGATTTTAAAAAACAAAAAACCTTACCAACACCAGTATATAGTCTACTTGCACGTGAGGGAACCACTTTTTTATTTTTACTACAAGATACGGAAGAAAAAAAATTCAATGTCGTTACTTTCCGGAAATTTCAAGACTAATCAGTATTTTTTTTCTATTGTTTGGATCACTTTTAAGAAATTTTAAAAGTTTATTAATCTTCAGTTTATTATTATATTTGTACTATTTTTTAACTTGTGTACTTTAACATGTGAACCAACATAGTAAACAAATATGTATACACAAAGATTCCGGAGATTTATTTCTCAACCGTCTTAATTTACTTAAAAACTCAAAATATGATATAAAATATTAAAACAGTTTAAGCGATCACTACGCTCGAGCTTTACGCGTGTGTTCGTGAACGATACACACAAATACAGCATCGCGATGATGTTACCTAAAGTCCAGCGAGCGAATTTTATGCACGGCCCCTTAAGTTAAATTAAAATCAGAAATAAACGTAACGTCTGTACATATAGTTACAACAGCATCCTGGGCATGATTTCTTCTTTCTGGACTCCTCTGTCTTAAATCGTTACTCCAGTATCTCTGCTGGGATTCGAAAATAATTATTATTTTGTTGTGTGTGTTATATTAAATGCGTTACTAACATAGTTATTACTATATTACATAGTGATTAGTTGTTGGTATGTTAAAACATCAATGTTTAGTATATACGTCGATGTATTTTCCACCCTTTATTTGTTGTTATAGAATCGTCCCTACACGTCAATAATTATACTCCGTGGCAAGCAACAAGCTCAGCAACAACTAAACAAAACTAATTTATATCGCACAGTGTTGCCAACTTCATTTTATATCGCTCACTATTGCCGGCATCATTTCGTACTTTTAATCAGTTCAAGTTGTGCCTCTGAGCTGTTAATTGAGTTGTTAAAGATAATTCTATATCTATTACTTTGTGACAGTTATTATAAGCGGGTGGGTAAGAAAATAAAATATTCAAACCAAGCAATCTCTTTATTTTTTGTTGGGGGAGGACATCCTTAAGGATGTCCCTAGGAAAGGCAGAGAGGTCTATAAGATCCCAGTTTTCTATCTCACACTCGCGCTGGGGGTCGCGGGAATGTACGATTCTTCTGCACCTCACCAACCAACCTCTACCTAACCTCTAATCCTTATATCCCTATCCCCATCCTCTCCGTCATCTTTGTTTGTTTTTTTTTGGTTTTAATATTAATTGGGAGTGTGGAGTGCCCTGGAAAGTACGGTCATTTGTAGATCTATGACAGTCGTTACAAATAGGCAGAAGCCTGAAAGTATGACCGCCCGCGTCAGTTTAATCATGGGTTATTGTGTTAACCAGTAACTGAGTTGTCTTCTTCTTATCGTGTGGTTAGTAACTAACCTGGTGTCAGAGTTTTAATGCCGCCCATGGGCCTCTGACTTGGCATCACATGCTCTCGAGAAATATCTCTCACGCATGCCGATCCCTCACGATGTTTTCCTTCACCGATTTCGAAGCAAGTGATAATTATACAATACGCACATGAATCCGAAAAGTCAGAGGTGCGTGACTTGGGTTCGAACTCGAGACCTATGATTTGGCAATCCGCCGGGGTTGTAAAGGTCTGACAGGGAGTCGCTCCATGCTCCATGTAAAACATTGGTATTCAGCTGCATCGGGTTAAACTGGAAGTCGATCCCAACATAGTTAGGAAAAGGCAGGCAGAACACAGATGATGCCCTTCTGCGAAACAGTCATCTCGCAGAAGGAGGCTGCGGAAAGGGAGAGGGAGATTACCTCCACTCACCCTGCCCGCAGCAGACGCACCGGGCGCAGGCGGAGGGTGGTCAACGCCCTATTCCAGCCCCCTTGAATGGGTCCAGGGCGACGGACGCGGAATGTCCGCCGCCCCCACGTACATGGACCCGAGGTGGCGGCGCGACGTGTTCACGCGCGCCCCTCTTAGACGTCGCGAGGGGAGTCTAACACCTCACTCCCCTCGCTGACTTGGCGAGGCCCGCGGGGCCGGCACTAGTCGGGGGTCGCGGAAGTATCTTCCGTTCCCGTGACCCCCGGCGCAGGTATGAGAAGGAACACGGGGTGGTTTTTAGTCAGTAAGAGTCTGACGTCTGACAGACCCCTCCGCCTCCCCGGGCGGGGGACATCCATGAGGATTTTCCACCCCTCAAAAAAAAAAAAAGATCACAGATGATGAAGGTTCATTCGTTTTAGTGCAATCATAACTCGTAAGTTGCGATCGTAGGTTTAAATCCAGACAAGCCCTTTACTCTATGTCAATTATTTCATCATCACCGTTTTCTAAGTGATGAAGGAAAACATCACGACGAAAATGTTCTATAACCAATAATTCTATGATATGTGACCTCTAGATCTACCAACCTGCACTAGGCCCGCGAAATAGACTGGCCTGTTGGTCTAGTAGTTAGTGACCCTGACTGCGGAGGTCGTCGGTTCGATTCCCACCCAGGACAAATGTTTGTGTGATGAGCACGATCATTTGTTCTGTGTCTGGGTGTAATTTATCTATAATATGTATGTATTTAGAAATATATAAGTATGTTTATCAGCTATTTAGTACCCATAACACAAGCCCTCAAGCTTAACTATGACTATGACTAAATGGCGTTGTGTGAAGAAGTTGTGGAATATTTATTTAAAAAAAAACTCGTATTTCATCATTACTGTTTTCTAAGTGATGAAGGAAAACATCATGACAAAAATATTCTAGAACCAATGATTCGATGACATGTGACATCTAGATCAACCAACCCGCACTGGGCCCGCGTAATAGATTACGGCCCACTCCTTCTCACAGAGAAGAGGCCTGTCTCCCAGCAGTGGAAACATTATACATATGCTGATTATGTATTAAATGTCATTACAATTCGACATTTCTTTTTTTAAAGTTACTTTCTCAATTGTCAAATGTCGTGATGAGTGGTTAATGCGGGGTTGTGGTTCATATACGGGCAAGTACCAATATGACTTTTTCAATTCATAAATTATGTACTTTCTAAGTTTATCTTAGACATCATTGACATCGGTGAAGGGAAACATCGTGAGAAAGCCTGGTCTTATCTATACTCTATACTAATATTATAAAGAGGTAAAATTTGTAAGTTTGTAAATTTGTATGTAGGGGGTAATCTCTGGAACTCATAATCCAATTCTAAAAATTTTTAACTGGCAGAAAGCTACATTATTCCTGAGTGCTATAGGCTATAAATTGTTTCTATAACATGTATATTAACCGAGCTATCACAACTTTTGTCTAGCAAGTCGGAAAAAAATACCTCATAAAACAGAATTATTTGCGTGCGCTGCCTAAACAGTTGCTTAAAATTAAAAACAATGTATGGCTACCTGGTTCGTCTTAATTATTTCTACAAAAAAGTCCGCGATACCATATCTGTATCTTTTATATTTTAGCTTTTATACATCTTTAATTGCATTAAAAAAAATTTTTTGGCCATACTTACGTTTGGTTGATTATTTGAGCAACAAAATATTAATTCTTATGACAATAAATTATTTCAGTATCACAAGAACATCATACAGATAAGATTTGCCAGTTACAGTATATCAATTGGTCATACAGTTTCGGAGATATTAAAAAATTACTAAAACGCAAAATGCCCAGGCCCTAGCATAACTGTCATTGTGCAGACGTTTTACCTATTTGCCCATAGATGGCGTTCTGCAGTTACGTCATTTTTTTGAATCGCGGTGTTAAGACTTTCCGTGGATTGATGACCGTCTCGAATTTCTATGCACACGTTGTTGTTAGTTCTGGAGATCTAAACATTACATGTCTGTTGCTTATTGGTTTCGGTTGTTTCGTTCGTATGGTTGTTGTAGTTAATAGATACTTCATAATCGAAAATATCGTAATTATTCGTAATTTCGTTGTTTTGTATGTTCGTCTTCGTAGTTTCGTACTTCGTTCTAACGTAATAATCGATACGAGTTATTCGATATTACGATTGTTTTGTTTTGTAAAGGCAGACGGTGTTCGAGTCGCTCTCCCTTTGTTCATAATTGTTTTCAAGTCTGTGCGTAGTTTGTTGAGAGCATGCCTAAAAGGAAATCTCAACTGTCCCGGCAGAAGAATCTGCCCCTGAAAATGAGCAGCGCCTCTCGAGAAATAGAGAAAATATTTCGCAAGCACGCGCTAGAGAATCTAGCTCCGAGCGCTCATAGCGCTTCGCTGGCCAAAATGTGAGGACGTCGCGGGCCCGTGCTCGAGAAACTAGCGCTGAACGTGCGCACTAGCATGTCTCTGAGACAAGGGATAGGGACACTAGCGCTGAGCGCTCGCAGCGGCTTGGTAGGCAAAATGTCATAACATCGCAGGCCCGTGCTCGGGAATCTAGCGCTGAACGTGCGCACTTGCGCAGCATCTATCTCATTTAAGGCAGCATGTCTCTGAAACAAGGGATAGGGAGACTAGCGCTGAGCGCTCGCTGCGGCTCGCTAGGCAAAATGCCATAACATCGTAGGCCCGTGCTCAGGAATCTAGCGCTGAACGTGCGCAGCGTCTATCTGATTTAAGGCAGCATGTCTCTGAAACAAGAGATAGGGAGACTAGCGCTGAGCGCTCGCTAGGCAAAATGCCATAACATTCGGTAATCTTTGAAGTTACTGATCTGATTCCAAAAAATATTTTACTAATAAAATTAAATACAGTAATATCAATCGAGTGTTACCTTATGTTAAAATAAGAAATTTTCCGCGGACGAAGTCGCGGGCAGAAGCTAGTAGTTAATATAAGTCTGAAACCGCTAATCCGCCTTGAGAAAGCGTGGTGATCAACGCTCGAGCCTTCTTTGTATGAGAAGATGCCTTTGCCCTGCAGTGGGACAGTAACAGGCTGGTATTATAATTGTTTTCTCAATTACATCATTAACAATAACATGTATTTTCACGATTTCAGTGGCTTAACAAAATAACAGGGTAGAAGATAAAGATAAAAATACCAGGCTGGTATCCGAAACTCCACGTCTAAGCGCGTATTTTGCGTATGCGTCATAATTATAATCTACCACGCGGGCCTATTGCGAATTGGTAGATGTCACATGTCGTCGAATTTTTGATCAAGGACATGCCGGTTTCCCGGTTTCCTCACGATGTTTTCCTTCACCGTTTCTGAGAGCAGTGGTGCTGAAATAAATTACAAAAAGTAATGCGCCTGCCTGGGTTCGAACCTACGACTTACTGTTCGTAAGTTGGAGCCGCCACCACTGGTCCACCGCTGCTCTAAAAATAATAATAAAATAACATGGTATAGAAAATAATTAATTATTAAAGCTTACAACAATAAACTCTTTGAACGGTGTAGCCGCAAACGAAAAACATCCGACAAATGAACTAATTACCGATGCAAAAGCGCTTTTATGCTATGTTCAAAATGGCTATTCGACTACTAACAGTGTGTTATGTAAAAAGGTTTTGGTCAAATATATGTATAACGTTCGAAAATAACCTAAACTGCAACAAACTGAAGATCGAGATAGCCTGGTTGCACACGGACGAAACTATATTAATTATGCAGGGCCTCGCTGTACAACTGACCTATATCTAAGCTGTACCACTGACGTGACTATTCAGAACGTTGAATAAAGTTTTCACCACCGTTGGTGGGGTGGGTAAGCAGGATTGTAAGTTATGCTTGCATATAATCATCTACCCAGCCTCTTCCCAACTATGTTTGGGTAGCCTTCGAGTTTTATGCAGTGACCTGTCGCTGCCAGCCGTGGTCGAGAGGATGGTCGGCAGCGTCGAGTCCTGGGACGCGGTGGTATCCTTCTGCGAAACGGTCATCTCGCAGAAGCTGCAAGGCTGCGGAAAGGGAGAGGGAGATTACTTCCACTCACCCTGCCCGCAGCAGACGCACCGCGCGCAGGTGGAGGGTGGATAACGCCCTCTTCCAGCCCCCCTGAATGGGTCCAGGGGCGACGGACACGAGGACGTCCGCCGCCCCCTATACGTCCATAGACCCGAGGTGGCGGCACGTCGTGTTCACGCGAGCCCCTCTTAGACGTCGCGAGGGGAGTCTAACACCTCACTCCCCTCGCTGACTTGGCGAGGCCCCAGGCACCAGTCGGGGGGGTCGCGGAAGTATCTTCTGTTCCCGTGACCCCCAGCACAGGTCTGAGGAAGGAACACGGTGTGGTTTTTAGTCAGTAAGAGTCTGACAGACCCCCAGGGCGGGGGAAATCTACGAGGATTTTCCACCCCTAAAAAAGAAAGGCTTCCAGTTTAACCGGTTGCAGCTAAATACCAGTGTTTTACATGGAGTGACTGCCTGTCAGACCTCCACAACCAAGGTAGTTGGCAACATAATACCCTTTGGTTAATCTAATCTAATATTGGGCCCTTTGGTTTTGATTTGGTTATTTTTTTAATTTTAACTAAAAAAAAATATTATTTTTTGGTTGGTTTAAGACAAAGACATTCAATACCTATAGACCGGACATCAGGAACAAAATTTTCGTCCGAAAAAGTGTGTCCTGCTGGATACAAGTGTATGAGTTTTTTGTAGTACGCTCCGCTGCCGCTCCAATATTCATATATTATTCTAGATGGCGTAACTGAGACATGGGATCAAAGTTTTTCTATGACATTTCCTTGACATGCCCGCTCATGCGCGCTATTTTAAATCTCTTTGGTTTAAGATGCCTGAAAATAAGGAATTATTATTATTATTAATCTAGTTGTCAAATTGTCAGGCTTCTGACTATCTGTAACGACTGTCAAAGACCTGTAAATGACAGCCGGGGCTGACGGATTAACGTCATTTCTGAGGCACGGAGGCAAAGAGTATAATAATAATATGGCAGCACGGAGGAATCTCGGAGTCGGGGTTGTGCTCATGTATATAAATTCCAAGAAGCACTGTCTATCTACAAGGTGTAAGGGCATCGTCGCACATGAGACCATCATTATTTTCAGCCCATAATCCCCCAAGAGTGGAATTTCTTCGTTGTCATTACGTAGTCAAAGTCAAAGCCAAAGATTTATTTGCAGATCAAAGAGATTTAAAATACTATAGAGCGGGCATGTCAAGGAAATGTCATAGAAAAACTTTGATCCCATGTCTCAGTAACGCCATCTAGAATAATATATGAATATTGGAGCGGAAGCGGAGCGTACTACAAAAACTCATAGACTTGTATCCAGCAGGACACACTTTTTCGGACAAAAATTATGTTCGTGATGTCCGGTCTATAGGTATTGAATGTCTTTGTTGCAGATAGATATGGTTACATAAGAAAAAAAAATCCAATCCTATCCTGATATTTTTGTATGGCTTTGAACTGTATAAAATCGTGATTTCTATCATCTTGAATACAATTGGCTTGCTGACTTTATACGAATAAATCTTACTAGGTTAGATGGAAAAGTTTGAACCAAAAATAACACCAAAAAAAATTTAAATCACACCCTCAACAATAAATCGCCACCGGGTTTCAGTCCTGCAGGTTTTTTAAACCCGTGCCTGTCATTCTTCCCCCCTCGTAAACCCTCCAAATCATAAGTTTATTTAAAGCATTCTTAATAAGGTAAGGTTTCCGCAATGAAGCGGAAAATATTTGAAAAGCAACCACTTAAGTGTCGTTACGTAGAGCCTGCTACGCCGGATAACCGTAGCCAATGCTACGCTCGTAGCATTTAAATTGTAAACGGTTGAAGATAATTTGAGTTCCCTTTCAACATTTTTTCCTTTATTTCGTAAATATAAAAATAACAGGGAAGTAATTTGTTCTATCTATACAGGGTGTAACGGAAAGGGTATATACATACAAACAGGGTGAATAGAGTATTTAATAACGAGTCTTTCCTCAAAATTTCAGCTCCCAACTAATAACTTTGAAACTTCACGATATTATTTAATATCGACAGTTTATTAAATGCAAAATCAAAACAAACGTGTCACCGCACTATGGGGGTCATAATCCTGTCCGGCAAGGTTCAAGTATATCTATCTCGGGTTCTGCGCGCCTAGTACAGACCTATCGGGCTCTGCCTAACCGCCAAAGGCGCGACGGCGCGGGCGGGCTCAACTTTACAATTATGTATGTATATGTATAAAAACGTTGCCATGTCGTTTCTTATCACCAAGAGAATCCGTGCCCTTCGGATGTATATACCCTTTCCGTTACACCCTGTATACAGTGTGGAAAAAAACAATGGGTTCTGAAGGGAATTTTCTTAAAAACCTTAAGATAGATGATTTTTATTAGAGAAATCATTGAAACACACTGGGGGTCCAGATACAAATCTAGCCCCCCAGCGTACTGAACCCATGGTTTGCAAACCATCATCGTCTATGACGCACTGGTTAGTGAGTACAAAACCAGATAACAAACAAGAGACACAATTCTACACTTAAATTACATCTTTATTATAGGTTTATCGCGAAACACACCAAAACATTCTTTAACCTCCATTTTTCCACTCACCTCTTACTTTCCCGCGCAATCAAGATGGCGGCGCATGATGACAGTATCGTGGCGTCCATCTCAGAGTCTATCAGAACAAGAGCCACAACTCCACGAACCTTGATCAACTAAGTTTGTAACAGTTCGTTATAGTTTCTTTAGAATATGGGCTGTGAAAACCGCGGAAATAGTTTGAATGAAACTAAATAGGTGCCTGGTAACTAGTGTAAAAGCGACTTTTTTTAAAAGGCCAGAATAAATGAATAAATAACAATTAAAGCATGGTAAGCCGTTAGTCCCGGGTGTTATTTTGTTTATCTTTAACAGACATTAGGTGTAGTGAAAATCCCGAAATCTGACAACCAGTTTAACCAATACAAATACAATTTATACAAATAAAAAATCTTTATTGCAACAACAAGTATTTACATTTAACGTGCAAGCCCTGTTTCCCAAACTAGCGTTAGCTGTATGTTGGGAATCAGTTCCTTTCAGATAAATATGTCGAGCGTAAGTTTTACAATCATAATTTATCCATTAATTAAGTTTATAACCATAAGTTTACAATCTGCGAACTAAAAATTGTGCGTGTGTGTGTGCGTGTTTGTGGGTGTGGGTGTGCGTGTGTGTTTGTGTGTGTGTATGTGACAATGTGAGAGTGGATTTTGTGTTTTACCTACTGCTATATTTTTATTTTAAAATTAGAATTGATTTTCAATTTCGTCGTAATTTAATGGTTTCAGCCATAATCTTGAGCATCGCGTTACCCAGTATCTGAGTTGTGAATGTTAAATAGGCAGCCGCTTAGAGTAAACACTGATATTCAGCTGCATCTGGTTAGACTTGCGGCCTGAATCCCAACACAGTTAGGAAAAGACTAAGCAGACGATGATGAAAGATAGAAAGGAAAAAAAATATCCAGACATCAGTCATTAAAACACACACACAATAATTTATAATAGATACTAAATATACAAGAGTACAGATTATGTGCTGTGTGCCTCACGGCTGCGCCAAAAGGGATGACTAGCGACTTTGTTTAGTAAATTGAAGTTAGCAGCCGGAAATCTTTAAACAACCGAAATTATTTTAATTAATAAAATAAACATATATTATTACGCATGTGATCCCCGAAGGGTCCGACTTAGGTGTACCTACCTACAGCCACATTTAGCCACTTATGGTTAAGTTCTTTAATAAGAAGCGAGCCCTATTATTTACACACTGTTTCTGAAATCGTTGGGGGAAAAAATAAACAAAACAACCGACGAAAGAAAGAAAAATTGAAACAAAGAAATAAAATAAGACAGAAAGCAAGAAACGAAATAAAAATATAAATAATATTTATTGGGAACCGGTAAGAACCTACACACGCTGTAAAACATGAAAATAACGGGGGGAAAAAACAGACGCAACAAGAAAGACAACATTTCTAGTGTTTTTTTATGAAGTTCATTATAGTTTTTGTGTGTTTTTCTCTATTTAGAGAAATGCCAAGCGTTCGCTGACGTTATGGCCATACCCACGCTAAAACAGCTGGAATAGATTCATCTCTCGCAACTCACCTTTTACCCGTAGGGTTACGTACACATTACTATTATATTACAACAGCACGCCTGTATTCCAGAAGGGCTAAGCAGAGATGTATCTATAGCTTTTCCCATTCACTTTGTCGGTCCCGATGAGCTTTTCGAGATTACCACCGTCTTTCCTTGCTATGTGACCGAAGTATTGAAGGATCTTACGTAGGCACTCGGACGACAACCGCGAGGAGATTTTGAGTACTCGCAATATGGATACGTTGGTGCGAAATGCTGTCCAAGGGATTCGTAGCATCCTTCTCCAGCATCACATCTCAAAAGCGTCAATACGTTTGTGGTCTGCAGTTTTCAGCGTCCAAGTCATGGGCAGTTCCAACAAAGGATTATTGCTTCACTGAAGCTTTCCAGATTTACCCTTGACATTCACAAAGAATTTCATCAAAATATCGTTTATCGGTTTGACATTTTCGGGCAACTTTTGAACTGTCAAGAATTTCATTAAATTATTATAATCGTGTTTCAAATTGTTAATTCCTATGGAGCAAACAGAAATAGGCTATTGGTTTTCCGGGAATGGTTTTAAGAGCCATTGACGTAACCGTCTTGTTAACCGACTTTAAAAAAGGGGGGAGGTTATGTATGTAAGACACTGAAGAGATCTGTGAGATAAAATTGGCCACAAATATTTTGACCTGTGTTTTATTATTACGAGTATAAGAAATAACATAAAAAAGCAAATAGATAAAATTGAAAAATATGTCTGTAATGTCTATAGACTTTAGTTTTAGTTTTAGTTGTTAAATTCCGTGCGCGTGTTCCATTTTAAAAGTAATTTCTTTTTTTTTTAATTGGAGATTAGGGATCTGTGCGAAAACCTAAAAATAATCTTCGTAAACAAAGTTGCAGGTACAGATAGTTAGTGAATAAAAAACAAAACATCAATGTTTTATTATTTCGAGTTCAATAAAAGTACATAATGAACACATAAAAGCGGAAGTTATTGTTCAAGTTAACATAAAACGGACTATGTAAATCCAATACAATAATGTCGCAATAAATATCAACTCGCTACATGGAAACGAAGGCCGTAACATATCTGTTACACATTTACAAAATATGGCACAAATTTTACGTTGTTACAGAACATGTTGCGGTATCCGCCCGAGGAATATTTCGTACATATTATTTATAAATTTATTTAATTGACTAACAGCATAATTACTACACATACAAGTTGTAGATCATCGTTGTCATCACCTGCGTAGCCTTTTCCCAAGTTTGTTAGGGTCCGGTCTAACTATTTGGACCTATTTGGCGCAGCCGCAAGGCACATAATTTATTTATTTATTTATTAAAACTTCATGCACCAGTAAAAAAAAACTCTACAAAGGCGGACTTAATGCCTTAAGCATTTTCTACCAGTCTACCTTAAGGTGGCGCAGAGACAGAACAAGGTAGGTGCAACAGGGTAAAAAAATTAAGGACAAAAAAAAAGTAACACATAAAAAATAAAACCTTTTTTTTTTTTTTTTTTTTTTTCTTTTGTAAGTACTTATTTTTATTTATTAACGTGTACCTGTGTCGTGATAAATAATTTTTTTCGAGGAGCTTGTGGCTAAATTATAACAGCCGCATGGGTCGATCGAAGGTTAAGCTACGCTTGACGAGGTCGGTCCGTGGATGGGTGACCATTTATTACATACCAAGACTCCTCCGTGCCTCGGAAAGCACGTTAAGCCGTTGGTCCCGGCTGTCATTTGTAGATCTTTGACAGTCGTTACTTGTAGTCAGAAGCCCGAAAGTCTGACAACCAGTTTAACCAAGGGGTATCATGTTACCCAGTTACTGGGTTGTGGAGGTCAGACAGGCAGTCGCTCCATGTAAAACACTGGTATTCAGCTGCATTCGGTTAAACTGGAAGCCGACCCCAACATAGTTGGGAAAAGGCTAGGCAGATGGTGATGTGTCGTGATAAATAAATGCTTTTCTTTCTCCTTTAGCTGAATGCAGCTGAATACCAGTGTTTTACATAGAGATACTGCCAACCTGAACTCCACAACCCAGTTACTGGTTAGCATGTTACCGCTTGATTAAACTGGTTGTCACACAATAGTGTTTTGACTGACGACTGTCAAAGATCAACAAATGACAGCCGCAACCAAATGCTTAACGTGTATTCCGGGGCGCGGAGGAGTCTTAATATGTAATGAATGGTCACCCATCCAATCTCGGCAAGCTTAACCTTAAATTGACACGTGGCGTTATTGGATGGTATTTAGATTGTGATGATATGGCTTGATCTTCTTCTTATCGTGTGGTTAGTAACTAACCTGGTGTCAGAGTTTTAATGCCGCCCATGGGCCTCTGACTTGGCATCACATAAAGAAAGAAAGAAAGAAAGAAAGAAAGAAAGAAAGAACGAAAGAAAGAAAGAAAGAAAGAAAGAAAGAAAGAAAGAAAGAAAGAAAGAAAGAAAGAAAGAAAGAAAGAAAGAAAGAAAGAAAGAAAGAAAGAAAATACATTTATTGGCAACAGCTGGATACACGCACAGTAAAAACACAATAACACAAAAAAAAAAATGGCATGTCTCACGGCTGCGCTAAAAGGTTCATTTCAGCGGTAATGCCAGACAGATGCTGAGATCCTGCCTGTCGAGAAATATCTCCCAGGCATGCCGGTTTCCTCACGATGTTTTCCTTCACCGATTTTGAAGCAAGTGATAATAGGTGATAAGTGGTGATATGGCTTGATGTATGAAAGTAATCCAAACACCGAAGTACATTTTTGTTATTCACACATGGAAAAACTTAATTAAGCTTTGCTTGACCCTGAGATCGAACCTTATGCTCAGCATTAATAGCGCTCGCAACCACAAACCAACAAGGCAGACAAAGATTCTACCTATCACCTAGTAGTATCAAACCTCTTAAAAAGATCTGAAGAAACCTTCAGACGCATTTCATACCTAGCTCAAAAAAGCCTTATTTCAAAGCCCAACCTCACAGAACCTTTTTTCCAAGGAATTAGCCCTTAATCTGTATTTAATGGGTTGATTATGCAAGGCTCGTGTAAGGGACGTTACACACGGCACGTGTTCGCACATGTGTCGAAGTCGGCGGTAGGTCGCGAACTATGAGGGATTAATAACGGTTGGGTCGTGTGAAACGGCATTATGACGGTTGAATGAGGACGATATTTTTTTTATTTAATTCTAGAGTCCTGAATTTAACTGCATCGTAGTTGCCAGTTGTAGACTTGTAGTTAGCCCAGTCGAATTTAATCAGAAAAGAGAATGACACGGGAAAAATTATACAGGCTATTCTTTTCCGATATTTATTCCGCAACCTATGAAGTATGCGCCCTCTGGGCCATTCATTATTTATACTGAAAGTAGTCGAAATTAAAAGTATTTAAATTTTATTTTAGTTTTGATTGCGTCGTTGGTCTAGTGGTCGCAAGAGCTACTGCTGAGCGTGAGGTCCCAGGTTCGATCCCCGGGTCGGGAAAAGTTATTGAGTTTTTCACATCTGGATTTTCTTAGTAACAGCCCGGAGTCTGCGAAAATAGTATAATTTTTCCTTCGGAAATCGTTGAAAAGCGTCTCCAGCACACTACACTTGAGTGATTATAAATAATATGAAGTACATTCATTTAAAAGTGTTCAAAGGCTTTTGGCTCAATTATAACAGCCGCACGGTTCGATCGAAAGTGAAGCTACGATGCCACGGTCGGTCTGCGGATGGGTGACCATTTGATACTTCAAGACTCTTCTGTGCCTCAGAAAGCACGTTGTCATTTGTAGACCTATGCCAGTTGACCTAATGGTTAGTCAGAAGCCCGAAAATCGAGTATTTATACCAAAAAAACTATTTTTTTCTGTCTTTTTGAGATAATCTCCAAAAAGGCTGAAACAAATTTTGTCGGGACTTTTACTGTCCAATAGCAAAAATAAAAGGAAAAGAAAGGTAGTTTTATTTCTTTTGAACATATCTGTGCAAAATAATAGAACCTATAAAATCACACGCGGACGTAGAAGACGCGGGCACAGTTAGTTTTGTATATAACAACATTTTCATTGTTATAAAGTGGGCCCGGTGAAGCCACTATCGACTCTTTACGTTGCAGATCGGAGCGCGAAGTCTGCATAAGTAATAAAAAGAGCGCGAAGTCTAGCCCGGGGCAACACGTACTTGGCATTGAGTGGGGCAATACGATAACCCGGGGCTATGGAAGCTTGATACGTCAGTTCCCAAGTAAAGCATCAGTAAAGAGTTGGCAAACGTGTAGGTTCAGTAGTCAATTTTTAGGTAATTCATTCCCTGCCTTAAAACAATGATATTATAAGTAAAATGGTGTAGATAGGTTAAGCCTGGTTACCACCGCGAGCGGAACGGACCCATTAATGACTTCGTTAAACTCGCAAGCGCAAACTGCATAGAATGTATCAATCAAAGAATACCGAAACATAGATATAAAAGAAGCGGCATGGAAATCTATAGTTGATGATGTAAATTTGGCTGAAATAAAAATTAGAAGTATGCAGATTGCGCTTGAGAGTTTAACGAAGTCATTAATGGGTCCGTTCCGCTCGCGGTGGAAACCGGGCTTTATAAGCGTTAAAATGTGGCTTACTAGCCACACTTGGCATCAGAGTCCCCGTTGTACCGTATGCACCATTGACCTGCACCATCAATGGTGCAGATGAGACTAACTAGTTTCGTTTGCACCATTAATGGTGCAAACGAAACGGCGGATTGGATATGGTCTCATCTGCACCATTGAGATGACACAATATACTATCAATGTATACTTAGATATTTCCGGGAATTGAATGTATCTATGGAACAACTACTGGTAATAAACAGGAAAAGGTTATCTATCAATGCTGAAGTGCCATAACAACGAAGAAATTTAAAGAGCTTAGACGACGGAACCCCGCTACGCGGGGCTCCTATTTCTGTCTGCAGGGTTTAAAGGAACCTAACTAACCTAACGTCGGGATGCCCCTAGTCCTGTGTTTTAGACGTTCATTTGTTTTACACGATCATCCTTTCCCCGTGGTACAACCAGTTGGACATAATTGCATCTTTGTCCCACGAAACAAGAAAAGTATGGTGAAGTAAGTTGTATTCATATTAATGGTGCAAACGAAACTAATTATTATTAGTCTCATCTGCACCATTGATGGTGCAGGTCAATGGTGCATACGGTACAACGGGTCAGAGTCGCGTCGCGCCGTCATCGGACGTGTGCGTGCGTTAGTATGCAGTTTTTGAAGATCGAACGTTGTTTAGGTCACCTATCTACACCTTTTTACTTATAATATCATTACCTTAAAACTACCTATTATTATCACTTGCTGCGAAAACTGTGAATATCGTAAGGAAAGCGGCTTTGTTATGAGATAGTTCTCGACGGCATATAAAGTCGAGTCAGAGCCTTTTTAGTGGCTTAAAGATTCTGACACCAAGTTAATCACAAAAAGAAAAAAGTTTTTTGTTTTATTAAATCATTTTACACAATTTAATATAATTTATCATTTGTTATGCTCATTAATCCCAGACACTAGATTTACAAATTATTTACAAATTATTTCTAAATCACGACCAACGTTAAAATCAGAATCTTTGGAAATAATTTTCAATAGGATTTTTTTATTGTATTACAATTTCTTTTTACCGATAAGTATTAGGTAGGTATTTCACGTGGGTAAATCTTTTGTGTTTTGTCGCAAAACGAGGGTAGACTTACAAAGTATGGAGTAAATATTGTCGGGGACCACATCAGCACATCAAAGGGCTTGGTTGAAGTTTCTTTGCTTATGAGTAACATAACATTACGTTTGTAATCGATGAAGGGTACGGTAAAGGTGTAGCTATAGTACATTCACATTTCTATCCTAGTGTGGGGACCAGAGAACTTGTAAAATAGCGATCATGCATATTTTTGTACAAATAAATACATTTTAATTTTATTTTATTCCGCCAGTTATGTTCAAGTTCCATGCAATTGTGCGAGCCTTATCGTTTGCATACCTTTCTTCCAAGCATGTTGGCGTCAGCTTCCTGTTTAGACGAATGCAGCCAAGTACCAGTGTTTTAACATGGAGTGACTCCTGCTGTCTGTGCAGTCTCCTGAATGTCATAGCGGCCAAATTTGACTGTCCCATTATAAATGTGTCATCGTGTTTTAATGTTTACTTACAATTTATGGTGGAGAGGTGCATGGCTTGGCTTCGAAATCGAGACCTGAGATGACTTGGTATAGTCCGCCGGCCACACAGGTTATCACTGCTGTGTGGAGCAACGTTTCAAAAAACATAAAACTATCGTCTTTATGCTCACGCTTAATAATTCCTTGACTGTACGAACCACACAGATGTTTGAGATAGCTAAGGGTGCATCCACACGGTGTATGTAGCTGGAGTAGGTAAATAAAGATGCGGGTTACACGCGTGAGTAATATGCGCAAGCTACTTGTACAAGTCACTCGCTTGTACTTGAACATAATACAAGTAAAAACCTGGGCTACTTGCGCAAGCAGTACGCACAAGTTGTCACACTTTTTAAGTACTTGGGCCACTGTGTTACGGACGACCTTAGGGATCATGCAGACATTGAGCAGGAACGCAGATCTCTAGCTGTGAGAGCGAATATGTTGGCCGCAGAATTGCTCGTTGTAGTGGTGAGGTAAAACTAACTTTATTTAAAGCGTATTGCCATACCTTCTACACGAGTAGTCTGTGGGTCAGTTATACGCGTGGAGTACTGGATAGACTGCGAATCCAGTACAACAACAGCTTCAGAGTCCCTTTGGGTTTGCCGCGTTTCTGTAGTGCCTCGGGCATGTTCGCACAGGCTCACATAAATGACTTTTACGCCTTGATGAGGCTAAAGACCGCTTCACTTTTGCACAGGGCGCGGTCAAGCTCAAATGGTATTCTGATGATGTTATCGAATAAACTTGACTCACCTATTCTGCATCACTTTAAGCGAATACTGGTAAGACAAGATTAGTGTTTAAGTTTTCTTATTGTGTCTGATTTTACTAACATAGTTTGTAAGTATTCCTGTAACTAACCAATGGACCTTTGTTGTCTTTTAAATAAATTATTATTATTATTATTATTATTTGCTCGTAGTCAAGAGCTACATGCGTAAGTAAACCCGCGCGCGAGCCACAGAGTATGCGGGTTAGTTTCACCGTTGCGCAGGTGGCTCGCTTTGGTACATGCTTGTGTCACTAGACCCGCACATGTGTTTTAAAACGGTAAAGTCTACGATGCATACAACCTGCGCTACTTGCACCGTGTAAAAGCACCCTTATTAACTATGGTTGGCAAAACACCAGAAAGCAACATTTCTTAGTGAAACAATCATATTCCAAGAAATACTTTTACAAACAAGGTTGCATTTTAAAACATGCGGTGTATGTTTTAATTTAATGTTTGTACGTTACTAGAATAGAATGGAATAATATTAGCATGCTCAAGTGGTTGAGATGGAATTTATGTTTTAATTTAATTCTAGATTTCTAGGGCTTTATGTAGGTTAGCTAAGAATGCTTCGTGCGGTGTCGGTAAGGCTTTGCTTTATAAGTAGGTTTTGCTTAGTTATTTGTTGTGTGCTGTGCTTAATTTAACGGTTTATTAAGATAAGATAAGATAAGATAAGATAAGATAAGATAATAAATAAATAAAAATAATAAATATTTCACAACTTTTCACACAACGCCATTTATTCCCAATTTAAGCTTGAGAGCTTGTGTTATGGGTACTAAACAGCTGATAAACATACTTATACATTGCTAAATACATACATTTTATAGATAAAAAGAGAAAGATCATCATCAGATAATTTATTTGTTCAAAACATAAGTATACACACATGGCATGCGAGATGTTACATAAAATTATACTTAGGACAGTTATGTTTTGCCTTAACGGCGTACAAATATTTTTTTGACGGTTTTATCCATTATTCAATGCAATTAAAATGTCAAATTAAAATTAAATGAATCAATAAGAAAACAATGGTAATAAGTACTAAAAATAAAATTATGCTATAGAATAATGTCAAAACCACATAAAGGACACACCACATTATTGGATATCCTTATCATCTATAAGTAGTATATACTAAACTCGTTTTCAACCGACTTACATTATGGAGGTTCTCAATTCGGCTGTATTTTTATTGATGTGCGTTACTTCATAACTCCTTCGTTTATGGACCGATTTAAAATATTTTTTTTTTGGTTGCAAGGGTATACCTTCCATGTGGTTCACAACGGGACCATGTAAGTAGGGGGCGGTAGACGAGCGTTGCCGATTCTGTCATTCACCATGCTGTAGGATTCTATTAGGAAAACCCCTATCGTGAAAATTCTCGGCAAAGTTTTGTATCTATTCTATCTATTCGTGCGTTCCTATTCACCGCGTTATTCGGTTGCTCAATCCTTAGCCTGATTGCACGTGGGAAGAAGTTCCACTGTAAGTACGGTTTTCTAAGGTTTAGGTTAGGGACACGAAATCGCTCCCCACTCCGGTCGCGCCCCACTGCCCGCTGACTTCGTGTCTATATCCTAATAGATGTTAGGTTCCAACCTGGTCCTTTGAGTCAGTGGCATCACATCACCTCACAGTCATTATTAGAATGGACAGCCAAACGGGGATTATTGAGTAGACATAGAATCGCACGAGTGAAGCCTATCCTCGGATCGGCAGGGAAAAAGGCTAGGCAGATGAAATGTCGATGTTTATTAGCAAAAACTAAAAACTTAAAAATTCACTTCAAAGTTTTGTTTGCACTTATTACTGCGTTTCTATTTAGTTACCCCGTTTACTATGGTACTGTTAAATAATAATGTTACATGTGAGGTGTACAAAATGTAAAATGGTTGCTTTTCCAGTCTCTCGCGCCCCGCTCCGGCTGGTCCCAGGTGGCCATAGTTAGAATAACGAAGCAAGTCAAACTTTTATAGCGCATTATTTTGTCCTGTCCTATGTTTTATATAAACTTTACAACTTGTTCGATAGAGAAGTTGTTTAATTCTTTTTACCTTGAAGTTTCTTTACTTTTTGTTTTATAATTCAATAGTTATTGTATGTATGATGATAATAATATTATAACACTATGATGATGATAATAATAATTTCTTTAAGAGAAACTGTTACTTAATGTGAATTTTAATTAATGTTTTTTTTTTATTAATGACTTAATTTTGTGATCGAAGTGGAATGCATTACAATATATTGATAAATTTTAATTTTTTCTTGGCTCTACGACGATTATTTAATTTTGTTAAAAAAAAATGTAGATAGGTACTGCTCGGCAAATGTCATTTGTTGAAGAATAAATAAATAAAATTATTTCATAAATTATCAAGCGAAATTAAAGACCTTACAATAACATTGTTCCATAAAAAAATTGTACTCCTGGCTAGCCATAAAATGCTTCTACACAAACAACGATTACCTTAGCCTTACAAATAGGTAAATATGTAAGTGATGTAATAGTGTAGTTAATATATTGTGTAGCTTAACTTTTTAGTCATAAGTACCTACATAATGTTAAGTTTCGCATAACAGCAGTGGATATAACAGCAGTTTTATGAGATATAAAAAGATAAATTATCTCGATTGAGCATACGAGGTTGTGAACACGAGGAATATGCTGTCATTGTGCAAATAGCTAATTGAAGTTTGCCGAGGCTGTTACAGTACTTATAACAAAACTCCTTCGAAACAGCTAGACAGATTCTTATGAAATTTTGTGGGTAAATTCAGTAGGACTGAGATTAGGTCGTGTGTGTGGACACTTTTATGTTTACCGGGGCAGCTAATATTGCAAAATGATTTTAATACATTAACATTTTGGACAAGCCTAGTGAGGCTTTGGTGTTTTTTTTTACAAATCTGAACTCCAGCCTTTTGCGTCAACGCATTCATTTTAATCCGATAAAAAATATTGTTTTTGATAGGTACAGTCGAGTTCATTAATATATTGGCCCTTTCAGGCTTCAAAAATATATGAACGTCAAAAAAAAACATAATATTGTGACAACTATAAGCATCGTTAAATTGTGGTCAAGATTTAGATTCATTAATATGTGAACATACGGCATTGAAAGACTCATTTTAAAAACAAACGCAAACGCAAACGCGATGAAAACAGTGGAAACTACTGTCATTTCTGTAACAATGTAAACTAGATCTTATTTGTTCGAGCAAATAATTGACTTTCCCATGCATGTAGAGATAATTAAGAAGCTTACCCTGCTCAGATATTATAAAAGCCAATACTATATTTTTGAAAAGGGTGATCACATATTATTGCCTAATGCACAGCATATAGAACCGTTCATGTACACATATTATTGAACTGTTCATGATCACATATTATTGCACAATGCACAGCATATATTATTGAACCGTTCACATGAGGACATATTTTTGATCTATAGCTTCTATAGAATTTATTGAGCTTTCCAACGCTCACAATATTTTGAATCCTTGACAGTGCCAATATATTAATGAACTCGACTGTACGCTATCGGTACTTGTTATTTAGAATTCGGAATATTGATACATCTAACCATTGGTATTTGGAATGAAATATAAGTCTGACTAAGGGGTGTCCTGATGGCCCAGAGGTTAAGGCACCTACCTCTCATGCACGAGGTTGTCGTTCAAATCCGGGCAAGTTCCAATGTGACTTTTTCTATTCATATGTACTTTCTAAGTTTATCTTAAACATTATTGACGTTGGTGAAGGAAAACACCGTGAGGAAACCTGGACTTACAGTTAATATAAGTTTGAAATCACCAATCCGCCTTGAGCAAGCATGGTGATCAATGCTCGAGCCTTCTCTGTATGAAAAGAGATATTTGCCTTGCAGTGGGACAGTGACAGGCTAGAATTATTAAGGGGTATCTTGTCACTCAGGCACTGGGTAGTGGAAATTAGGTAAGCAGTCACTCACACACAAAAATACACATAATGAATACTACTTACATAAAACCAGGTACCCTCCGAGAGATTGCCAGTAGCGTTAAACCGCTGCTGGCCTTCCTCGAGGAGCTAGGATGGATGGAGTAGGGCATATTCTCACCCGTACGCAAAATACGCGCTTGGTCGTGGAGTTGCGGACACCTGCCCGTTAAACCTAACCTAACCTAACCTACTTACATAAAAAAATTACAATAAATCCCAGTGTTGACAGTGTGGACTTTAGCAGAGGCCGTCGAAGCATTGCCTTTATCTGTTGTAACATCGAATATTTTGATGCCTACTGACACGAAAAAAAGGTAACAATAAAAGGAGATTTCGTTCACAAAATACCCGCAGGCAAAACATGAGAGCTCGGATTCATTGTATCTGTTTATTTTGTTCAACACAGTACATTAATGTTCTATTTAGAGATATGTAGATATTTATTGGTAAGGAATAAGTGGGTTGAAAGAAAATATTCAACAATATGTTTCATCGTTTGGTTATTATGTGTTTTGTTTATTTTTACTCAGTTTAATCAGCATTTTGAACAGTAAAAGGGACTTGGTTCTAGCTTTATGTCTACCGAGCAGACTTCACGCGGTTGCACCCGCGTAGTTCCCGTTCCCGTGGGAATACAGAGATAAAAAGTAGCCTATGTCACCCGGAGAAAGTGTAGCTTCCGAACGATGAAAGATTTTTTCAAGTCGATCCAGTGGTTTTGGAGCCTATTCAAAGCAAACAAACAGACAATCAAATTTCTCCTCTTTATAATACTTATTAGTATAGATGAAAATTTAATCGATATTTGTTAAGTTTTTATCACTAATGACACCTGCGAAAATATCGATAGGTGCCTTATGAAAAACAAAACCGAAACATTCAGGCGTCAAAGTTCTCCTCTTCATAACTGTCATCTGGGAACGTGTCCAGAAGATTGGCCAGTCTTAGAAGAATTTATTAGCCAGCCCTCTGATCACGCGAAGTATCGACCAGTCGGCGAGATATCTAATTGTATAGGCTGCGTGCACAGCACACAGGCCCAATGACCCGAGTGCTTCGACTCCAAAAAAAAAAAAAAAAAAATCAACATAAAACAGTACTGCAACTTGTTTGAAACTGAAATATAATAAAACTTTCGAGAGCGCAAGAGTAAGTAGTATACCTCAAGTACTAAAGTGAGCCCAACTTTATACAAAGTGAAACAAAAAATAGTCGCCCACTCAACGCGAATACTTCTCTCCAAAACTGCTTTATTCCTCTCTGAAGGTATTATAAGTAACTGAGGCAAATTATCTTGGAAAATAAATGCAACGTCATTGCACCGCTTATCTTTAGAGTTCCGTAGTCAAACTTGGAAACTTTATGTGGTTACACTTTCAGTGGACAGCGATGCTGATGTGATGTTATAAGTTTGATCGCTATAATGTGTGTCTGTCTGTCTGTATGGTTGTCTGTATCTTCGAATCTATGCATTCTAAAACCATATACAGAGTGTAAAAAGACCCTTAACGTAAACTAAAACTACGTCTTCTACCCATCACTGGGATAGTTTTTTTCTTCTAGAACATACCTGTGAATTCACTGGTTTTGGAGATATTGAAGGTCCAAGTGAAATTTTCAAGTCTGTCTGTCTGTGGCACCGTAGCGCTTAAAGAGGTAAATCGATTTAGATGCGGTTTTTTATTTGAAAGCAGAGTTTCTTGCGATTGTTGATAGACATGATTCATCAAATTCGGAACAGCCGTTTCAATGTTATCAGCATTTAAAAATTTGGACGCTATATTTTAGAGGTAGTTATTCGTTTTTATTTTAATTTCCAGTGTTTTTCGTTGAAGTATTTATTTGATTATTTTTTTTGGGTCCCCTTATAGTCTATGACAATCACAAATAATGTAGCTTCTTATTGGTAAAAGAATTTTTTAAATCGGTTCAGTAGACAAACGCACAAACTTAACCTCTTTCACAAAATTACAAACGCACAAACTTTACCTTTTTAATTCATTGAACCCCAAGCCGCCCGCGCCGGTGTCCACGCTGTCATTGTCTTTCTATTGTGACTCTAATTAACACGATTAAAAGGTTAAAAATAATATAAGTATTGACTGGCCTGTTGGTCTAGTAGTTACTGACCCAGACAGCTATGCCGGAGGTCGTGGGTTCGACTCCCACCCAGGACAAATGTTTGTGTGTTTACTTAGAAACACAAAATATGATATAAAATATTAAAACAGTTTAAGCGATCACTACGCTCGAGCTTTGCGCGTGTGTTCGTGAACGGTACACACAAATATAGCATCGCAATGATGTTACCTAAACCCCAGCGAGCGATTTTTATGCACGGCCCCTTAAATCAACAATTATTAAATATTAAAATATGACAACGTCGCATTTTCTTAGCTTAAAATATGAATGAGTGGTTAGAATGAACATGAATTAGGTACTCGTATTTATTAATTATGATTGATCATCAATTTTCGAAACTATGCATTTTAAAACCACATATAGAGAACTTTTTAGTTTTTAGTTACATACATACCTACTTAAATAACTCACGCCTTTTTCCCATGGTGGTAGGCAGAAACTACAGAGCGCTATAAGCTACGATTCTTACATACTTCTTTTGCTTTGTTTACAATCATACCTACATACGCACACATACATTGACTGGCCTGTTGGCCTAGTAGTTAGTGACCCTGACTGCTGTGCCGGAGGTCGTGGGTTCGATTCCCACCCAGGACAAATATTTGTGTGATGAGCACGATCATTTGTTATATGTCTGGGTGTAATTTATGTATAATATGTATTCATTTAGAAATATATAAGTATGTTTATCAGATGTTTAGTACCCATAACACAAGCTCTCGAGCTTAACTTGGGACTGAATGGCGTTGTGTAATAAAGTTGTGGAATATTTATTCATTTATTTTTAGATGTAGTATATACGAGTATTGATGGAAAAAAAATCTTTGTTCTAATAAAAGTGTAGGGAACCATTTGAATGTTTTGTTATACGCACTTTGCAGGTGGTCTTACTCTATTTGCTAGATGAGATAGTTGGCTAGCCTCAAGTTTAGTTTGTATGCTGGCCGGTCCTGGAAGGAACTTTAGCTTGTTTACGGTCTACGAAGTGATGGACGAGGCAGTAATACGCGAAGTATATTTATACCCTAAGCAAAATGTTTGGATGTCTTTTTAAGAAAATTGCTCTTAAGGCGCCGTGCCTGAAATCGACTGATTTTGATCAACTTTAATCATTATTTGTGAGAAAGAGAAGAAGAATTTATACAATACTATTTGTGATTTGAAAAGACGAGTTCCTTGTTTTGCATGTTGAGGAATTAAATTTCGGAAATAAATTACTTATTCATGGAAAATCACTAAAATTCACCCACATGTTTTCCAAAAAATGACGCGAGACTGACGTTTGATGATTTAGTTACAAGAAACTACAATAGATTTTGAAAATAAAAAATCTTACCAACATCAGTATATAGTCTACTTGCACGTGAGGGAACCACTTTTTTAATTTTTACTACAACATACGGAAAAAAAAAATCAAGGTCGTTAATTCCGGAAATTTCAAAACTAATCAGTATTTTTTTTTCTTTTGTTTGAATCACTTTAAAGAAATTTTAAAAGTAGCATATTAATCTTCAGTTTATTATATATTCGTACTATTTTTTTAACTTGTGTACTTTAACATGTGTACCAACATTGTAAACAAATATGTTTCCGGAGATTCATTTTTCAACCGTGTTAATTTACTTAGAAACACAAAACATGATATAAAATATTAAAACAGTTTAAGCGATCACTACGCTCGAGCTTTGCGCGTGTGTTCGTGAACGGTACACACAAATATAGCATCGCAATGATGTTACCTAAACCCCAGCGAGCGATTTTTATGCACGGCCCCTTAAATCAACAATTATTAAATATTAAAATATGACAACGTCGCATTTTCTTAGCTTAAAATATGAATGAGTGGTTAGAATGAACATGAATTAGGTACTCGTATTTATTAATTATGATTGATCATCAATTTTCGAAACTATGCATTTTAAAACCACATATAGAGAACTTTTTAGTTTTTAGTTACATACATACCTACTTAAATAACTCACGCCTTTTTCCCATGGTGGTAGGCAGAAACTACAGAGCGCTATAAGCTACGATTCTTACATACTTCTTTTGCTTTGTTTACAATCATACCTACATACGCACACATACATTGACTGGCCTGTTGGCCTAGTAGTTAGTGACCCTGACTGCTGTGCCGGAGGTCGTGGGTTCGATTCCCACCCAGGACAAATATTTGTGTGATGAGCACGATCATTTGTTCTGTGTCTGGGTGTAATTTATCTATAATATGTATGTATTTAGAAATATATAAGTATGTTTATCAGCTGTTTAGTACCCATAACACAAGCTCTTAGCTTAGCTTGGGACTAGATGGCGTTGTGTGAAAAGTTGTGGAATATTTATTTATTTATTTAATCTTGTACTAATTTCAATCTTCATTATTTCAATCTTCATACATGTTGTCATACACAGTTATTTTTTACATAAGTATACTTAATAAAACTCGAAATTATGGAATATAAAAACAAACAATTTGTTTTTGGTACAAGCCGAACAATTCACAGCTCCGTGTGAAGTGTGAAAGTTGTGTAACCATAGACTAGGAGCTAGGGATGCAACATCGATAGAGTTTTAATTACACCACCACCCGCGGCGTTGCCCTGTTGTGGGAAATAATAACTTGGACCTCTGTCTTGGACACTCGAGTTTATTGTGTGACGGGATTATTCTTGAACGTAACTTTATGGCGTTTGATGTAAGAACAATATTATTTGTAGTATTATACTTTATACTCAAAGAGATTTAAAATACTATAGAGCGGGCATGTCAATGAAATGTCATAGACAAAACTTTGATCCCATGTCTCTGTGTTCATATATGAATAGACCAATCCTCAAAAGACCATCTCAGACACTAATAGGGTTGAACGACATTGGTCAAGTCAGATATTCGTCAAATCGGCAATACGTCATATTTAAATTGGTCAAAGCTGTACTTAGTTCGTCAAATCGTCTGTTTGTCCAATTATAAAATTTGCCAAATACGCTATTGGTCAAGCAATCTAAGTACACATGATTTACTCCTATTTCATAGTTATAAGGATGGTATTATAAGCAAAAACGTGGATACAATACCAATTGTTTCCTGCAGCTGCCATTTTTCGTGCTAAAAACGTAATAGAACTCATAATCGGTTGAAGGTACTGTAAAAAAGGTTTAATAAAATTAATTTTCTTATTTCAATTGGACTAATAGTACAAAATGTATGTTGAAGTGGTTCGTAGCAAATTAGGTGTTGGCGTAGCAAGCGTAGCAGTCATGAGCTACGTCGTAGACTCGTAGCATCAAACTTTGACGCATACTGGTTTGCAACGGAGAATTCACAGAACCACCAATTGTAATGGAACTCAGTTATGTAAATACATAGCATGCAGTTATGTGACGTTATGTAGATACATATCTCTTGCTGCCCTGGATGGAATAATGAAGGTATTAATCAAACTTGAGGTCGCATAGCCGTCTAAATTGGACCGTAGTAGCTTTTCTTCTCCATTTTTAACTAACTGTCCTTGTTGGTTTAGTAGTTAGTGACCCTGACTGCTATGCCGGAGGTCGTGGGTTCGATTCCCACCCAGGACAAATATTTGTGTGATGAGCACGCGGATCATTTGTTCTGTCTCTGGGTGTATTTTTTCTCTATAATATGTATGTATTTAGAAATATATTTAAAGCATGTTTATCAGCTGTTTAGTAGCCATGCCACACAAGCTTAGCTTAGCTTAAATAAACATTTATACACACAATAATATTAAGGGGAAATGTTGACAATTTATTATGCGTATTATTTAGTTATAATCTACTAGCAGACGTCACGCGGTTTCACCCGCGTAGTTCCCGTTCCCGTGGGAATACAGGGATAAGAAGTAGCCGATGTCACCCGGGGATAGTGTAGCTTCCCAACGGTGAAAGAATTTTTCAAATCGGTCCAGTAGTTCGGAGCCTATTCAATGCAAACCAACAAACAATCAAACTTTTCCTCTTTATAATATTAGAGACTTATTGCAAGGTATAAAATATATGTATACCTATATGAATAAAAAGACACAGAGGGACTGCCCGCATTTGAACTCAAAATCTTGTACAAGAGAGATGAGGACTTAAACACTAAATAAAAATAAATAAATCCTTATTTGAAAAATTTAATTGGTAAAATACAGTATTTAGTCTTAGAAATAAAATGGGTATTACAAAATTATTATGCTTGTACTAGGATAAACCTGTATCACAGGCGACATTAGTTCTTAAAATTATTGTTTATTACGACAACTGGTTTTATAACAATATTTAATTAATTTGAGAAGTGCGTTCGGACATTGTTGTTTTAATACGTTATGGGTTACATACAAACTTTTATAACTACGTTCTTAAACATCTAGATAGTAATAAATCATCCCAATTTACGAATAATTGTTGTTAGCACTTGTTTCGCGAAAATGATTGAGTCAGCAGTATTATTAATTACTTATAGGTTTAAACAATTATTGCACATGATATCACCGGCACAATTTTATTAACACTCGGTTAAATCGTCACGACTAGGTTAGTTTGTAACTCCTTTAACAAAATCTACTAAAAAAACATAGGTACTTACCTGGCAATTCCAAATTGATCTTCATACATTTGACGGTCCCGACACGTTTCACTACGAAATTTAATACGACTATCGGGAACACTCACTCGATTCCAATAATCGGTTCCCAAATCGATGTAACAACCATTTCTTTTTTTGGCCTTTCGGGAGCTGTCGTCGTCACGTTATTTTTTCGAATTATGAACCCTTTCACTACGTGTCTGAAATTTTAATTATATTATATTCGAAGAAGTGAGCTCTTAGTAAAATAATAATAAAATAAAATATTTGTTTATTTATGGCAACTAGGCCCAATTGTTAGTAACAATGTTCTTAAAAGCTACTGTTAGTAAAAAACAAAACACTAATTAGAATAAGAAAAATATTAATTATTAGGTGTGGGGTCTTGTGACCAACACCTCCACAGCTTGCGACAGCCAGGGTGCATCGAACTTCTCTATCAACGTACTTAGGATGCTGTTAGAACTAAATCGCGCTCTTGACAGTATGGAGTTGGTTTTTTGCGCATTATGGCGTAAAAGTCATCAGTATGCGCATCTGCGAACATACCGGACGCACTACAATAGCGCGGCAGTCGCAACAGCATCCTGAAGCAGTTATTATATTGAATACGCAGGGCGTCTAGCGACCTCTTAGTATGCCTTACCCACAGGCCGCTCGTGTAGTATGTTTGGCAGTACGCTTTAAACAGCGTAATCTTATCTTAGTGAATGATATTAATATTTTAGTTAGAAAACATAAAATGACGTCACAACTGTATTCCCGAAAGTGGTAGCCAGGGGTGTATGATATGTTTAAGTCCCATGTAATTAGGGGCGAGCCTATTGCCAAACCATGACTCGGGACTGCTACTGAGTATAATTCCAGATGGACAAACCTTAACTACAGCGTTCATCCATCTTAATTTAAGCTATCCAGGGGCCCTCGGGCGCACATTTAGTATGAGCCATTTTTTTAACAAGGTGCAATTTTTATTAACTGACTTACAAAATGAAGGAGTTCCTCAACTCATATAAATAATAAATAAATAAATATTCCACAACTTTTTCATACAACGCCATTTAGTCCCAAGTTAAGCTTGAGAACTTGTGTTATGGGTACTAAACAGCTGATAAACGTACTTATATATTTCTAAATACATACATAATAATTATTATAGATAAATTACAACCAGACACAGAACAAATGTTTGTGCTTATCACACAAACATTTGTCCTGGGTGGGTGGGAATATGGTGCCATATTTTAACAACACTTTTATTAAGCGACTTAAAAAAAAAAAGAATTTGTCAATTCATTAACAGCTGTAGAATAAGTTTAGTTTCGGAAGTCGGTGGCCAGAAATGAATGATGCAAAACCACCAAAGCTAAAGACTTCCAAAACTAGAGCTGTTATACACTTGTTAGTGTTTTTAATAAAGGCTTTCAGGACGACGCCCCAGGCAGGAGAATTTTGTTTTAACAATTTAAACTGAAGTTTATTAACTAAGCTACATAAATAAAATACCGACGACACTTACTCAACGTATTGTGTATACCTTTCGTATTTATAAAGAGCAATGCAGTAACACTCACACACATACACACACACACGCACACACACTCACACACACACTCACACACACGCACACACACACACAAATGCGCATAACAAAGTCTTATTTGAATATGTATAAAGCTTTTTTATCATCACTTCTAGCTTATTTAATGTATAATATTTTTTATAACGGTAACGCACTGTTCTATTATTTATGTTTGTGTTAGTTATTCTTGCGTATGGCACTCGTGGGTTGCAGCTGAAAATCAGCGTCAGATAGTACACGTTCTTTCTTTCTTTCGTGGTAAAGCAGGCAAGTTCATTTATCTAGACTCGCGAGAAACAATTATTGTGCTCCATAATTATCTCTTTTTCTCGATTTCGATCTCTAGATCTCAATTCTTTATTCTTCGTTGAAGTCAACAACCAAGACACAGGTCATCATAATATTATTAAAGTTGGCCCTCATTTTACATTTATGTTTTGGATGGGCTCCTATCTATACTAATAATATATAAAGAGGAAAAGTTTGATTGTTTGTTTGCATTGAATAGGCTCCGAAACTACTGGACCGATTTGGACAATTCTTTCACCGTTGGGAAGCTACATTATCCCCGGGTGACATAGGCTACTTTTTATCCCTGTATTCCCACAGGAACGGGAACAACGTGGGTGAAACCGCGGGACGTCTGCTAGTTCCAAATAAATTGACTTTGTCTAAATTCAACATCGGAAAACAACGAAAGTCCTTCAAATTCCGGGTGATAAAATGTTACGTAAAATCTACCCAACAATAGGTAGGTATCTGTACTCTATTACGCGACATCCTATCTCACCCATAATATCGTTACAAGGGACCAGGGACCCTTGAAACAAAAACCTCCCACCTTTTACCGTTCATCCGCGCCACACAATTACAGGCCTATTTAATATACCACCTCTTTATTACACAAAAGGACCTCCTAAAAGGTTTTAAATAAGATTTTAGATATTTAAAGTTATTCAATTGAGTTCTCGTGCGAATAACTAGGGAATTTAGTGGACAGTTACAATAATTTTAAAATAGAATTCAATACTCTTCATTCCTCAATTTAATGTGATAGTCTCTTGTTTAATTAAATAATAATAAATAAATAATAATAAATGTTTATTTCAATAACTTAAGAATACGCTTACATTGGGTCTTCAGGGAATTTCCATTTAAGTAAGAAGAATACTTGTGTTAGGAAGTTCCACTCTTCCAGTAGTTACAACTTGTATAAGATATTGAATAGACATTCCATTGCAGTAGGTATTCGAAAATGAAGTGATATAAATCAAAAATATAAAGTAAAACTTAAACAAACAAAATAATGATTAATTAAAGGCGCGCTGTAGTGCGAGGGTGTGTAGTGTATAATGGTGTGTTTGTGTGTGTGAGTGAGTGTGAGCTGTGAGTGTATGTGTGATTAATGATAGTATATGGTATATAAATATCATTGGATATGTGCTAGTGAACAAAAAGTAGTCTCCATTAATAAAAACCGTTTAATTATTAATATGCATCTAAGAACATATAGATTGGACTATATTCTCAATCATGTCATAAGTTTTTGTCTTTAGCCATTCAGTCAGAGCATTTTTGCAGTCTCGATACGAAAGTGGATAAATATTTAATTCCTTGTTTATAAAGTTATATAAGTGAGAAGTATAGTTAATTATATTGCATGACATCTATACTCTATACTAATATATAAAGAGGAAATGTTTGATTGTTTGTTTGCATTGAATAGACTCCGAAACTACTGGACCGATTTGGAAAATTCTTTCACTGTTGGGAAGCTACACTATCCCCGGGTGACATAGGCTACTTTCCCATTATTATCCCTGTATTCCCACAGGAACGGGAACAACGCGTGTGAAACTGCGGGACGGCTGCTAGTATATTATATTACTAGTTTGGCCTAAAGGCAAAACATAGCGCCCACAATGCACTATCCTATTTACCGTTTAAGAACTGTACCTATGTTCCACAATTAATAAATGAATCTTGAAACATCGGCCTAGCCTTTTCCCAACTATGTTGAGGTCGGCTTCCAGTTTTACCTGATACAGCTGAATACCAGTGCTTAACATGAGGTGACTGCCTGTCGGACCTTCACAGCCCAGTTACTAGATAACACGATGTACTGGTTGTTAGATTTTCAGGCTTCTGAATATCTCTGTATCGACACTGTCATAGATCTACAAATGACAGCCGGGACCAACGGCTTTACGTGCTTTCCGAGGCACGGAGGAGTCTTGATATGTAATAATTGGTCACCCATTCGCGGTCCAACCTCGTCAATCGTAGCTTAACCTTCGATGGATCCGTACGGCTATTATAATCACATTACAGACTTCTCAATAGAATACTCTTAATTGTACACTATAAAAACTTACAAATAATAACTTTTACAATGGGCGTACTTATCGCTAAAAGCGATCTCTTACATACAATTCCTTTGGATGGAATTAATAATAAATGAGAATGAAAACACAAACAGTTTGTCATCGTCCCGCGGTTTCACCCGCGTAGGTCCCGTTCCCGTGGGAATACAGGGATAAAAAGAAGCCTATGTGTTAATCTAGGGTGTCAGCTAACTCCATACCAAATTTTATTAAAATCCATTCAGTGGTTTTTACGTGAAAGAGTAACAAACATTCATCCATCCATCCATCCATCCTCACAAACTTTCGCGTTTATAATATTAGTAGGTTTTATTTTTGTACTTAAAATTATTTTTATTTACTCGCTTACACGTCAATCTACAGTATACAGTCCAGCTGTTTTGGAAATTGGCCCAAACAAACGTAGAAGCGGACAAAAATCTCAATTTGTTTGTTTTTATTTAGCTAAAACTGCCGTAAACATATATTATATACCTAACGTTAATCAATGTCCGTAGTAAAAAACAGTTAATTTAACATCACAAACAGCCACTTCAATTTAATGTATTTGTACGTATATATACCTATAAAGTATGTATATGTACATACACACATCAAAAGTGTCTAGGGATCAAGCATTTTTATGCGGATTTCTTGAGATTGAGATGTGGCTTTGTAATAAATTTATGATTTTATAAATTTATATGGATCCTTTTTGGTGCATTTCATAATTTGAATCAGGAACTGTGAATCAAATTCGAGTAAAAGATGAAAATCAGCTGTCAATATTTTCCCGATAAAAACATACAACGCATTGAAGACATTATTAGTGCTACTGTTTCCCTACTACTGATTAAAACCAACGTTATTATGGAGCGGCGACGTCATTTAAGCAGGGAAGAAATGCTCAGAGCCGTGGGAATGATAGAAGCTGGTTCCCGGCAACGTACTGTGGCTTTAGCTCTGAATACAAGTCAGAGTGTTATCAGTCGACTTTGGACACGTTACCGAAGCACTGGTACCGTGGCTGAGCGCCATGGAGGACGGTATCGCTGCACCACACGGAGACAAGACCGATACATTCAAATCTTAACTCGAAGAGCTCCAACAATAACCGCCATGATGTTAGCCGTGAGGCTTCATTACTCTTCAGGGAACTTAATTAGCGACCAAACAGTCAGAAACCGCTTGCATAAAGTGAACCTTCATTCCCGAAAACCGCTACGGGTACCACCTATAGCAATGCACAATCGTAGGATTCGATATCAATGGGCTCTTGAACACAGAAATTGGGCAGAAGAACAATGGCGTTTCGTGTGCTTTTCTGATGAGTCTCGTTTTGGTATGAGACCGGATACAAAACGTATACGACACTGGGGAACCCCTGGACGCCAACAGCGATTAAAATCCTGCCAGGAAGTCCATCCTTATAGTGGTGGAACCATCATGGTATGGGCGGGTATTTGTTCGGCGGAAGAACTGAGTTGATTTGGATCAGAGGCAACCTCAACGCTCAAATTTATGCTGAGACGATTGTATCAGACGTCATCGTTCCTCTACAAGTGCAAATCGGTCCCTTATTTCAGTTAATGCATGATAATGCACGACCGCACACCGCAAGAGTTGTAAGACAGACTCTCGCCGCAGCTAACATCAATGTCCTGCCCTGGCCTGCTCAGTCGCCAGACTTGAACCCGATTGAGCATGCATGGGATATGCTACAGAGAAGAGCTCTGCCGAATATGGAGGGTATCCAGTCGCAAGAAGACCTTTTTTTGTTGTTGCAACGAACATGGGCGGCCATTCCACAGCGTGATTTGGATGAACTCATTTTGAGTATGCCAAACCGATGTTCTTGTGTTGTTAGTGTTCGCGGTAGAAACACGGATTATTAATTGTTTAAGTTACCCAATAAAATTTTAAAGAAAACCGTTATTTCAGTCTTTTTTTCGAACTTTAATGTTAGTGGTTCAAATGTCAAAAATCCCTTTATTAGGAAAATGGCAAATTTCTTTATTAATGCAAAGGTGACTTGGTTTATCGTTACTGTGACAAACGAAAACACTTTATTTGATGAATCCTTGAAGAAAATTTTAATTAATATCAATCAGGAGAAAAGTTATTGCAAAAATATATGTTGATCCCTAGACACTTTTGATGTGTGTATATATAAAGCAATATAGGTAACAAGGGGTTTTAAACAAGCGAGATTTACGAGCGAGCGAGGGATGAAGGGATTTAAGATTAGACGAATGAACCCTGAGTTTATAAGGGAACTGCAGGGACTTGGATCTGGCTGATAAACTTGCTACGTTGGGAGCATGTCAATCATTCTCTTGGAGGTTGACCTATTGTAGTTCAAAAAGTAAAGCAAGCTATGACAATATCACGCCTGGATTCTCTATCTGGATCCTGGATCTGCTTTTTGAATTACGTATGCATATACTGTACAATAAAATTTATGTCTCAATAAAAATTTAGATTTTTGATTCAAAAGTAAACGATGTGAACTCTAAGTTCACTTCTTTTGTGTTTCATTCGTTAGATAAAAACGTTTTTAGAGATTAAAATTAAAGATTGGATAGAGATAAAAGGTCATTTATTTGTAAAATATGACTATACAGTACAAATTGAGGTTTGTAGCGTGGGATGTTGTGTTTTGGGCATTCACGTTCATGTTTAACCATAGTTATAGAATGGCGAACATTAAGGTTATAAGAATGCAAACACACATGTAAATATCCATTGCACAAATGTAAGGTAAACGCTCCTAATACGGCGGTAGTCAAAATCGCTTCCTATTACGGTGGTATTTCTATTTTCGCGTTTTATTCCCGTTTTATTCAGTGTAGGTACAACAAAACCAAAACTATTTATTCTAAATCTATTACTTTATGCCTTAGCTGACGTTTGCAAGTATAGCACATAGACAACACAACAAGATCAATCAGTCTGTGTAACGTCATCGACGTGAGAGGTGTTTCCATACAAACGCGGAACAACAAAAGTTAGTACACAAATATTTAGAAACTAAGTTTTTCGTATTAAGATGCCGTTCGAGTTTGTTCATTTGTTATTTATAGCATTTTCTTATTATTACACTCACTATTTAAATAGCTTTATTTATATTTGTAAGTCACTTTTTATCAAAAAAATAAAAAATAAAATACCGCCGTAATACGATACAAATTTTGTAGATTAATCCTAATACGGTGGTATGACTCCGAAATAGGAAAAGTACTGGACATGTTTAATCGTTTATAACTTTCAATTGATTAACTTATTGAATTAGTTTCAAGTTTAGTTGAAATAATTATTAATCACATAACTTAGAAACCATATTCTGTGGTATGTGTTCTTAATTAGAAATCTAGTTAAATATGAAAACTGTCGGGTACAAAATGTTAGTTTCTTAGAAGAGGCAAAAATGGGAAGGTGTATTTTAATTTATCCCAAAACATTTATTTTGTATAAATTTTGACTTGAGTTTTACAAATCTGAGCAAAAAAACTGTTAATGTTTGATTAGGCATTTTTACTCTTTTGTTTATCGAAATATTTATGGGTCAGAATTAGGATTATCGAAGACATGAGTAGTTTTCCTATTACGGCGGTAATTCTTTCCAGGTAACTCCGTGTAGGGTTCTAAGATCTCCTATTACGGCTCTATTCATCTATATCTATACTTATAATAAATCTGTAGAAGTAAAATTTCTGTACATTGAAAATATCAAAAAAAATAAATAGCAGGGGGTGTTACTAGACCGACAGCGAACCCAAAAATATGATTAAAAAAAATTTTGTCTGTCTGTCTGTCTGTCTGTCTGTCTGTCTGTCTGTCTGTCTGTCTGTATGTTCAGGTATCACGCAAAAACTACCGGTTCGATTACGATGAAACTTGGTATACTTATTCTTTGATATCCTGGGCACCACACTGGGTACTTTTTATCCCAGAAAAGTATATACAATAAAAAACAAACTTAATTTTGCGGTTCGATCCCTAGACCCGACTACTGTACCAACCGCAAATAATAAGTTTGTCGTAGGTTACGTCACCCGCAGTGGAGTTCACCAAAGGGCGCTGCACACGGCTAAGATATTATAATATTTAATCTTAAGATACAATATCGCTCACCATACAATTTAATGGACTATCACACACTACGAAGATAATTATGCACATTGAATATCTATTCAAAATTAATATTGGAGGATGATTGGTGATCGATACTGATGTCAAAAATGCAATTAGTGAATGTTTTGTCTTTCTGTCTGTATGTGCACGCATAGTTCAAAAACTATTATAGGGATTTTAACCAAACTTGGTACGGTTGTAGGTAATCAATACGCCTGGGCAGGTTGATCTTAGTATCAGTTGTTTTACACATGGTCAGTTGTACGGCGCTCTTTCCCGGGTTAGTAGTTCCAGAAATCTTTATGCATGTACATATCGGAAGGATCAACTTTGAAAGTAGTCTATCCGGAAGTATTATGCTAAAATTATTACGTTTAGATATCAACGCACAGCCCCAACCGCTGGTATTAGAGACATGAAACTTGAAGGGGTGTTCTTAGTGAAGAGTAGGTACCTAAGTCTTCCATAAAAAACGATTTTTGAAAATTCAACCCTTAAAGGGAAAACATAGGGGACGGAAGTTCGACATCCACGCGGGCGAAGCCGCGGGCAAAAGCTAGTACAACATAAAATTACAAGTTTTTAGGGTTCCGTAAAAGTTTTGTATCTTTTTTTGTGGATTATTCAATAATATAACTAGTTGATTCCTTAATAATTGTATTTTTAATTCTATAAAACCAGTGAACAAACCTTCTTATTTATTCCTAAATTCCTTCAGAATCCGTTGGAATTTGGAAATAAAAATGATTTTATTTTAACATGAGAGAATCCTAGGATTCTCTCATAGGGGGTTCTCATGTGAATTAATTTAATAATACAATACAGAAAAAATGAGCGAAGCGATTTCGAACTGTACGGAAAGATTTTTCTATACAGACCGACTTCTTTCGCTCATTTTATTAATTTTATGTTTTGTTTTTCACAACGTAAAGTGTTTTTTTAATTTTATTGAAGTTTCGTACAAATAATATTTATTAAATAATATAAATGTGTTTAAAGTAATTCTAAAAATAATTCATTCACCATTAATTTGATTACGCAATGTAATAAAATCAATGGTCAATAAATGAAAAACTTACGAATTACGTTACTAACACATTAATATTATTTTATAAATATTATTTGTACGGAACTTTAATGAATATAATTTCTGACCCTCCGTATTAGGAGCCGTCTACCGCAGTAATAGGATCAGACCAAAATTGTACCTCCGTATTAGGGAAAATCGACCAGACTATTTAAATATTTCTTTAAAATAAGAAAAATCATCAACAAAAACATAGTCTCAACAGCAATACAAAATATAAATTCCACTTTTAACGATAGAATTTTTTTCCACCTTTAGAAATACCTACAAATGCTTATTTTTGTTTCTTACTTTCAAATGATGCGAAATACCTCCGTAATAGGTGCTTTTACCTTATCTATGGATACATAATTTACATAGGCATAATATTACACATAAACGAGCAAAAACTATTAAAAAAAGCACCTTCCAATTATAATAGGTACTGGAAGTCCAATAATAATATACTGAACTCATGCCCCGTTCATTTCACCCTGTAAATAATAACTAAAATACATATTTACATCGCCGGTTCCACAATGTAAATTGAACACCCAGCTAAATACTAGTCGTAAGTGTAACCGTATCGAAGCCATGCAGGTCTCCGTCAAAGCACAAACTTCCTACTACAAGGCACTATGTCGGTAGATATATACTCAAACCTATATTCTAATTAATGCAATGGCCCAGTTCACACACACTACATCCCTTATTGTACCCGTTGTCACCGCCCTAGTCCACTGAGCATGACTTCCACTAAGTTGGGCGACCGACAGCATGCTCAATGCTCTATTGGAGAGAGCATTGAGCATAGACTCTATACTATAATAATAATAAAAAAAGTTTTATTAGCAAATAACAAAGATTCATGGTTTTAGTTAGTTTTTTGGTATTGGTAACAATGGTGCTTGAATAAGTAAGTTAATATTGTTAGTTTTGACAGAATATAAATGAAAATGAAGTTAACCTATGACTCTCCACCCAGTGTTATTGGAAGGGACAGTCCGGTCTGGCAGCTATCATTTTCAGGATGCCATTGTCACTACCATGCAGGCGCTGTAGTAAAGAGGCCGCTTTCATGATGGCATGGAAACCATCAGTGCGAGCCTCCGCGGACATTCCTGCAGCACTACTGCAAAATGGCAGTCCCAAAAGCATCCTAAAAGCATTGTGAACTATGCTCCACTATGAGCAGTCTCATGCACGTTCATTGATGCACATGAGTACCTAAGTAGTCGACAGAGACTGAATCTAAGCACATGTTGAAGAAAACGCCAGAGGTAGGTGCGCGGTGCGGGACGCATGCCAAAACAAAACATTAGTGCTGCGCAGCGCTGTTCTAAAGATATCTATAATTTTTAGATGTACTTAAGAAGTTATTGCATTATTGGGAACAAACATTTGCTAGAAAATAATATAATTTAATGCTTTGTGTTATTTGAATGCCATTGTGAAGATAGGATTGAGGCATTAATTAAAACATAATTGAGTTTCTTCAGTAAAAAAAGATGGGGGCGCGCGCGACGTATTACACTTAGACGTCGCCAGGGCAGTCAAACACTTCACTCCCCCAGCTGACCTGGCGAAGTCCGTGGGGTTTCTGTGGAGCACGGAACTACTGAAGATATTTCTGCAACCCCCGGAACAGAAGCTACTATCGCAACCCTCAACACGTTGCGAAGCCACCTCGGGTCCATATACGAGGAAGGCGACGATCGTCCCAAGCAAGAAGCAAATGATCAAAATAGTCTTTAGAGGTATGTTTATTCAACAAATCTATATCTATACTTATAATAAATCTGTAGAAGTAAAATTTCTGTACATTGAAAATATCAAAAAAATAAATAGCAGGGGGTGTTACTAGACCGACAGCGAACCCAAAAATATGATTAAAAAAATTTTTGTCTGTCTGTCTGTCTGTCTGTCTGTCTGTCTGTCTGTATGTTCAGGTATCACGCAAAAACTACCGGTTCGATTACGATGAAACTTGGTATACTTATTCTTTAATATCCTGGGCACAATACTGGGTACTGTTTATCCCGGAAAAGTATATACAATAAAAAACAAACTTAATTTTGCGGTTCGACCCCTAGACCCGACTACTGTACCAACCGCAAATAATAAGTTTGTCGTAGGTTACGTCACCCGCAGTGGAGTTCACCAAGGGGCGCTGCACACGGCTAAGATATTATAATATTTTATCTTAAGATACAATATCGCTCGCCATACAGTTCAATGGACTATCACACACTACAAAGATAATTATGTACATTGAATATATATTCAAAATTAATATTGGAAGATGATTGGTGATCGATACTGATGCCAAAAATGCAATCAGTAAATGTTTTGTCTGTCTGTCTGTCTGTATGTGCACGCATAGTTGAATAACTATTATAGGGATTGGGATTGACTTGGTACGGTTGTAATCAATACGCCTGGGTAGGTTGATCTTAGTCTCAGTTGTTTTACACATGGTCAGTTGTACGGCGCTCTTTCCCGGGTCAGTAGTTCCAGAAATCTTTATGCATACATACTGGAAGGATCAACTTTGAAAGTAGTCTATCTGGAAGTATTATGCTAAAATTATTACGTTTATATATAAACGCACAGCCCAAACCGCTGGTATTAGAGACATGAAACTTGAAGGGGACTTCTTAGTTAAGAATAAGTATCCACTGAAACACGATTTTTGGAAATTCAACCCTTAATGCGAAAACATAGGAGGCGGAAGTTCGACATCCACGCGGGCGAAGCCGCGGGCAAAAGCTAGTTGTTCATAAATCAGACTTTAGTTTTTGATGTTATATTTCTTTTGGCGGTTAGGGAAAAATAATGAGAGTAAATTTTACGATGCGCGCGCACTGTCACAAAAATCCGACACCCTGAAGTTAGCTATTGACAACATTTTAGTTTTTTTCAATTAACAGCATCGTTTTTTCTAGAAACGAAGAAAACGCGAAAGATAAAATTGTTGTTTTCTGTGTTTCCATTTCATTTACCATTGCGGTTTAATTACGTATTGCAAGGGTTTGGTCTCTGTGGGATAATCTATTCTGTTGTCGCTTGGGTTCAGTCTGGTGGGCTGTTTCCGGCATAGAGTGATTGATTATGAGATGGTGGACGTAAACACAACAAACACAAGTAGAATATTATGAATGGAACCGGTTGAATTTTTACTTCGATAACACAACGGTGGATCCTAGCTTGACTCTAGCATGTACCAAAGCGAGCCACCCGCGCACTCTGTGCGGACTCTGTGCGGACTCTGTGGCGAGCGCGCGGGTCATTTGCGCATGTAGCTTTTGACTACGAGCAAATAACTTGTGCGTACTGCTTGCGCAAGTAGTCCAGGTCTTTACTTGCTCCAGTTATTTGCATTATGTACAAGTACAAGCGAGTAACTTGAACACGTAGCTTGCGCATATTACTCACGCGTGTAACCCGCATCTTATTTTGCTCCTGCTACATGCACCGTGTAGAAGCACCCTTATAGCCAGTGCCGGAGACGTATGCGGAGTCCCCTGATGATCATAGAAAATTTTCGAAAATTCTACCAATTATTTTTTATGATTCAAAAGAAAACGACAAGAAAAAAATCTTCGAATTTATGTAGCCTCTACCTGAGCATCGTGCGGGTACTGGGTGGGCCCATGACTACTACCTAAGTACTTAGGTACCTACTAATTTTTATTTAGCGAGTCTCTCATGTGCTCTTTTTTAAACCTTTTGTGTTAGATAGACTTAGAATGACCAAATATTATATACATATAACCTAACCTAACTAACCATACCTATTCTATAGCTTTTTTTTTTTTTTTTTTTTTTTTTTTTTTTTTTTTTTTTTTTTTTTTGTTTGCGCTGGGAAAAATGACAATTACGCATACGCGCCCATCGGGGGATGGAAGGCTATGTGGGACTCCCCGGTCAGACCCGGTATACCCACTAAAACAACCCAGCTTTATTCCCGCTTCGTCTAAGTGGCGGGGGACTGGGAAACCGGCACAGCCTTTACGTCCAGTCCTCCGCCGACGATTGCCCCGCATGGCTTCCCCTAGGGGACCGACAAAGGTGGTGACGGGTGCAATGCGGGTGAAGGCACCCCCGTACCGTCGCCCGCCCGTCGCCACCGTGAACCGCTTGAAAGTCCGAGTCCGAGAAAGCAGTTCGGGGGAGAGATCGACCCCCACCAGGGCCATCCCCCCTCACGACATGGGCCTCCGAGGCTACCGTCGGCCCTCCGGCCTTGGCAACCCCGTCGACCCTGAAGCCAAGGCGCCCTCGGACAAACCACCCCCTCGGACACCTATTCTATAGCTAACCTAACTACCAAACCTAACTACCTTACTCAATTGAATTAATTTTGAAAGATACAAAATACATAATTTTAAACTGAACTACAGCGCTGCGTGTCTGTCATGTTACATACAATACTAGAAAAGGTGGTACTATTTGAATTAGTAGTGGTAGGAGGCAGGAGGTTATAATTTAACTCGATTGGCATATCATCCATACATAAAGTACTACTTTGTTTCACCCGTGAATCTAGTGCCTAGTGGCCCTGACTGCTTTGCCGGAGGTCGTGGGTTCGATTCCCACCCAAGACAAATGTTTGTGTGATGAGGACGATCCGATTGTTCTGTCTGACCTGAATTAACTCATTAGGCTCCGCGTGGACACCGGTGTCCGCAAACAATAGTAATTTAATTGTGTCTGGATTGCGGTAATTGACTAGTTAAGGTTATCGCACATTATAACGTCACCGCAACTGCACAGCTGCCGCTCGTCGTTGCCTCGAATTTAGTCTACGGCTAGCTGCCAGTGCGCTAACTACGCATCGTCAGCAAGGTGCCAGCTTGCAGTCCGCACGCCGCCCGCGAGGTGCAAGCTAGCTGTCACCGCGAACACAGTTGTTATATGGCATTTATAGGTAATTGAACACGCCGAGGACTTGCACGTTTTCATAATGTCTCGGTTTACGACGGCGCAATGAAGTTGTTAGCGACTCGGGAGTCGGCGAGTAGTATACTATGCATGCGATCGGCGTGCTATAAGCGTGCGGTCGACGCGCTGTAAGCACAAGGTCTGCTCGCTATCGGCACGCGGGCTGTGAGTCGAGTTGCATGGTAGTGGCAAGCGCACTGCCTGCTCGCCGTTTGCTTTTTCATATTGACATTGTGAAATATATCATACTACACACGATTTAATGCTCTAAATTGAATGACAAGTCGATTGCTGGTTTGGAGCGGTGCCGGTGCCGTGCCGGTATAATATGCCATGACCTTTAGGGTTGTGGGCATGCCCACAGTGGAGGATCCGCGCTTGGTATCTGTTAACCGCATTTCATTGTACGTGGCGGTCTTTTTTTTTCGGCGCAGTGGTTGAGCTATTGGCTGCTGCGCGGCGTGTCTTAAGTTCAATTCCCGTACGGAACAAACGTTTGTATGGCATACATGTAGTTGTTCCGGGTTGTAGTTGTTTAAGTCAATTTAAATGTCACGACTCACGACACAGGAGAAATTCGTGTGGTCAAAGATTTTTTTAATTGTTACCTATTTGTTTTCCGATTCTTTAGCCTACCTCCTTAAGTTATAATTCCATTAAGTACCCACGTCAAGGTAAATAATACATAATATTATATATTATTATAAGAATGCTGAACGTGTTTCTGCGATCCATGATCCAAAAAAAGAACCATTCATTTTATTGCTTCATAATAAGCCCGTTCCATGATCCCTTATATATCCCTTCTAATGAAACAAGCTGTGATTGGTTGCCGTAATGGGCACAATAATAAATTATAAGAGTCTGAAAGGGGATGATTAGTTTCATAAAATTAATGCTGCAATAACGCCATCTATGCATGTTGATAGAAACTACGCAAAAAACTGTGTGCAGGTTTGTTTTTGTAAACGTACCTAGATGGCGCTGATAACAAAACAAACTATCATGACTTTAAAGTTGGCTCATTGGTAGACGGAAGCCATACGGAAGCATACAATAGAGAAAATCATACTACAACCACAGACCAATAAAAAAGTGTGGTCTGAGACTACAACATATAATTAATATAATTATGTTCATATACTAGATCATCTTCTTTAGGAAAAGAGATTAAGAGAACTAACAAAATGCAGAAACTACGTGTGTATGCTTACGGCTTCCATTGTATTGAAATAAAGCATTATTGATGTCACCTTCGATGCAAAAAGCCGCCTATGAGCTCCTGATAATCATACCTCTATACTGAAATAATCTAATAAAGATTGGGATGGCGTTGCAGAAACTAAAAGGGTTGAATTTCGAACACCATTTCTTATTATTGCACAACAAAAACTTTCAATACTTACTAGTAACTTTAGACAGGACATCACGAGTCAAATTTTCATTCGATTCTATTGTCCTAGTGGACACAAGTGGATGAGTCTAGTTTAGTACGCTCCGCTGCCGCTCTGAGATTGTTTTATTTTGCTAGATGGCGTTACTGAGACATGGAATTACAGTTTTTCTATAACCCTTTATAGTATCTAAGATCTTTTTGTTGCACAAGTTTAAAGCTCATTCTATCTTAACTTATCTAATTTTTAGAGGTATGAGGACCAGGTTGTAAAGTGCCTCATCCCCCATAGAATAAGGAGGATCCTCCGACCAGACGTGTGTTGTGTCTGGTGGGCTAACTACTGCCCAACGGTTGTTGTCGGGAACTTGTATACGCTCAAACTGCGCGGATAACTTTAATATCGCGATGTAGGATGTCAGTCGTTAGTACGTATGTAGCGAGATAGATGTCGCTACATATTAAATAAAACAAAAATAATCATTAAACTTATTTATTAACCATTATGTTAACGTGTCCTCAGACCGTATATACTCTCCGACATCAGCCTGATGAAACACAATAGTCGCTAGTGGATCAGCGTTTCTACATTCTGCCGTTGTTCGCGAAGCCACTCCAAATCCTATAGGAATGTCAGACATTGTGTGGACTACGACTCCATGGTGTTTCGGTGTGTTTTCTGTTATTCGGCCAAGACCTGGAATAAGGAAAGGTAGTAATATGATAAACAAGATTTATTTCTTTAAATTGGTTTTTCAAATCAAACCACTTCTATGCAAAAAAAAAGACCAAACAAGTGAGGTTGGTACATCCTATTGCAGTGAGAAGGAACACCAAAAGAAACTGGGAGGTTGAAGTCTGTTTTAAAGTCCAGACATTAGAATAAAATAGAATAGGATTATTAGGATATGTTCCTGTAACTACATATTCTACACTGACGAAGTCGCGGGCAGTAGCTAGTAAAAGATAAAAGGTGGGCCATGGTCTGTCAAGAAAAGAACCTCATAAGCACAAGTTTGACTGAAAGCTGACTTAGGTTAGGTTTATTGGGTAGGCGTTCGATACTCCACAACCAAGCCCGTATTTCCAAATATATTAAAGCTGACTTTAATACATACACACATACATAACGTCACGCCTGTATTCCCTGAAGGGCTAGTCAGAGGTGTACCTGGTAGTACACTCACATTTCGCCAGTTATGTTTGAGTCCCACGTAATAGGGGGCGAGCCCATTGCCATCAATCGGGCACAAATCCAGACTCCGGGCTGCTAATGAGAAATGCCAGATGGAAAAACTCAATAACACTTTGCCCGACCCGGGGATCGAACTCGGGACCTCATGCTCAGCAGTAGCGCTTGCGACCACTAGACCAACGAGGCAGTCGACTTTAATATATTTGGGAAAATGCTAGGGCATCTGGATGATGAGTATAGAACACATGAGATGAGTTCCATCAATCTCATAACTACATTAAGTTTTAACTAATTTTAAGCTATATCAAACATATCCTTACCACTCTTAATGATATGATGTCCATATAAAAACTGCTGTTCTGCCGATGGCTTCACCCATATCTTGTATGGTGCATACGGAGCTATGTAAGTCAATGCAGTAATATGTAACCTAAATTTATTAGTCTTGGTGAACTTTCCAAAGCATGTCCCTGCAGCTATTAGGTTATCTGGCTTCACTGTTTGTGCTAAGTGTAGAAGGCGCTCAGAAATGTAGTATACACGGTCTTTTTTCTCTCTGAAGCAGTATGTACCATCAGGCCTGTCTATAAGGAGTTTTACATTCACTCCAATACTGAAAACATAAAAATTGGTGCTGATTAGAGGAGTATCAGTGTACGATGACTAATATTGTTTGCAGAAGGATGATTCAAAGTGCAAATAGTAGAATTAGAGGTTACAATAAAGTTTATTTTGCAAAAACTAGGTTCGGCACGCGTTGCTTTGAGCACCTAAAATAATATTGTATTTTATGAATAAGGTAGTCCAAAAAGCAACGATAGAACTCACTATTTTGTTAGTTTTTCGAATAAAATTCGCGTCCTGTCTTCTGATAGCACTTTCATTTTGATTTATAACTATTTCTCAACAATAATAAAAACACGTGCGTGCACCACACTCTGACACTTTAGTTTGACATCTGTGGTTTGACAGTTTAATTTTTTAAATTTGTGACTATTTTGATAACGATTGAGTCGTTCAGAAACCTCCTTGGTATAAACTTTTTTTATAATTACTTGAATTCATTTCTTATACACTCTTAATCCACAAGTATGTGATAAAATAAAGTGATTTGTGATTTCACTTTCTTGTTTGACTGTCCAAACATGCATTTCGCTGAAAGTGTAGTGAATATTTCCGAACGACTCAATTACCGCCAAGATAACTACACCTATGAATGAACCTTGAAGTTCGCAGTTCACAGATTCACTCGTTCCAAAATCTTATTCATCATTCAGAGAAATCGTTCAGAAGTGGCCAGAGAGAGTGGTGGTAAGTGTATTTTTGTGCTTTTTTGTACACTTATATTTTCGCCAACTATTTTGTAGTGTGTTTAAGGTTATTTATCAAACAACCATTTCGAGATGTAACAAGAGTTGTTATAGGTAGGTAGGTCTAGCGTTCTGTCAGAACTATTATTTTTATGAAAACATCTGTTTTTGTTTCGCTTACTTTTGTGGCCCTGAAATAAACAAGTGAACGTCTTGCAACTGCTGACAACAAACAAAGTTATTCGCACAGACCTTAAAACTTATTTAATCTTAAAAATGGTTTTGTAATTTCTAAGAATTAGAATACCTACCTACCGAATCGGTAAACAAAAGATGACTCAAATTATGGTTCGTCAGTTAAATGCAAAAGTAAATACCTACCTAAGACCTTTCGTATTTATGTTAAAAATGTTTTATTCGCTAAAAACTTGTTTGATATTGCAAGATTGACCAACTTGTAATTCTTATCTTGTATGAACAGACTTATCTAGCCCAATAAGCTCTTATCAGTAAATTGGATATAAGTATCGATGCATTACAAACAGTTGTCATAAATGTAAAAGCCCTAAAGGTAATTTCGTACGGGAAGAACTAGATTGTGTAGGTATCCTATTAATTTTAAAACATCGTAGCATTCGCGCACACACACAAACCTACAATATTTCATTGACTCATCGCTCAACGAGAGCAGAGCAGTTAATTTTTTGACCACTGAAAAATTGATTTCAGTGCGACCAGCGTACCTACCTAAATGTACCTAGTGCATAATTATATACCTAGACTTCCATATGATTCTTGACCATGCTCGAGCTTGCAAGAAGCGTGTTCGACTACCTATGCGTATTGTATTGTATGCAATAGGCCTTAAAAAGTCATTTTTACAGTGGTCTCAAAAAATGCTCTGCTCTCGGTGTGCTGTGCTTATATTTATCACGCCGGTTTTTCCTAGAGGGTAACCCCTCTTATGTAACCCACCCAATCTGCAGTTATTTGTCCCCCCGCATGCACTGCGCGCAGATACAGTTACAATAATCTAAATTAGCTTTACGGACTAGGAACAGAAACAATAGCTCGTCAGCTTCACAAAATAACTTAAATAAATTTATTTGCACACGTGAATATAATAAATAACCCCTAATACCTATAATACCTAATGTTGGTACTCGGTGCATACGGCTTCATTTGCACACATTTGAATAAACAAATAGAAGCGAAACTTGTTCTAATTATATATCTTTCATCTATCCTTTGTCCATGATTCTATCGAAGGTATAATTCTCTGGAAGAAAACATTTTGCTAAGAAAGTTTATTGTAAGTTAAAATTTGCCAAAAGCTGGGTAAGTACAAGTTAGCTAAACGAAACTGCTAAAACTATAGACAGCCTAAAGGAATGTAGAGACGACGATGCACCATCACGTAGGTTTTGCAGCGTTGCATTTGTGCAAAGTAAGACAGTCACGGGCTTGTCGGGTTGCGAGTGGGTCGCATGTGTGGTTAGGCTAAGTTTTACTAAAATATAACTCTGACTGGAACTTTAACATCTTTGATTTACAACCCGATTCCGTGACTCAACAGGAACTACCTATGACTTTACAAATAATACCAGCCTGCTAATAGATACCACTGCTGGGCAAAATCCTCTTTTTATGCAGGAAAGGTTTAATTGCCTTGATAACTCAAGGCTGGTTAACAATCAGACTTCATTTTATTTTAGAAATCCAGGTTTCCCCACGATGTTTTCCTTCTAGTGTTCCCGTTCTCTTTATCTTACCCTTCCTATAGAATCGGTCTTTAAGACGCTATTTCTTGAGGATAGGCAGCATAACTTTCCTATGAGTTCATCTTTAGCTGCAGCAGTCGCGTTGGCAAAGAAAAACAGGAAAACGCAATAAACAACAAAAAGGCACACGGTTTTATCAATTTTAAGAAAAAACCTACTGAGAGACTTTAAAATTAATTCCAGTTGAGTACGGAAGCACTTATAATCTTTATTCAAAAGGCTTTTCCAGACTTTGCCCTGCATGGTGAAACTCGCATAATAAATTAATAGAATCTTATGTCTGGAGTTTAAAGGAGACCATGACTCCTGAGTTTCTTTTGGCATTTCTTCTCAGGGATCAGTCACTTTGGAAATTTCATTTAGTGCCATTTAGTTTTTAAAAGAATGAATATACCATAATACCCAAAAGAAAGTTCCGCTTTGCCACCTGGAACATTGGCTCCCTAACCGGACGTTGCAGAGAACTCGCGGACGTACTTGCGAAGCGTCGGGTCCAGTGCGCCTTCCTTCAGGAGACACGCTGGAAGGGGAATAAGTCCCGCGACATCGGGCAGGGGTACCGGCTAATGTACACCGGATCACCATCGGGCAGGAACGGAGTGGCCGTAGTGCTGTCTAAGGATCTTCAGGATGGACTCCTTGAAGTAGATCGATACAGCGACCGGTTGATGCGAGTTAAGGTGCTGATTGAAGGGTCGGTAACGAACCTAATCAGCGCCTATGCCCCTCAAACTGGCTGCTGTGAGCCTGAAAAGGAGGCATTCTGGGATGAGTTCGAAGATGTTTTACGCGCTATTCCGAATTCTGAAGGTGTTTTGGTTGGGGGGGATCTCAACGGTCACGTAGGTCAGTCTGCTGGAGAGCACGGACGTGTTCACGGTGGTTTTGGTTATGGTCAACTAAATGCAGAGGGAGTCAGCATACTCAGGACCTGCGCTGTGTCTGACCTAGCCATCGCGAACACATTCTTTCAGAAGAAGCCCCAGCATCTTATTACGTACCGTAGTGGTGCCTACTCAACCCAAATAGACTACCTGCTGGTGCGACGGTGCCACATTGGCAAGGTTACCAACTGCAAAGTCATCCCAGGCGAAAGCCTAACGGCTCAACACCGCCTCCTTGTCCTGGACTTTGCGGTCGTGCCAACAAAGAAAGTAATCGAGAAACGCCAACCCCGCACCAAGTGGTGGTTGCTTAATGGTCCTAAACAGTCGGACTTCATCGCGGAAGTCGAGCATCTCGAGGTTAGTGCTCCGCATGAGTCCGCTCAAGTGATCTGGAGTAGAATCCATTCAGCAATCACCGCTGCGGGTAAGCGCGTCCTTGGCACTTCTCGTGGTGGCCGCACCATAGACAAGGAGACGTGGTGGTGGGATGACGGGGTGCAGGGGGCGACTCGGAAGAAGAAGGGGTTATTTAAACAATGGCAAGAGTCCAACTCTCCGTATGACAGGGAAGCATATGGAGCGGCTAAGCGCGCTTGCAAAAAAGCTGTAGCCAGAGCTCGCAGCAAAAGTCTGTTGCCCTTATACGACAAGCTAGAAACTGCGGAGGGGCAAAAGCTTATTTTTAAGCTGGCGAGTGCCCGGGAAAAAGCTACACGAGACATTAGCAAATGTCTCTGTGTAAGGGACGCCCAGGGTAAGCTGCTCTACGATGCACCCCTTGTTAAGGAGAGATGGTGCACATACTTTGCGGAGCTGTCTAACAAACAGCATCCCCATAACCTTCCTCCCGAACCGCCTGCTAACCTTGGACTTATTTCCCCTATTTCCCCCAACGAAACCCGCATTGCTCTTTGCCGCATGAAGAACCGGAAATCGATCGGACCTGATAATGTGCCAATTGAAGTGTGGAAGGCGATGGGCCCACATGGTGTGGACCTTCTGACGGATCTTTTTAACCGCATCCTGATCACCAAGGAAATGCCGAACCAGT